>CAKJTW010000027.1:29802500-30452500 GCA_917880005.1 Nanger dama | reverse complement strand
CGACTGAAGAAATAACTTCAGAAAGAATGAAGAGATGGAGCCAAAGCAGAAACAACGCCCAGCTGTGGGTGTGACCGGTGATGGAAGTAAAGTCTGATGCTGTAAGACAGTAAGGCATAGAAACCTGGAATGTTAGGTCCATGAATCAAGATAAATGAGAAGAGATAAAACAGGAGATGGCAAGAGCGAACATCAGCAGTTTAGGAATCAGTGAACTAAAATGGACAGGAACGGGCAAATTTCACTCAAATGACCACTTTATCTACTATTGTGGGCAAGGAATCCTTAAAATGGAGTAGCCTTCCTAGTCAATGAAAGAGTTCAAAATGCAGTACTCGGATGTGATCTCAAAAATGACAGAATGATCTCTGTTTGTTACCAAGGCAAAGCATTCAGTATCACAGTGATCCAAGTCTGTGCCCCAACCACTGCTGCCAAAGACGCTGAATAGTTTTGAACAGTTCTATGATGACCTACAAGACCTTCTAGACCAAAAAAAGATGTCCTTTCATTGTAGGGGACTAGAATGCAAAACTATGAAGTCAAGAGGTCTGTGAAGTAACAGGCAAGTCGGCTTTGAAGTACGAAATGAAGCAGGGCAAAGGCTAACAGTTTTGCCAGAAGAATGCACTGATAGGATGGATGCAAATAAATAGAGGAAAACAGCAGAATGGGAAAGACTAGAGATCTCATCACAAAAATTAGAGATACCAAGGGAACAATTTCTGTGAAGATGGGCTCCATAAAGGACAGAAATGATATGGAACTAACAGAAGCAGAGGATATTAAGAAGAGGTGGCAAGAATACACAGAAGAACTGTACAAAAAGATCTTCATGACCCAGATAACCACGATGGTGTGATCACTCACCTAGAGCCAGACATCCTAAAATGCGATGTCAAGTGGGCCTTAGGAAGAATCGCTATGAACAAAGCTGTGGAGGTGATGGAATTCCAGCTGAGCTATTTCAAATCCTAAAAGATGATGCTATGAAAGTGCTGCACTCAATATCCCAGCAAATTTGGAAAATTCAGCAGTGGCCACAGGACTGGAAAAGGTCAGTTTTCATCCCAATCCCAAAGAAAGGCAATGCCAAAAATGTTCAAACTACTGCACAATTGCACTCATCTCACATGCTAGGAAAGTAATGCTCAAAATTCTGCAAGCCAGGCTTCAGCAATACGTGAACCGTGAACTTTCAGATGTTCAAGCTAGATTTAGAAAAGGCAGAGGAACCAGAGATCAAATTGCCAACATTCATTAGATCATAGGAAAAGCAAGAGAGTTCCAGAAAAAAACATTTACTTTTGCTTTATTGACTGTGCCAAAGCCTTTGACTTTGTGGGTCACAACAAATTATGGAAAATTCTTTAAGAGATTGGAATACCAGACCAACTTACCTGCCTCCTGAGAAATCTGTATGCATGTCAAGACACAACAGTTAGAACTAGACATGGAACAAAGGACTGGTTTCAAATTGGGAAAGGTGTACGTCAAGGCTGTATATTGTCACCCTGCTTATTTAACTTATATGCAGAGTACATCATGCAAAATGTTGTGTTGGATGAAGCACAATCTGGATCAAGATTGCTGGGAGAAATATCAATAATCTCAGATATGCAGATGACACCACCCTTATGGCAGAAAGTGAAGAGGAACTAAAGAGCCTCTTGATGAAAGTAAAAGAGGAGAGTGAAAAAAGCTGGCCTAAATCTTAACATTCAAAAACCAAGAACATGGCATCCGGTCCCATCACTGCATGGCAAATAGATGGGGAACAGTAGAAACAGTGACACTTTATTTTCTTGGGCTCCAAAATCACTGCAGATGGTGACTGCAGCCATGAAATGAAAAGACCCTTGCCCCTTGGAAGAAAAGCCATGACCAACCTAGCGAAAGTGGAAGTCACTCAGTCGTGTCCGAATCTCTGTGACCCCATGGACTTTATATAACCTGGGATTCTCCAGGCCAGAATACTGGAGTAGGTAGCCTTTCCCTTCTCCAGGTGATCTTCCCAACCCAGGGATCAAACCCAGGTCTCTTGCATTGCAGGCAAATTCTTTACCAGCTGAGCTATCAAGGGAGCCCTATGATCAACCTAGACAGCATATTAAAAAGCAGAGACGCTACTTTGTCAACAAAGGTCCGTCTAGTCAAAGCTATAGTTTTTCCAGTGGTCATGTATGGGTGTGAGAGTTGGACAATAAAGAAAGCTGAGCGCTGAAGAATAGATGCTTTTGAACTGCGGTGTTGGAGAAGACTCTTGAGAGTCCCTTGGACTGCAAGGAGATCAAATCAGTCCATCTTAAAGGAAATCAGTCCTGAATATTCATTGGAAGGACTGATGCTGAAGCTGAAGCTCCAATCCTTTGGCCACCTCATGTGAAGAACTGACTCCTTAGAAAAGACCCTGATGCTGGGAAAGATTGAAGGCAGGAGGAGAAGGGGATGACAGAGGATGAGATGGTTGGATGGCATCACCGACTCAATGGACATGAGTTTGAGCAGGCTCCGGGAGTTGGTGATGGACAGAGGGGCCTGGTGTGCTGCCGTCCACGGGGTCGCAAAGAGTCAGACACGACTGAGTGACTGAACAACAACAACAAAGCTTAGAAAGACCAGAAGAAAAAAAAATACTTGTTAGAAAAAATTAAAAAAAAAAACACACAGCAAGTGTGGGATCGTTCATGTTTTTAAAAAAATTTTAAAAAGAGTTGAGCTTGCATTGCAACATGGAGGGTGAGCCCACCTGGGCCCCTGCCAGGGGTGTGGATGGGGTGGATCCAGCCTGCTGCCCAGCTGCTAACCCTCACCTCTGGAGGAAGGCAGGGACCCTCCATGGGAACCATTTCTTGCAAAGACACGTCTACTGTGCACAGGATCCTCAGTGTGGTCAGCCCAAAAGACAAATGATTCTTGTAAAGAGACTCAAGAAAAAGTCGGTTCTGCTCCATCGGTCCAAGTGTTCCCAAAATGTGTGGATGGGAAATGGAGAGGGGGAGAGGGGAGAGGTGGACGGAGCAGTACCCACCTGGGAATCATGAGCAGAAGCAAGAAGAGGGATTCAATGAAGGGATGAAGGAAAAGATGGGAAAGAGTAAATGAGAAAAATAAGGCAAGTGGTGAGCCATGGAGAGTCTGCTTTTCAAAGGAGCAGTGGTTTTCTGGTGGAGACATAAGCAGGCAAGACGCTGACTGCAGGGTCCATTCCATGCTGGAAAATGAGGGGAAAGTACACGCCCTGATGGCAGGGAAATGGGTACAGACCTGAGTCAGGGGCCACAGTGAGGTTCCCCACCCAGAGATGAGTACAAGTCACCCGTCCTCTGCTCAACCATCACCAATCAGAATCCAAGAAGCTGGAACCTCCTCCTTCTCAAGCTGGGAAGAAATCTGAACCCACACTGCACTCCTACAGGAAACAAGACTGAGTTGAAATAATCGGGAGGGGAGGCAGGAGTTGATAGCTCTGATGGACAATGAAACGAAGGCTACTGCGGTCAGAGCACTGGATGACATCCCAGGCTGGGAGTCAGACCCTGTCTGGGAAGAGGAGCCCTGGCTGGTCAAGCCCCGAGAAGCCTCTGGACTTTGAGCTTCACCTCTTCTCCTGAACAATGAGGTCAGCAAGGCTGCTGGCACCTGAACCCTCTTCACAGTGGCTTTGCTTTTTCTCCTAAGCCTTAGATCTCAAGGTTCTTGGCAAGTCTATGTTTAAACGGTCCCTAATTCTACCAGATAGCTAGTTCAAGTCGCTATGGAAAGGTTGCTTTGTTCGAGGAGCAGAGATCTGAATTCAGAAGTTACCATTTCTGTTGTAAATTACAAAAACTCAACTCCTGGGACTAGACTAGGGTCCAAATTCTGGGTTTTTTTTTCTTCTCCACGTGGGTTAAGACTGCAAGTACTCTGAGGCGTGAAAGGGAAAAGCGAAAGTGTTAGTCATGTCTGACTCTCTGCAACCCCACAGACTGTGGCCTGCCAGACTTCTCTGTCCATGGAATTCTCCAGGCAAGAATACTGGAGTGGGTAACCTTTCCCTTCTCAGGGGATATTCCCAACCCAAGGATCTAACCTGGGTCTCCTGCATTGCAGGCCAATTCTTTATTGTCTGGGCCACAGGGAAGCCTTGGTCCTGCCTGAGATGAATGGGCCCTGCACGGTTCCTTGCAGTCAAGATGCTCTGAATCCGCTCATTAGGGCCATTTCCTCCCAGATCAGACTAAGACCGGGGGCTGAGGGTCCCCTCCCAGCTTCCTTCCCCACACAGTCTTCCCTGCATCTCCTTCTTAGCGGTCATTGATTTCAAAGCCAGCTCTGCTCATCAAAGAAGGAAGCGGGGACATGGCTCAGAGCCGCTAACGACCAGGGACTCTCTGAATCATAAGACCCTTCCCCCATTTTCCCAGATCTCACACATCCTTTAGTTTCTCCAGTGGAAGAGTAGAATGGTGAAAGTACATTCTGGGGAAAGAGAGGTGAGCAGATGCGTCCCGTCCTACCCTCCACACATCCTGTCTTCGTTCCTGGACAGTCTGTGCAACAGAAAGGACAGCACCCACAGCAATCCAGGACATCATCAACAGCCTCACTACGATTCTGCTCCCGCCCCCCAGCCTGGAGAGTTAGAATATAAATAGCACGGACAGTCCATTAGAATAATTCACTATTCATCATGAATTATAAATGACGTGACGGACTGTTCACACATGTCTAATTTAAACTTAAAGTTTTGCCCTGTCAATGAGTTATTGAGTGTTAAAGCATGGCCGTTTTTCCCGGGGCCAGCGTTGGGGTTCTGCCAGGCTTTCGCAGCATCCAGTTTGGTTATCAGGGCGGGGTGAGGGCGTGCCGGCCAGGAGCTCCCAGACGCCCGCGCCGTCAGCCTGCTGGTGGATGGCCAAAGGACTTCAGGCCATATTTCCTCCCTGAATCCAAATTAGTCTCGCAGCTGGAGAGGCCTCAGCAGCTGATAATGGCCTAACAACCTCCAGCACTAACAGATATGACCTCGGCCGCAGTGACGGGAATGACAAGCTCAGCGCCTCCTCTCCAGGCAGAGCTGGGCGAGCAAATGCCGCGGCGGGAGCTGGGAGCCGCCCTGAGGAGGGAAATGTCCTAAAGTGAGAGGGGTGAGGCAGGCCAGCCTGCAGCGGGGGGCACAGCGCCGTCTTTGAGACGCAGTAGCTGATACCCCTCCAGGGCCCAATAAAAGAAGGACGTTTACAAGAATGCTGAAAATGATGGTGGACTTCGCCAAGCAGGTTATTCATTAAAGGAGGATTTATGAAAGAATTATGCTTCCCTGGTGATTCAGGTGGTAAAGAATCTGCCTGCAATGCTGGAGACCTGGGTTTGATTCCTGCCTTGGAAAGATCCCCCTGGAGAAGGGAATGTCTACCCACTCCAGTATTCTTGCCTGGAGAATCCTGTGGATGGAGGGGCCTGGCAGGCTATAGTCCATGGGGGTCTCCAAGAGTCCAACATGACTGAGCGGCTAACACTCACTTTTATGAAAAAAAAAAAAAAAAAAACAGATGAAAAAGAGTTCCCTTGCTGCGCATCTGAAATTAACACAACACTGTGAGTTGACTGTGTGCAATGCTATGCTGCGCTTAGTAGCTCAGCCGTGTCCGGTTCCTTCAACCCCATGGACTGTAGCCCACCAGTCTCCTCTGCCGTAGGATTCTCCAGGCAAGAATACTTGAGTGGGTTGCCCTCCTGCAGGGAATCTTCTCAAACCAGGGACTGAACCCAGGTTTCCTGCATTGCAGGTGGATTAGCCAGTATAAAATAAAAAGTTTTCGTTTTTTAAAAAAGAGGAATTGTACCTCTGTTTCAAACCAATCACCTCGTCAGTGTGGTTTCAAACCAATCACCTCATCTGAGCACCTCAGATGTGCCAGGAAAGAGGCAGGACCTGGGGTGGGAGCTCCTGCCAGAGGCCCTGCCTCCATTCCCTCTGAGGACCAGCAGCATCAGGGGCTCATCCTTTTCTGTGCTGTTTGTGGAAGAGGGTCTCTTTACCCAAAGTTCACACGTCCGTGGTTCTCCAGACCTCATCAGTAGACAAGGGCTGTCTACCCGGTGCACTGGGCTGGGAACACAAAGGGACTCCGAGAGGAGCTCTGTCCCCAGCCAGAGCGGGCCACAGCGACCTGGAGGCGAGCACCGGTGGCGGGCAGAGGGGCCGTCCACACGGGTGTGGCTGGATGGCCTGTAGCCCTGCCCCTCCAAGCCCTGCCCCTGGCTGGGAAAGTCTTCCACTCTGGGTTCACAAGAACGTTCCCTTCCTCTAAGGAAATAGTGGTTCTAGGTCCACTTTACCTTCACGAGACAACAACAGATACTCCTGTCTTAGCCAAGTCAGCCGTGGCGTAGGCCAATGTGTGTGGAGCCATCGGCCACTGAGACCTGAGCAAAGACTGGAAAGTGAGAGCCCCTCCCAGCCCATCTGCGCTGTGAGACCAGGTGACCTGCCCAGGCAGGGCTGACCCAATTATCTTCAGGACCCTGGGCTCCAAAAGCCACACAGCATGCAATAAAGCCTTGAGAAAGGTCTTTCTCCGATGGAGAAGTCATGTCGAATGCTGGACAGCGGTAATGCTTTGGGAAACATAAAATGATCAGAGAAGAAATTAATAGTGGTTTTGCATATATTTCTGTTTTCAAAGGCAGCTCTAATAGCTCCTGCACAGAGCAATAATATTTACACACAAAAGATCTACCGATTTTAATTTCATCATGAAAAACATATGAATGCAAAACACATTTGAGAAATGCAAACAAGCTTTACTCACAAAGAACAGACGCTGCTGCAGCGTGTGGGGCCAGCAGATGGCCGGGGAGCAGAGTCGCCGTCAGGATGGATGTAGGGCAGCCAGTGCCTCCGTTGGAGGTGGACACACTCGCGTGCAACACGTGTGCATACACTTACATACTCAGACACAGGAGGAGAGGGTCTACCAGCTCGGCAGCCTTCCCCGTTATGCTCACAGAATGAGAGCCCATAAAGGCCAATCACAGAACACAGAGAGGGGTCTTGTTGGCTTTTTTTTCATCTTCTTAAAATGTTACGATTTCAATCTGAGTTGATTTCAATCTGAGTTGATTTCAACTGATCCTGATCATAGAGAGACTGCTCTTTCTGCAATGCCGCATGAAAGCCTGGGGGCCGCTCATCGGGGCCCATGTTCCCACCCTAACACCCCCCCACACCGATCCACACCCCCAGTGGCCACGGATGCACTGAGGATTTTCCTAAAGGTGACAGGTGAGCCTGCACCTTTCACTCCTTTTGTAGGACTCTGGGATGTCATCAAACACGCAGGGAAAAGCTGGCCAAGTGTGTATAAGTGTGAGCATCTCATCTGAGACACACTGGACTCTCTCACAAGGACTGGCTGCCGAGTGCGATCAGACAGTGGGATGCGCTCTCTAGTGTGAGAATCCATTAACCTCCATGAAGCGTTACGCGTTCATTTGTCCCGCTGTAAGATGCCACTGACTGCACGGGACTTCTCCGTGTCTCACACTTCCAACCTCTCTATCAGCGGCCTTCCTTTGAGATGGGGAGAACCCGCTGTCCATCACACCAGCGTGCCAGCCTCTGCTCCCATCTGGTGAAATGCACTGGTGGCTCAGAGGTTAAAGCGTCTGCCTCCAATATGGGAGACCCAGGTTCAATCCCTGGGTCGGGAAGATCCCCTGGAGAAGGAAATGGCAATCCACTCCAGTATTCTTGGCTGGAAAATCCCACGGACAGAGAAGACTGTAGGTTACAGTCCACAGGGTAGCAAAGAGTTGGACACGACTGAGTGACTTCACCTCACCTCACACCCACCAGGCGGGGTTTCACAAGTGTTCCAGGGCTGTTCCAGGATCTCCTTCCTTCATGACAGATAAGTAAATTTCATGTCATTTTCATGAATATTCGTCTCTATATCCTCCAAATCTTCTATCCAAGTAAATGGCCGCACTGTCTACACTTAACGATTTTTTTTCCGGCATGGGAACATCCTTGGTGGCTCAGAGAGTAAAGAATCTGCCTGCCAGTGAAGCAGATCCCTGAGCGGGGAAGATCCCCTGGAGGAGGAAACGGCAACCCACTCCAGTACTCTTGCCCAGAGAATCCCATGAACAGAGGAGCCTGGCGGGCTGCAGTCCATGGGGTTGCAAAGAATTGGATGTGACTGGGAGAAGGCAATGGCAACCCACTCCAGTACTCTTGCCCTGAAAACCCCATGGATGGAGGAGCCTGGTAGGCTGTAGTCCATGGGGTCGCTAAGAGTCGCTAAGAGTCAGACACGCCTGAGCGACTTCACTTTCACTCTTCACTTTCATGTTTTGGAGAAGGACATGGCAACCCACTCCAGTGTCCTTGCCTGGAGAATCCCAGGGACGGCGGAGCCTGGTGAGCTGCCGTCTATGGGGTCGCACAGAGTCGGACACGACTGAAGCAACTTAGCAGCAGCAGCAGAGAGACTAAAACACTTACCAATGTACCAGGTCTTCATTGCAGCTATCCTTGGAGCTGTGTGTGGCTTGTGGGACTGAAATGAGAATTTCGGAAGCTAACATTTTCTTTTCATTTGCCAAAAGCTGCATGTCTTTCAGTAGCAGGATCACAGGGTTTGAGGGATGCGGGTATACACAGGCTTTCTGATGAGCATGCTCCCTTTTCTTCCCCTGTGTCCCTTTAAAGAACCCTAATGCTCTCTTTCCTCAAACTCTTTCTATGAGCTGTGCAAGTGACCCTTGTCCAAAATTTCAGTGTCCTCTCCAGGAGATCAAACCAGTGAATCCTAAAGGAAATCAACCCTGAATATTCACTGGAAGGACTGATGCTGAAGCTGAAGCTCCAATCCTTTGGCCACCTGATGTGAAGATCCAACCCAATGGAAAAGACCCTGATGCTGGACAAGATTGAGGGGAAAAGGAGAAGGAGATGGCAGAGGATGCGATGGTTGGATGGCATTGCTGACTCAACGGACATGAGTTTGAGTGAGCTCCGGGAGATGGTGATGGACAGGGAGCGCTGCAGTCCTTGGGGTCACAAGGAATCAAGAGCCGGACACAGCTTAGAGGCTGAACAACAGCAACAATTCCTGTGAGAGACAGGATAGACCCTAGTACAAATCCTGGCTTCCCCACCTGACACAAGGCCCTCAGTCCAGCCTCCAAGCATCACCTGGCCAACCAAGTCATGAAAGCTTCAGGCCTGCTTTCCAGCCCAAGGCTCACCGTGGCCACGCAACCCACCACCAGGCAGCGTCTCTGCACAGAGTCCTGAGCTGCTGTTACTGATCGTCACTACTTGAGGGTCTGGAGACCTCCATGCTGGTTCCTGAGGCCAGGCCTTCACTCCATAGGTATTCACGTGCCAAACGGACCCCTGTCCCCACACACTCAAGTACCACACAGCATCCCAAGGAGGGGGGCGGCGAGGCTGAGGCAGCCTCTTCAGGGCGGGTGTGAGTAGCCTGGGGCTCCTTTTCAGGACTGCAGCCGCACATGGGGAATGCAGATGACAGACAGGCAGACAGTGCAGGGTCCCTACTGCTAAGAACGGCGACACAGAGCTATAGAACACAGGGAGAGTGCGGCCCAGTGTTCAGTGCCTTAGAAGCCCTTGGAATCATGGAATTCATGATGCTGGCTGCATTAATTATGGAGGCCTTTGCGTTTACTCTGCACTTTTAAATATTGCATATGTAATGCACACTTCTATAAGGCGGATTCTGAATGACACTTTCAGAGTGGTTTTATTAAACAGCAAGCCGTATTTGAAGAAGTAATTTGTAGCAAAGAACACAAACCTGTAAGTAAATTGATTTCATTGCATTTTGAACATGCGGCGCTGATTTTAAGATACAGTAGATTATACAAATGGTTAGGAGAAGCACGCGACTGTCTGAGGCAGGCTTCACGTGGTGACAGAAGGTTTTCTGTCTGATGGAGGAAATGGGAAACTCGGTCTCCTCACAAGTGGATGTGCCATCCCACCATCCCGTGAAGCTCGGGCTTCAGACAAGGAACCCCACCTCACTGAGCCTGAATGCTAAAGACCACGGCCAAGGCCAAGGCCGGTGAAAGAGATCACACTTTAGCTGCCGTTGCATCATTAATCCACATGCCTAAAGTCATCATCTGCTTGGTCCTTGAGAAGCTGCCTGGAGACTTAGAAAGCGCCTCTGTCCACCGTCCACATCGCTGGTTCTCAGAGGCAGAGGCAGCCAGGGCTCCCGGAATCACCGAGCTGCGGGAGAGAGGACTTCCGGCTCCCAGGAGCCCAGGCCCTCCCGCAACAGCTGCAGGGGCACCGCCTTCCTCCCACTGTCTCCACAGATCTGGGCTCTGTCCTGGGTCCTCTCTGCAGCCTCAGAAGCCCCGGCCCAGCCCTGGACCAAGAGGCCCACCTCATGCGAGCCCGAGGAAGCAGATGGCTCTGACCCCTGCAGGGAGACAAGCACACACGGGAAGGCTGACACGGCCCTGCCTTCCTTGTAAGCTCGCTTCCCCCGTGGTTAACCCACTCTCCAGCAATTAATCCACTCTCCTGCGGGTCACCTGGTCTCCTAAGGATTAATATGGTCTCCAGCGATTAACCTGCCCTCCATCTAACCATCCTTGCATTTGACTTTACATTCAGACGCCACAGTTTCTGGATTGCTCCAGATAGACAATCTTCTGCTGTTGTATCAAGAATATTCTTTCTACAGAAAGGGCACCATTTTTCGGCTGTACATAGTGACCCCAGGTCCAAAGTGAGACGACCAGGGAGAGCATCACGAACAAGGGCCTCCTTTTCATCACTGAAAACAGACTCCATCTGGGCACTGAATTCAGGAGACACATAAGGACGTAAGTGAAGGCACGAGGCAATGACGCTGGCTGTGCATCACGAAGACTCGAACCCGGGCCATAACCGCACGAGCCAGCAGGCAGTCAGGGACTCTACAGCTGTCCTGGTACAGGAGTGTCAGGATCCGCACCAGCAGCTTGGAGGTGAGTGCCCGGCTAGGCTTGGCGCACTCCACACGGGGTCCCTGTGCTGGGCTCCTCTGCTGGCCCCTGCACAAGTGGATGTGCTTTTGACCACGATGTTCTTTTGCTGGAGGCCACAAGGCCGAGGCGGGGAAGACTACACGGACCTACGCTAACAGCGTGGTCGCACAGACGGGTTATTAGGAGGGTCTGATGTGGCTGCCCGTCTCAAGATGCCGAGAGCATCACCCCCATCCACAGCCAGTGCAGTGAAGGTGCCACTCCACCAGAGTGACTCCTCAGGGGAGTTCTAGATTAAGTTGAGTCTGCTCTTTTTAAGGAAACATGAAGTTATCTAAAAATGTGGGAGGCGCTTCCTCTAATGGGCTCATTCTTGTTCACGCTTTGATGTTCAGGTCCACGTAAGGTTGGCCTAGAAAAGGCAATTCACATGGGGTGCCCCTTCCTCTTCCGGGTGACTGAGGTCCTACCACAGGTAAGGCCATGGCAGGCAAGGCCCCCCAGCATGAGAGCGAATGGTTTGCAGAAGAGCTTGTCAAGACGAGTCACTGACAGGAGACAGGATGAGCCCCCAGTGGCCACCCGGTAAACAGAGCGTGCTGGGCCCACCGAGGCAGGAGCGAGTGCTCTGACCCCTGCCCGTCTCCTCCTCTGTTCGCTGTACCTGTAACCTTTCCAGGGGAAGAGCCGCCCCGCAACCTCCTTCAGCACATTCCAGGCATGCAAAGCGCCCAATTTCAAGGCCCCCAACAGTTGCAGGAAAGAAGCGCTGCCTGATGGACGGTATTCAAAATGCAGAAAAATTATTAATGACCCCACTCTCTCCGAGTGGCTGTATTCACACCTCGAAATAACATTTCAGTTTTCAATATGATTCAAGGCAAAGCTGCAAAACCAAAGGCAAAAAGTAGGGAGGACGCAAAAGAACACAGTCTTTTGAAATAATAAGTCAGGCCTGAAGAATTACAGAGGGAGCTAGAAAATCCCCAAGAGGGAGCCAGGGGAAAGCTACGATAAGCAGCAGACAGCGTAACCGAGGAGCTACTGATCAATACAAAGCACCAGGGATGCTGCTCTGGTAACAGCTCTCGTTTCTTTCTCGGGGGCGAGGGCGACGCTAGCATATTTTGCATAGAAATAATTAAATTAAGAAACGGGTTCAAAGGTACCACTCAGCTCTGACAAAAATTCTCTCCTTCTCTTTGTAATCGATTAACACAGGCAGTCTCTCAGTTTCCAAAGTGATTGAACAATTACCCATTTCCCGTTTTGAATGAGTCATTACCGTTAGATTCAGCCACATGAGCTGGCCTACATTTGGCCCTCTTTGATCCAAGAAAAAATGGCAGTATCCAGTGGCTCAGATAAATACAGCGTTGGCTACCTTCTTTAGTAAGAAAATACTGGCCAAAGATTTTGCATCGTTTACAGATAAACTTCTCCTGCAAAAAAATTAGCCTCTTCCAAGCCAAAGTCCCAGAAGTTGAGCCACTTGTGAAGCTCTTACAAATCGCTTCTCCAAGACCGTCGGCAAAAGCCGAGGGGAGATTAGAAGTCAGTGGGTGTCAGAAAATGCAGGGAGTAAAAATGAAGTCCCCAGTAAACTGGGTGAGAAGTACATTCCTTTTGATTGTTGTCTCTTGCTTTTTAATGTTCTCAGCAAACGTCTGTATCTTTCAGAGTCTCTCAAGGATTTTTAGATAAAAAGAGAGGTTTTATCTTTGCATGTCTATAAGCAGAGGAAAACTCCAGAGACCAAAACCTACAGGCAATTCAAATAAACTAAATCCGATCAAGGTAATATCAATGCCAGAATTAGAAGAAAACCCAGAGAGAATCTCAATAACAACATTAAAACAGCAGGTTTCAACTAGAATCAATAGACAGAATAAACAGAAAAAATTAAGTCACAAAGTGTTAGTAGATAAAAGCTCCTCACTCATTAAAATTCTGTTTGTCTTTGTGTCTTTTTATCAATGTACCTATATATCTATGCGAGTATATCAAAGTTTGTAATGTAAAAGAATGATGAAATAATCTAATTAATTTCTGGTGTCATTTCACATATTTCTTTCAAGTTAGAACTGCAATATTAATAATGGTTTGCAGTTTAATAAAATATCTTTATGTCCTATTAACTCCTATATCAGCCTGTTATAAAAGCCACTTTCTATCAAATAGCTGAACTTCAAAAGAGTTTTGCTTTGATCAGAAAAAGGAAAAAAATCAGGTTCATTGCATTTATACTGAATAACCTCACTCAGTTTCATAGATGGCTGTCTGGAGCTGCCGTTCACTCAGAAAAAATATTCCAATGGGCAAAAAAAATTCAAAAAGGCAGAATCTAATGAGGGAACCAGGGCACATGGGAAGCTTGCTTTTTACTTGCGTGGGCAGAGGGAGCCTGGCTGCAGGGAAGGGGCACCTGCACAGGGACCCCCCCACCGCCCCGCGGAGGCGACCAGCTTGCACCCTCCCAGAGCGTCCACCCGCCCTGGCCCAGGCGGCAGAATTTCAGGAATGCGATACCATCACTGCGTCCTTCTGTCACTAAGAGCCGTGAGAGAAACTGGCATCCTTGCCAGGAGACAAAAGTTGTTCTCTGGCCGCCTTCCTCCATTCCTTTCGATTGTTGGTTGTTGTCGTGAGAAGTCATGTCCCCACACCCACCCCAGAGGTGCGGTCAGCCGTCTTGTCCCAGCTCAGCTGTCAATCACCAGACACGTCCTCCCTCTGTGGTCTCTGCCACTGCCGATGCCTCGGCCAGACACCAGGCCTGCAACACCCGGGTTATTCACTAAGGACGGGACCATGGATCCCAGGAGTTAGTGTAAAGGTCCAGGGTATCCTCAGTTCGTTCTTTCTAGTATAGCAGCTGAAAGAGACATTAACTACTAACCAGGGCATTTCATTAAGGCTTTATTTGGTGTTTATTCCCAAAGGGGATTTCGAGTGTGATTGTTTTTCTGGGAATAAGCCCAAGTGGGTTCCTAGGAAGGTCAGCACGAGCAGGGTCCACCCACAGCCCCCCAGTCACAGTGCTGGAGTTCACCTCCAACCCGGGGAGGGGCGAGCAGCCTGGGGTGCGGAGAGGAGGGCGATCTGGCTTGGAGCCCCTTGGGTGGGGCCAGCTGTGCCCCAGGGATCCCATCCCTGACCTTCCTAGCCTGGTGCCTAGCACCCACAAGGTGCCAGCTCAGCGCCTCCTGGAAGAGCGAATGGCAGGTGCAAACAGGTCAGGCGAGATCATCTCTGAACGGCTTCTGCTAAGCTGACGGACCCCTGTCTCCTTGCACGGAGGCGAGGTCCTGCTTTGTGAGCCTGGACATGAGACGCAGAGCTGCCCTTTCATCTGGCCTCCCCTGGGGGCTCACATGGTTAAGAGTCTGCCTGCAATGCCAGGGACTCCAGTTCTACCCCTGGGTTGGGAAGATTCCCCTGGAGTGGAGAAGCGAATGGCAACCCACTTCAGCATTCTTGCCTGGAGAATCCCATGGGGTTCCAAAGAGTTGGACACGACTGAGCAGCTAACACTTTCACTTTCTTTGCCTTTTCATCTGGGAAGGAGGCAAGGAGGCCAGACTCTGTGCCCAGCGAGGGCTCCTTCTCAAAAGCGAGTGGCGGCCACCTCCCAGCCCCTGGGGAGAGCTTGCCCTGGCCTTCAGGTCCCTACAGAAGAGGGTATCCCCGTGACACCCGTGTTCTCCTTGGACTCACAGTGGACACACCATGTTTTAGGCACAAACACACACTTGTCCTTCCCCCGCTCCCAGGTGCCCCCATCCCCTGAGTCCAGCTCTTCTGCAGCCCAGGCAGGTAAAGGGTTCACCTCCTACAAACAGAAAGGAGTTGGACCTAATGAGACAAGACTAGGTGGCAAGAAAATACCCTGAATTCCTGAGAGAGTGAAACCGCAGTGTGTCACCCTCACAACGAATAGTACGTTCCCAGGAAAAAGCCACTCGTGAAGACATCAGTCCAAAAAATGACCCTAGGGAAAAAACCGGGCTGTTGAGATACTTATTGTGGACGGAAGACTCGAGGGAGGTAGGGGGAGCTGTCGTTTATTCTCAAGCTCACAGGCAGTGAAGAATCTGCCTGCAGTGTGGGAGACCTGGGTTCGATCCAGGCTGAGATGATCCCCTGGAGAAGGGCATGGCTACTCACTCCAGTGTTCTTGCCTTGGAGAATTCCATGGACAGAGGAGCCTGGCGGGCTACAGTCCATGAGGTCGCAAAGAGTCAGACATGATCGAGCGACCAGCACATGAACACAGGCCTGCTCAGCTTCAGTCGTGCCCAGCTCTTTGGGATGCTGTGGACTGTGGCGCACCAGGCCCCTCTGTCCCTGGGCTTCTGCGGGCAAGAACACTGGATGCCGCGCTGCAATCTCATGCACGCTGAAGCTTGGCTTCAGAGCCCATCTAGTGTGATCAGGATGCTTTCGCTGCAGGCCCTGCAGGTCCTAGGGTACCAGCTCCAGCCATCTGGGACGAACTCCCCCTCCACCCGTCAGCATCTCTGGCCACGAGCACAGCCTCTGCTCCCTGTGGCTGCAGCTGGTCTAGGTGTGCCCAACGGTTGTGTCCACCTGTGTTTAGGAAGAAGTAGGTCATCCCCTGTTCACACAAATTCGGGCCGTGTCTGGGTACCTTTCCACAAACCTTAACCTGGTCCTGTAAACAGTAGCATTTCATCCAAGCTGACTCTTCCGGGGCCCCTTTTGTCCTCTTAGTCTCTTTAATCCTGACCAGCCTGTTGAAACATCTCTACTAGTTTTGGCACCGTTCCTACACATCATCTCCAGCACTGAGCATATGAGCAAGAAGATGCTCAGAGGGCAGGGTAAGAGCCAGAAATAAGAGCAGGAAGAAATGAGACTTGGTTAGTATCTTTGCACTGTCAGTGATTTGGGTATAATTTAAGAATACTTTTGCATATAGCAATATTTTTCCACTCGTGGATGACTTAAGAAAATGGAGACCCTTTTAGTTTATCACAGAGGTTCTCACATCAAGGTGATTCGGGGCCTTAGGCAAATGTTTGGGGACATTCTATTACTTCCAGCTCCCAGCAGGGCCAATCCATCCTGTGTGCCCAGTTGCTTCAGCCGTCTTGTCTGACTCTGTGACCCCATGGACTATAGCTCTCTAGACTCTTCTGTCTATGGGATTCTCCAGGCAAGAATACTGGAGTGGGTTGCCATTTCCTCCTCCAGGCTATCTTCCCGATCCAAGGCTCAAACCTGGGTCTCCTGCACTGCAGTCAGATTGTTTACCACTGAGTCACTGGGAAAGCCCGGGGTGCTGCTGAATATCCCATAATGCACAGGGAAGCCCTGGGAAAAGCCATGGACGCTGCTGAGTATCCCATAATGCACAGGGAAGCCCCCACACAAGGGACCACAAAGGCCACGTGTGGATCGAGCTGAAGCTGAGACACACTCCTCCACCAACTGAAACCCAAGAACTCTAGACCCGAAGGGCAGGGCCCTCGGAGGTGGTGGCGCACACTGGGGTCCGGGAGGGACTGCTCTGCCCTACCAGCACCCTCAACCCCTGAGTGGTGCCTGCCCCCTCCCCCAACGAAACCTGCCTGAAGATCCAGCCCATCTCCTTGGGCTCCCGCCTCTACGCTGAGGCTTCCAACATGGGTGGCCATTCACGAGAAAATGCTGGACTCCTCCAGGGCTCAACGGCTTCCAGGGGACCTGTGTGGGTCATCGTCCGCAACTCCAGGAAGGTGAGCAGGGTGATTGATAACAAATCCTGGAGTAGAGTGCTGTCGAGGTTTTTAGCAGCCAGATGTGTCTTAGGTCATCCACCTCCACATCCTCATTCCTGAGGCCTGGTGAGATGATGCCAGGATTCTAGGTCACAGGTCTGGTCATCACGACACCAGAGAGAGTCCACCCCACTTCCTCTGCAGGCCTTCAAGGCCAGTTTTAGCAAGAATAAAGCTCTTTGTGAGTCGAGACCAGAACTGTATTTATCTGCAGTGAGTTTATGTTTCATTGGAAAATATTTGCCTCATTTCTGCTGCATGATGGATGCCTCAGGGAGACTTCTGTTTGCTTCCATGAGCAGTGAGACAATATTCTGACCAATTTCCCCCAAAGGAAGCCAGTGAGTGAAAGTTGCTCAGTCGTGTCTGTCTCTTGGCGACACCATGGACCATACAGTCCATGGAATTCTCCACCACGATACTGGAGTGGGTAGCCTTTCCCTTTTCCAGGGGATCCTCCCAACCCAGAGACTGAACCCAGGTCTCCTGCATTGCAGGCGGATTCTTTACCAGCTGAGCCACAGGGGAAGCCAAAAGACTTCATAAAACTTGTGGGAGTTGGGGAACTGGGGAGACCCTTACCTCATCATCTCAGCAGGCCTTCCAGCTCTCCGTGAGAACCGGTTCGTTCCTGTGGTCCCAGTGCCCTACTCCAGCACTTTTCAGCGGTGGGTGAAGCAGGCATTCGGACCTTGCCATCCCCAGCTCAGCTTCCCGGGCCCGCTATGCTATCTCCAGCCAGATCAAAGTATCATCACACCGTGGGCTGAGCTCAGTGCCAAAGAAAACTCGATGGGGCTGGGTGTAGCCCATCGGATCCAAATTCTGCATGTGATATAAATTAACTAGAGGAAGTTCCGTCAAAAAGAAAACAGTGGCAAAGATTTTCAAAACAGGTTTCCCAACCCGGTGGGGATTAAGTGAAACGGATCCTTCATGACGGAGGGCTTATCTTCTGAGAGACGATGTGACGACTGAGTTTGGTTCCCGGCTGGGACTCGGCATCTACAGCCCTTTGTCCTGAGAGCAGGTCCGCTGAGTGAAGGTGCAGGCGTGGCTCCCATGAGGATCGTGAACATCTGTGCTATCTGAGAATGGCCTTTCCTGGTGGCTTCTCGGATGTGTTCAGGACTATTCACGAGATGAGAGGAAACCTGGATGAGGAGATGGAAAGACACTGCTGTTTTCCTGTTTCTATAGGATATTAAGAAAGCAGGCCCCCGGGGTGGGGGCCACCCAATGCTCTATGCACAGATCAAGCAAAGAAAGATGAGCCAGCCAGAAGCCACTCGGCAGAAAATGGTTGCTGCTACAATCTCTCTGAATTGGTTCTTCCTACCGAAAAGAAAATGCGTATTCACGAGTGTACTTTGTAATATACGTTCCCCACAATGCTAAGATGGAGAATGCAGGTAAATATTTAAATACTGTGCGATAACCACTCGAATGTCTATTTCTCTTCTAACCCGTTCGCGGCGCGGTCCAGCTCCTCACATCTCAGGCTTTGTTCGGCTCACCGACTCCTGAGTGTGGGCTCCAGAGGGAGACATTTCGAAGTTCTTTAAAAAGCAAGTCTTCAGGGACTGATTATGGGTGCAGAGTCTGGCTCCTGGAGTTCCCGTTACAGATTCTGTATGCTAGAAAGTCCTCCTCTCTCTCCTAAAGGCAAGTCGCTCATGCAGAGACTGTGCAAGGACTTTGGACTCGGAGGGCCTGGTGCTGCCCATCTCCGCAGCCAGCCACCCAGAAACCAAAAGCAGGAGTGAGGTGGGTCCCTGCCACGGGCTGCTCCCCTCGATGTCCAGTTGGTGAGGGGTGAGGGCAGGAGCCCTGAGTGGAGACTGTCAGCTCCACAAGCCCCCTGCTTGTTATGGGGGTGGTGGCTGTCTCCAGAGCAGGCACTGAGGCAATCCCAAATTCTCCTCTGTTCAGCTGTTGCCCACACCCAGAACTAGCCTCAAAGGATCAAAATGCCCATGTGGATCAAGGGATGAATTTTTATGCAAAGTTTAAGCGACTCGACTTCAACCCTGGGTGCTGGTTTGCAGAGCAGTGGGGAAACCTTCCTGGGGTTCAGAGACCACACTGCCACCGACGTCTCCCAGGTGCTGAGTTAGACTGTCAAACAGGAAATTCACTGATAACATAGCTGGAAAAAATAAAATTCGTGGTTGATCCATCCAAGATCTGGGAACACTTTCCAAACGAGCTGTGATTGGGAACAAGGACATCCCCAAGTCAGAATAAACTTTCTCCCAAACCAGCTTCATCTTTCCGTGAAAAGTCCACACGCCGGCTCTGTTCACACTGGGAATGTTTTCAAGTGAATTGGAAAAGAAATAACACTTGAGCAGGAGGTATGTGTGACCAGCCAGGGGGTGGCTGGCAGGCTGGGGGTGCCCCGTTAGCAAACGAGCTGCTTCTTAGGGTGAAAGGGGCTTCTGCCTGCTTCGCTACTGAACAAATTAGAACCTTAATTAGATTAAAATGCATACATTTTAACTTTAATCTCTTTCTGTATTTGAAGGAAAAGTCCCCAACTCGCAGAGCCTGCCTCCTTTCTCCTTTGCTTCCACCTGTTTCCATCTCAGGAACTTGTCCCCAAGCCACAGAGGGTAGATAGCCCTTATCAGATCGCCTGGAGTCCTGGAAGGTTCGAGTTGGAAGGGAATTCATATTAATCCCTTTGGGTTCATATTAATTGAACCCAAACCTCTCTTCTCACCAGTGAGTAGAATGAGGCTCAGACATTCCCAGTGAGTCCCCAGCTTCTGAGACGGAAATCCCACTCTGGGTCTTGTCCCAGCCACAGGGCCTCACCAATCCGTGACCCCAGGGCGAATGTCCCTGCAGCTTGCTACGTGGCCCCAGACTCCCATCCACCTCTCTAGTGATCAGAAAAGCAAAGACCGTGCTAGTCACTCAGTCGTGTGCGACTCTTGGTGACCCCATGGACTGTAGCCCACCAGACTCCAGGGTCCATGGGATTCTCCAGGCAAGAGTGCTGGAATGGATTGCCATTTGCCACTCTCATCCACCTCTCTAGTGATCAGAAAAAGACGGTGCTAGTCACTCAGTCGTGGGCAACTCTTGGCGACCCCATGGGCTGTAGCCCACCAGACTCCAGGGTCCATGGGATTCTCCGGGCAAGAGTGCTGGAGTGGATTGCCATTTCCCACTCTCATCCACCTCTCTAGTGATCAGAAAAAGATGGTGCTAGTCACTCAGTCATGTGGGACTCTTGGCGACCCCATGGGCTGTAGCCCACCAGACTCCAGGGTCCATGGGATTCTCCGGGCAAGAGTGCTGGAAGAGCTTGCATTGCCCTCCTCCAGGGAGTCTTCCTGACCCAGGGACCGACCCCAGGAGCATTTGTCCCTAACAGCAGGCCGTTTTCCAAGTGACGGGCCACATCAACGTGACACAAGAAATCAGGCGCTGGAGGCGCCCTTGTGCACTCCGCTCTGGGCATCCAAGGACGAGGAGGAGGCTTCCCGGGGAGGATGCGTGGTGACGTCCTCTCCGCTGCTCACCAAGGGCTCTCTGTGTGGTGATAGGGGCTGGGGGTGACAGGCTCCCCCTCAGTGCATGGTGCGTGTTTCGCAGACCTGTGTAGACGCCTTCTCTTCCTGACGAGAGCCCTTAACTCGTGACCACGTGAAGCTGTGGCTTCGAGGCATGGGGACCCCTCCCTGACGTGGGGGTCCCCAGCCTCCACGTGGTCAGACATGGCACAGCAGCATCAGCTCAGAGCGGGCTCCTTCCTCCTGGCCCTCGGGGCGGCTGCCCGCTCTGGAGGGAATCCCACTCTGACACCGCTTTTTAGCCGCTTCAGCAATGAGACTCAGGCCCTGCGGGGCCCTGCTGCAACCTGAGGGGCAGCCAGACCACCACGCCCGCGCTGAGCCCGCCTGCCGAGGGCCCTAGGTCGACACCCCAGTGCCCGCCCCCCATCACCCACCGCGCAACCCTGCCACCACCACCTTCCTCTGGGAAGCGTCTCTGGCTTCACTCAGAGAGGACCTGGGGGCCTCTGGTCACAAGCAAGCATGCCACACCCAGCTCCCTGAACCCACCGGCCGCCTAGACCTCAGGAGGCATTCCGAGGCATGATCAGATGAGAGGAACCTGCGTGGCTTTAGAGAGGAGTCCAGGCCAGGGCTGGGCACTAACGGGAGAGAGGCAAAGGCAGGCCCGCTGGGGGTTTTCTGACCCGTGACATGGGCGTGGGGGCAGCATCAGAGAGCTGGCCAGGCACCAAGGCCTCCAGGGCCTTAGGGGCACTCACATCTCTGAGGACGTGAAGTGCGTCCAGCCTGGCCAGGCCCTGCTGGTCCCCCACCCCCTCAGAGGCAGCCCTGTTGATTCCCTGTGTGATCGTGCAAGGGGGAAGCATGGGGCAGGACATGACCGGGTCCCAGCCAAGAGGGGAAGAAAGCAAAGGGGCGCTCAGCACAGGGACCCCCAAGGCCCGCCTCCTGCCTGGACACGCAGACCCCTGGGGGCAGGTGTAGGCTCCAGTCCACCCTGGGCCTGGTTGAGCGCCCGGCACAGGGCGGGGGGGTGGGTGAGCATCCTCAAGGAGCTCGGCAGAGTGGGGGGGTGGGGCAAGGGCAGGAAAGACGGCCAGCGTCACGTCCGCTGATAAACGCCAATAAATATGCAAATAGTGGTTCTAGAACCACTCTTCTTCCTTTCCAATTCAATTCCAGTAACCCAGGGGGTGAATCGCTATAAATTAGAGTGTGACTTGTAAATAGCATTTTTATGACATCCCTAAAGCACTGCTGGGTCTTCAGAGTTTATAAATTGTTGATGTATATGAGTTTATATAACCGCTCTGTAGTTGATAAGAATGATCCTCCAATTAAAATAAATTTATATATAAAAAAGAATGATCCTCAGAGCAGTACCGGGATTGGGGTGTGTTTTCAAGCTCCTGAATGTCGCGATCCGGGGTTATGGGGGCTGCGGGCTGTTGCTCAGTCGCGCCCCTACCCTTGCGGGCAGAGCAGGTGAGGTCTGTAGCGGGCACAGCCCAAGCGAGTGTCACTCACACCGGCTGCCCTGCCCAAATCACCAGAAAGGTGGACCCAGAGCTGTACTTAAGCACTGCTGGGCGCGGTGCTCTGGGCCAGGAATTCAGAGCATACAAGGCCCGGCCCTGCTCAGGGAGGATGGGGCTGACGGAGTGGGGTGCGCACGCGGCCGGCACAGAGACACGGGTGGGTGGCAGAAACTGCTGGGGCTCCGTGAGGGAGCCAGCCCCCACTCAGGACGATGGGCACAGAGGAGGTGGAGGATTCTAGGGGTCACCAGCAGTCATGGAATGGGCATTGACTAAACGGGAATAACCTGGGTGATGGCCAAACCCTCAGCAGGGTCGGTCACAGATCAGACCTAGGTGTGGCCAGGCTCTGCAGGACAGCTAGGAGGAAAGGCTTTGCTTGATATCCACCTGGGGTCCACCCACCCACAGCCGTAAACGGGGAGGGGTCTGTCCACCTGGGCCTACCCACAGCTGTAAACGGGAGGGGTCTGTCTACCTGGGGTCCATCCACAGCCGTAAATGGGAAGGGGTCTGTCCATCTGGGTCCACCCACCCACACCCGTAGACAGGGAGGGGTCTGTCCACCTGGGTCTACCCACCCACACCCGTAAACAGGGAGGGGTCTGTCCACCTGGGTCCACCCTCATCTATAAATGGGTCTTGCAAGAGAAAGGAAGCGGCCATGCCCTGCGTGCTCGCAGCTGACCCTGGCGGGAGCCTCCACAGCTTCTCCTCCGGGGGTCCTGGAGCCAGCCACCGGCTTCCTCCGAGCGCCTCTGCAAACACCTCTCCTCCAGAACCGTGGGAGCAGGCGCCGCCCGAGCTGCATCCCAGAAAGCCCCGAATCAACACAGGGCTGCTCGTTTCTAAGGCTGCCCGTGGGCTACAAGTCAGAGCCGTGAGGGGAGAGGCTTCAGGCCCGGGGCCACCCACCCGCACCACGTGCTCTGCTCAACACACCAGACTGTTTGAGCACACGGCCAGAAAGACACCTGATGCTTCCAGGACAGGAGCAAATGCACAGACAGCTGACAGGCACACGGCGTGCACACACACACACACACAAACATTCCCCCACACCTGCACAGAGCACGTCCACACACAGCACACACACACGCACATACACACGCACAGAGCACACACACACAGCACACCCAGACACCTGCACACACAGCACACACACAGCACACACACGCACACACACATGCACAGAGCACACACCCACACACATCCACACATAAACACCTGCACACACACACACATATCCACACATAGACACCTGCACACACACAGCACACACACGTACACACACACACCTGCACACACACACATATACATGAACAGAGCACACCCACACACATCCACACACAGACGCCTGCACACACACAGCACAAACACATGCACAAGTGCACACACACATACACACATGCACAGAGCACACGCACACACAGACGGCTGCACAGACACAGCACACACACACACACACAGCACACACACACACATCCACACACAGACGCCTGCACACACACATGCACACGTGCACACACACACACATACACATGCACAGAGCACACACACACACATCCACACACAGACGGCTGCATACACACACACACACAGCACACACACACACACAGCACACCCACACAGCACACACACATCCACACACAGACACCTGCACACACACACATGTATACACACAGAGCACACACACACACATCCACACACAGACGGCTGCACAGACACACAGCACACACACACGCACAGAGCACACCCACACATCCACACACAGATGGCTGCACACACACACAGCACACCCACACTCACACAGCACACCCACACAGCACACACACATCCACACACAGACACCTGCACACACACACAGCACACACACATGCATACACACAGAGCACACACACACACATCCACACACAGACGGCTGCACACACACATAGCACACACACATGCACAAGCACACACACCTTCACACAGCATATCCACACACGTACACATGCACAGAGCACACAAACACACCACACACACACAGCACACCCACACACATCCACACACAGACACCTGCACACACACACAGCAGACACACACGTACACACACATGCACACACACACAGAGCACACACACACAAAGCACACCCACACACATCCACACACAGATGCCTGCGCACACCCAGCACACACACATGCACAAGTGCACACACACACATTCACACAGACGTCTGCACAGACACACATGTACACACACACACCCCTTCACACAACATATCCACACACATACACACGCACAGAGCACACACACACAGCTCACCCACACACATCCACACACAGACACCTGCACGCACACAGCACACACACACACGTACACACACACACCTGCACATACGCAATACACATACATGCACAGAGTACATCCACACACATCCACACACAGACACCTGCACACACACAGCACACACCCACACACATCCACACATAAACACCTGCACACACACACACACATGTACACACACACAGAGCACACACACACACATCCACACACAGACGACTGCACACACACACAGCACACACACACACGCACGAGCACACACATAGCTGCACACACACAGACACACACCTTCACACAGCACATCCACACGCACAGAGCACACACACACCCACCTCTTTATCACCTTTCCTTAAGAATGGGATACACACACTCTGAGAACAGTATTAGCAACCTAACCAACCCGAGCTTTAAGAACAACATACTGTACCCAGGGAAGATTTATTTCAGGGATGCAAAAAGGGTCTGAGCCTAGAGTGAAAGGTAGAAGCTATGTGGAAACAGTGATAACATTCTACAAACACGGCTGAATTTAAAAATCTTTTTTGAAAACATTAAAACGTTAGAAGACAGTTCTTTAATGTCATCTGTATACCTGCCTCTGTATCTTTATGTGTGCCTGTGTGTGTCTCCCTGTGTGTGTGTGTCCCTCTGTGTGTGTGCGCATATGTGCACGTGTGTCCCTGCGCCCCTATGCGTGTGTCTGTGTGCCTGTGTGTGTTTCCCTGTGTAGTGTGTGTGCGTGTCCCTCTGTGTGTGTGTGCGCATACGTGCACGTGTGTCTGTTCCTGCGCCCCTGCGCCCCTGTGCCTGTGTCTGCGTGCCTGTGTGTGTTTCCGTGTGTGTGTGTGCATATGTGCACGTGTGTCTGTCCCTATGCCCTTGTGTGTGTGGTGAGTGTGCACGTGTATGTGTGTGTGTCCCTGTGTATGCACGTGTGTGTGTATGCCTGCATGTGTGTGGCTGTTTGATCAGTGTCTCATCACACATGCAGCCCTGTGGACATAAATCAGAAAACATGTGATCTGATGGCACCAGCCCACCGTCGTCACTGCCCACCCAGGAGAGCATTGGGCCACACACGCTCACTCCAGGACGGTGCTGGTGACACGTGCCACTCCTGTGTAAGTGACTCCATCCGCTTCAGTCTCAGAAGTGTCCTGAGTTCATTGATAAATTACGTAATCACCCCACCTAAGACATGAAATAAAAATAAAGCTACTGCATTGCCAATAACTGGCCAAACGTACTTATTTCAGATGTTAAGATATCAGGACAAATTAAGGAAGTCAAAGGAAAAGAAGATTAGAATTCATAAGAAAGTTCAAGCTCTAAATACATGCGTGGAAATACAGTCTTCTTCTGGCCATCAATAATTAGGTAAAAGGATTATAAAAAGATCAAAGATCCCAGCCCCAGTTAACGAGAAAACCGCAAAATACAGGCAAATGTTGGAGACAGGAAAGGGGGTGCAACCCAGTCGCTTAGTCACGTCCGGCTCTGCGACACTACAGACTGTAGCCCGCCGGGCTCCTCTGCCCATGGGATTTCCCAGGCAGAACACCGGAGTGGGTGGCCATTTCCTCTTCCAGGGGATCTTCCTGACCCAGGGATTGAACCCAGGTCTCCCACGTTGCAGGCAGGTTCGTCACCGTCTGAGCCACCAGGGAAGGCCTGAAAGAGTAATAAAGATCGCCCAAGTCATTAGGGAGATTTCTGTTTTTCTGGATGAAAACCCTGTGTATTAGGAAGTTGTCCAAACTAGTCTATAAATTAGATTTTAGCCTCACAGAAAATAGCCTAAATTTACTTGAAAAATTGTTTTTAAACTTGTAGAAGAGCAAAGGCAGAGAATACTCAAGAACGTTCCGCAGCATTTATTACTGCTGAGTCTTGCCCTAAAACCCTTTCCACAGACAGTCCATCCCGCCACCCTGTCTCATTTTGTGGATCAAGACACCGGGGCCCAGAGGGGTTCCTCCACCCCCACGTCAGTGCCTGCGAATAGTGCTGACAGCCGCACCCCAAAAAGGTGCTGCCCGGAGGGCGCTGAGCCCCAGAGCTGCTCGCAGAGGGACAGGGGCGTAGGATCTGTCCCCGGGGTCTGTCCACGCTACCGCCCACCGCTGCTCTGCAGGCAAGCAGGACCTGCTGCCACGATCACGAGGTGCAGTGGTTTTCTGCCGCATAAACGGCCACCTGAAGCTCAGAGCATCGCCGACCGGCACCAGCCAGACTCTGGGCTGCGGTCAAGGTGTGGGCGGCTGGCTTTGCTACTGGGGGCTCTGGTGAGCACGCCCTTCCCAGCACAGCCTGCACAGAGGCAGGGTTCAGTGCCCGTGGCTGCAGAGCCGAAACCCCTGGTGCTGGGGGCTGCTCCCGGGCCACCCGCACCCGGCCCTCCAGGTCAGCCCCGGGGGCCTCCTGAGGCCAGTCCTTCTCAGGCTCAAAACTCTGCCCACTGGGCCAGCGACCAGCTGGAGAAGGCTCTCGGGCTTTTCAAGGGCTGGTGGCTGAGCTTGGCCCACCTGCCAACCCTCCTCTCTTCATGTGACAGCCCAACCGCGGGACAAAATCCATCCAGTTTCTGGTCCTAGGGACCCCGAAAGGGAGCAGTCTTGGGTGTGGTGGAGACAGTCTGGGAATTCTGAGTGCCAGGTACATGAAGGGGTGAAGTCCTATGTAAACAAGTCTGTACACGTACCATCACGTGTCTTCTTCCCGTTGCTCAGTCGTGTCTGACTCTGCGGCCCCATGGACTGCAGCACGCCAGGCTTCCCTGTCCTTCAGCCTCTCCCAGAGCTTGCTCCAGCTCATGTCTGTTGAGTCAGTGGGAAGGTCCTTTATCGAAACCAGAAACCAGGGTTGATCCTAGGAGGCTCTGAAGGTTTCTCACCGAGACACCACGTCTGGAGCCGTTGCTCCATGCTGCTTATCTCAGCGTCAGGAACCGTGACCTCTAAGACCTCCACATGCCTCCCACCTTGTGGACCATTTGGGCCGACCCTCCCGCCTGGATTGGGTCCCTAGACTCAGGGGCCACTTTGGAAAGCAGCCAGCGGGAGGGAGTGTGGCCCAGAGCCCCCCTGCAGGCTGGTGAGCCAGGCAAGAACCTGGGGAGTCCAGGGTGGTTGGAAGCCCAGGGGTGGGAGCGGGGCAGAATTCCCAGGGTGGGTCCCGCACTTGGAACCCCAAAGGCTCTGCCTGCACCTGCCCCTCCCCAGGCAGCTTCCGAGGGAGACCATCGTGGGCACCACTGGCAAGCCCCCTCTCCTCCCAGGCCACTCCTGCTCCCCTACACGGCCCTCTGCGTCAGCCCTGGGTCCTCCTGAGGCCAGTCCTTCCCTGGCTCAAAACTCTGACCGCAGGGCCTGTAAGAAGAGGACCCGCATCCCAGGGCTGACGAGGGCGGTGGGTGTGTGCTGCAGAGGAAACTTTCATCCCAGCCCACCTGCCTCACCACAGGGGTCGGGGAGACTACGGTGTCCCCCGGAATTGCACGCAGAGGGCTAGTGTGGAATCATGTGCATTTTCTGTGTGCACAATTGTGCACATTTCTGGGAAACTTCAACTTTCATTAGGACTTTCAGAAACTGTGACTGTCTCCTCCGACCTCCAGCAGAAAAGAAGATAGGCTCTCTTATTTTGGCATGTCTCTAAAGCCGATGGCAGATGCTGTCACTGCGCCGCCCGTGCACGTCACCTCCCTCCAGTCTCCGGTCCAGACTCCCACCTCCCCGCGGAACCAGCTTCTAGGCTGATGGGGACAGGCGGGTGGGGGCAGGACCCCAGATCTCTTACTCTGCACCCTGGACGGCACTCCTGCAGAAAGGGAGTCACTCCTGGGAGCACCCTCCAAGTAAAGAAAGGGGAGTTGGAAGCACCGGGATCCTGGAAAGCAGCAGTTTGGAGTCCAGGCTCCCCCGTCCGTGTGGACAGCCTGAAGGAACAGGTCGGGCAACCCCAGGCTGCACGTCGGGACTGTGGTCTCCTCTCATGTTGGAGGCCTGGCCTTTGGGTTGAATCGCACACCACGTAACGGGCTCCTGCTTCCCTGGACGAAGAATAACTTTGCGTCCGATTTAATTAAAGTGAGCCCAGTCCTGTTCCTCTTGCCATTTCTCTCAGACACTGTTTTTCTTATAACTGGGGCTTAGTACACCCCCCCGCCCCAACTCCCCAGCCAAGACGCCTTGGGCTGCAGAGAGTGGCCACTCCCGACAACCTGACAGGCTCTCCCGGGAGGGAGACACAGCCCCAGGGTTCATCCAGAGGGGCTCCAGGAAGTCCCTCCCATCTCGGCGTGGGGAGATTCGAGGTTTATCTGCAGGAGGACTCTACTGTCCTCAAACCGTCCAAGAGCCGTAACTCAAGACGGCTGGCATCTGCCTGTGCAGGCGTGCCAAGTCCCCCAAAGCTCATCGCCGGGGTGTCCCTTGTCCCCAGGCGTCCCTGCCGATGTGTGCCCGGGGGAGCTCCAAACAGGGTGGGTGGAATGGGGCAGACCCGCCCTGGTTCCGGAAGACGCGTCGAGATTCAGGTTTTGCGTTTCTGTCTGACTCCAGTGTGTGTCTGAGGCAGGCGGGTGTGGGCTGAGCCGTTTTTCGTCCCGGAGGAAATCTCTCAGGGATTCTGAGCTGCCTGAGCTGCCAGCAGTAGAGTGCATCCCGTCACGAGAGGCTGCGGCCAGGAAGCTAAGCCAGACTCTCAGATCACGGGACGCTGGGGTCCCCCAGGCCTGGGATCAGGCCGCGCTCTCCCGCGGGAACCCCCGAGGCGCCCACCTGCTTCCTGCTTTCCGGGGTCGGCTCCACCCCACCCTGCAGTCGTCCACGGCACCCTTGGGCCCACAGTCCAGCGGCTGGCGCACGGTGCGCGGGCCCCATCCCCTCCCCCAGACGCGTGCCGGTCAAGACGGCAGGCAATTCTCTCCTTGACTCTCAAGATGAATGGCCCTCCACGGTCCACCCGGGCTTGTGTAGCCACAGCTGTTTTCGTTTTATCTTGCGTCTGGGATTTCAGCAAGGTCGTGTAATTTTCGCATTTTCCCAAATTGAGCAGTTTTAGTTCCTGCTCCTGCCGCACGGCCACATCACAGGAGCAGTCTGGGCTCTCTTGGAAGGGCAGCGCTTTTGAGTTTTGAAAGACAGCTTCACTTGAAAAGGAGCTCTGCAACCCATTTTCTGGGTCTCGCACGTTCCAGATACTCAGGCCCGCCTCCTCATCAGTCATACGTGCGTTTTCCATGTGACTCAAGGATAAATGGCCTTAATAAATCCCATTATCCTGAAGAACAATAAAAATAACAGGTTGCTGACACTGGAGCCATGATAAATAACATTTTATTATTATTTTTTTATTTTGCCGCGCGTCACGATCTCTTTCCTCCCTCCTGCTCTTGATGGACTGTCTCCCTGCAAACCCGGCCAGGGACGCAGGGCAGGCCCCCACCCACTCCCCGGGGAGACAGACAGCCCGGGACCCCGTCTTCAGGCATCAGCAAGCGTGAAGGCCACCATCCCCCGCGGTCAGGGACAGACCCAGATGCTCCAACCACGGGACTGGACAGTCCCAGCCTCGCAGCCACTCCATCCCTCCGTCTCCTTGGCAGAAGAATCCGGAATCCTGGATTTCTGCACCCACGGTCTGATCTGCTTGATTATCAGAGACCCAAGCCTGGAAACTAACTGTTGCTCAAACTCGAGCTATGAGAACAGCGTGGAGGGCGCCAGAACAATCTGATAGACTCTGAGGCTTTCTCGGGAGTTCTGGCCAGCACACTCAGGTGATGGCTTGCTCCACCAGCGTCCTCAGGAGGAGATGACTTGTTCGTAACCTGGCTGTCACACCCTTCACTTGCCTTTATCTAGCCCTCGGAGTAGAAGGACGCAGCCATGAGAAGGAGCTGGAAAAATGTTCCGTTAGGAAGTATACCCTCCTCAGCGGCCCAAGTTCTAGGCAGGTGGTGGGGGAGGGCGGATGAGGTTTGGGTTGAAAGCCTGCACATACAGTCACCGGCCTGTCTTCCTGAAGCCACACGTGAGCACGACCATAACCTAACGCCTTCCTTTCCCTAAAATCGCCCTCTCAGCTGTTCTGGGGAGTTTGCATCCCCCAGCCCCCTTGCTCACATCCCCTAAGGAGCCCCCTGCTCACATGTCTGATCTGAGCAGGCTCACGGTCAGTGTTCACTGGAGAAACTCTCTCCCTTTCATTTATGCCAGTGCTTACAGATCCCCCTAGCCCTCCACCCAGGCCCAGCCCACAGTGCTCCCGGAAGCGCTGGGGACAGGACCAGCCCTGTGAAGACCAGCCGGGTCCTGAGGGTCCAACCTTACTCCTGACACCCCGACCTAGCAGAGCAGGACCCTGCACTCAGCCCCCTTCACAGGAGGGGCGGCTGAGGCGGGGAGGGGGCTTGCAGGGAGTGGCCATGCTCTCTCCTTGGAGTCAGGAAGCAGTCAGGGCAGGGGGTGGGATGGCCGGGGCCCCTGAGTGGACTGGCGAATATCTGCAGGGCGCTGGGCAAAGTCTGCATCGCCTCTGGGCTCCAAGGGTGGTTGTCCAGGAAGGTGGACCCCCCTCTTGGAGTGGCCGGGGTGTCCCAGGGGAGGGGGGAGACGCAGCACACAGGAGACCAGGAGCTGGCCACCCTTCCTGCCCCTCAGACCTGCTGACTCCCCACCCTCCCCTCTACCAGCCCTTCCACACAGCTGGACCCACCCGCTGGCCACCCTGCCATCTCGCCCGTCCACGGCGTCTGCCCCTCCTCCCAGGCTTTTTGCCTTTGCTCCAGTCTAGAAAAGGATCCAAGCTTCACAGTCAAGGGCTAGGGGTCTGGGGGTCTTCTCCTGGAATTTCTCTGCCCCCTCCGCCACTCCACACCCAGTCTGGTGTCTGTATCTCAGGCCTGTGTCCCACCTCAGCAGCCAGCTCCCTGGGCTCACACGTGCTCAGAAACATCCCTGGTCTCTGAAAGCGCCCACAGCCACCTCTGCACTCAGCCTGCCCTCCGCTGCTCAAACAGCTTAGGCTGTGATCACAAAACCTGAGTCGCCCATCCCTCAGGGCTCTGGAGGCTGGATGCCCGAGGCCAAGGAGCAGGCAGGCTCGGGCCCTGGGGAGAGCTCTCCTACAGACAGAGCTCTCATGCTGGGGAGGGGCTCCCGCCTCTCCTTAGAAGGGCACGGACCCCATGATGGTGCCCCCACCCTCATGGCGCCACGGAAGCCCACCAGTGCCCAGAGCCCTCCCTCCAGACACCGCCACACTGGGGGCTGGGACTTCTGCTAAGTCCTGTGAGTTCATCAGCACTCCAGTTCGTTCTTGTGAGTCAAGGGGGTGGGGCGGGGTGGACATTCTTCTCACTGAAGACACAGGAGTCCCCAGGCAGCTTCCCCCTGAACTCCCATCAGTTCCTGGGTCCCGTCTTCCATCCAGCCCCACATCCTCCTCCTGCGACCATCCCCAGTGTCCTCATTCTAAACCACCCCACCTATGGCGGCAGGCAACTTTCCACAGAGTCCAAGGGCTTCACACGCCTCCTAGATGCGCTGAGCTTCCCAAGCAGCTCCAGTGATGAAGACCCTGCCTGCCGACGCAGCAGTCGTAAGAGACGCGGGTTCAACCCCTGGGTCAGGAAGGACCCCTGGAGGAGGGCATGGCGACCCACTCCAGCATTCTCGCCTAGAGAATCCCATGGGCAGAGGAGCCTGAAGGGTTACAGTCCATGGGGCTGCAAAGAGTCAGACACGACTGGAATGACTTAGCAGACACGAAGGCAGATGCCTCTAAGTGGAGTGTGGGCCTTCCAGTCCTGACCCACGGCTGCCAAGACAAGCACGTCACCTCCCATCTCACCTGGCCACAGGCTAGACTCCTGTCCTCACGGCTGCTTCTCCCAGCACCTGTCCTGCTTGCACACGTTCTCCTCTGGACACACATCCTTCACCTGCTCATTCACTGCACATCAGCGCGTTGGAGCACATTCAGGGGTTCCGGGGGTCTGGCTCATGTGCAGACCTAACAACATGGAGAGGATGCAAGCCACGGGGATTCACCCCTGCAGAGAGGAGCCTGATGTGTTCTCAAATGCCGGGGGTCGTCCAAACACCGCCAACACGAGAAGCAGAGTCGGACAGGATGCTGGAGGGGGCGGACTGAACCAGGTGTGGTTCAAAGGCAGGTGATCACATGGATACACTATTTCCAGAGCTTGGCAGGCTGAGCGTGTGGGTCCCTGAACTGCAGCCCTCCTGCAGGGCAAGTCTGTGGGGCCTGTCAGCGTCTGTCCATCCGGCCAGCTAGCCCTGGAGCTGGAGCTGCGTGGACACCTGCCTTCCCCCTCCTGCACCCCGCAGTGTTCGAGGAAGCCCCGCTCAGATGGAGCTTACCAAGTTATGGAGGTAGGACGAGTAGTCATTTCACTGCGATAAGGGCCCCGTCAGGGGGACAGTGTAGGTTCCCAGGCTGCCCCTGGGGGCTACGGTGGGTCCAGCCATTCACTCGTCCACCCGTGCTCCTGCCTCACCTGTGAAATGGGGCCAGACTGAGTCCCATGGCAGCGCCAGCCTGCAGCCTAATGTGGGGCTAGCCAGGATCTTCCTCTTGTCTTCCTCCTGAACCAGAAACTCATCCAGATTAAAAAGTCTGCAATGTGAATAAACAGGCCATCTGTGGATGAGATGGGGAGGGGACAGGCAGCCACGTGCCTGTGGAGATGCTGATGGGCCAGCCAAACCCCAGTGAAGGCTCCATCAAATGCCTCCCTGCCGGCAGGTTCGGCCAACCCCGGCCTTGTCTCCCGGGGGTGTGAAGATGGCTGTTATGGTTGGAGTTGTCTGAAGCTACAAGGACGGACAAGCATGTGGTCCTCGGGGCGTTGCAAATCCCAAGAGCCAGGTCTGAATTTGGTGTTTAGTTTACCTACAGCTGGGCTCCCCTGGTGGCTCAGTGGGTAAAGAATCCACCTGCAATGCAGGAGACGAGCGAGTCCTGGGTGCGGCCCCTGGGTTGGGACGATCCTCTGGAGGAGGGCATCCACCTACTCCAGCATTCTTGCCTGGAGAATCCCATGGACAGAGGAGGCTGGAGGCTACAGGTCGCAAGAGTCGGACACAGCTGAATGACTGCACACGCTTCCTACAGCTGTGGGGTGGAGGGTCTCCAGAGCTGGGAGCCACAGGATGGGGGCTGATGCCTGGTGAGGATGTAGCCTGTGCTGCAGGGTAGACACACACACGCCTGGACGCTGGGGCTGCGGGGGGCACAGTCGTTCTGGCTGGAAGGGTGCCTCAGCTTTGCCTGAACAGTGAGACCCCCACTGTGGCCAGCTTCGCGTACGTGGTGCTCGGTTTCCCGGGACCCCTCCCTCAGAGGGCCTCATGCTTGGTTTCATGACAGTCTGCTGCCATCTTGAAATTATTAGTAATTTTGGGGCCAGTGTCCCCAGAATTTCAGTTCCCCCGAGCCCTGTGAATGATGTAAGTGGCCCTGCCCACCGCAAACACGGTCCCCAACAGATGCTGTGGTGTCATTTGTCTGGAAAACGGGACACCATTATTTGGGGGAAAAGAGAGACTTTGTGGGATTGAAAGAGCGCACAACCCCAAAATATTCCTGTGGCAAAGCTCCCACTCGGAGTTACTGATGCAAGCTGCATTGCGTGAGGGCTGGGTTTCATTGGTACAGCGCTCTGGGTCTTCTCTTTACTGACACCAAGGGCTGAGCATGTGGGCCTCTGGACCAGCGTCAACCAGGCCTAGATGATAACCTCTGTCCCTGCAGGTGCCAACGACCACTTGGCGAGAAGAGAGACATTTGAATTGTGATAAAGACTTTCTTCTTTAAATACTGGGTCGAAAGCTCATGTTTTTTGTAAGGATTGAGAAAAGAAATCAGTGGGTCCGTAAAACCATGATCGGGTTCTAGGCCTGTTAACAGATGTAGGATTTTTTTGAGTCCCCCAAAGCTTGTGATTCTTCTGATCGAACCAGAGGTGAATGTACATGCTTGCTAAAATCAACTTCCTGAGCTTCTCCACAAAGCACATCACCATGGGAAAAGAAGAAAAGAATAAAAACCAGTGGAAGAAGGGACAGCCTGGATATTCTAGGAGGCAGGAAAACAGGGCCAGGCTGACTCTCATGATATTAAATCAAAGGAGAGGGGACCGGAGGAGATATGGCAAACAGCCGTCGAGGCAGAATTCAGGTTTCCAGCGACACCTGCCTCTCCGGGATCGGGAATTCTTAGCCATTTTAATAGTCTTCAGCCCTATATTCCCCAAAGGGTTCAGACGTTGGGAAGGCTGAGTGTTTAGCGGGGAAGAGGATAAAAGTCTTTCCTTTGTACTCAACAGGAACTCTGGAACCGAGAACTGTGATTTAGAAGCTAGAACGTACACAGTCCTATAGGGGTCCCTCTGCCCATTCGGAGGGTCGGGAACCAGGGGTGGAGCGCAGACAGACCTCCAGCCCACTTCGTTCATCAGCGTTGCCACAGGAGGATGCCCGCGTGGGGGGCAGCAGAGGTGCCTGCCGGGTGGAAGGGCACCAGGCTCTCTTCAGGCAGCCTGCCTTTCGCTGGAGCTCAGCGCCTCGGGGCTGGCCCAGGGTCTGCACACACGGCCCAGCCTCCTCACGGCCGCCAGGGCATGTGGCTGCTGGAGAGAAAGCCGGGGCGGGGGGCCTGCAGCTCCTTTCATGCATTTTCCTGGTTGATCATCAGCCAATCTGGAAAGAATCCACCTCTGTGTTCACAAGCATACTAAGAAAACAGCCCATTTTATTCTGACTTAGAGGAGACGCAAATGCATAACTTAATTATTCACAGGGCATTCAGACCCTCCAGGCCAGGAAATGGACAGTGGGTCCCCCTCGGATCAGTGGCTGATGCACAATCAGCTTTGATAGTTTACACACTTGGGGACTCCCCCCGGGGAACTGACAGACACAGTGAGTTTTGGAAGGACAGGCTTCAAACTAGCAAGAGAATGTTTAACAGCACTAAGGGGAAAGATTAAAAAAAAAAAAAACTTAGGGAAATAGAGAGTCAGCTTGCAGGCTCCAGAGAAATACTGCGTTCTTGCAGGAGACACTCAGAGAGGTTGAAATGCAAAGCCCAGTGGCGGGGGAAGAAAGCCAGCCCTTGTGAGCAGGAGAGGAAGCCACTCGGGCCCCCAGAGCAAGTCCCATTTAAGGATGTCATAGCACTGAGGGAAAGCTCAGGGCAAGAGCAGAAGGGGACGAGGGGTCGACAGTGGGTGAGATGGCTGGATGGCATCACCGACTGTATGGACATGAGTTTGAACAGCTCCAGGAGCTGGTGAAGGACAGGGAAGCCTGGCGAGCTGCAGCTCACTGGGCCACAAAGAGTCGGACACCAGCTGGTCACTGAAGAGCAGCCAAACGCAGCGCAGCCTCACGAGCCTCAGACGAGCGCGAAGCGGCAGACAGCGCAGGCGAGACGGCGCAGCACGAGACCCCTGCAACGGCACGCGGGGCCAGGGGCCTGGCCTGAGGCCCAGGGGCCCTTCCGCTGAGCCCCGGGAGGCCGGCTACGCGGGGCCCCTACCTCCCCGGGTGGCAGGTGGCCAGGAGCCCAGTGAATGAGTGACCGCTCACTCCCGGGCCCCTGAGGGGAAGGGTCTGTATCACGCCCAAGCCCAGCAGCTCCGAGGAAGAGGTTTCAGGGTCAGTGTCCAAAACGAGGGGCGGCCAGGTGAGCTGAGGCGGGCGCGACATTTCCAGCTCCTGGCGTGCAGGCGCGGGGGCCAAACCTCAGCGCTGACGTCAGGAGGAGCGAGGAGACACCGCAATGGGCGGCCCAGCAAAGCTCGTTTCCATGTCAGGGAAACCCATCAAAGAGCCTGTAGAAAGCAACAGGGCAACCAGAGCTCGGCTGGTCGTTCACGAAGCACTGGTTGAAAATGGTCACAATTTAAAGCCGCATGGGCAAAGCTCAACCAGGATGACAAGGCAGTTGTCTACTCAGGGGACCCCAGCTTAGCCGCTGAGCTAAGAGACCTGGAGACAGAAGCATCCACAGCAACCAACCAAGGACACAGATGCTTGTCTAAAAATGTGCTCAGTTTCAGTTCAGTTCAGTCGCTCAGTCGTGTCCAACTCTTTGCGACCCCATGAATCGCAGCACACCAGGCCTCCCTGTCCATCAACAACTCCTGGAGTTCACACAGACTCGCGTCCATTGAGTCTGTGATGCCATCCAGCCATCTCATCCTCAGTCGTCCCCTTCTCCTCCTGCCCCCAATCCCTCCCAGCATCAGAGTCTTTTCCAATGAGTCAACTCTTCACATGAGGTAGCCAAAGTACTGGAGTTTCAGCTTCAGCATCATTCCTTCCAAAGAAATCCCAGGGTTGATCTCCTTCAGAATGGACTGGCTGGATCTCCTTGCAGTCCAAGGGACTCTCAAGAGTCTTCTCCAACACCACAGTTCAAAAGCATCAATTTTTCGGTGCTCAGCCTTCTTCACAGTCCAACTCTCACATCCATACATGACCACAGGAAAAACCATAGCCTTGACTATCACTTAGTCGGCAAAGTGATGTCTCTGCTTTTGAATATACTATCTAGGTTGATCAGAACTTTTCTTCCAAGGAGTAAGTGTCTTCTAATTTCATGGCTGCAATCACCATCTGCAGTGATTTTGGAGCCCCCAAAATAAAGTCTGACACTATTTCCACTGTTTCCCCATCTATTTCCCATGAAGTGATGGGACCGGATGCCATGATCTCCGTTTTCTGAATGTTGAGCTTTAGGCCAACTTTTTCACTCTCTTCTTTCACTTTCATCAAGAGGCCCTTTAGCTCTTCTTCACTTTCTGCCACAAGGGTGGTGTCATCTACATATCTGAGGTTATTGATATTTCTCCTGGCAATCTTGATTCCAGCTTGTGTTTCTTCCAGTCTAGCATTTCTCATGATGTACTGTGCATAGAAGTTAAATAAGCAGGGTGACAATATACAGTCTTGAGGTACTCCTTTTCCTACTTGGAACCAGTCTGTTGTTCCATGTCCAGTTCTAACTGTTGCTTCCTGATCTGCATACAGATTTCTCAAGAGGCAGGTCAGGTGGTCTGGTATTCCCATTTCTTTCAGAATTTTCTACAGTTTATTGTGATCCACCCAGTCAAAGGCTTTGGCATAGTCAACAAAGCAGAAATAGATGTTTTTCTGGAGCTCTCTTGCTTTTTCGATGATCCAGAGGATGTTGGCAATTTGATCTCTGGTTCCTCTGCCTTTTTAAAAACCAGCTTGAACATCAGGGCTCAGAGGTCACCAAGCGCTGATGTCTGGGGCAAGGGGGAGATGAAGAGAGGGGCCCGCAGTGAGCATCAGGCTCGAGAGGAAACACTGAGCTGTCGCAGCCGATGTGATAATCCTGAAATGCACCCTGAGATACAGGCCCACTGGCCATCCTCGGGAATACTGAACTGCTTACAAACAAATCGCAATTTTCAACAAGGTCTCTGCCATCAGTGCACGTGGGTTTAAATCCTAGATTCTTCTCAGATTAGCCATGAGACCTTTGGACTTTAAATTAGGGTTGAACAAGAAAATCTTGAGAGGTTCTGTGGACAAGGAAAGGATAAAAGGGTGAGAAATATTTTGCACTGTTTTGGGGCGAAAGTCAAGCATTCGGTAAGACACTGTTGCTGCTGCTGCTGCTGGTAAGTCGTTTCAGTCGTGTCTGACTCTGTGCGACCCCATAGATGGGCAGCCCACCAGGCTCCCCCGTCCCTGGGAGTCTCTAGGCAGGAACACTGGAGTGGGTGCCATTCCCTTCTCCAGGGGATCTTCCCAACCTAGGGATTGAACCCCAGTCTTCCACATTGTAGGCAGATTCTTCACCATCTGAGCATTCCCTGGTGGTCCAGTGGATAAGACTCCACAGTTCCACTGCAAGGGGCACAGGTTTGATCCCTGGTGAGCGGAGTAAGCTCCCACATTTCATGCAGTGCAGCAAAAAAAAAAAAAAAAAAAATCACTGGGTGGCTGGTGGCTCAGACAGTAAAGAGTTTGCCTGCAATGCAAACTTGATCTCTGGGTCAGGAAAATCCCCTGGAGAAAAAAAAATGGCAACCCACTTCAGTATTCTTGCCTGGAGAATCCTATGGACAGAGGAGCCTGGTAGGATTCAGTCCATGGGGTTGCAAAGAGTCAGACACCACTGAGCACAACACAGCCCAGCTCAGGGTTATTCTAGGAACCAAGAAACAGGATAGCATCTCATCTGATGTCCTGTTTTACTGACCCATCAGCTCAAACTTCCTTGCTGCCACGCTTCTCCTGAGACTTCCCAGAGCTGTCTCTCTACCTGGTAGAAGAAGCAACAGGAGAAGGAAGAAAACTGCTGCTTTTATTAGACAATGTAAGACAGAGAGATCAATTTGCTGACAAAGGTCCATCTAGTCGAAGCCATGGCTTTTCCAGCAGCCATGAACGGATGTGAGAGTTGGACCATAAAGAAAGCTGAGCGCCAAAGAATTTATGCTTTCCAACTGCGGTGCTGGAGAAGACTTCTGAGAGTTCCTTCGACAGAAAGGAGATCAAATCAGTCAATCCTGAAGGAAATCAACCATGAATCAACCGGAAGGGCTGATGCTGAAGCTGAAGCTCCAACACTGTGGCCACCTGATGGGAAGAGCTGACTCACTGGAAAAGACCCAGATACTGGGGAAGATTGAAGGCAAGAGGAGAAGGGGGAAGCAGCGGATGAGATGGTGGGATGGCATCACCAACTCAATGGACGTGGGTTTGGGTGGACTCTGGGAGTTGGTGATGGACAGGGAGGCCTGGCGGGCTGCTGTCCATGGGGTCGCAAAGAGGCGGGCAACAGCAAGAGGGTATGTCGCTCAAGTCCCAGACCCGGAGCAAAGGCTGTTGTTTGGTTTCTCTTTAAAAATAAAGTCATGGTTCTAAAGAGACAGAAGTAACCTGCCCAAGCTCACAGAGTTAGGAATGAATAAAAGTCGCAGAAAAGCACTTGGGTCTGGTCCTCTCTGCATCTCCGATCAGACCGGGCTCCTATCTCCTCCAAGAAAGGCCCCAGCCCTGTCTCTCCTGAGCCATCACTGTCGCCCTGATGGATAGATAGACACTCCTCTTCTCTCCCTCCCCACACCCACCTGGGGCTGAGATGGGCTCAGAGCTCCTTCCAGCCCTCGGGATGCGGGGTGGCCTTGCCATCGGCAGCCTTTTCTCCTACCACCCCGGGTTCACCTCTCTCGAGGACAGACCCCCCCGGCTAGTTCTCACGTGCCAGCCACCTCCACCATCCTCTGAGCCTCTGCACGTGGCTCTCCAACCAGCAAGTCCTTCACAGTTGCCAGCTTGGCTGACCGCTCACAACCACAGCAGGTGCACCGGCCCGGCCCCTGAGAAGCCCCCGGTGAGGGAGGGGAGTCAGCTGAGCCTGGGGGCTGCACGCAGCCGCGGCCCCGTCACCCTCACAGCTCTGCTGGGTGTGGTCCTTGCTGTGTTCTGAGCTCTGGGCCCCCATGCCCTCTGCCTTCCCTGGACCCGGCTGTGCCTGGCTGTGGGTCAGCATCTGGGAACATCAGTGCGGATGCTGAAAGGGAATGCTGGGGGTCCCGGAGCTCAGGGACCCTGCCTCAGTCACTCCTATTCTGTGCATCTAAGCTGGAAGCAAAGGGTCCAGACGCCGCCGGGAGGACATTGGAGCGGGGAGCTGCTCCCTCACCCGTTCCCACGAGGACCAGTGCAGACTCCGAGCTCCGAGACGGCTGTTGCTCCCAGGTCAGGACCGAGAGGGTGCGGTGAGCCTGGTCCAGGAGGGAAAGCCCTTACACGCGCCCTGGGCTGGGTACAGACGGGGCTCTGGTCGCCTGGGTGGGCACAGCCTCTCAGCTGGTGCCTTTGTTTCAGCAACAGGCACCTTCCACGGTGGTTACTCCTCAAACGTGTCTGCCGTCTGCGTCGCTTTACGGTTAAAGGGAAAATTTCTGTGGATGAAGTTTTGTTTAGCAAATTTATAACTGAACTTGCCTCTGCTTGTTTTGCTCTTCCCTCTTAGGAAACCACGTCCCCAGGTAAGAGAAGAACCGAGTGGAAGGGGGTGGGGGGTCGGGGGTGCTTCTGCAGAAAAGCGATCACACCCAGAAAGACGGATTAACGTGAATTTCACTTGCCGGTGGTGGCAACAGTGTCGGCCTCCACCGCTGCACCTGCTTGTATGGTTCAAATTAAAACCCGAAACCCAGCAAATCCCACTTCAGAATGGCTTTCCGTGCTGGAGCCTGTGAATTAAAGGGCTCCCTTGTCTGAGCGGATTATTTCCCCGCCTCTGCCGGCTTCAAAGAAACGCGGGTCTCCGCTCACTCACTCTTCTATTGATCCTCAATCAGGTGACTCTGTTTTGGATTCCTCCTGAAACAAAGACAAATAGACACATTTTAAGCACTTTCATGCTTGGCTTTGTTTCAGTTCAGAATGCTCACCGTGCTGCCACTTCCTGTTACAAAGATTACCAGGCAGTTGGGGAAAATCGGGGAATTACCATAAATTCTCTTTGCTAAATACCAACACTTTCAGGCAAATTATCTCAACTGTAAAATACTTCGGCATCTCAAGTAATTATACGCAATTAACACCCCACGTTGCTTTCCCTTCCCTTGTTAATTTATAATCGAGTACCTGCACTCAGGAAAACGAAAAGATTAGCCAGCAGTGGAAATCAAAGGCATCTCTCAACGCCGCCAAAATAAAGCCAAACATTTATCCCACTCATCGGGCTCTTCAGATTTCAGGCAAAATTTTTTCATACTCTCCTGCTCTTTAATGAACTATAAAAAGAATCTGAAGAGTAATTCCTTGAAGACAGAATGTTCTCAGGCTCTTTGTAAACACACCAGGAGAGTTTCTGCCCTTGCCGGTTCTCCATTCCAGGGCATGACTCAGGTACCTGGGCTGGGATTCGTGAGTTTCCCTCTGGGCCACATTGCACTGCTTTAAAAAAATAATAATAACTTTTTGTTTTGTATTGGGGTAGAGCGGCTTATAAACAACGCTGTGGCAATTTCAGGTGAACACCAAAGCGGTCAGCCACACATACGCCTGCATCCACTCTCCCCCAGCTCCCGTGTCCCCCGGGCCTCTACACAACTCTGAGCGGAGTTCCGAGTCCAGAAGGCCCTCGTCACCTCTCCATTCACACTGCACGGATTCTGACTGCATCCCGTCCTCCCGGAGGCAGAAGGGAATCTGCATCTAAACTCTGATCAGTCAACCTGCAGCCGCCCCAGTGCTGGCACCCCAGGAACCTGCCTGGGCCTGGCCCATGGAGACCCCTCTTCTCCCCGCCTCCCACCGCCCTCCCCAGTAGTGACCTGGGGTCTGACTCTAGGGGCTTGCCCTGGGACCTGCAAAAGCTCCCCTTGCACAGAGCTCCTGCCCCCAGACCCAAAGCCTGAGATCTGTGTAAGTAACCGTAATTTATGGGAGCTGAGAGAGCGGTTCCCTCATGAACATTCATCCGCAGCCAACCATACCAACAGGGGCTTTCCACGGACAGAGGAGACTGGCAGGCTACAGGCCGTGGGGTCGCAAGAGCCGGACCTGACCGAGCGACTGACCCACCACAGGCGGTGCCGTGGTAAAGAATCGCCTGCGAAGCAGGAGGTGCAGCTCATCCCCGGCCGGGAAGAAGCCCTGGAGCAGGAAATAGCAACCCACTCCAGTGCTCTTGCCTGGAGAACTCCACGGGCGGAGGAGCCTTGGGGGGCTGTGGTCCACGGGGTCACAGAGTCGGACCCGACTGAGAACACATGCAACCCAGAAAAAGAGAGAGAGAGGGCTTCTTCAGGAAAATCAGAAGAGCCCGGCCCACACCTGCCAGGATACACGGACGACCAAAAGCCCAGACTTTCCAGATGGAGGGCCTCACGGGATGAAGACTTCCAACAAGGAAAACCAGAAGCTTCTGGGCCAATCCGACAAGTCGGTCACCCTCACATACCTCTCGGTTCAATTGACCACGTGACCTGACTGGGCTCGTGTGGCCCAGCTGTGACCCCCTGCCCTGAGGCCATTGAGCTGCCAGTCCTGGCCTGGTCTGCACCCCGGCCACCTTGATCCAGCCCGTTAGGAGGTCCTGGTGTCCAGCCCTGCTCCAGACAAGCCCCCGTGTTGGCGAACAGTCTCACGTCCTCAAGCTAGGCCACCCAGCCCTTATCAATAAACTAATAGGATCTTCCTTATCAGCCGTCTCATCAGCAACCAGTGTCAGAGTCCATCAAAGGGGCAACTCTCCCAGTGGCGGTAGGAGAGAAACTCATCGGGCTGAGGTTATGTTTCTTGGGAGAAATGTATTAATACTTCCATAAATATCCTTTTCTGCAGTATTTGAACTTCAGGAGGGGCGCGGAGGAGGGGCCTATGGAATGGCTGTTCTGCGTATCGCAAGCAGGCTTGGGCGCAGGGCACTGCCCACCCCACCTTGAGTCTGCCCTCCCAGGACACGCATCACTGTTCACGTCCCCTGGCCTTGGGGCTGCCTGTCTCCGAGGGGCACCTACCCACCCCTCCAAGGAACATGTGGGGAGCTCACCGAGATTTCAGGGCATCGAGGGGCATTCAAAGCACCCATGCCTGCTGGGCTGCTGCCCGAAGGGAGGGGGAGCGGAGCACCAGCTCCGCACCCCATGAGGGCTCTCCTCACACATCCTGTGCTGGAATGTGAGCTCACCCGATTTCCAGAAGCAGGCGGGAAGCGTTTCCTCATTGGAAGCCACATCCCATGGCTCGTCTTTGAGATCCTTGACGTGCGGGTTTATCAACGTTCTCAAATCAAAATTGTAACGAAAAAATAAAACCTAAAAGCCAAACCGCCCGCCGGACACAAGCCTCAGCCTGACCGCTGCCCACAGCCCGTCTGGAGAAGGACTGCAGAGCCGGAGCGAGCAGCTCACCCCTGCTGACCTGGCAGCGTCCTCCGTCCTCCTCGGGTCGAGACTCTCTAAATGGGGCAGCGAATCACAAAGGGTAAAGTTTTGGTAATGACTGTATTGTAATAATACACGGCAACTTTTCCCATTAAGTTATTTTTACCATGTCTCAAGAACTTCCCCCTAGCTCAAATGGTAAAGAATCCGCCTGCAATGCAGGAGACCAGGGTTTGATCCCTGGGTCGGGAAGATCCCCTGGAGGAGGGCATGGCAACCCACTCCAGTATTCTTGCCTGGAGAATCCCATGGACAAAGGAGCCTGGCGGGCTGTACCCTGTGGGGTTGCAAAGTAGGACACAACTGAGTGACTAACCCAAGGCCTGGAGAGGTCACGCTCACCAAAACTATCATGAGTGAAACTGCGCAGCAGAGCCCTTCAGAAATGGGCCGTGTAGCTACATACAGGTCATGCCAACATGACCTGTGTCTTCAGTGAAGTCGAGGCCTGGACATTTCTCTGTGGCATCAAGACACAGGATGACCCTGAACCCAAGCGAGAGCCATGCTCTCATCTCTGAGTGATGTCTCTGCCCCAGGTTGCGGACGCTCCCAGGCTCCCACCCTGAAGAAGTGAGGTGTTGGACTGACAAATCAGCTAGAAACTAGAGTTACCAAGAGCTGGCAGGGCCCGGAGAGACCCAGCACCCGTGTCTCTGACTCCAGCCCACCTCCAGGGTGTGGCCTACGGCATTGCCCCAGAACTCCCTGCCACCCTGAGGATGTCCTGTTTCTACGCCGCCCGCTGGACCAACTGCTAGTCTCAGGTGGCTGCTGAGCACTTGACCTGTGCCTGGTGAGACTGAGGAACTCCATTCAGGGTCGGACTGTAGCTGCACTTAGATTTAAAGCACACAGGGCAAGCAGCTGCCGTACTGCAGAGCACGGCATCCACACTGAGCAGAGATGCAGAAGAAACCAGTAACTATATGTTTTAGCCTAACACACATTTGCAGCATCTCTTACTTTTTCCATTGAAATGCTCAGTGTTGTTGCGTATACAGAGAGACGGCCCGGCCGTGAAGCAGCAAAGCCTGCACGTGTCAGTATGTGTTTGTCGCTGCTCAGTGGCTCAGGCTGAAAGGGTCTGGCTGTTTGCGACCCCGTGGACCGCAGCGCACCGGGCTTCCCTGTCCTTCACCATCTCCCAGACTTCGCTCATGCTCATCTCCATTGAGTCAGTGATGTCATCCAACCATCTAATCCTCTGTCACCCTCTTCTCCTTCTTAAATATATATTTGGGGAGGGTACAATTGGAATTATTTAGGAAAAGCCTTTAAAAAGTATATATTCTTTTCTCCAGGGATTTCATTCCTAGAGATCTACCCCAAAGACCAAACTGAAGTCTCAAAGTTTATGGTACATGATTATAAATAAATATTCAGAACTATTTAAAAATCCCAAATGAACTTAGTGCCCAAAATAGAGAAATGACTAAATGGATTAAATTTATCCAGTAGGATAAATTACAATCCAATATCCAGAAAGTAAAATGATATACTACTAAGAACAGTAAATGACATTGGGAAATGTTTATGATATAATTTCAATGGAAACACCTGGATACCAAGCACTACATAAAATGACTCTTATTTATGCTTGTATTTGCATCCCCCAAAATATTGTCTGGGGTCATACCTGAGTGGAAGAATTATTTCCCTTCTACAATTTTCTATATTCTCTTCAATATGTCTAAGCTGTTTTTCCTGAAAGAAAAAGACAAAAATCAATGGCATGAATTCATTTAGTCTCCCAATGTGTCATTCGAAAGTGGGCATTTGGAATCTTAAATGGCACCCAGGGAGCGGAGGAAATGGCTCTCATCACTTAATGGTTTGGTCACGCCATTAGGGTCCCACTTAGGTGGGTTCCTGGCGGGGAAATTAATTGACTGTTGGTTAACTTGGCGATCCCTCCCAGACCTTCTGTCCCTCGCCTTGCCGTGTGCAGCTCTGCACCGCGTTCCTTAGAAACTCTGTTTCCAAGAGGGAGATGGCAAAGACCCCGGCGCTGTGGAAGACTCAACTTCTTAAAGCAACAATAGCTGTGGAACAGTCAAATGCAAAAGCCCGGCGACAGGCGTTGATGGGCTCGAGCAGGAGCTGCCTGACGCCTTCCGTGCCTCGCAGCAAGGCCCACGCGGGAGCTCTGGGAGGAGGACCTAAGCGCTCCCTGGTGGATCTGGGTCCTTCCAGAGCTTCTGGTCTGATTGGGCCTGCAATGTGAGCCGAGCCGGGTGGCCGGGAGAGAAAGCACAGTCTTAATTCCTCGCCCGGGAGGGCCCGGCAACACCTCCAGAAATGAACTCTATACAGACTGGTGATGACTAACTTAGTGAATCACGTTGAATTTCAAACTTGATTTTATTTTTTTGTATCAGCTTCTGGATAATTGCAGGGCAGGAGATGCCCAGCTGACATCACGCCCCAGGCATCCGCCTGTCCTGCCACAGCCTCGCCTGCCAAGACAGGTGCCAAGATGACGTGGCTTCACCCAGGAGTGGTTCCCTCTCCCCTGTCAAAACCTGCTGGCTCCCCACTGGCAGCAGAAGCATCTTCTCTCTCTGCTCCATCAGCCGCCACTCCCAGTGGAGAGTAACCAGCCTCCCAGTCAATAATCAACGGAAAGGACTTTCAAAGAAGTAGTGACCCTCCGACCTCACCTTGACATTCTTGTTTTGACACAACCAGTATCTGTTATTTTTAGAAACCCACCAGGTCGAAATTATCAGCCAAGTAAAGTCTAAATCACTGACTATGTTCCCCCCGCCCCCCCACCCCCGGCTCCCTCTACTGAACTTCTTGTGGAGGAAGGTGCCAGTCTTAAAAATGAACGAAGGATGAGTCATCCCGTACACTCCATCTGTGGACAAAGTCAGGTTGCCGCTCAGAAACGAGCCCCGGGGCTCCCCTGACCCCTCTGACTTCCGCTCCATCGCAGGGTCCACGCCCGGCTGGCGAGCTCAGCTCTGCGCATCCGTGTTTGGAAGCAGATTTCACACCAGAGTCAGAACCTGTCCTATTGCAGAGTCTAATCTGAAGAGGTGGCTGTTCAGTAAGTCTGTGGTGCCCCCATATTAAAGATTCTGCCAGATGGTAGCTAAGGTGGCACAGTGGTGAAGAATCTGCCTGCCAGTGCCAGAGGCCCTGAGAGGCAGGAGTCTCATCCCTGGGTGAGGAAGACCCCCAGAGAAGGACATGGCAGCCACGCCAGTCCCCTTGACCGGAGAATCCCATGGACAAAGGTTACAGTCCACAGGGTCCCCAAGAGCCAGACACGACTGCAGCGACTTGCACGCATGCACGCGCACAAGCATAAGTGAGTCACCTCACTGTGCATCTGACTGACAAAGACTGTAAATCAATTACACTCCAGTAGGAAACAAACATCCTTAAAAATCAAGAGCAGGTCCCACAGGTTCTATTTCCAGGGCAGTTTTACCTCACACAGAGAGGATAATTCCAGATGAAAACGAAGGGGCAGCAGGAGCTAGCTGCAGAGTGTGGACCTGGGTTTTGAACCACTCCGTGTGGGCCGTGATCTCGGCAGTCCGTCCAGATTCTGAATGGTAGCGTTCGGGGCTGCTGGTATCTTTCACTGTCCCTGACTCTGACTCTTTTAAGTATGTGCATTGGTGTCTTCAGGATAAGTTGTAGGTAATTATTTATTTTTCAAATATATTCATGATTGCCCTCATTTAAATATTAAGCTTCCATATGTATTTTAAATTAATTCATTTACATTACAGACACACACATTTTCTTTTCAAATTGAAATCTCTACTCCACAGAGGCAAGCACACCCATAATATGGTATCCTCCGCGGGCAGAATTAATGGGTCAAGGTGGGAGGGGCTGGAAGAAGATTGTCTTTTTTGGAGAATACGGTACATCCCCGAAGCCCAAACTGGTGCTGAATGCTCTATCATTCTTGGTGCTTGATTCATTTTTAATCTTTGTCCTTATCCCCTTGAAACAGTGATGGGTAAATGAAAAGAAAGGATATTAATTAAAAGCATGCATGAAAGTTGCTTCAGTCATTTCCAACTCTTTGCAGCCCCGAGGACTGTAGCCCGCCAGGCTCCTCTGTCCATGGGATTCTCCAGGCAAGAATACTGGAGTGGGTTACCATGTCCGTCTCCAAGGAATCTTCCCGACCCAGGGATCGAACTCAAGTCTCCTATGCCTCCTGCGTTGGCAGGTGGCTCTTTACCACTAATTAAAAGCAAATCAACACAAGAACTAGCTATTGTGCATGAAGCATTATGCTAGGAGAAGTCCGAAGGGAGGGGGCAAGCTCTCTGCCTAGAGTGATGGAGGAGGGGTGGCACACTGTGACATGCCCGTGGGTGGCCCTGGCGTCCCCACCACCGGATGCAGCGCGTCAGGGACGGTGAGAATCGCAGGCTCCAGGTGCCAACAGCTGCCACTGCTCGTGCCCTTGGGTCAGGGTTAGTGCAGCCCAGGGTCCCTGGCTTGACGGGGACTCTGCAAGCGACTCAGACGCACTTCCGAATTCCCGGGTGAAAGCAGCTGCAGAAACTCAGAGGGTAATTAGCTGTGGAGAAGTTAGGAAGGTCCGCGCTTGGCAACGGCAGCTGAAGCAGCTTTGAAAGGGCTCCCTTTCCTCTCGTGTCCTTAATGAGGGGAGCTTTAATTACGCGACATTAAAATCTGGCAGCTTTATCCTCTCGAATTTGATCAGTTGTAATTCAGACAGCTTTGGTGCCAGTTCTCAAAGGATGTCTTTCTAGTTCGCCAGTCTGAGTGCTGGAGTCTAGGATGATATTAAGAGAAACATGTCGATTTTCAGCTTGGAAAAGATGAAGCTCCATGAAATCGTGACGGGCGTGAAAAGAGTTAAAGAGAACTTTCCTCTGAGTCCTCAGTCTGATTTGAATGCTCATAAAAATAAGACGAAGTCCTCGTGTACCTGGCAGGTGGCAGGAGGAAGCAGACGCTCTGAGGTCTGGGCTCAGGGCGCGGGGGGTGCAGGGCTGGGGGGCTGTCCCAGTGCTCACCTCACGGGTGGGCCCGGTCCTCCTCTCGGAGACTGTCTGTGCCACCATGCAGAAACCTGGGAGCTGCCAGGAGTCGGCGCCCCTCCCACACCACGCCCCCAGGCCGCGGGGCCCACGGCCGATCCCTGGGAGTTTGCCCAAGGCTCTCTCCACCAAGAGGAGGAGAAGCAGGCGCCAGTCCACGGGCTGGGGGGCGGCCACCAGCAGATGCGCCTCGGGAACCAGGATGGTGGACATATTCGGAAAAAGGGTCTTGGCAGATTTGAGAACGTCAATGTAATCGACTTACGGATGCCCACGGGAAGCCAGCATTCTGGCCTGTCTGGTTGGTGCCCGGGTCCAGCAGCAAGCATCCTCACGAGAAGCAGAAGAGAGACCAGGCGCGGAGGCGGCGGCCCCGGGCGCGGGGCGCAAGCCCAGGAGTGCCCGCAGCCCGGGCGAGGGCGGGCAGGGCCGGCCCCTGGAGCCCGCGGAGGGAGCGTGGCCCGAGCCGCCGCGCCTCAGGCCCGCCCCGCCTGTGGGGGACGGGGTCTGCTGTTCCAGCCCCTCGTGTGCGTGTGCGGCGCTGTGCCAGTGCTGCAGGGCCGCTCGCCGGGCCCCGGGCCCCTGGCACCTGCTCAGCAGCTCTCTGAGGGCTGGGCTGTTGAGTCCAGAGTCCCCTGCCGGTCCCCTCAATCCCAGACACCCCCGCCTTCCTGGGTCTCGGGTACGGATCGAGCTGAGATGGACCACTGACCATCCCTCCGGGCCTCCCAGACGGGTCCCTTCTCCACGCAACCCCTGCGTGCCGGCCCCAGGCCACGGCCCCCGGGGCCCCCGATGACCCTGCCCACGCTGGAGCTGCTGCATCTTCCGGACCCCGAGCCCCGGCTAGGTTCCCCAGAACTCAGGCTGGGGCTCCGTTAACCTCTGTGACACCGAGGCCTCTCTGTCTGCCCCAAAACCTGCTTCGGGAAAGACAGCACGTGCCCTCATCACCTCGTGCCTAACACCAGGCCCGAGGCCCACAGTGGTGAGTCTCGGAGGCCTGGGCTTCCAACAAGGCCGTATAAAGCCTGTTCATCACGTGCTCCTAAGTGTTCATGAAGCCCCTGGTCAGGTTTGGAAGGACCGGCTGAGTGCAAGTTTCCGTTCAGGATTCTAACGTGGGCAGGACACGCTCCACTTGGGTCCTGAGTTACCGAATTCACGGCTGTGGGAGGGTGTCCCTGTGGACCCGGCCAGGAACCTGCTTACTCTCCTGTTGTCCTATTCCTGACCCCAGACCCACAGCAAGTGGGAGACGGTACCCAGAAACCAGTCCGTCTTTCCTGCTTGTGGTTCATCAGTGATGTTCAGTGAAGAGACAAAATAAAAATATGAGGTGACTACTCCTTCCAAGAGAAGAATTTCAGAATGTTCCATGCACCTCCAAATAAGATTATGGAGGGCAATATGGCAACCACAAAGAAACTCAGAAATACACGTTTCATCCTCTTAGCTCAAGCCCCTTAGTGTTAAGGTATACATATACCACAAGGTCAAGGTGCCCCGGAGCCATAGCTGTGTTTTCTCAAGTCAACTGCATTGAGGTCATACTGTTTGACCCTAAAACTGACCCTTTAAGGGTGTGGCTGCAGGTGAGTAAGGCAATTATGAAGGCCATCAGTTCTGTCCCGGGCCTCCCACGCAGGAGCTGGCCGCCCCTCAGGTGTGGAAAGGCTCACGGCCTGCCCTGAAGACGGAAGCAGAATTCTCCTGGAGTGGCTTTTGTGAATTTATCATCAAAATATACCCCTCAGCTACAGTCACCCAAGTCAGTTCGCGAGAGGACAGCAGCCCTGCTCGGCTGAGAATAAACAGGAGGGCGGAAGGAATGATAACAACCCCAGAAACTGAAACAAAGAGATAATGGGCAGAGGCGCGATGCAAATCACCCCATTTGCACTTCAGACAGCGACTCCGGCAAAAGTCTGTGAAGAATGTTAAGGCTTGAATTAGACTTTAAAATACACGGCCCACGTTTGAAAGGAATAATAATAATGAAGCAGCTTTCCTAAATGAACGGGCTTTTGACTGACCTCCTCTCGAATGTGGCCAGTGATCTGGGCGCTCTGTCCACGCGGGCTCGACGGGGCGCCTGCCGCGGGTAGACAGTGTGGCCCACAGGAGGCCGAGGCCAGGGCCCCGGGGGCACCCTTCCGCCCTCTGCCCTCAGGGTTCTGCGGGGAGAGTGGCCCGAGGTGGGCCCTGGTCACTGGGCCGCTGTCCCCTGTGCTGGGTCCAGCTCCAGCAGCCAGCCCTCAGTGTCCCCGCGGGCATACCCGCCACCCGCTCGTTCAGGACCAGTCTCTTCCTTACGGTCCTGGGCCCTCTCCACCCGCAGGGCCCCAAAGCAGAGGTGCGTCTGGGCTGTGCCTTCAGCGGGTCAGTGCCCACTCCAGACGTGGGGTCCTGCGTTCCTGAGGGCCCGCCGGTGGCCTTGAGGGCTGGCCCAGGACCCCAGGGCCGCAGCAGGACCCCGTGGTTCTCAGGGTGGCCCCTGTGCGCCAGTGCTCTCTGCCCATCCCCGCCCTGGAGTGAGGGCTCCCCCAGGTGCGTTCTGTCCTCAGTGCCTTTTGCCCTTTAACCCAGCCCGCCCCAGGGCAGGCAGCAGTAGGGGACAGCCAGCCCCCTGGAGGGTGTGTGGGGCTCCCAGCTCACCAGGGGCCCTGGCTTCCCCACGAGGAGTCACCCCCAGTGCTCAGGGGGCTCCCCTTTCATCACTGTGGAGGAGACCTGGGCACTTATGCAACAGCACCCCAGGAGAAATGCAGACACATCAGCCTGGAGAGACTCGTGCCCGGCCAGAGCTGCCCACGCCAGACAGTGCCGCAGCCCCTGAGGGGTGGCTGTACAGTCGCTCAGTCATGTCCGTCTCTTGCGATCCCATGGGCGGCAGCACACCAGACTTCCCTGTCCTTCACTGTCTCCTGGAACTTGCTCAAACTCATGCCCATTGAGTCTGTGATGCCATCCAACCATCTCATCCTCTGTCATCCCTTTCTCCTCCCGCCTTCAGTCTTCCCCAGCATCAAGATCTTTTCCAGTGAGTCAGTTCCTTGCATCAGGTGGCCAAAGGATGGAGCTTCAGCTTCAACATCAGTTTTTCCAATGAATATTCAGGATTGATCTCCTTTACGATGGACTGGTTGGATGTCCTTGCAGTTCAAGGGCCTCTCAAGAGTCTTCTCCAGCACCACAGTTCAAAAGCATCAGTTCTTTGGCACTCAGTCTTCTTTATGGTCCAACTCTCATATCCCCACATGACTACCGGAAAAACCCCACAGCCCGATATGGCTAATATCTGACTAAACACCACTGAAATGCCCCCTTAATTGGGGGGTAATTCAATCAACTCTGGGATCCTGAGCAATGGTGTCTGAGCCGCAGTGAGGATCTGTGCATGCTGCCATGGAAACAATAAGGAAGACGTCTAAGATGAACGTGAGTTACAGGCGGTTGTCAAAGTAGGCCTGTGTCACGTGGACAAAGCCACACAAAGCCACACACAGGCACATGGGTAGGTGTGCACATGCCTGTCTGCGAGTGTGCAGAGGGGCAGGAAGGGTAACCCAGGGCTGGGAGGGCAGATACCTCTGAGAGGAGCAGACTCGACAGAGGAAGGCAGCAGATGGGGTTGTCAAGGGGCATCTTATTTTATACAAAAAACCTTTACTGACAAGAATATGTGTATGTTACTCTGCCTGTAACTGAGCAGGACCCTGCGAGGCCCGCCTGGAATGGTTCCCCAGCCATGTTCTCAGCCTGCCTTTTATGTATAGAAAAAAAAACTTTAGTCAAAGAATAAAATCAAAGACATCACTTTGCTGACAAAGGTCTGTATAGTCAAAGCTATGGTTTTTCCAGTAGTTATATACTGATGTGAGAGTTGAATCATAAAGAATGCTAAGCACCGAAGAACTGATGCTTTCAAACTGTGGTGTTGGAGAAGCCTCTTGAGAGTCCCATGGACTGCAAGGAGATCCAACCAGTCAATCCTAAAGGAAATCAGTCCTGAACATTCATTGGCAGGACTGATGCTGAAGCTAAAGCTCCAATACCTTGGCCACTTGATGCAAAGAGCTGTCTCATTGAAAAAAGACCCTGATGCTGGAAAAGATTGAAGGCAGGAAGAGAAGGGGGTAGCAGAGGATGAGATGGTTGGATGCCATCACCAACTCAATGGACATGAGTTTGAGTAAATTCCGGGATCTGGTGAAGGACAGGGAAGTCTGGAGTGCTGCGGTCCACGGAGTCACAAAGAGTCAGACACAACTGAGTGACTGAACAACAACAGCAACGAATAAAGGGTTGATGAACAAGACCGAATTGAAGGTGGACAGCTTAACGAGGCGTTGGGCTGGCTGCCAAGATATGAACTACATCAGGAAGGACGGGACTGTCCGCTAGCATCGCAGAGACAGGAAGAGCAGCAGGTACCCTGCAGGGTGCCCAGTGAGGATGAGGCCTCTGCAGCTGGGCATCGGGGTCTGCAGCTCGGCTGGGATTTGGATGAGAGACGCAAGGGTGCCCAGACTGAGAGAAGGGGCAGGACAGAGCTCATAAGGGCACCGAGGTGGGCAGAAGAAGAGATTAAGGGCAAAGTGAACAGACAGGAAGCAAGCAGAAATAGAAGAACCTGAGGGCTAGTGACAGCGGGTGTCCAGGCCAGCCATCCACACAGACTTTAGGGTCTACGGATATTGCAGTGAAGTTTACGGGAGCTGAAGGGCCAAACTGTGCATCCAGGACACGTTTTCATGACTGTGTTTTTCATAAAATGTGTGCTTTCCAGCCTAGAGGGGTGGAAAAGGTGGGAGGTTCAGGAGGGAGAGGACATACGTATACCTATGGCTAATTCAGGTTGCTATATGGCGGAAATCAACCCAGTATTGTAAAGCAATTATTCTTCCATTAAACATAAACAATTTTTTTAAAATGTGTGTTTTCAACCAAATCCCAAATAGAGCTATTTAGAATTCAATTGTGGACCCACGTCCATATCTAATAAATCAGAAGTTTCCTCGGCAAGAGCCACACATTTTAACATGCTTTCCAAGGAATTCTGAAGTTTTGGAATTGCAAGGTAATATATGGGTTTTCCAGCTGGATGTTAAATACCAAGGAATGAAAGATGAGCTTGGAAAGGAGAAGACAAGTCTGGACTCAGATTGTGGGTTGGAAAGTGGAAGCAATCGAAGCAATGACTAATAGATGCAGACAAAAGCCAAAGCTCGCATTGCACCAGGAATCCTCTCTCCTCTAGAGGAACACTCGACTGCATTAAGATAGACCTTCCAGGAGATGGAGGAGAGCCACAGCTGCTCAGCTCCTTCCAGCTCCAGTAAAGACAAGCCTGAAGGCTGACACACCGTGTGCTCAGGCGGTGAGTCCCTTCACTCTGCAGTCACGAGGGGAACGAGGAGACTTCAGCAGCAGTAAAATGAAGGTCACTGCTGGTGAAATCACCCCAGCACCACGGGAAAGACGGCCCTAGGAAAAGCTACGGGCTTGAAATGTGGCGGGATGTGGCTGGCTCTGAAAGACTTTCAGGAGACAGAAATCACAGTACATGGATTCAGGCAGCCACGGGGAAAAGGAGAGTGAGTTATCAGAGGAGGGAACACGTTTGGAGGTGGACAGACTAATGGGGGGGAGTGATGAGTAAAGGATGATTCTTCCAGGCAAGAAAGTCAATATCTATTTTAATAAAGTTCTGGGAAGCTCACAGGTTTGTATTTCAGGTGGGCGGGAGTAAGGCTTAGAGAGGTAGTTTCTCCTCGGATGGCTTGGCTTGATGATAAAATTAAATAGGGAATTCAAGAGGCAGGGAAGAATTTGCAGAAAGTCAGCAATCATCAAATTCTTGAAGTAAATCCACCGTGGTCTCACAGTACTTCAACATGGCGCAGAATGAGACTTGAGAAGCGGAAACGTTCATCCTTATGAGAGGATACGAATCTCCATGCTCGGACAGGGAGACTTAACACACACGCACACTGTCCTACAAAATCACATCTCCTCTGATAACAGGAACTCTTCCTGTGGGGATGAGGGTTCACACCAGGGTTCCAGGGGAGCTTCTTTTATTTAACTTCTTACGTAACCTGGTTACATTGTGATATAATGAAGTTATTTAGGCACGAGCAGCCTGGAAATTGGCAACAGACGATGAGCTTGTAAACTACCCAACTGTTGACGAAACTGCAACGATAGCTTTTCTGCTCGCTTCCTCTATCCAGATAAAACCAAGTTAACTCCTGGAAGCCTGGAGGGGTTTATCCCCCAGTGAAGACATCAAGGGGCACTGATCAAATGGACTGACACTGAGTTTGTTCCACGCAGATGCTAATTAACGATACATTTTGCATGTAGTATCTGTGTAGAAGGAGACCATCTAGATAGCATCGCTCTTTCCCTGTGATACGGAGGGACTCCACCTCGTGTCAGTCAGCAGTTTTGTGATGCAACACACACATTGGAAGGGTCGTTATCCCACGTATGACCCCTCTATTTATCTGCCCTAGTGATGAAACTGTTAACTCAGTCTTCGGGTAATGGCCTGTAAGTTTTCATGCCAAGGGAAGGCTTGCAAGTCAATTGTTTCCATCTGTCAGTGAGGAAATATCAATAATATCATTAATAATGATAATAATCGTAATTGCCTTTATAGGACAGCATTATTTTCCCCTTACATTTGTGTCACTCCAGATTTCTGTTTTCACTTAACATTTCGTACATCATGAGAAATCAATCAAATTCTTCGATACCCTGTCATACAAGGTATGATTGCATATTCTGGATATGTAGAGAAAACCTAGTGAGTCCAGACAGAGCAAGGAGCTGAGTGAATACGCCAGGTTTCATAACCAATCAGAGATTCATGCATCTTCAGATCCCTTGAAGATAAGAGAATCCAAAACCTGAGGATCACACACTTCAGTGATTCCTGATGTTTGCATTAAGGCAAAAAATCTCTTTGTTCAGACTAAATCTTCTCTGGAAATCTAAGATGTAAGATGGAGCGGAGCTGTTCTGCCTGGAGTCATGAGCAGGAGGACCAGTCATCCCCCGTCACTTTACCGAGTGGACTCCCCATGGACAGCGGGGCAGTGGGAGGCGGGCCGTCTCCTTATCTGCCCACAGGAGCCCTCAGGCGCTTTGCTCCCAGGGTAGGTACCAGTATGGCAGCCACATTGGCTGAGAGGTTCTCAGCTCTATATCTCTGTCCTACACAGGTTCTTGGTTCTTCCCTGACACATTTAAGGGTCTCCTTTTTCCCTGCAGACCTGCCATACCTCCTCCGGGCCCAGTTGTTGTTCAGTCCCTGAGACGTGCCCAACTCTTTGTGACCCCATGGACTGTAGCATGCCAGGCTTCCCTGTCCATCATCACCTTCCACAGCTTACTCAAACTCATCTTCATCTCACTGATGATGCCAACCAACCATTGCACCCACTTTCAGTCTTTCCAGCATCTGGGTCTTTTCAATGAGTCAGTTCTTCGCATCAAGTTGCCAAACAATTGGAGCCTTAGCTTCAGCATCAGTCCTTCCAATGAATATTCATGGTTGATTTCCTTTAGGATTGACTGGTTTGATCTCTTTGCTGCACAAGGGACTCTCAAAAGTCTTCTCCAGCACCACAATTCAGAGCATCAGTTCCTGGGTGCTCAGCTTTCTTTATGGTCCAGCTCTCACATCCATAATGACCACTGGAAAAACGTAGCTTCGACTATCTGTACCTTTGTTGGCAAAGTGATATCTTTGTTTTTTTAACACACTGCCTAGGTTTGTCATAGCTTTTCATGGCCCAGAACACGGGTCCAAACTCATCATGTGCTTCTGAAACTCACTCTGGTGCAGTGCCACTTCCCAGCGTGCCCCTGACGGTGCCAGCTGCAGCCTGGCCATGTGCTCACAGCTTCTGAGACCCGCTGTGTGCCCTCGGGAACACCCTCTGCTCACATGCTTCACCCACCTCAAACCAGGTCACCTTTCAGACTGGTTCCAGTGGTAGGCCGATGCATCCTTTCCTCACTGACAGTCAATAACCTCTTCCTTTGATTCCTATGTCTGGGCCCCTGGCATGAGCCCAGGCCTACTGGCCTATTGTTTGGATAGAGGAAAGTTAGCGTGACAAATTCTCAGTTAGATATTGGTATGAGGGGGAATTGGGGCTTCCCTGGTGGCTCAGCCATAAAGAATCCTCCACCTACAAAGCAGGAAATGTGGGTTCCATCCCTGGATGGGGAAGATCCCGTGGGGAAGGCAATGTTACCACCTTCCAGCATTCTCGCCTGGACAGTCTCATGGACTGAGGAGCCCGGTGGGTTGTGGTCCATGGGGTCGCAAAAGAGGCAGACACGACGTAGCAACTGAAGAGCAGCAACAGGCGGCTGAACTGCTCTCCTCCCACGCAACGTCCAGATTCCCGTGCTGAGTTCTTGACCCTCATCACTGCGGAATGAGGCCCGCAGTGGAAACAGAGTCCTCACAGCTGTAATGAGCTGAAGTGAGGTCACACTTGAGTGTGTATGAACCCTAATCCAGAATGACTGGTGTCCTTGTGAGAAGGGGGGATTTGGACCCAGAAATGCACACGGAGTGAAAACCAAGTGAAGATGAAGGCGGAAAGAAGGGTGATGCTTCTCAAGCCAATGGACCCCAGAGATGACCTGGGACCCCCGAGGGTAGGAGAGGGGCCTGGGGGCGGTTCTCCCTTACCAGCTCAGTGGGAGCCAGGCCCGCCATGCCTCGACCTTGGCCTTCAGTCTCCAGACTGGGGAGAGAACCCGTTTCTGTCGTGTAAGCCTCCCAGTCTGGACCATTTGTTACAGCTGCACTAGCAAACGCAGTACAGAGACTTTTCCAGCTAGTTAATGGAAAAGGTGAAAACAGGAGGGCTCGTCGGAGGCAGATGTAGGAAATAGGAAACAGAAGGAAGGTAGAGATAGTCAAGTTCAAAGAGCCCCCCACCAGCGGGACCCAGGACCTCTGGAGCGGAGACGCTGGTCACCAGCTCTGGCTCTCAGGGAGACACGACCATCTGGTTCTGTGACACCAGAAACCCAAACACTGGACTCAGCTGATGCTGCAGGAAGGAACCCCTGCCCCCGGGGTGAAAAAAGAGCCCGGGAGGGTGATGAGAGGCACAGGAAGTGATCCAGGGCAGGCTCCTTCCATCCTACAGGATCCACCACCACCACCCCCTCCCCCTGCCACACACACACCACCACCACACCGCCAAGCGTCCTCTGTTGGCAGAGTCTACGGGAAAGATACGAGTGATGCAGACGCGGGGCTTGCAGAGCTCAGCATCACAGAGCCAAATGTAAAGGGGGGATTCGGAGCTGAGCTCCTGATGTTAAAGAACCGGGAGATCCCTCTTGGCACTTCTTCCTGCCTTGCAGAGGAAGGAGGTGTTTCACCAAACTGTCAGCCTCCCTTAGACACTTCAGTGATCAGGACAGCTGTCTCCTTTATCTCAGCATCCCTGGCAGCACAGGACGCTGTCCGCTTCTTAAGGCTCCTCCACAAGTGCCTGCTAGGAGAATAAATGAAAAAAAGGGGTAGAAACGAAGGACGACAGAGGGAGGAAGGAGCCAGGAGCACCCCAAGTTGCCTGCTGGTGGTCTTGAGACAGGATCGGTGGACCCAGGTGCAGGGGCTCCCTCAGGGTTTGGGAGGAGAGGGTGGGAAAGAGGTTGCATCCAGAGATCAGAGAGTCCGTCTGTCCTGTCACACTGTCGCACTGCGTGCTAAGGTTCTAATCCTGGATTTATTACACACTGGCTAAGTGACCTTAGACACACCACTTAGCTCAACTCTAGAGATAATGTCACACGGTCCGCAGCCTGTAAAATGATCGCCAGAGCTCTCCCAACACCCCGCTGCCTTGCTGATGATGCATCTGCTGGCAGAGAGGTGCGGCTGCTGATAAAAGATGGAATGGGGCTCAAATTTTCCATTTTTTTGGCAATTCCTTCCCGACCACAGACTTATGTCTACACCCCTAACCCTCAACCTTAGGGCCCCAGCAGATTCGAGTCAGAGGCTTACCTACTGTGCATTCTTTGCCTCTTTAGTGAAATCTGGGAAACAGGGCTTAACTGATACCTTTGAAATTTTCTGAGATAATTGACCGGGAGGCAGGGGGCTGCATCTATGGCGCAGAGCCTCCTAGAGCCACTGGACGGCCTCGGAGGGATGGAGACAAGGCAGCTATCACTACAGGCTTAGGATAAAATTTACTTTCTCAAACATGCTTGCTTCAAAACTAAGGCTCTTCTCATCTAGAGAGTTTAACCCTGTTACATGAAAGTCCTCTTATAGCTGAGATGGACACAGTGGCCAACTTTAACCTCTAATAATAACCAGCACTGAGAAGGGTTCATATAGGGAATATAATACCCTACTGAACATTACACATTTTTGTTTTGGTTTTAATGAAGATGTTATTGTTCTCTACAAAACTGAGGAGGTAGCAACTCTGGAGCTTCTTCCAGGATTTTTCTGCCTCCAAAGTAAAGGATGTATTGCGGTGTCAGAAGTGAGCAGGGCTTCAACTAATGAACCCTGATGCTGTTTGGAGTGGGAGGGGGCTGGGTGGCCATGGGTGGTGTTCTGAGTTGAATTGCGTTCCCTCAAAAGGCCTAACCCCATAACATCTCGCCAGGTGATAGTATTTGCAGATGGGCCTTTAAATTAAGATGTGATTCTTTTAAAATGATGGAGGAGGAAATGGCAACCCATTCCAGTATTCTTGCCTGGAGAATCCCATGGACAGTGGAGCCTGGCGGGCTACAGTCCACGGGGTCACAAAATGAGCGACTCTCATTCACTCATCTTTTAAAATGAGCTCTTTATGGTGGGTCGTCATCCAGTCTAACCAGTAATCCTAAAAAGAGAGGAACCCTGCAGAGAGCCAGCACTACTGGAAAGGAAGCCATCCCGCCAACACCTTGACCTTGGACTTCCTGCCCCTAAAACTCTGCGAAGATACACTTCCCTTGTTGAACCCACAGGCTGCAGGCTCTTGTTATGGTGGCAGGGTTCAGAAGGCCTCTTCCAAACTAGCTTCTGCCATCAGCTGCATCCGAGAGGCAGTGGTTGCTGGCCGAGAGGGTGTTAATCCTCTCTTTCTTCAAAGAGAGGTTGGGGAGGACAAGCCCTCCCCCACAGCTCTCCATCCAGAGGGTGGGTCTTTCCGGCAAGCTTCGTGTCCATGCACAAACAGTCCCTTAGTAAAACACAGCAATATTCCCCATGCAAGAGGTTGAGCTGACCCACCTCTGACCATTGATGGCCATCCCAGGTTGAATCAGGGGCTAGGGATTAGCCTGCCAGTCACTCAGTTTATTGCCAAGAGGGTGGACCACAGGCCACCTGCTTTTGCTTTGAAGGGCAAAGGGTGCCTGCAGCTGGCGGCCTGGATGGTCTGTCTGGCACCTGGGAGCCTTCCTCAGCTGGAGAGCATTAGTGGGCCTCTAACAGGAGGAGCTCGGGGAGGGCAGGCCTGCAGCAGAGAAAGGGACCTTCCTGACCTGGGGCTATGCCCACAGTGGCCTCCTCCTCGGTCACGGGGGTGCTGTGCTCCCTGGGCCAAAGGATCCTTTGCAGGAGTGTCTGGGAGAAGAAAGCCTCCCTCACGAGCTTCTTCCTTCGCTCAGCACCTCATTCCCACCTTGCATCCACACTCACTCAGCACCTCGGGCAGCCTGGGGCCTCTCTGTGCGGTTTTTCTTGCCAGGGGGTGAAGAGGAGGGGGCAGTGGCAGACAGACGCCCTGAACTCCGGAGAATCCCTGGGCACCCTTACAGTGCAAGGGATGTCTGTACGAGAGCAGGCAAAGGTCCCCCTGGTCTGGGGCTTTTAAGGCTCCCCCTTCAGACCATTCAGGCTTCTCTGGTGGATCAATAGTAAAGAATCCACCGAAGTGAAGGAGACCGGGAGATGCGGGTTCCATCCCTGGGCTGGGAAGATCACCCTGGAGGAGGAAATGGCGGCCCAGTCCAGTACTCTCGCCTGGGAGATCCTTCAAGCATGCATACCCCCGGCTTCACTCTTCTATGAGAATGGTCCTAGAAGACGCTGGTGGTCTTTGCCTATCTTCAGAGCTTTCCAGAACCGGTCTCCTGAACTCCCAAAGAGTCCTCTGTGGGGTACTTTTGTTGAATGCCTCTTAAATGAATAGATTTTTAACCTATCAGCCAGTGATTTCTGGTCCACACATTATGCACGGAAGATGAAAATTTCTACCCAGACTGTTGTATGGACCTGTATTTATCAACTGGTATTTTACAAAGGTATTTCTAGTAGGTAGTTTCATCTTTAATAATATAAGTGATTGAGGGCTGAGAGGGGCTCCTGGGAGATGGAATACTCTTTGGTCTAAATTTCAAACATTTTGGAAAGAGCCCAACATAAATATGCCATTTAGTATTTTCCTTCTTCCATTGCTCACAAACCATTTTCTTTGAGGGTTTTACTAGCAAATCGTCTTTGGATTTGCTCAGATCTGAGGAATGTATTATCATCCCTAAGCTATTATCTCACGTCTTTTCTGGTTGTTATTATCAGTTGTTATTTGGAAGAATATATGAAATAAATTTATAACTAAGTTTAAAATATGTATTCATGTAGATCTATTTCTTAGGAAGAAAGATGCTATGGTAACCATAATTTAACATGATTAAGTTTATAATTTATTAATAACCACTATCAGTTGCTAAAGCATCAGTTTCAAAATGCACAGCTGTGATAAAAATAAGAGACTCTTAAAAAGTTAATAATTCTTATCAAAGTTTTTTATTTTTTCTCATAAGCCTATTCTTACGTAGTTGAACACTATATTATTAATACTTAATATTTATGTGATAATAGTGCCCAGATCTACAATTAAATATTTGGTTAATGACCCATGAATGAAAATAACAGTGGACCAACCAAGTGGATTTCATATATGTTCAGCTGGAGACACATCCCCTTCAGAGCCCATCGGAAAGGGTGGCACAGTTTGGAGTCATTTGCTCTTGCAAAACGAGAGGGGATGAAATCCTCCCATTATTTAGGAATTAGGGGTTAAGATCACAGTCCGGGGCATTGTAGCTTCCCTTCCTCTAACGTTCGATAGCCTCAAAAAGCCTTCCTGTCACTAGTATGGAGGTTCAGGCACCCAGAGAAGCTGGCTGGAGCTTTCCTGAAGGAGATGTGCCGCTTCATTGCAAATATGGATCATAAAATGAGTCACAGCAGGCAGCTGTCATCTGGCACACACACAAAACTATTGAAAAATAAAATGCATTTAAAAATAGATGGGTACGAGGAAAGGGGTTGGAGGATACTAATTTCGAAGGGGCCCTGCCTGCATAACAGAACTAAGCCTCTGTTTGGCTAATAGGAGCTTCCGCCCTCCCCTCAGCCTCCCAGATGATCTCAGTGTGTGTGTAGGGTGCTACAGTGACCATTACACACTGAAAGAGTTAAAACACAACCCTTACTCATGGCTGCTTTATACTGTAATGTCCTTATAACACAAGTTCTTATCAGAGGTCTGCACCACACTCGGCAAACAAGACGTTCTACCTTTTAAACAAATAATTCATTAGGTAATTAAATTCAAGTGAGATTACTCTAATTAAATACACACTGCTGTTGAATCATAATTTCTATGTGGTCTAGTTAAAGACGAACAAGCTCTTATTCCCGATCCAAAAAAAAAGATCTTTGAAAGAATTCCCTGGCGGCTGGGTAGAAAAATTCCCACTCATTGCACAGAGGTCATTTCAAGAAACGAGCAGGACCTGGGAGCTGGGGGTGGGGGTTCTCCTGTCTGGAGAGTCCCAAAGTCCTGGCTGTTGGCCGTGGGTTCTATGAAAGGGTTGCGGAACCCTGCAGGAAGTGCCAATGACCTTTCTCCAGCACGCGGGCCCACAGCCACCCACGCATCCAGGTCTGACTCAGGGTGCCTGGCGCCCACCAGGCCCCACGGCGCGCGGCAGGCCGGCGCTGGCCCAGGGAGCCCAGGATTCCAGCAAAATGAAAAGTCACTTTGTCCCCCACGCGGAGCTGCACCCGACTCTCCCTCTAATAGCATTAGGAGCTGCCGCCACTGAGGCGCTCCGAGGGCGCAGGAGTCCCCGATGGCTTTGATCTGCGCCTCTTGGCTTCCGAGAGCTGACAGTCCGCCCGGCTTTCGCTTGTCAGACACGCGCTTCCCCGTGTTCCCGAGCAGGCAGCTACACCTGTGCTTGAGAATTTACATCGCCGTGCTCCGGGATAGCATTGATTTGGGACGGGTGAGCTACAAACACAAACTAATTAAAAACTGCATAATGGCGCCCTACAGGAACACGGGAGAAAAACAAATAAATACAAGTACAGCTGGCGCGGGCGATCACACCTCTGCCCCCGAGCAACCGTCTGGTGGCGTCAAATTATGAAGCCTGCAAACCCTCGCACCATTGCGGTGGATGGGGTTGGAGGCATAATGGAAATGATCTGGTTAATTAAGGGGAGGTTTATAAAATATTGACATGTGCGCACACGCATGTAATTCGCTTCCTCCGACACTCCAGGCCGAGCCCCTGTGGTCCGCGTCTCCACCGGGGAAACAGAGGCCGGCTCAGGAGGCTCGCGGCGCTCGGGGCTCACGGCCCCCTCCATCCAGACACGCGCTCTACGTTCGTGCGGGGCTTGGCCCCGAGGATCTGGCCGTTCACTGCCCTTGCTGCAAGGGGATTTTTCTCCCTGGGTTTTTCTGAAATCTACTCCGCCCGGCCCCACTAGGCTTGTCGTGCCGACGCAGGCGCGCAAGTCTCGATGCGGGGTCTTGGCAGTCCCCCGCGCTCAGGACGTTTGCTGGGTGCTACTCTAGGCCGGGAGGCACCAGGGCTAACCTTCGGTCGGGCTCCGCGTGGGTCTGGGCCTGGAGTTGCCGGAGCTCGCAGGCCTGGCCCAAAGGGATCCAGGCCGAGGGGACGCCCTGCGGAATCGCTGTGGCCCGACCAACCCGGCTTGCTCCGGGCTGGAGCCCTTGGGCTCCAGGGTGAGAGCCGGATGCTCCTGAGAGGGTCTTGGCTGCCCGGGGACCGTTTGACACTCGCCTCGCTGTTGCTAAGCGGAGGTGGCTTTCCGGCTGGATCCTGCTGGAGAAAGGTCCTAAGTGTTGACCAGGGTTTTATCCATCAGGGTACAAGGTTTGGGGCGGGGCACTGGCGGCGGGGGCAGGGTGCCGCCAGGGTCAGGCCGCCTGGCCGGCCTCCGATCCGAGCTGCGGCCCCGAGAGGCAGCCCCGGTATCTGCAAATCAAATACGGGCCGTTTGGAAAGGCAGGAGACGAGGCCGAGGCGCCGCCCGCTGTGCCCGAGTAGGTCTAAGTAGCCCTGGCCTTGGCGATAAAGGCAGGTCCGTGAGGGCTGGGGGACCGGACGGTCCCCAGGAGCTTCTTCCTCTTCCTCAGAGACCTCGGTCCGCAAGGCTGGAGGTTTATTTCCGAGGGAATAAAATTGTAAATGAAGGTGCTATTTGGTAGACTTAATCTCATTCTTATGTAAACAGAGGGTGCGGTGGGCAGGGGTAGGGAAGGGAACGGGAGGAACTTTTATGGGGGGGGTGTCTGGGGAAAGAAAAAGCACAGGATATGCTTCAGGTAGGTGAGAGCAATTCCCTCCAGTTAGAAAACCCGCTCCTTCCCGCCCCCGCCCCCATAATGAAACGGAGCAAATGAACTTTCCGCTTAGTTGGTTCAAACGCCCCTCATTCACCCATCACCCCAGGCCCGCCCCTCCCAGTAAGCGGCCTGGGAACCTTTCACCCCGCCCACCAGAGTCATCTCCCTCCGGAGTCGCGACTGCATACACGGTCCCTGCACACACGGGCCCTGCACACGAGTGGGTGCCTCCCCACCCGAGGCTCACGTCCTAGCCAGGAGGGGAGCCAAGAGTCCGGGCTTTCCAGCCAAAGGGAGCTCTGCGGGGTGATGGAAGCCAATCGCCTCGGATCCCTAAGACGGTGGGAGTCCTTACTGAGCACAGGGCTCCGGGACACAGCCTGCCAGAGCTCAGATTCGACCTCGCAGCGACCCCTAGGTCCGGCTTTGCACGGCTCCCAGGCCCTGTCTCTGGCTCAGGGCAGACCAGGTAGCGACCGGCTTGCGGAAGGCCCCGTCCCTGCGGGTCCCACCGGACCAGGCATCCAGCCTCCCTGAGCTATCCCAGGGAGGCGGCGACGGTGGCTGAGGTTCTGTGAAGCGGGGCTCTCCCCACTCGGGCCCAGAGCAGCCGGGCTAGGAGCTGTGGTTTCCGAGGGTGGGTCAGCTGGAGCCCCACTGCCCACACCCCCCAACCCCAGCCTCTGGTGCAGGGCCTGGGAAGTCCTGTGGATGGCCTGGATGTCAACGAGCTGAGCTGCTGCACTGGGCTGGCCTCTTGGGGAAAGTTCTGGATCCATTAGCGCTTAGTCAAGTCAGCCCCGAGGAGGTTTTGGGCAGAGGGCCACTCTCTTGGCTCAGGCACCCTGGGCCTTCCTGGGCTCTACTTTAAAACTAAGTAGAGGGCCAGTGGCAAGACACTGAGCCAGGAAGTTCTAGATCTTTCTCTGCTCCCCTCTTGATGATTGGACACATTTCTTAATTTTTTTTAAAATTTACTTGTTGTATATATTGCTTCCAAGGTTTTCATGTGCCAGTTTTGGGGCTCCCTTGTACCCCTATACCAAGGAGAAAGAAGGGAAGGGGTGGTTGCCAGACTTGCCAGACTCCATTAGGATCCTGTGCCTGGCCCTCAGGGAGGCCTCCGGGGACCCTCAGGCACCTTGCCAGGCCTTCTTAGTACCAGTTCCCCCAGAACTGCCTTATCCCCAGGAACCATTCCTGGTGGGCCCTTCCCACTCACCTCCCAGGTGCGTTCAGGAGCCTGAATCACTCCAGGACCAGAGAGGAGTTGATGCAGATAAACCAGAGGGTGGAGGGTGGCACTGCTGGGCCCCCTGGGGGGTCAGGACAAGGCTGTCCTGTCTTCCTCCATCTTCCCCAGGCTGGGATGGCTGTGGTGTGATGGGCTCACTCAGCCGCAGGCAGGGCTGGGAACGTGGTTCATGCTGTGGCTCAGTCTTGACACTGGGAGTTTCTCTGGGCATACATTCCATCTGGCTCTTCAGGTCTCACAAGAGGCCATAATCTGTTCACCCGTCACCCTGAAACGAGACACTGGAGTTTGCCAAACAGGATGGTGGCTGTTGGTTTGTTTTGGGTGTTGGCAAGTGAGAGGGGGTTGGGGAGTGTGGGCTGGGGAGCTGGGGGCAGTGCAGGAGGAAGCTGTGGTCACGGGCTTTCCAGAGCAGGAGCGCCCGCCTGCCCGCTGCCCTCCCACCCCCAGAAGCTATCACTGCAGGAAAGGAGTCCTAGCAGTTGCTGTAGGTAAGAGGGGCTGCTCAGTGGGGCGAGGTCGGGCGTGGAGATGAGGGGGGGGGGGAGAGCATGACCAGGAAGGAACAGAAAATAAAGCCTGGTTACACAGCTGGTAATTAGTAATCACTATTATGGGCGATATTGCGGCTAATCATAGGCGCTGGCTCTGTCCTCAGGTCTCCAGCTGGGGAACCCGAATCTCTCCGGATGCTTCCTAAGTCCCTGGGCCTGGAAGGTCCCTAGCAACTGGAAGAGGAAGTTAGAGGCTGGGGATGGATGCGTGGGTGTCCAGGGCACAGCCGCAGAGCACGCTGAGGACCTGAGCTCAGTTCTGAGGTCTCTAACGGGCCCAAAGCGAGCTGGACACCAGGTCCGTGGATGCCACCCCCTTCAAGGCTCCGCGCGACGGAATGCAGCTGCAGGGAGTACTCGCTGGGCTCTGGCCGCAACTTAGGAGAGGGAGCCCAGGCGGGTACGGGGGCGCCGCCCACCCAGCCTCCAGGGCCAAACCCAGAGGGCCGCGCAGGAGCGGCCTGCCCCAGCGCGGTCCAAGGCGCAGGCAGGGAGGCCAGGAGGACCAAGCATTCTGGGCGTCTGCGCCCCAGTCCCAGCAGACCCCAGGCACCCGTCCCACCCTCCCGAGCGCACGCGATGCCCTGCCGTGTCGCTCTCAGCTCTTCGGGCTGGCGGTCAGGCGGAGGAGAGAAGGGGCGAGGGCGGCGGGAGTCTGATGCCCCGTCTCCTGGCTAGTCGCGGCGCCGCCTTGGGCCGGCGCGCTGCGCACAAGCTGACTTCCAGCATCTGCTCGCCTAGCGCGCAAACGAGGGGTGTCCAGGCCACGCTGGCCCCTCCTGTCGCCAGGGCGGGGGCGGCCTGTGTCTCTCCCGCCGCGGTGATGCTTTCTCCGCAAAGAAAAGGTACCCTTCCCCCACCCTCGCCCCCAAAGAACAGGCCTTTAGCTTCCTCCAAGCTTCCCAGCCGGTGGCCTTTCTTAAAGTTCACACTGCTGGAAAAGCTCGCGGTGCTCGGCGGCTGCCCGCCTCTCCGAATGCAGAGAGCCAGCCCCTGCCGGAGGGATGCCCCGTTAATCCCTGTTGGGGGGTGGGGTGGGGGTGCAGGGGAACACCCTGCCCGCCTCGGGGTGCCACGCCCCGCCGGTTTAGGGGCACTTGTGCCAAAAGAGGTCCCGGGGTGGGGGACGCCCGAGGAGGAGCCCAGAGCTCGGAGGAGAGGGCGCTCCCCGCCGGCTGGCACCGCGCCTCCGCCCGCCCCTTCCCTGCCTCCCAACGGTGGGAAAGCAGGCGCCGAGGTGGTGTTTAGTGAGCAAGCAAGACGCGCCAGGGTTGCGAGACTGCAGACCCCGGGGTCCGCCAGCTGTAAACCCGCGTCGACAGGTTGTCAGACGGCCGGGCGCGCCGGCCGGGACGCGGCCTGCGGGCCCGCCCCGGCCGCCCGGGCGCTCGGCGGGCGGAGGTGGCCCGGCCGGCGCGGGGCACCACGTGCTCGGCGGGAGGGGCGGGAGCGGCGGGCGAGGGCGGGCGGCGGGGAGAGGGCGGGCGGGGAGCCGGGGGCGGGGCCAGCGCTCAAGGGGATGCCAATCAAAGCATCAACTTCAAATTGTGTCTCAAAGCCGCGCCGCCGAGCGGAGGGCGGCCGCCGCAGTCGGCGCGCGATCGCGGAGCCGGGCGCAGCCGGGAGCCGGGCGCCAGCGAGCACCGGGCCGAGGAGCAGCCACCGGCCCCCGCCTCCGGGCCGGCCGAGCGCGCCCGCCCGGCGGCCCGCTGCCCCCCACCCCGACACCGGTCTTCCCCAGCCCCGCGCCCAACCTTCCCCGCCTCTTTGATACTTGCCAGCCGCCGCCGCCGCCTCCGCCGCCGCCTCCGCGGACATGTCCTTTCCGCAGCTGGGCTACCCGCAGTACCTGAGCGCCGCGGGGCCCGGCGCCTACGGCGGCGAGCGCCCGGGGGTGCTGGCCGCGGCCGCCGCCGCCGCCGCCGCCGCCGCCTCGTCGGGCCGCCCGGGGGCGGCGGAGCTGGGCGCGGGAGCGGGGGCGGCCGCGGTCACCTCGGTGCTGGGCATGTACGCGGCTGCCGGCCCCTACGCGGGCGCGCCCAACTACAGCGCCTTTCTGCCCTACGCCGCCGACCTCAGCCTCTTCTCGCAGATGGTGAGTGCTCCCGGTCCACTCTCACGCGCTGCCCTCCGGCGGTGCGATCCGGCCGCCCGGGTCGAGGGGGCGGGGGCCCGGGCGGGGAGAGCGAGCGGCCCAGTCCGGCTGGGCTGCGGCGGCGGGGAGCGCAGAGAGACCGGCTCGGTAACGGCCCGGCCCGCGGGCCTGGGGAAGCGGGGAGATGGGAGGCCTGGGCCGCGCGGGGGTCCCGATGGGAGTCGGGAGGCCCACGGAGCAGGCCCGGGGCCAGCGGACCGCGCTGAAGGTCGGGACAGACTCGTGCCCGACGCCCCCGATTCGGTGGCGGCGGCGGGGCAGGCGGGCCCCGTTTACCCGGCCGCCCCTTCCCGGGCCGCGGGCCCTGCTGCGCGACCTGAAAAGCTTTTGGGCCGGGCCCGGAGACTCGATTTTCCCCCTCTCGGCAGAGTGCGGTTGTATCCCGTGCACCCGAGGGAACCTTTTAAAGAAATAGAGGCGGTCAGAATAAGGCTAACAATGGAGATCGGACAGGCCGAGGGGGTCTCCAAGGCCTGAGTGCAAATTTGAAATTTAAAAACAAAAAAGGCGAAATAATTGTTGGCGTCTGAAACGGTGTTTGCTTTGACTTCCGTAAGTTGTCAAAGTTCTCGTTTCATTTGCACCGAAAAGAAAAGCACTTTTCCCCTCGCGTTATGTAACGGAGGATTAAAAGAACAGTGTCCCTGGGCTTCAAGTAAATGCTGTCCTCCTAGCCTCCTGTCCCAGTGGGTGTCAGATACGCGGGGGTGGGGTGGGGAGTGTGCTGCAGATTGGACGCTCCGCAGGGCCGTTGGTCTAAGGGATCCATTTCTCTAAGATCCGCCTGCGAAGTTTAGTTTAAAACTTCGGATTGCTGGGGACTGCACGCCGGGCGCAGGGGGTCGGGGAGGCAGCTTCCTCCTGCTCTGCTGCCCGCGGGGTCATGCAATTTGCAGGCAACCCCCCCCCCGACCCCCTCCCCGCAGGTCTCCCCACTCCACGAAGAAGAGACAGAAAATAAACACCCAGCAACTGTACAGGAGCAAGGCGGCCGGCGTGTTTTGCTGGAACTTTTCTTGTAGTTTTGAAAAGAAAGCCTATTTCTCTGAAAGCGACCCCAGCTGCCGTTTAGCTCGGTTGCTCTGGAAAAAGATCAGCTCCCATTTTGTTCTGGCGGCGGGGATGCCGGGGAAGCGATGAGAGATTTACAAGGTATCCTTTCAAAGAGAATTCCCAGCAGAGAGGCGGCCGAAATGTCTTCCTTACAGTACAACCAAAATAATTAGAAACGTGCAAAGGACGTTTTGCAAAGATTAGGCAGAAAACGAAATCTGGCCAGAGAAACGTTGACTGTGTGGCTTCGACCACCGAACTAAATAGTCCAAGAAATCTTATGCTTTTTGCAACTTTCTCAGAGTCGGAGGTCCCCCTCTGCTAACACAACTCGACCGTTTTTACATGGAGAATATATATATATATTTTTAAACAGAAAATTTGAATACAGCTATGTGCCATTTGGTAAACCTGCCTGTGTTTGTGCAGGAGGGTGGGGGCCCCTAGGTGAGGACGCGCTCCCATTGTATTGTGGTTGGAAATAGAGGTGCTTATTTATTTTTTTTTTTAATGGCAAATTATATAGAAATCCCCGACCCCCCCAACCCAGCCCCCAAAGGTATGTGTGAGTGTGTGCGTGTGTTTCCTCCCGGACTCCGTCCCTTCTTGGAAAGAAAGCCTAAATCCAAACTGAAATTCTAGGCCTCGGTTTTCCAACCCCTTACTGTTGGGGATTTGGAAGTCAAAAGATAAAATTGTGAGTGACTGTCTGGGCAATTTATGGTAATAATGAGGCCTAATGAGGTTGTTAGAAAGATAAAATGTTATTTACCAAAAACCTGATGGGATAATTTGACTTGCTGTGTTTTACTACCGATGATAAAAAGAATATTGATTGCAAATAAATCACCGCCTCTAAATGCCTACAAACAGTTTGTGCTTGCTAGCTCCTGATCAAAGTCAAACTTGAGAGGGGGCCGCGGAAGCGTTTCTGCTTCGCGCAGCCGGCGCTCGGGGCCTCGCGTTAATGTTTTACCGGATAAGCCCTCTTTTTGTATTTAAAAAAACAAATGGTGTTTTTGTTATTGTTGTTGATCGCGGCCAGGATTAAAATTTTAAATTGCCTGTCACCCTCTATAGACCTTTAAGTGCGGGCGAGCCATTCTATGCAGATTTAACTTGGGAGCTAAAAGGGGTGTGCTTTCATTTTAAATTGCTGGCGGATTTGGATTCTCGGAAAACCTAGGACGGTTTATTTTGTTTGACCCCCTCAGGGTCGAAGGGCGGGGGAGGGGGGGCTGGGCTCTCGGTCCTCCGAGTTTGGAGAAACTGTTTTTATCAGCCCAGTTAAAAGGTTTCCCCTCGAGCGAGTGTGAGATAAACTTGGAAATCCGGGCTTCTGGAGTGGTTGTGGGAGGTGGGGGTGGGGGCAGTGAGGGCGGCCTAGGGAAATTCTGGGGGCCCTCGGCGCCCGCTGTGGACTTCCGGAGCACATTTCGAGGATTCTGGAACTTTTGAGTGACAAAAAAAAAAAAAGTCTCGGTGATTGGCGGAAGCGCCGCTTCTGGGGGCGGTTTGTGACCTGGACCCCCTCTTCCAACCCGGTTGGTGCATTAGGGTAGGCTTCCTGCTCCGGAGCAGGCTGGACTGTCTGCCCCCGGCTCGCGCAGTTTCGGGACTCACCTATCTGTCTCTCTGTCTTTCTCTCTGCCGCTTTCCCCCTCCTCCCCCGCTGGGCCTTGTGGCTACAGGGTTCACAGTATGAACTCAAGGACAACCCCGGGTGCACCCCGCCACCTTCGCGGCCCACACGGCGCCCGCCTACTACCCCTACGGGCAGTTCCAGTACGGGGACCCTGGGCGGCCGAAGAACGCCACGCGGGAGAGCACCAGCACGCTCAAGGCGTGGCTGAACGAGCACCGCAAGAACCCCTACCCCACCAAGGGCGAGAAGATCATGCTGGCCATCATCACCAAGATGACGCTCACGCAGGTCTCCACCTGGTTCGCCAACGCGCGCCGGCGCCTCAAGAAGGAGAACAAGGTGACGTGGGGCGCGCGCAGCAAGGGACCAGGAGGACGGCGCGCTCTTCGGAAGCGACACCGAGGGGGACCCGGAGAAGGCCGAGGACGACGAAGAGATCGACCTGGAGAGCATCGACATCGACGAGCACGACGGCGACCAGAGCAACGAGGACGAGGAGGACAAAGCCGAGGCGCCGCGCGCGCCCGACGCGCCCACGGCCCTCGCACGGGACCAGGGCTCGCCGCTGGCGGCCGCCGACGCACTCAAGCCCCCAGACTCGCCCCTGGGGCTGGCCAAGGAGCCCCCGAGCCCGGCAGCACGCGCCTGCTGAGCCCCGGCGCTGCGGCGGCAGGCGGCCTGCAGGGCGCGCCGAACAGCAAGCCCAAGATCTGGTCGCTGGCCGAAACTGCCACCAGCCCCGACGGTGCGCCCAAGGCCTCGCCGCCGCCGCCTTCCGGCCACCCTGGCGGCGCGCACGGGCCCCCGCGGGCGCGCCGCTGCAGCACCCCGCCTTCCTGCCCAGCCACGGACTGTACACCTGCCACATCGGCAAGTTCTCCAACTGGACCAACGGTGCGTTCCTCGCACAGGGCTCGCTGCTCAACGTGCGCTCCTTCCTGGGCGTGGGCGCGCCGCACGGCCCACACCTGTCGGCGCCGCCACCGCCGCAGCCACCCGTCCCCGTGGCCGCGGGGGTGCTCCATGGCGACAAGGCCTTGGCCCGTAGCAGCCCCTCGCTTCCAGGTATGGCACCCAGGGGCGTCAGCCCTGCCCCAGGCCAGGAATCTGGGAACCTGGGCGAGCCTGGGGGCAGAGGGGAGCACTAGCCGGGAGGGGCCTGGGGCCAGGGAGCATTGACCTAGGGCTGGGGTGGTGGGAGGGGATCAGTGGCCCAGTGGAGCGGAGTAGGGGGGAGCACTGGCGGGGGGGAGGGGGATGTATAAGGGAGCACTGGCCCGGGGAGGACGTCGTGGAAGGGATCACCGGCCAGGAGGGGCGTTGGCTGGGGCCACTGACTGCCCGGGAGGGTGGGATCCGGTGGCCACTGGGCTGGGGTTGAGCCATGATTCCTGTCTGAAGGAGAGGAGGGAGACCAAGGCCCTCGACTCCCCGAGAAAGCCGTGCTCACTCGCTGGCCTGCCCTGGGGGTCGGGGGTGTTTCTGGAGGCACTTTCCAGGGGCGGGGAGGGGGAGGCCCAGCGCCCCTCCGCGGCACCCCTCCCCCCGTCTGGCCCTAAGCTCGGTGTCTCCCCCTCCCTCCAAGAGAGCGATCTCCTCCCAGACCGGACTCGCCGGCGCAGCAGCTGAAGTCGCCCTTCCAGCCAGTGCGCGACAAGTGAGTGCCCGCGGGCCCTTACAGCCGGTCGGAGGGCGAGGGGTGGGGGGTCGGGGGTCGGGCGCGCAGCCCTGTGGATCGCGCGCGCGTCTTGGTCCACCAGCCCCGCGGCGCCCCAGCCGGCTGGCGGAGTCCACCCGGGTTTCTCCCGAGCCGGGAGCCGCGCCGGCCGGGCCGGCGACCCCGCGCCCCCTCCCTGGGCTCTCTGCGGGCAGAGTCCCCCGGCCGGTTCCCGCTTCCGTCCACTGACAGCGCTGTTCTTGTCTCGCTGTTTCCCGCCCCCCGCAGCTCGCTGGCCACGCCGGAAGGGACGCCGCGGATTCTAGCAGCGCTCCCGTCGGCCTGATCCAGGGTCGTCTGTGACTTTCCCCGGGGGGAGGGGGAGATCTTTGGGAGGGAAGGGATGAGGGAGGAATGAAGACAAATATTTCAGACCGGTGCAAAGGACAGATTTGGCCACGAAGTCGAGGACTCTCCCATCCATCGTTTTCTGCAGAAAGGGGGCTCGTCTGACCGGAGCTCCACATCCAGGCAGCCCTGCCGGCCTGTGTCCGCGGCTCCGGGTCACCGTGCTCCGGGTGACTGCCGCTTCGGTAAATGCCCCCACCACGTGCCTCCCCCCCTTCCTGTGTATAGAGTGATTTCAGATTGTAAATAGCGCGTCAGCGAACTTGTCTAAATCATATATTTTTGTCTAATAAACTAAACGAAATGGTGGCCCCTGCTCCTGCTGCTGTGTGTGGCTGGCCGTCGCGTCCTCAACCCAGGAATCCGAAATCCTGGCGGGGGGCTTCTACTCCCCTGGCTGGGGAAAGGGGCTCTTGGGAGTTTCCCGCCCCCGAGGCCGGTGCTTCTCAGCCTTTCCGTGGTTGTTGAATTTGTTAATGTTACCAGGGTGGTTTCTGTTTGGCAGTTAACTTCAGAGTTATCTGGGCATGCCTTTCTCAGGACATAAATGAGTTCGATTTTAGGCAGTTTATAAAACGATTTTTTTTTAAGTGGGAAACGATGGGGCGGGGGAATGAAAAGAATTTTCAATCCTGTCCCCAAAGGAGAACTTCCTATTTGAAATCAATTTATAACCAGTTGTCTGAGCGGTGCACTGTGGCGTCAGGGTATTTCGTGGGTAGAATGAGGACATAATGGAGTATGAAATTTTGCTTTCAGTTTATTTTTAGTTATTTGGCTAAATCACACTTGGTTAAATTGGAAGTTTCTTTTTTTAAACAGTCCTGCTGGCAGGCCAGGGAGGCAGCTAGGTAGGTAGTTCTCTGGGCTTGAGCGAGGGGGCTGCTCTGATGGCGGTGGAGGTGGGGGTGGACAGTGACGAAGAGGGGAGCGGGCTTTGGTCTCCTATGGACGCCCCTTTAAACTCATGCGCCCTGCCCTGGGCTCACCCAGGGAGCCAAGGAGCCAGTATCGCCCAGATGGCCGCCGTGCTCGGGAGGCAGCCGGAGGGATGGTAGGAAACAAAGCGGGTGGAGCTTGGCCGCGCGGGTGAGAGCCGGCCGGGCGCCTGGGGGCCGCAGCGGTCAGGGCTGGGCGCTCGGAGCAGGGCGCGCAACCTGCGCTTCCAGAGGGGGCCGGACACTCGGCGCTGAATTCGTTAGCGCCGAGAAAGCAAACGTTTATAAAACCGCCCTCGAGGATGGAGGGGAGGCCGCGGGGTTAGCCGGCCCCCTGGGGCCAAGGCCGAGTCCCTGGTGCCGGGCTGGACATGCCCGACCCCCAGCCCAGCCCCCATATTCGCCCTGGAGACCTTTGGGACCCGCTGTCTCCGGGGGCTGCTTTCAGCTAGGATCGCGGCTGCGGGGACGAAACAGGCGGGGTGCTGTTCCTCTGCGGCGGCGGAAGGGGCGCTGGAGCAGCGAACGAACGCGGGGGGCGCAAGCCCCTGGCACCCGCCCCGGCGCTGCGTCCTTCTCCAGCGCGTCCCCGGCCCCAGCCCCCATCAGTCTAAAGGAAGAGGCTCCCGCCGGTCCCGGGCTGAAAGGAGCACGAAGGGGCGAACACACGTGTGTGTGTGTTGGGGGGTAGGGGAGTGCCTGGGTGGGGAGCAGGGGGCGGCCAGGGGCCGGGCTTCGGAGCCGAGGGCCCGCGCGGTGGAGCTGCGTCCAATCCCAACCGACGTGCTCGAGGCGCCCTCTATGGGTTGCGAGCGGGAAGGGGGGCTGATGGAGGTGTCCGTCCTGGGGCTCCTTGGCTTTGGGGCTCTGCAGTGGGCGCCAGGCTCGAATGATGGAGGGCTTTCTCTGGCCTGGTTGTTTGCAACTGAGGGGGGCGTGCGGTGCTGGGGCTTGCTGGGTAGGCTGCTGGCATGGGGTTGGTGGTGGGTGGGGGCTGAGTTGGTGAGCCAGGAATCCCCACTGGGCTTTGTGAATCACCAGAGGAGCTCTGACCTGTCCTCCTTGCTAGGACTTGAAGGGGCAGCCGGGCCTTTAGCTCTCAGTCCAGAGTCCTTGGGCCCATGCCTTGACCTCTGGGAAGCAGAGTATCCAATCCTGTGTCTGGGGAGGGGGCACACAGACAGCTTGCTCTCCATGTGGGCAAGGCGTTTGGGGGACTCCTGACCGCCTCTGGGAGGCTGCAGGTGGGACTCTGGTGGGCCCTGGAATCCTCTGCTTCTGGCCCAGCTCTGCCCTTTTCACCCCTAGACACCCCCCCCACCCCCAATCAAAGGCTGGTCCATTCCTGCGGTCTCTGCTTTCAACCCATATTTCCATTCTTTCTCTCCAATACACCTGGGACCCCGGGGCCACACTGTGCTCACCAGGGGGTTCTGAGGCATCAGAACCCCGTGGCCCAGAAGTTGTGAAGGTTCTGTGCTCCCCTCCTGGGGATTGAAGCTCCCACCAAAGAAATCAGGTCGCCAGCCTCAGAGTTATATTTTTCCTCCAGTGAAGAGCTAGACATGAATTTTTAATCGAGCGTTGAAAGGCATTTTTGTCCTTTGTGGGCTATTTGTTTACATCTCTCCAGCGCCTGCAGCCACCTAAGGGCATCACGCGGAGGGCGTGCGGTTCCCACAGGGAGGTCCTGAAACGCCTGGGAGTGGACCTAGACACCCCCTTGCCTTTAAGGCCAAAGTGGAAGTGTTTCTGGAACTCCTGCGTGTGCAGAGGCGCTCTCTCCTGCCTTCCTCCTACCCCTGCCCAGGACAGTTTCGTAGGCTGACGGTTGTCTTATCAGGAGAAGACCAAACCTGAGCATGCAAGGGTGATGGACGTCCACAGGATGAAGGCTGGCAACTTGGTCTCCCTCCTCCGCAGGCACCGGGTTCCCACAGAAAGGACCTCTCCACCCCGGCAAGTCCAAACAGCGCTTCTGTCTTTCTTGGGGGTCTTATTTGAGGGAAGAGAAGAAAGAACAAATCTGGTTCCAAGACCTCCTTTCTCTGCTCCAGACTGGCAGCGGTGTTGGGAGATGGTCCCAGGTGCGATTTTCTAGACCAGCCCCCTCTCCCCATTCCTGGTTTGAGGACTTGGGGAGCGGGTTGCGAGCCATGTCTGAACTGATGACCTGCTGGTCTCTGAGATCGTTCCCACCGCCATTCCTTCCCTCCCTCCCTCGATCAATTATATTCACCACCAGCACATTTATCTCGCCTGCGATAGAATTCATATTCATATCTTGGTTTTAGTGGCCTGACACTGATTAATGTAATGCTCGCTGTGACTCCAAGGGGCCGCCACCCGATGAGTCATGCCCTATAAAGTTTCAGTCGTCCTTGTCGGTGGGACTCGGCCCAGGATGCTCGGAAGCCGGAGGAGGAGGGGGGAGAGGGAGACAGTGAGGTCAGGGTGGGCCCTGGTCCTCGCCCCGGATGCCGGGGCCTTGGGGGCCTGAGACCCCCTCCTGAGCTGAGCCCTCTTTCTGGTTCTTGCCCTGGGGTTCCCTTCCCTTCCCTTTTCCTAGCGGGCCTGAGGTTGCCAGGTGGCCGAGGCAGGGTCAGGCTGGGGCTGCTGAATGAGCTAGCGAAAGTGATGGGGCTACCGTGCGCCAGTAGGAGCAGAGTTTTGCCTCTGGGACATCTGAGCTGGAGGTGGGGAAAGGGGAGAAGGAAGCCAAGTCCAAGGAGGGCTGCTGGTGGGGGCAGCTTGGCACAGGTTTGGGGTATACAGACGGTAGGGGCTTGGAAGGCCTGATCAGCCTTTGGCACTCTCTGCTCAGGGCCTGGACCGCTGGGGCCCCAGTGTGGGGATGCCTCCTGCCTCACCTCTCCACCCCCACCCCCCGACTAGGATGCGGCTCCAGGTTTGGGTGGGGAGGAGGCGGGTAGTGAGTCCGGGTTTGGGTTTGGGGAGGCGGTTGGTGAGTCTGGGTTGGTGGGGGGAGGCGGTTGGTGAGTCCGGGTTGGGCGGGGGGGAGGCGGTTGGTGAGTCTGGGTTGGGTTGCCAGGGGACACTGCTAGGAAGTAAAGCGGGTGAGACCTGGGGTGGTGACTGCACCCCACCACCTCGAGGGTCCCCTGAGTGTATGTGGAAGGAGCCGGGGCCCGGGAAGGATCTCCTGGGCAGGGCCGTCCACCCAGGGCCGGGTGGTGACTGGTCTCTCCATGTGAAAAGCCACCTCCTCGAGGCTCTGCTGGGGACAGGAGCCTGCAGGTCTGCCCAGCTCCTGAAGCTGGACGTGTCTCCTCTTCCTCCCAGGATGGATGTCTGAACGCGGGCCCCCCGGGGGGTAGTGCGGGGTCAGAGGGCCTGGCCGGCCTGGCTGCACAATGCTTTTAGAGACCCCAGAAGTATTTTACTTCCTTTTCAAATAAAAAGTGTTTCTTTTTCCGGTGGAGGAAAACGTGTCGACGGATGCGATCCATAGATTCATCTTTAAAATCCCGCAGCCTTCATGCTGCTTTATTTATCGCTTGTGTTCCACTGAGGAGCAGGCTCAGGACCCCTGCAAGTCACCCTGGGGCAGAGGTCCCGGAAGGCCCCGGGAGTGGCCGAATATTCTGGAACTCCCTTAAGTGGGAGGTCCGAGGGAGGAGAGGGGCCCTGAGCCAGTGGCAGGGGAGCCATGCCAGCCCAGGGAGGGAGGTCCTGGGTTGCTGGGACTCAGGGCTGCCGCTCCCCGCCCCCACCAGCACCCCCTGCCTGCCTGCTCGGGAGGGGGCGGGAGGGCAGCCCTTTCTGCGGCTGCTGTGGGCTTCTGAAGATGCCGCGGGTGTCTCTGATCCCCTAATCCATTTATCCAGCGTCCTGAGCACTGGCTCAATGCAGGGCCACAATGGCGCGGCTGTACCGGGGGGCAGGGGGTGGAGGGCGGTGCACCCAGGCACCCCCCCACGGTCCCCACTGTCCCCAGGGTCCCCTGTGGTGGTGGGAATGACACTGAGAGGGTTTACATCTTCTAAACCGAAGGGCTTTTATTCTTAATTCCTTCTACTTGAAGCTTCCCTTTCCAATGAGATGATGCTCAGGTTCCTCTGCTCAGGGAGGTGCTCAGGCCGGCCAGGGCTTGGGGGTGGGGCGAGGGTGGCTGAGAAGGGTGGGAGCCAGGCGAGCTGGTCCCTTGCAGCCTGTCCTTCCTGCCTCTTCCTGTTTGCTTGTTTGTCGCTGCTGTGCCCTGGCCTGTTACTGAATTTTAAACGTATGCTTAATTGCTGGTTCCTCCGATTGCTGTGGCAGTGTCTGAAAAATATTAAATACATCTTCGAGACGGTGGGCACCAGAAATTAAAAAGGTGCGGGCTGTGCTGAATGCTAAGAAGATCTCACAATGAAGTGATTAACATTTTTATGAATAAAATTAATCACGCATTAACTCTGCGGGCACAGTACATCTGAAAGCCAAATGTGGCCCCACCAGCCCCCTTTCTTACACCGGAGAACTTCTGAGGCCTCCTGGGCCCAGGGCAAACATCCAGCCATTAGGAATCTCGGAATATTTATGAGAGGATGTGTCAATAACAGCTATCTGAATTTGAGGCAAGGGAAAGAGAAACTCCAAAAATACCACCACCGCCAACCATATAACAGCCAGATTAAGAAAAGCAGCTGGCAACTTTTTTTTTCTCCTTTAGCAAACGCTTGGTCAAAACTGGCCTTTTCCGTGCTTGGCTATTCCTGTGGGGTTGTGTGGACCTGGGCCCGAGTGCAGCAGACGGTGATGGGGGCCCGCAAACCCAAGTGCTGAGACCCCGGCAATGATGGGTTCCCCTCCCGAGAGTCCTTGTCCCGGGGGTCAAGGTGCCCAGGGATACGGATGGAGCCCAGGGCGGACCTTCGCTTTATTAAACTTGCCAGCCTCGCAGATAATCAAGCGCGATTTCTAGTGTGCCCGCCCGGCCTGCTCCTCCGTTCTGATCTCTTGCCGCTGTGGTTTTGGGATTATTCCAGCAGGCTGTACCAAGGGAAGCGAAGGCATCTGCAGGGCCGTGCTGCGGCCCTGGCGACCCAGCGGCCTTGCCAGTTTGTTGGGGCTCCCAGCTCATGTATGGAGCAGGAGGTGGAATCAAAGCCGTGCCTCTCCTCCCCTCTGCGCTGTCCTCTTTCACCGCTGTTGCGGAATCTCTCCCAGCTCCATGAACCAATGAAACAGCGGCCCCTGTTTGAGTTGATATATTAATATTTGCTGAGGATTTGCCAGGTCGGGGCTAAGTGTCAGCAGATCGCTGGGGCTGTCCTTCGGGGATAATTAAGCAAGTCTCGCCGCACTCCATCCCCTAACATCTTTATCAATCTTTTTCGTTTTCCCCTTCCCCTCCTGAAAGAGTACATTGAAATATTGCTTTTGCAACCTTGGAGAAAGGTTCAGACTAAGTAACGGGGAAAAGACGGTGTGGGCGATGTGTTTAGCTGGGCGGGTCTCCAGACCCTCCCCTGGCAGGTATCTGAGGGGAGGGAGGTCCTGGTGGCTGGCCCAGCTGTGGTGGTTTTTTCACCTGCCTGGTCTGACACATTTATCCTGAACAATCTGCCAGAGACAATCCTACCTTTCCGAGATGCGGGCCACACCCCGGTCATGCCTCCTCGTCCACTCTGCAGAGCAAGGGGCCACTGGTGGCGGCTTCTGGGTGTCTGCCTTTTTCCGAGTGATTATAGGTTACACTTAGAACAAGTTGGACAATTGTCTTTAATAAGCTTCATAATTAGTGTCGGGACGCCTCATTACAAGTCATCGCCTGTAGCAGTCCTGGGCCAAACAGCCCTTCTGCAATCTGATTTATTTTTTATCAGGCAGCAGGGCTGTCTGGAGTTTTTGTTTGTATAATGGGGGTGTGCACCAGGCCCCCAGTATAAAAATACCACCAGGAAATTAATTGCTTCTGTGTGGATCCACTGCAGATGTGTCCTGTTGCTCAGGATGGTATATTTTTGACTTTGCTATCCTGGGGTGAGTAGTGAAAAAAAAAACCCAAAATATGAGAACCAGCAATGCAAACATATTAGCATCACTGTAGATTCAGTGTGGCATAATTGAAACCATGGGGTTTCAGGGGAGGATGTGCAGGGAGAGGTCGAGTTTCTGGAAAGATTTTTCTTTTTTTTTTCTTCCTGTTCTCTTTCACAATTTTATTGATTTGTTTGTTTGTTTATAAATGGATATATGTATGCCTTCTGAACAGACCCACCCCTGGGCAGACACGCGGCTGGGATGTCTTATAATAACAAGCTCTGGTGGAGTGGCTGGCTCCCCGCTGAACCTAAAAGCAAGGCCCTGGTTCAGGCCCACGGTCCTGACGCTCTCACAGCCCGGTCTGGGCTGCGTGTCCAGGCTCCAGCCCAAGGGGGCCTCCGGCAGCTCTGGGTGGATGGGCCTCATGTGTGCTCCACCTAGGCGTGTATGTGCATGTCACGTGTGAACAAGCCGTGTGCACAGATCTTTCTTGTATGTCTTCGGCGCTCCTCCCCGGGCCCAGATATAAATTAATACTCTTTCATCACATGGATTAATCCCTACATTCTGATGAGGTTGCAAATGCCTCCCCTCACTCAGAACATTTAAAGGACATTTTAAGACTACTTCGTGCCCAATTAGGACTTGGCCCTGGTATGCTCTGTACTTGGCACCGGACATTGTTGCTGGCGATTCTACATGGATCTCCACATGAGGGTGGATGTGTGGTCGCCATGCTTAGTTGCTCAGTCATGCCCGACTCTTTGTGACCCCGTGGACTGTAGCCTGCCAGGATCCTCTGTCTGTGGGGTTCTCCAGGCAAGAATGCTGGAGTGGGCTGCTGTGTCCTCCTCCAGGGGATCTTCCCGACCCAGAGTTAAACCTGCATCTCCAAGGTCTCCTGCATTGGCAGACGCCTTCTTCAGCACAAGCACCGCCTGGGAAGACCGTGTAGTCCCCGACTCCTTTGACTTTTCTAGAAGAGTTTGATGAGCTTCATCCTCCTCTTCGTCCTTTTTGAGGCTGTGTGATGTCTGGTTTTCATGCTCAGCTTTGTGTCGGGATGGAGTTTGTCAAATTGACCACAGCCGATTCAACTTATGTATGGAGAAAAAACAAGAGCAGAGGTGAAGGCGGATCGCATGGTGTCATGATAAAGGTCATAAAATGCTGAGGACTGGGAGGGAAGATAATTAGGTTTCCTCCACGGAAGAACAGATTGCTGTGACTCTGGGCTCCTGTGGATGCCACAGGCGCTTCTGCAGGGAAGAACGTACCCGCCTGGGTTAGCAGGGTCCTGTCCCCGGGAGGATCCTAGCAGTCCCTCTTGGGGTTCCACATCGCTCTGAGTACTCAGGTCTCATTGACAGCAAACGCGTACAGGTGACAGGTGGGTGGGGTCTCCCTAATAGAGTGGCTCGCCGGGGACCCCTTGCTGGTTGTGCTTGAGGACACCGATGGGGGCAGGGCCTGGGGGCGCCACCTCCCAGCATCCAGATGAAGCCAGTGGGTGAACTCGGGGAGCAGAGGCGGTGAATGGGACCCATGACTGCCCAGGGTGGGGTGTGTGTGTGAGAGACAGACAGACAGGCAGACAGACAGCGAGAGGCAGAGGTTGAGAGAGGTAAACTCAGATGAAAACCCAGACCCCTGTGTTTCCCCGGGCACCTCCCCCATCCTCCTCTTGCGATACCTCCCACACCCTCCCCTCAGGGAAACGTGTTCCGCTGCCTGGGTGTTCCGCTGCCTGGGTCCCAGCAGCTCCCACCCCCGTTCCTGTTTCAGCAGGTGATGGGGGGCGGGGCTGGTCTTTCGCATACTAAGTCCTGGTCATTCTGAAAGCCAGGTGGAGCCACACCTGGAGGACCATAGCCCGGATCCCAAGCTGCACTCAACCCCTTCCCATTAAAGAATCAGCTGGAGGGTCACCCCTCCTGCCTCACTGACCCTGAGCTGGAAGGATTTAAGCTCTGCAGGAGCACACAGACCCATTTTCGGTGCGCAGCATCGTCTGCGTTCTCCAGGCGGGCATTGCGCAGTGTGAGCTCTGCCTCCGGGCCAGCCCCGGGGTCCCACACACCTTGCTGATGTCTGCGCTGAGCTGCCCGGGCAAAGCGTACCTTCCCTGGCATCCTGCCGAGCCCATGGTCGGAGGCGCCATGCATCAACTCCCGGAAGTAACAAGGGAAGTGGTGAAATGTCGCCCCGTCCCCGCGAGTCCCACATCCGTCTCGCCAGCAGTCTCTCCAGATGCTTCCTTCCAGGATCTCCCCCAATTCCGAAGGTTGCAGGTTCTCTGTGCCCGACGTCAACCTGTACGTTGACGTGGACGGCATTTTCTCTTTCATTCTTCATACGGTCGAGAATCAAAAAGTAGACGGCTGTTGCTCTAGTCGTAGCTGGATGGATACAGGGGTGAGGCCGCCTCCTCCGGTGAACAGCCAGGCTGAGGGTGCCTGATGGGAAACTGTTGTCCCCGTCCCTCCAGCTCCAGGAGGGACGAACCTCTGTGGGCAGCGGAGAGCTGGGTGCGGCCGGCAGCTGGCTTCCACCCTCAGGGTGAGGAGCCAACCACAGCACCTGCTTCAGGGCAGGAGTCTTGAATCCGAGCACCCGGTGTCTGCTCCTTTCCCTCCCTTCTTGCCATAGGCCCTGTCGCCTCAGTTGTGTCCAGTTCTTTGTGACCCCATGGAATGGGCCCACCAGGCTCCTCTGTCTGTGGGATTTCCCAGTCAAGAACCCTGGAGTGGGTTGCCCTTTCCTTCTCCAGGAAATCTTCCCCACACAGGGTGCGGACCTGCATCTCTTGTATCTCCGGCGTTGTTTTGTCCCCCCTTCTTACCCACACCTAAATATAAAGATAGGAAGGAATTTCTCAGCCAAGTTTGAAAGCAGCCTCATCTTTAAGGACTGAAGTTGTTTTCTCCTGGGAAATACTTCTTCCCATTTCTAAGAAAGAAAAACAAATTAAGCTATAAGGAAGACCCCCAAGATCTTCCCAGACATCAAATAGCTGTTAAAAAACAAACAACATTTTGATAAGCTAAGTATAAATAGATCAGAAACATGTGGCTTTGGTTTTCCCTAAAAGGCTTACTTTGAACCCCAAATACTTTTAGAAAGTTTGAGGTGTCCAAATGCTCTGTATCTGGGAACAGCCAGCCATCATTTTAGGGGATGGGCTCGACACACGTGGTTCTGGTCTGTTTGCAGTGATCAGAGCCAGCTGCTCGTTTCGGAGAGCTTTTGATGGGCAGGCGTCCCTCTGGGCTTTAAAGCCCCCCGCAGCGTCTCTTCCCTCTGATGGCAGCTCCGTCTTCCCAGAGCTGCTGAACTCCTGCTCTTCACACCACAGGTATCGCCGCACGCCTTCCACTTCCACATCTCGGGGAGCATCTGACCCGTAACGATGCCTTTCCCGTGTTAGGAACGTGTGCTCTCGGAAGGAGGGGGTGAGGAGACCTCAGGGCAGGTCACTGTCACTGCCAGCCTGTTAAGGGTGATGGTCCCCTGCGGCTGAGCTACGGAAGATGCTCTCTGGACATCCACTGACGGAAGGAATCTTGTTGATGTCACGTTCATTTTGGTGAGCCAGTGGGCTGTGGCCCCGTATGATGGTAAACACGATCCACGTCTCGGGTAGTTAACACCCAGCTGCCCACCACACAGCCTCAAGGGCCGACTCCAGGCTGCCCTCCGGTCTGGGCATGTGGGCCCCATGCCCACGCGTGCACAGAGTGTGGGATGTGGCAGATTTCAGATGAGAGCTCATGGCCACAGACATTGTCATCTTGGCCTGAATTAGGACGTGTTCATTCCTGACGCTTGGAGGTCCCTGGCTCGGTGGCTAAGAATCTGCCTGCAATGCAGGAGATGCGGGTTTGTTCCCTGGGTTGGGAAGAGCCCATGGAAAAGGACATGGCAGCCCAGCTCAGTATTCTTGCCTAGAGAATCCGGTGGACAGAGGAGCCTGGTGGGCTGTGGTCAACAGGGTCTCAAGAGTCAGACATGACTGAGGGTTAGACGATTCCTGACATTTAGGGAAGCACTGCTGACTGCGGACAGTGTTTGTAATTTACCTGTGATAAGAGGGAATGGGGCAGCTATTATTTTCTTGATTTTAGGGGTGGGGGCCTGGGGTCAGGAAGCTCCCCAGAAGCCCAGGGTTCTTGTGACGCTGGCCGCCAGAACAGGACGGAGAAGCTTCCAGGCTCCTTCCCAGCCCCCTGCGCCCCTGGCCGTCAGAGCCCGGCGTGTGGAGACGGTCACGTGACGTGTGCTGCCACGTGGTAGAACTTCCCCATTCCATCAGAGACCTCTGTCACCCCCAGATCCTTCGCTCACCCCTGGGGATGGGGCCCATCCATCCTGGAGCTGAGGCACTGCAGAATCTGGTTGTCATTTTTCTGTCATCGGGAGGCGAGGCTATTTTTCTTAGTGTCTTTTTATGCCCAAATACGACAAGCTGGCATGCCATTTCCCACACTCTGTCTGTGGGAAGAGGACCTGGCTTCCCACGGATGCAGACATTCGTGTCCCGTGTCAGCCAGGGCGCCTGCGGCTTTGAGGGCTTGGGGTGCAGTTCATCATCCCAGGTATCCCAGCTGCCTGCCCCGTGCACGAAGATCCTGTGCTTCTCCCCCTCCTCCCCTCCCTTCTCCTTCCTTCTCTTCCTCATCCCTTCCCGCTCCTCCCCCCCTCCTCCCTTCCCCCCTTCTCTCCTACCTGCCCCACTCTTTTCTCTCCCACCCGCCCCCTCCTCCCTCTCATCCCTTCCCGCTCCTCTTCCTCCTCTCCCCCTCCTCCTCCTCCCCCCCTCCCTCCTGTCCCCCTCCTCCCTTCTCTCTCTCCTCCCGTCTCCCTTCCTCCCTCCCTCCCCCCCTCCTCCCATCTCCCTCCTCCCTCCTCCTATTCCCCTCCTCCCTTCTCCGTCTTCCTCCTGCTTCACGGACCCGGCTGGGTTTGTCTCGCATTCATAAGACTCGTAGACTCCCTCGGGCACAAAGATCCTTCATCTGAAGGTAGAAGCACACAGGTTGCAGTGTGCTTTCTAAGGACCCACAAGTCCTGTGGATGGAGAAAAGGGAGACATTCCCAGCGAGGGGGCTGCGGTGGCCAGGGGTGTTACGGGACAAGAATCGGGGGTCCTGCAGGCACAGAGAGGAGGGGGCATGCTGACCGGGGTGTGGGTGCCTCCCCACCACAGGGCCCGGGCCGTTCACCCCAGCTTCCAGGTTTCCCCAAACGGATGGCCTCATCCTCTGCCCTGAAGCAGGGAGACCCTCAGGGAGAATTTACCAGGACCTGCTGAAATTCGCCCCTAGGAGCGATGACTCTGTTTCCAGCTGGGCCTTGGGCTTCTGATCTAAGTGTTTCCCAAGTGCCCCGTTCCCTGCGAGACAGCCCGTGCCGGCCCCGGGGGCCTCATGTTCCATCTGGACCGAGACCATCTTCGCAGAGGGCCCTGCCTGTGGGGCCAGCCGTCCCTGTAAGAGGCACATCCTGACTGTGAGGCTGTGGTGCCGCTCCTGGTGCCCAGTGGCTTAAGGGCGTCCCAGAGCTACCAGGACTTCAGCCACTTCGCTTGAAATCAGACACTCCGTTCTGGTGAAGGGGCGTGGGGTCACACAGGGATCGGAATGTTCCAGCAGCCAGTTCCAAGGTGCTGGAAGGAGAGCTGAGGCAGGGCTCCCTGGGGAGGCTGAGCTCGGGGAGGGGTGTGCTCAGCCAGCCAGTTAGCGAGCTCCTTCCCCAGGACGTTTCCTCATCCGCAGGGTTTCTCTTCCGAAGGTCCATGGCTGCGGCTTCCCAGGGCGCCCCCATTGCGTCTCCTTCCCTAGTACTTGGCTTTCTGGGTCGAGGGTGGGGGCAGGAGCAGGCGGGTGTGTCCCTGCATTTTAAACACCATCACAGGACCCTGGGGACACATTGGCTGGTCTCCTTCCTGGAGGACCCAGTCCCCGTCGTTTTCAGCAGACGCGGCACGTTCTACGGTAACTTCCCGAGAGCCTGGTAGGCCCTCTTTCTGCCGGTCGCGAGAACATTAAATGCAATTTGCTACTTGCCTTTAGCGTCTTAGTCCATCGAGAGAGCGCTAATTGATGGCATGAGGGTTGTTCCCTGCCCCCAGTGCCTGGGAGGGGGGTCTTCGGGGAATTCTCGGAGATATAGCATTCCTGTGGCTTTCGTATTGCCCCCTCTGTGTATCAGATGAGATGCTCTAAGAACAAGAACAACTGGGGACTCTGTTCCTCCAAGTGTGGTTTCCAGCCCTTCTGGTTCATGCCTTCGGTGAAAACAATTAACTTTTGTATATTTCAGGATACAGGCAGGACCTTGTGGAAATCTTATTTAATTATGTGCTATATTAATGTTATATTGATTATGTTATTGCCTGTAAATCCAGTTGCTTAATAAAGCTGCAGTCATTTTGCAATAAAGCTGTGTTTGCAGTCAATTAACGGGTATCTGGGGGCAGACAGCTATGTGCAGGGGGCGTTGGCGGGAAGAAAAGTCGTCCCAGGGCCGAAAACCAGAGGAGCCAGCAGAGAACACCAGTTATTTATGCACACGGAGGAATGTAGGTGTGTGTACACAGTTGGGCCAAGTCCAGAGGAAAGGCATATACCCCATGCACTTATTTTTAGCACAGGGGTCTGGGGACTTGTGAATGGCCGTCTGTATGCGTGGACTCTCCAGGCATTGGGGCAGCGTCTGTGCATGGAGCAGGGTAACGCTTGGTTTGAAGAATCCAAGTGGCTGATAACCGCCGCTGTTGGGACCATGTGAAGGCAGGGGAGCAAAGCATGGCTTTGTTGCTCATCACACTGACTTCCACGTCAGAGGAGCACATCCCCGAGTTCACAGGAAATGCCACAGCCCCTCTGAAGATCACATCTGCCATAAATACCATTCGGCATGTGGTCTGGCTTTTATCTCTCCAGCAGAGATTGCACGTCATGATTTTCACATCTGATGCTAAATTCAGGTCCCTACAGAATAAGGAACAGCTATTTGTTTCTTTCTCATCTCTAGGGATGTGTCCAACATGGCTGTCCTCAAAACAGAAGAGGAACTGAATATTGAAGCTTTACGAATTCTTTTTTAATAATACACCATAGCAAATGAAAGATGAGCCATTCCTCAATTCAGAGAGACTAATTGATCCTTCCTATCAAGGAACGTTCTCTGTCATCAAATAGTGAGGCTTAGGCAATCTTATTTGGGGCAGGCTGATGGTAGCATCGTGACAATGTGTCTTTGACCCCAAGGGTAGCATCTGTGTGTGTTTAGTCACTAAGCTGTGTCTGATTCTTTGCGACCCTGTGGACTGCAGCCAGCCAGGCTCCTCTGTCCATGGGATTTCCCAGGTAAGAACACTGGAGTGGGCTACCATTTCCTTCTCCAGGAGGTCTTCCTGACCCACGGGATAGAGTCCAAGTCTCACACATTGCAGACAGATTCTTTATTATCTGAGCCAGCATGGGATCCCAAGGGTGTCATTGAAGAGTGTATAATCTTGTGATTTTACGGTGAAGGGCATGTCGGTGACCAGCTTCCTGTCTCAGGAGGATCCCCAGGACCCAAGTTTGGGGGTGACCAGTGCTCCCTGACTCCAGCTTCGGCTCTTGTCAGTGGCCAGCTTTCACCCATAAGGGAGAATGTAGTGTTTCCTCCAAAGCTCGGTGGGTCCTGCCAATGGATTTTTCCTGTGGGCTTGTCTATGCCTGGGATCTGGTTTACCTGCCGCTCCCCACTCTGAGCTTGGCCCACACTAGTCCTCAATTGCAGGCAGATAATCATCCCCATGGGCCCCACGGGGGCATCCGGGTTAGATGGTTTGTCACTGTCTTTATTCCAGATGGCAGTTCTCTGCCAAATTTCCAAACGTCCTTAGTAGAGAATGAATTCTCCACCTCAGGCCAAACTCAGCATCTCCCAGGCTGCTGTCCTTTTGGCTCTGAGGACCGCAGGGTGACCAGGGAGTCTGCGATTCTGTGAAAGGTGTTGAGGCGCAGAGCGGGGCTCCACTGCTGTATCATCGATTGAGAGAGAAAGATGCTGACTGTCACCAAATGAGTGCGATGGCTGAGTATAGTGATGCCCAGGTGTTAGAGCTGAGAGAGGAGCACAGACCTTCCCATCGAATCTAACAACCCTGAGTCTTCTGCTCAGGGGATTCCCCTCCGTGATGGACCTGTGCACAGCCCAGGGTCCCCTCCTGCTGAAGGGAGCAAAGCCCTCGAGCCAACCAACCTCCCTCGAAGGTGTCGGCAGCCTCCTTCATCTTAGCGTGAGTCAGAGTTAGCTCTGGGACGGCTGAAGACTGAAGTGGGTTTTTATTCTCTTGAGAACAAATGTGGGAAGAAGACAGCCAGCGTGGGAGGTGGGGTGCATGCCTAAGATGGGTTGGGGAGCAGAAATGGAAGTCTTGGGGGCAGAGGCCCAGCCTCTCTCAGGTCAGAGGGGCCTGTGTGCTAGGAGGCATCGCAACGCCCAGAGTCATGGTGGCCGCTGCGCCGAGTGCCACTGGGCCAGCCCCTGCCGGGAGCCTTGTCTGTTACCACCGAGGCCAGACACACACAGAATCATCTACGGTCCTGAGAGGGAGAAGCATATAGACGCCTGCACCTCCCCAGGAAGGCAGAGAGGGAACCCTCTGTCCCCACCTTGGACAGGGAGACACACCGATCACCCAGCTGGGCGGGGAGTCAGGGAGTTGCCCAGCTTCGCGGTAGGCAGACGGCCACCCTGCAGTCCCAGGAAGGTGCAAAACATGTCGTCACGTCGCCACCATGGATGGGAGCGCGGACCAGCGGGAAGGACACATGGAAATCACGTGCACATCACGCGGGGGTGGGGCCAGGATGGGCAGCATCTCTGGTGAGATTTTGGGAAAGGAGAAGTAAAGGGCTTCCCACTCCATGCGCTCCTTGGAGGTAAAAGCGCCCTCCGGGGGAACACACTTAGACCCAAGGGTGTGCTTCCTCGGGGCCACCGTACCCAGACCCCACTGGAGGCGTCCTGAGGGGGCTCTGTCCACCTGTAGTGGGATTCTCCCCATGAGTGTGGCCAGGCCCCCTCCGTCCCCAAACCTGAAATGTGTCAGCAGGCTCACGTCTCAGGTGAAAGCCCCCAGTGGCATCCCTCAGTTTCTAAACTGAAGTGGTACAAGTTAACGTTTTGGCTCTGAAATGAATTTTTTAAGACAGAGCTTTTGCAAAAGATTAAGTGGCACGGGGTCAGTGGGCAGCCTGGAGAGCGTCTCCTTGCCCCTGATTGTATGATGGGGCCCCGCTACCTTCAGGACAAGCACCAGGCGCCCCCAGGGCCAGTGCAGGGAGGCGGCCGCTGGTCCCGGGCCGGGCAGTGAACCCCGGCAACAGGCACGCCAGCGCTGACTGCTTTAGGACGTCATGTCTGATGCCAAGTTAATTATAATTTCCTTTGAAACATCTATCTTTTCCACTTCTCTCCCCTCACTGCATCGTTCTGGAAGCCCTTCTCTGGGTGATTTTTCTCATCATCGGCACATGTGGTTATTGTTCGCTCGATAGCCACAACAAAAGATGAGCTGAGAGACTGAACGTGCATTGCTGTGGGTTTCGGCGCCCAGGTTGGGCTGTGACTTTTGCCTGCACCGGCTCCATGATGTCATAGATTAGGACAAGACGATGGGCATCATTTAGAATCTGGACTTGCACTTGTTTCTCTTTCTCACAAGTACAAAGCACAGACTAACCCCACGGCACAAAATTTAAATGCGTGAAGTGCACACACACACATAAGCTCACACAAACATTTATGACAAAAAGATTTTACGAAAATACACTTAACATCGCCTGGGCAGCCCACTGTTTTCCATCCTCTTATGTTTTAGATGCTGACTTCCACCGACTCAGTTTGTGCCATGATCTGTATCCTGGCAAACAACGATGACCTTACCTCCCAACAGGTAAAACGAGGCTGGAACAGGAGCCTCAGTGAGCACACCAGCTGGCATGTTTTTTTCTACCACAGGAAGACGTTCAAGCAGAAGATGAGCTGAGATGCTGGGGGCATTTCCTCTCCTGGAATCGTGCTGTAGGGCAGGCATCTGGGCTTGGTGCTGCCCGAGACCCAGGCTCCTCCCCCTGTCTGCTCTGCCTCCTGGGTGGGTGGGTACAGAGGAGACGTCCCCCAGGGTCATGGGAAGCCTCAGAATTTCCAGGGACCACACGCCTGGGACATCACCCTGCAAGGAAAATGGAGGTGCCCTCCTGATGTCTGGAGTTTTGAGCAAGCCCAAGGACAGGTTGGTCCAGGCTGGCCCAGACCGGACCCCATGTGTGTGAGGTTGTCACAGAGCCCACAGGCAAGCCTCTTGTTCCTGAACTCCTGGGTGCCACCAGGGCTCCGTGTGTGTGTATCCAGTGAGTCGTCGGTGGGGGTGGGGGCCAGTGGAGGGACTGAGGAGACGGTGACCCTCAGTTTCTGCTCTTCACACCCGTTGTCCGCAGGATCCTGTGAGGCTGGTGGGACTGGATGTCTTCAGGACTCTCAGCAAGATTTCGGACCTACAGGGATCCTGCTTGCATCTGGAAACCTAGCCGCCCAACCAGGGACATGTGAGAAGCAAGGAAGAATGCGCTTGGGGTCGAGGCTGCCGCGGGGTCCTCAGAACCTGAGGCCGCCGCCGAGCGTCCCCACCGACGTGGAAGCCCAGCATGCTGTGTGCCTCCTCGTGGATCCACACTCCACGGACGCAGCCACTTCAACCTCCTCCCTCCCGAGCTCAGCACCCGCCCTCCCCGCTGGCCCCTAACCCCAAGCGCTAAGCTCAGCCCCTGAACCTCAAGCCTGGGATCCGTCCTGTGGCCTGTGACCCTGTGCCGAGGCTGGACGTAGGCTCCCTTCCTTCCAGGGCTCCTGTGCTCGCCTTCTGTCTCACGGCAGCCCTTCTGTGAATGGCTTGTTTCTCCTTTTTCTGTGTCGTCTGGTTTGTTTAGTTTCCTCTCTCTCCTGGATGATTTTCATCTGTGTGCAGACGTCTTCTAATGTCTCCCTTCTGAAACTTAAATAAATACCTTGCTGTCTTAGATCTACCGTGTCTTCATTCAAAACATCTTCAAAACTGACGCCACCCGGGTTTGCTTTCCACCTCTGTTCTCCTGCCTGAGTTCCCCAGGATGAGGCTGTGTCCCTGCCCTATCCCCGTGGCCTGCTCCCGCCGAGCCCCCCCAGGCCCCCACCTCTGCAGATCCACACACGGGTGCTCCCCTCCGTCCCCCTTTTTCCGCCTCTGCCCACGGGTGCAGCCAACATCCCACGTGCCAGGAGCTGGGAGCGCTCTGCCTTTGGGTCCTGAAATGGCTTCCTTTCCTGTTGCCCCTTCCCGCTCACTGGCCATCTCTTCCAGTCGATTCCACTGTCTCCTCCCAACTGGGACGATCCTCCGGTCGTCTTCAGGTCTAGCTACAGCTCTTCAGGCACCCTGGTCCACCTGGTGTGCTGACCCTTCCCAGCGATGAGCCGCTCGAGCCATCACCCGGTTGTGTGTGCAGGGGTTAATAACGGATGCATTTTGGGAGTTTCTTGGACATCAAGGAGATCAAACCAGTCAATCCTAAAGGATTCATTGGAAGGACTGATGCTAAAGCTGGAACTCCAATTCTTTGGCCCCCTGATTCGAAGAACTGACTCATTGGAAAAGACCCTGATGCTGGGAAAGACTGAAGGCAGAAGGAGAAGGGGACGACAGAGGATGAGATGGTTGGATGGCATCACTGACTCAATGCACATGGGTTTGAGCAAACTCCAGGAGTTGGTGAAGGACAGGGCAGCCTGGCGTGCTGCAGTCCATGGGGTTGCAAAGCATCGGACACAACTGAGTGACTGAACAACCAACAACAACTTTGAACAGCTCTCCTCTTGATGGCAGGAAGTGTCAGATGACCACTTTCTCTGCATCGTCACCATCGCCGCACAGAGCAGACACCGGCTCCACAGACGAGCACGAGGAGACTGAGAGAAAACTGGTGATCAGTTTAGAGATGCTGGGATTCAGTGCTGAACCCGCTGCAGGTCAGAGTTCCCAGGGAGTGGACGATGAGATGGAGAGGGGGTTGCGGATCGTGCTCTGTGGAGGGGAAGGGGCGGCTAGCCTCCGGGGGCTGGAAGGATGCTGGCAGGGAGTGATGAGGGTGCTTTCCTTTGTCCCCTTGCTCAACAAGAAGGGAGTGTGACCTGGGTGCTCTCCTGCCAGGAGATGCCCGGAGGGGTGGAGGCTGAGACCGTCTGCAGGACTCCGGAACTGGGAGAGGCCGACTGGTCCTCACCGGGCATCGGAGCAGTGTCCCTGTGAGCACTGCGGATCCCAGGGTGTGGCCTGCCAAGCCTTCCTGACCCTGCGCTGCGCACTCTGGCTCCTTGTATTTCAGCATCAGCAGAGAAAATGCCCTCGGCTGGACTAACCCCTCTTCAGGGGCAACGGGGCCACCCACCTCCAGGTCACTCTGCACAGTGCACGTGTGCAAAGCTATGGACTGTAACCCGCCAGGCTCCTCCATCCATGGGATTCTCCAGACAAGAGTACTGGAGTGGGTTGCCATGCCCTCCTCCAGGGGACCTTCCCCACCCAGGGGCTGAACCCGCGTCTATTACGTCTCTTGCATTGGAAGGTGGGCTCTTTACCCCTGTTGAGACAAGAATACTGGAGTGGATTGCCATGCCCTCCTCCAGGGGGTCTTCCCCACCCAGGGACTGAACCCGCGTCTCTTACGTCTCCTGCATTGGAAGGTGGGCTCTTTACCACTAGCGCCACTTGGGAAGCCCCACTCTGCACAGGCTGGGCATCTAATTGAGCCATAACCCGTTTCTCCAGAACTGCCCACCTGGCACTCACATCGTCTTGCATTATTAACAGAAACAACTCTTTTTTTTTTTTCCTGGGGAAATGTAAGGATTAATAAGCAGAGTTGAAAGGTGTGCTTGGGTCGCTGGGTACAGCAGGCTTTGCCTGAGGACAGAGGTCTTTTGCAGACGAGATGGATCTGGGTCTCCTGTGGACGTGCCCAAGGCCGTTTCTGTCTGGCTTTCATGGTGAGTTATGTCATCTGAGTCTGGGGAAGCGAAGAAGATGGCTCAAGAGGTTAAAAGGAGTGGAGGGAAAAATTGATTTTTCCATCCAAAATGTCATTGTTCATTGATAACAGACCGTGGCCGTAAGATTCTAAAGGCTCACACGCTGTGTCCACTGCGGTCAACCGGAAATTGTTTAGCTTCTTTTCTAATGAAAAGATCAGGATTAATTAGCTAGCTAAACAAATTTTTATGAAATTGGATTCTCTGTAGCTACAAACGAGTAACTGTAGCAGCTTGCCATTACAGCCTTGGCATAAACCAAACATAAATAAATGGAAAGTTAGAGCTTGCAGAGCAGTTTTGAATGGAGGCAGCAGTGTGACCGGTGGGTTCGTAAGGCCCCTCGCCTTTGTGACGATGACGCTGATACTCAGGGGTGATGGAAGTTTCTCTTGAACTTCTGGTTCTCAGGCTCTTATGAGGAGTGGGTGGTCCAGTCTGGGATTTTCCCAAATTCCCGAATTCCCCAGCTGGGGCTCAGGGAGGCCTTCTGGGTAGGAGGAGAACTTGGGGTTGCACCTTGGAGCTCTGTTTCCCACGGCTAGAATGCTGCTCTATTTATTTTTATTCGGGGACGTGGATGAAGGTTTGAGAGCCTAAACCTCTCTCCCTCTGGTCCTTGTTGCTGCCCTGGAGACCGGCTTGGCCAAGCTCCAGAGGTTCTGTGTGTACAAGTTCAGAGAGGTCACCTCCAGGGACCCTTTCCATCCTTCTCCTGGGCTCCCCTTAACATTGCCTGGAAAACCTGGTGTGAGGAGCTCGCAACCCCCTCTCCATCTCATCGTCTGCTCCCCGGATGTGTGAGGCCAGCCTCCTTTATCCTTTCTTGGTTTTATTGAAATATAATTGCCACAACGAGACTCCTTTGGACTCCAAGTGGCTTGACCGCCAAGGCCCTCCGCTGCGGCTCTCAGGAGGGACAGGGCTGGCCTTGGGGGCCACCACCTCCCTTTTCTTTTCCCCTCATCCACTTTCACTCTGTTGGTTTCATTGAAATGATTTCTTAGGACACTGAACCACTCAATGTCTTCTCTGAAATGTGCCTTAACACTGCCAAAAAAGTAGCCTTCAGTCGTATTTCTGATAAAGTTTCTTTGCTGGAGATGATTCCACTCTGACCGTACCAACACATTCGCACAGATTCCTACGTCCCACCTCCCCGCCCCCGCCTTTGTAACTCACTCCGTCTCCTCGGGGAGAGACTGTCCTCGGGGCAAGTCCTCACCTGCAGCGCCTGCAACGTGAAGATGCCGGAGGTACGCCCGCAGAACCAGGGTGCGGGGCCCCGGGATCTCACTCATCAGAGCCTCTCAGAGCCTGAGAGGAACACGCTTTTCTGAAAAGGTCTGTAGGCTGTGCCAAGTGGGAGCGATCAGAGACCCATCAGTCAGAGTTGAAGATCAGCTGCGAACTTGGCCTCTGCCGAGAGGCAGGGCTTTCAGCCTAAAGTCACCATCCAAGACGTACATTTGCTCTGCTTTACCTTAATTCCCATCTGTTTCTACGACTGGCCCGAGATGCCTACAGTAAAGGCATACACTGATGGGTTGATAAATTACGTAAATAAACGAGGAGTAACGGATGTGGAGACCAGCGCGTATCAGCATGAAGTTTCAACCCAGGCGCGGCGGGCGGAAGGGGGCGCGGCGGGCGGAAGGGGCGCGGCGGGCGGAAGGGGCGCGGCGGGCGGAAGGGGCGCGGCGGGCGGAAGGGGCGCGGCGGGCGGAAGGGGCGCGGCGGTCGGAAGGGGCGCGGCGGGCGGAAGGGGCGCGGCGGGCGGAAGGGGCGCGGCGGGCGGAAGGGGCGCGGCGGGCGGAAGGGGCGGCGGGCGGAAGGGGCGCGGCGGGCGGAAGGGGCGCGGCGGGCGGAAGGGGCGCGGCGGGCGGAAGGGGCGCGGCGGGCGGAAGGGGCGCGGCGGGCGGAAGGGGCGCGGCGGGCGGAAGGGGCGCAGTTTCGATCCCTGGGTCAGAAAGATCCCCTGGAGGAGGGCGTGGCGACCTGCCCCGGTATTCTTGCCTGGACAATCCCTTGGACAGAGGAGCCTGGAGGGCCTCAGTCCATAGGGTCACAAAGAGTTGGGCACGACTTAAGTGACTTAGCATGCACGCACGCACAGGTGACTGAACCCAAAATCAAGAGAAGGAAAGAGACCTGATGTAGAAACCTACACATTCAACTAACATTTAAATTCTGTTATCTACCCAGACTCCAGGCCTGGTGATGGGAATGGAAAGTCACAAAACCTCAGTTGTCCGGGATTTGTCCTCAGCACTCCCTGTTTGCCCCGAAGGCAAATTCAGTTTTACTTAAACACATGGGTGAGTTCTTGTGGAGACCTTAGAATCCTACCCTGTCAGTCGGGGAAGGTGTTTTTCCTCTAACATTTTGGAACAGGTAATCCTCAGCACTCGGCCTTGGAAAGACCCCAGGAGAGCACCCCGGAGCTTGTGGCTATGAGTGACGGATGCCTGGGGTATATCCCTCTGCTTGCTGGAACGGACACACAGACGTCTGAGAACACTCTGTTTAGGACACATACCATGATTTGCATAATTAATTGTGAAAGACCTAATGTAAAGTGTGAACTCTGGGTGGTCACACTTTGTCCATACAGACTCCTGGGCTGTAACACACACACCCCTCTGGCAGGATGTGGATGGGGGAGGCTGTGCCTGAGGGGGCCGGGGTATACGTGGGCTCTCTGCACCACCACTCAGGTCTGCTGTGAACCTCAAATGGCTCTAGAATACTTGATATAAAGTCTATTCTCAAATAAATAGCAGTGATGGCACCATCTTTTTTTATTGGAGTATAATTGATTTACAATGTTGTGTTACAACAGAGTGATTTAGTCATATGTATGCCTGAGTGCGCTGGGTCGCTTCAGCCGTGTCCGACTCTGTGATGCTATGGATTATAGCCCTGGAAGCTCCTCTGTCCATGGGATTCTCCAGGCCAGCATGCCGGAGTGGGTCGCCATTTCCTTCCCCAGGGCATCTTCCCGACCCAGGGATCGAAGCCACGCCTTCCATGTCTTCTGCACTGGCTGGTGAGTCCTTTAACACTAGTGCCACCTGGGAAACCCAATTATGCATGTGTGTGTGTGTGTGTACACATATGTGTGTATATATGTTTACACAATATACATGTGTATGTACATACACATGCATTATACACATATGTATACACATGTATACACACATATGTGTGTATATGTATGTGTGTACATATATATGTATATATGTGAGTACATGTGTATATGTGTGTGTGTGCATATATAGTATATTCTTTTTTTTTAGATTTTTTAATCCCTTATACGTTATTGCAAGATACTGAGTAGAGTTCCCTGTGCTATACAATAGGTCCTTGTTGGTTGTCTATTTTATATATGACACTGAAAGTGAAATCACTCAGTTGTGTCCGACTCTTTGTGACCCCATGAACTGCAGCCAGCCAGGCTCCTCTGTCCACGAGATTCTCCAGGCCAGAACGCTGGAGTGGGCTGCCATTTCCTCCTCCAGGGGATCCTCCCGACCCAGGGACTGAGCCGGGGTCTGCTGCCTTGCAGGCGGATTCTTTACCAGCTGAGCCGCCAGGGGAGGCCTTATATGTCGCAGTGTGTGCCTGTTAACCCATCGCTCCTTTCCCCTTGTTTCCTCTGTCTCTCCTTTCCTCTTATTTCCTGTGTCTGTGGGTCTATGTCTGTCTCCTGCATAAGTTCACATGAGCAACACTGTTTCTAACACTGAGATGTCCCCTGCTGAGAGCTATGGTCTGAAGTCGGGATCTGATCCTCCGTGGCCCCCTTCCCCTGCCCAGCTCTTTGCTGCCCAGTCAGTTCTGCTCCCGGATCCTGAACCTCAGATCCTTCCATCACATGTCACAATAAATACATCCTCTCTGTCACAGAACACCTCTATCGTCCCTCCTTGCCCGCAGGCTTCACGGGAGCCCATACCTCTAGTCTCCACAAGAAGAAAGAAGGCTGTGATCTCCATATCGCCGCACTTTTATTTACCTTATCTGTGGTATAATTAATAGATGACTGTGCAGAGACCAAGGTGCCTTCAAAGAGAAGGAGACAGCTTCGTAGGAAACTTGCTCTTTTGAATCAGTCCTGGACTCTATCAAAGCCTGTGTGATAATTTCATGTAAATCCTGGTGTTCCGAAACGGTATCTTTTAACCTGTACGTACCATTTTTTAACACACTATATTTCAAAGGCCCTGAAGCCTGGTCTAATTTGTATTGCAGAATTATAATCGGCAAGTGGCACATCACACTGATTTCTTAAAATTAAGATGGAAGCTCATTATAAAGACATTCGCAGGGGTCTCCTGTAGTCGTCTCAGAAGGGCTGTGATGGGGAAAATCAGGTCCTCAAGCTAAAACTTCCTGGTTCCCTGCCGTCATAAATGCCCCCGTTCCTCTCGTGGGTCCCCCTCGAGGGCTTTCCTGATGGCTCATGAGCGGCACTGTGGTTTGGTGCCATAGACTGTGAGCCAGCGGGGCCTTTGTCCTGACACGTCTTCCGTCTACGAGAGGAAGCGGAGATGCAGGTGGAGAGAGGACGGATGCCCGGAGAGATGCATCGCCCCGCACTCCCATGGGGCCAGCCCCCGTGAGGCCGCTGCAGACCCCAGTCCTCCTCCTGCCGGTTTGCGGGGGCAGCGGTGAGGGTGAGGGGTCAGGGGCCGCTCGCTTCCTCTGTGCGGGTGTCCCGGGCGGCAGTGACAAAGCGCCGCAGACGTGGTGGCCGACAGCAACGGCCGTCTCTTCTCTCAGCTCGGAGGCCGGAAGCCCCCCCGATCAAGGAGCCAGCACAGGACGGCTGTCCGTCCAGCTCCCGGAGTGCCCTCCCTGCCTCCTCCAGCCCCGGGGCCTCCAGGCTCTCCTGGCCACATTCCTCGCGTCTCTGCCTGTCTTTACTCAGCTCCACCCCCCCACTCGTGGGTCTGGCACTTCCATCTCCCGCTGAGTCACTCTCACAAGGACACTTGTCCTTGGATTCAGGGATAACCTAAGTGCAGGGTCATCTCATTCAGGGACTTGAGCTTAATTACGTCTCCAGAGACACTTCCCTGGGGAGCTCGCCCTCAGGCTCTGGAGGCTGGGTCTTGAATGTATCTTTTGGGAGGATACAACTCAACCAACTGCCCTTGGGAGCCTTCTTTAGAAACCCAGCAGGTGTTCCCCTGTGTCTGCATCTCTGGGGGTCCCAGGGCAAGTTCTCAGACAAGAGGACGGCCCCACATAGCATCCCGGTGCCTGGTGACCCCTCAGGCCGCCCTCGCTGCAACCTCAGGACTCCCAGGACGCCCTCATGTAGAGAGCCACCACCGCCGTGTGGGGGCCGCCCGGTGCAGAGCGGGCCCAGCCCCCCGAGCGGGCACGGGACTTGCTGAGGATGGAGAGGACGCACCAGAGCCCACCTGCTGAGCCGCTGTGGCCAAGACCTCAGGACCTTGCCCTCCGAGCTCTCCTTGGGCGCTCGGTGGGTTTTCTCTGCAGACTCGCGTCCTCCTCTTTACCATGGTGGGATGGCGTCCCCAACTCAGTGGACACGAGTTTGAGGAAATCACAGGAGACAGTCAAGGACAGGAAGCTTGGCGTGCTGCAGTCCATGCGGTTGCAGAGTCAGACACGACTTAGCAACTAAACAACCACCTCGGGAAACAGCGCCCAGATAAGGCTGGGGGCCAGGGCGGAGCTGTTTGTGGCAGCAGAGGTGCTGAGGATGCTTCGCCCCTGGGGAGTGGGGTTTCGTTTCCCTCCTGAGTCCCGAGAGCCCGCGGACCCCAGGACACCAGCTACCCTGAGTCACAGCCTCCCTGTAGCACCCAGACAGGTCTGCTGCACTTCCCTCTTGCGGGCTGCACTCCAGGGGTCCAGCCCGCCTCCAGCCCACGGCCACCCCACGTGGGCCTGGATGGAGGACCAGCGGAGCAGTTCGTGGCTCCCAGAGATGTGTTACCCTGTGGCCTCCACCCACACCAGGCAGATGCTAGACTCCTCCTGGACAGCCCCACACCCTGGGCTGCGTGCCCCGTGTACCCTCAGCCATCAACCCAAAGGTCACCCAAGCCAGTCAGCTTCCTGAGGCTCCATTTACTTCAAATTAAGCTAATAACCAATTGCCTCTGGACAAAACACAAGCACGCGCAACTCTGCTTTGCTTCTTCTGGCTACACATCCCCCGGGGCTCCCTTGGGTCCTTGAGGCCCAACGGAGGCTCATGCCCTCCCTTAGGACTCCTGCAACCTCCTGCCCCTCCAGCCGAACTGTGGTCCTGGGCGTCCCGGGGAACCAGCCACGTGGGTGGTACAGGCTGTCGGGAGCGAGGACCTTCTCTAGGCTCCTGGAGACCCAGCTGGCCCCCACCAAGCTGCTTTCCCTACAGAAGTGTACGAGGGTTCCCTTTAGACCCCGTGCCCTCCTCAGCCCAGTCTCTTCTGGGGACCCCACAGGCACACCGCAGGCTTGGGCAAGAAAGGGGATGGGAGGAGGGTCTCCAGGGAGGATGCAGAAGGTGCCCGTGCGGGCCCTGGAGGCCCCCGAGGTCCTCTGGGCCCCTCGGAGGCTCAGGCCTGTTCCCAGTGGGGGCTGGGGGCCACCTCTTTGAGGCTGCGGGGCTACCTTCTGTTTGAGTTGGAAGCTGAGTTCAGAACTGTCCTCAGAAAGTCTTTGTGGTTCTCGAAGGTGCCTGGGGATAGAGCCACCACAGCAGCCCTAAGGGAGGCATCTGGCGCATCCCCCTCCCACCAGAGCACAGCACTAGCCCACGCCTCACTCACCAAGCCCTACAGTGACACCGTATGTGCAGAAACGGACCTGGGAGAGTCAGTGTCGTGTGCGTGGCGCACGAGTTCCAACGCATCTCTCTGCTGGGCCGACCCATCCATCATCTGCCTGTCCAGCACTTTGGTGGCTCCTCATGACATGTCCACCCGGCGCTGAACACATGGTCTCTGCCTTCGGGAAGCCGAGGCCCAGTGCTGGGCACCCAGGGGCAAGCCGGGAGCCTTCTATGGGGCATGCACAGACCTTTCGGCAGATTTGAGAAATGCCGCAGGGCTGCACGTCTAGGGACCTGCTCTCTGATGTCAGGAAAGCTTTCCTCCGAGGCGGTCTCTGCCTTTCCTAGGTGAACGGTCCACCGTGGAAGAAGATGGCCAGTGTCTGCTTCCATCACTTTGCAGTAGAATCCAGATTTCAACAGAGCTGTCTGCCACCTCATCAGGGTGGCACAGCAGCTTCCAAAGGTCCAGGCCCGTGCTCCCAGGACTGTTCCCTCTGCAGCATGCCCAGGTCCTCAGGGCAGCTTGGCTGGGGCCTCTCTCCACCGCATCCTGCATCCACCAAGGCTAGGGGGCTCTGGGTGATGCCTGGGGTCATCTCCAGCTGGTTGGTTCTCTTCTGCACCCTGAGTCAGGAGGGCTGGGACAGGGCATCACAGTGGGTGCTGTTTCGGCTGAGACGGATAGAAACTTTTCTGCAGCCTTTAGTTCACCGGTGAAGTTCAGAGAGCTCTCGACCCAGGAAATGCAATGTGAACCTGCTGCATTATGATAAAAGACACTGTCGTGAAAGAGAAATGTAAGTGGAGACGCCAGCGGTGAAGGATGGGGAGGTCCCTGGACAGGCTATTTCTTTCATGTCCTGAGGAAACGGGCAGGATTCCCACAGGGCCAACTGTTCCTCCATCTACCATTTAACTGCGCAGGATCTTGGGACCAGAGATGGGGCTGAGTTTTAGGTGTGGGGCTGCTCCTTCCCGTCCCCCCACATGAAGGCCAGCATCACACGGCATGCACCTTCAGGAGGGGGCGAGTCTCTCGCCACACTGCAGGAGGGACCTGGCCCACGACCCACGTGGGTGGCACCTAGCTGTCCTCTGTAACCTCGAGGCTCTGGGAGTGGAACTCCCTCAGCATTTCCGAGCATCCAGCGCTCCTGTCCACTCCTGTCCTGAGCCCAAGACCAGAGGTTGGATGGGACGGGGAGGAGCCACGGGGCGGCTTGCAGCACAGTCCCCAGGGCGTCGAAGGTGCCTGGCCAAGGCTGGCTCCCTGCTGCCTCCTGCCTTTCTCAGGGTGAAGGGAAAGGTCCTGACCACGGCTTCCTGAGGGCGACTCTCATTCTGGCGCATCGCGGGGCCTTTGCAAACGTCTCAGCTGTCCTCTGTCCCCTCTCCCCAGGGTTTGGCGCTCTCAGGAGGATGCTGGCAGATCCTCCCCTTGTCTTCAGGAACCTGTCTCCCCTCTGTGGCGCTCCTTTCTCCTCTCCAGGCTGTCTTTTAGGAGGCAGGGTCTTTGGGACCATCCGTCACTGAGCACCATGCTTGCAGGGGCTCTGGAAAGCCACGGACCCAGGCTGGTCAGGCCTGCAGTCAGAAGGCAGGTCCCGCCACCCTGGCTCCAGGCCAGGGCTGTGTTTCCCGTGAGCCTAGTCCTTCAGCAGATGGAGGCAAGTCCTTCTCCGTCCCACGGACCCCGAAGGGGGTCTTACCGTGGACTGCCCTGGAACTCAAACCCTTGGAAACTCCTGATGCAACTTAAGAAGGAGCTGGAAGAGTGGGAAGGTGGTTGGGGTAATGGGAAGGAGCGGTGGAGGCTAAGTCCCGGCTTCTGGTCCAGGGCGCCCTGGCTGGATTGCCCGAGCCCCTCCTCCTTCTGTCTGGCGGGAGCATCGCTTCTGCTTCCTGTCTCAGGTGGCACAGGCCACCAGTCTTCCAGATGCTTTCTTTTTTCTTTTTGCCTTCAGGAGCTGACTCCTTCCTGACTTGAGAACACCCTTCTCTTACTTCGCTTCCGGCACTGACAATCCTTCCTGACAGGTTTTCGACAACAGAAACCTCGCCCGTGGACGTGTCTCCCAGAGCCGGCTGCTTTGGGCGGCTGGCGACGTCAGGCTAAGAGCAGAAGGTGTGCCCACCCCCCCACCCCGAGGGACCCCTGGAGTCAGCCTCCCAGCTGGGCTGGCACCTGGAGACAGGCTGTGGGTTGAGAATGGGACGGAGGGCGGGGAGGGGAGGGGAGGGAGGTGGCGGCTTGTGCTTTTCTGTGGAACGGATTGTAATTCCGACAGCGACTCTTGCCATATTTTTGGGACATTCAAACAATTCCAGCTAAACATTAAAGCCATGCGTTGCTGTTCTGGGACTGGAAATCGAAAAGCGCAGCACTAAGCCATTATGTTTTTATGACTTTGGTTCACATTTGGGTATAAAATCCAGTAAATAACTGTTAAAAGCAGAGTCATTTGCTCAGAAGTATTTTACAAGCATAGTTTTGGAATGGCAGAACTTTCCGCTGGATATTCCCCCTCTGTGTGCGTGGAAACTCTGGGTCTTTCTGCTGTTAACAATGCCTCTCCTTTCAGGCCTGGGCGCGGGTGCGGGCCTGATCTGTCCGAACTGGTTCCAGGCCTGGGGCACCTGCTCACCCTGTAGTCCTTCCCGTGGTTTGCTTGGCAGGACCAGCCTTGCTTTCCAGGTTCAGCCGTGGGTGCTGACATCAAGGTATGAACGTCCAGCCTCCCTGGAGGCCCCACCACAGCTTCCACTCTTGGGTCAAGACCAGCCTGTTCTCTGGTCATCGGCTCTTGTGGGTCCACCCTATCCGAAGGCCGTGTGGCATTCCCCTTCCCACCCCTTATCTCAGCAATGACTGGGCGGGGTCATTCCTCAGAGATGCTGGGAAGAACTCCTGGACGACAGGCTGGTGGACAAACAAGACACCCCCTTGAGATCAGCTCCAGAGCTAGCTCACTCAGGGAGGGCTCTGCTTCAGGTGGCCCATCCAGCCCATCATAGACAAGAGCTGAGTACTGACAGCAAGCCTGCAGACAGCCTGAAGCCATTGTTATAGATGAGCAGACTGCGGGGGCAGGGGCCGAGGGGGCTTTTCCCAGGCCCAGCAGCTAGCAAGGCATAGGGACACGCCCTCACTGGCCCCACCACGGTGACAAGGCGTTTGAGCAGACTGCGTTCTCAGGGGCCTCGGGTCCCATCGCGGCATCACTGCAGTCTTCTTAGACAAGGCTACTGGGCTTCGAGGCCAAACAAGGTGCCCTTCCAGTGCCAACCGAGGCGCCTCTGTGCTGCCTCCCAGACCTGTCCATATGCTCCAGGCTGCGCAGCTGTTCCCGATTCCTGGGGGTGGAGGCAGATGTCAGAACAGTGTATGCTGTGGTCCTCATTTGAATCCAACCTCACTCCTTAAGTGGCTTCGGCCTTCAAGCGGTAAACGCACCTCTTTTAGAAAGCAAGCTGGTGAATAGGTAAGTGCTTCTTTTGCCATCATTTTGCTTTCTCTATGGCCGTTTTCATGACCTGCAGGAACAATAGAATCCAGCATCTTGGTATTCAGAACGCCCTTGAGAAGGCGTAGTAATGCCGTCCTCTGAATATTCCCTGGAAAGACTGATGATGAAGCTCCAGTATTTTGGCCACCTGGCGCAAAGAGCTGATTCACTGAGAAGGACCCTGACGCTGGGAAAGATTGAAGGCGGGAGGAAAAGGGGATGACAGAGGATGAGGTGGTTGGATGGCATCACCGACTCGATGGACACGAATCTGAGCCAGCTCTGGGAGATGGTGAAGGACAGGAAGCCTGGCGTGCTGCAGTCCGTGGGGTCACAGGGGGTCAGAGGCGAATGGGCCCCTGAACAACAGCAGCAGAGCCGCCTACTGCCTACATTATTATCTGCGCTCCCTTCTGAGGTTTCATTATCATGCCTGCCAAAACAGGTGCCACTCTTCCTGCTTTCTCATGTGGGGAGTGTTAGCCCTGAAAGGACTCAAGTGTGGGGTGTTCAGGGATTGGCAGCTGGAAGGAACCCCCGAGGGACAAACCCAGCCACCGCCTCCCTCTGGACTCTCAGCCATGTGTCTGTCAACGTCAGGCATCCTGAGAGCTCCTGGACCCTAATCTTCAAGGACCTTCACCTTAATGTAAGGTTTCCTGAAATGCATAATCTTAAGAGGATTTTCTGCCTGGAGTCTGCTTTTAGTTTTTCCCAACAACGTCTCCAAGTGTTGGCCAGTGGTGATGACTGAAGATGGACATTTTGGACAGGAAACATGGGAAGTGTGATGTGAAGAGTGGTCCTTATGGAAGCTACACAAAAAGGATGCTGAGGTCCTTTCAACCAGGTGACCTGGGGAGGAGTTTGGGGTGGGCCCATTCAGATGCTGCTGCCACAGATTAAAACCCCCACTTCTGAACAATGCAGCCTGTATCCACACGCTCCTTCAGATAAACAGGTGGTGTGCGACAGTGTTTCAGAACCGCAGAATACCCAGACTGGAGCTCCAGCAAAGGCTTGCTGTGCTGGGCTCACTCAGCCATGTCCTACTCTTGGCAGCCCCATGGACTGTAGCCCGCCAGGCTCCTCTCTCCATGGGGATTCTCCAGAAAGGAATACTGGAGTGGGTAGCCAATTTTTCCTTCAGGGATCTTCCCAACACAGGGGTTGAACCCAGGTCTCTCGCACTGCAGGTGGATTCTTTACTGTCTGAGCCACCAGGGAAGCCCAGGAAGGTGAGTGGGCAGCCCATCCCTTCTCCAGGGGATCTTCCCAACCCAGGAATTGAGCAGGAGTCTCCTGCATGGCAGGCGGATTCTTTACCAGCTGAGCCACCAGGGACGCCCCCAACATAGGCGTACTTTGCACCAAAACAAAGCATTCGGTTTCTGGAGTCTATGCCATTGATTAAATTTTATAATGGGAAAAAACTATAACCAAACGACTGGGTTAGAAGGAGGAAACATCATACTCAGGGAGCCAAGTAGCGTTTGAGACTCTTTTCGTGAACTTAGAATCGGACACTGGTGGCTCAGAGGTTAAAGTGTCTGCCTGCAATGCAGGAGACCTGGGTTCGATCCCTGTGTCAGGAAGATCCCCTGGAGAAAGAGATCATTCTTGCCTGGAGAATCCCATGGATGGAGGAGCCTGGTGGGCTACAGTCCATGGTGTTGCAAAGAGTCGGACACGACCGAGCGATTTCACTTTCCGTCACTGCAAGGCATCTTCACAGCTTCATAAACTGTGATTTAGAAGCGACTTCTCTTTTGTCTATGCTGCCTTGCTTCCTTCCTTATAAGCAGGACTAGGTTAGGAAACAGAAGGGAGGAATGGACACTTATTAGACTGCACGTGCTTCTTAGGTGACAGACATCCATCACCCTTTCCTCATCGGATCCAACCTCCACACACCCTCGTGGGGTCGAGAAAGGAATGACCCATTTAGGGAAGAGACAGCCGAGCTTCGGGAATTCAGGCATCTCACTCCAGGTCTAGGTACTGCTAAGCATGTGGCAGGCAGGGCAATGCACCCAGGTGTGCTGGAGTCTGGAAATTGCCTTTTTCCATTGCATTACACACCTGACGAGATGCTCATGTAACCCACTGTGAAATATTGCCTGTAATTATAAAAATACAGGGGACTTTGTGTGCCGCGTGCCCCTATCTCACTCTTCATTAAACCCCAGTGAGAAATCGGTGGTAACAGTGATCAGCTCTCCCGTCCCCCAGCCAGTTATAATAGTGTCGCTAAATTCTCAGAGTGGGGAGCAGGATGCTGCAAATATTGAAAAACTATTCAACACGTGCCTTTTCTGGCCTGGACGGAGGTGTCTGAGTTTGTACGCGTTTCACGGTCTTCATCTGAATCCGGGTAGTAAACGCAGCGTCAAGATTTAAAGCCCAGGAAATAAGTCCATTAGTGCTCCCAGTGGGTGTCACTTAGACGCTTCTAAGCCACATCTGCTGAGATGAAATGGCATTCCCGGGACATGTGGCCGCCTTGCGGCTGCGCGGTTGCTCTGGAACGTGGGTGTGTTGGGCCAAAGCGAAGCCTGGAGCCGCCTGAGCCCTCGGCGTGCTCCTCCCCTGCAGCGAGAGCCAGAAGCAGAGCCTCCTGCTGCCCGTGGGGTGCAGAACCACTGGGCCCCAGGCTGGCTGCCCCTGGACCAGGGAGATCCCGTACACACGAGGCTATGATTCCAGGTGATGTATTTTTTCTGAGACAAAGCCCCACATCCTGCCCAACAGGACCAGAGTGGTCAGGTAAATACCATGTTGCCCCAGAGGGACATCCTGACAAAGAAAGGAGCATGTCCATCAGTGCCCCAGCCAACAGTCTGGACGAAGGCTCCCCCGCGCCCTCCCACTCTGGCTGGCTCAGTCACCCATGGTCGTCCCCTCACCGGGTGGCCCCCTGCCCTGCTCCCAGTCTGCTGTTACATCAGCTTGTAAAGTCCAGTGAAAAGTACAGGGATGTTCATTGTGCTGTTTTCATTTTTAACTTCTCATAGGTTTGACGTGTTTCCAGATTAACAAGTTGGAGGAAACTTTGTCTCAAAACAAAAAGCCCCAAAGGGGTCCTGCTCTTGCTTGGATTTCCTGTTGCAGCACCCTTGCAGGGTATGAGCTCAAGCTTCCATGCGGACGCTATTCCAGGTTCCAGATGAACCACAAGGCTCCCCTTGGGGTCGAGAGGAGAGAATCCCTGTGTGTCCTGGACTCAGACGTGCGGCCTCCGTGAAATCGGACCCTGGAGTCCAGCCTAGACCAGCCTAGTGGCTCCCTCATTTCTGGCACTTTGGGGACCCAGAGTCCCTTAAGCTTCCCAGCAGACAGGGCAGGATCTTGGGGTGATAGGCCCAGTAAGGACTCATCTGCTGGAGCCAGGACCTGTCTTCATGGAATTGGGTAAAGTCTCCCAGTAACCCAGTCCAGCAGGACTAACGTTAGGAGAGGGCTGGGGGTCCTGATGATGGACTGGGGTTCCCATAGCTGGGTCCCCCTTCCAAGGGTGCTGAGCACGGTGACTCGGCGCTAAGGGCAAGGCCGCTGGTCAGGGCATCCACACGCCTACGTGAGGGGCTGCTCCGGGTGGAGACCGGGCTGGGAGGCGGAGGGGGCTCCCGGAGGCGGGGCCAGGCTGTCCCCCAGGCAGTGCTCGGCTCTTCCATCATCGCAGACTCGGGGTTCCGTGTCCCTCAGCCCTCCTCACAGTGGCTTTTCTTAAACGCCATTCTCAGCGTTCAGGGGAACTTTGGTAGAGCGCTAGGCAATTAAATGTCACGTCTCCCTAATTCTAAGGCGCTGACAGCAGTAACATGCACCATGGACTTAATGACAGCTTTTCCGGAATTCACCCAACATGTAACGCCAGCAGGGGCTTCCCAGATGCTCCCTGACTTCAGAGCCAGTTTCTCAAAGCCCCGAGCACCAGGGAAACGCTGTGTTAAGTTTGGAAGTTTATCTTTCTTGCAGAACTTCCCAGAGATCCAGTTTTTAAAAGTGCCCGAACACAAGGAAATACTGAGTTTGGGAAACGCTGCGTTAAATTTGGGAAGTGTCTTTCCCAAAGACTTCCCAGAGATCTTCCCAGAGATCGGCCACACTGCCGTTTCTGCGGGGCTGTGACGGGCAGTTTGTTCAGTCCAGCCTCAGGTGCCTGGCTCCACCTCCTAGGGCCCTGGTTTGGTGCCCACCTGGAGACGCGGGTCCCTCCCTCCGCTTCTCTGCCATGGTCTGTGTCCCCCAGGTCTGCGGTGTGTGGGCTGCCGTCACTCTGGAGCTGGGGGTCTGCACATCCCACCAGCCTGACCTCAGGTCTCCTCTCTGCTGGCAAAGCCATTAGGTCTCTTAGCTTCCTTAGGGAACCCCCAGTGCAGTCCAGCTACCAGGGAGACTCAGCATTGCGCAGCCCTGCAGGGACCCGGGGTTGGGGGAGACGGGCCTTCACATCCTCTGGCCCCCAGGCTTCCGTATCCCCAGCGCCTCTCGAGACCATCTCGCCCGCAGGACTCCAGCCCTGCCCCAGGTCCTTCAGATCAGGTTTCTACGGCTCCCTGTGATCCTGCAAGAGCCGGAAGGCAGGGTCCTCCCACTGGCAATGCCCAGTGCCAGGCACGTCCCAGAGGGCCGTGGACGCGCATCCCAGGTGCCCAGCCACAGACTCATGGAGGAACCGTTAGGGACGCGAGAGCTTTCTACCCATTTATTCAGTGAATGTTTACTGTGCCAGGATCCTGCTAGGCTCAGGGACCCCGCATGGACCCCATAGAAGGGGTGTCTGCTCTTCTGGGGGTGGGGAGACCAGCCGAACATTCTATCAGCCCTGCAGGTACTGCGGAGAAAAGGGAAGGGGGAGGGACGGAGCCCCCTGCCCAGGTCGTTCCAGTGGGAGCCTGAAGCGCCCTCTGATGAACTGACCCAGGGTGGGGCAGCCCCAGGGCAGGAGCCGTGGGCACTTTGGAGATCTGGGTCAGGATGAGCTGGACTCTCCTAGTGGGTTCGGTGAACAGGCAGATAGTTTGCAAACACGGTTTCTGTAGAGACTCGGGTGTTAGTGGGGTTGCGCCTGTCGCTCATGAGACCACCCCTGGGGGTCTGGGCATGAAGACTCCAGGCGTCCAGTCTTCTCGGGACCAGCATCCAGCCGGTGTGTCTTGGGGTCCCCTGGAAGCCAGGTCTGAAGCGCAGGATGCCGGGCCTTTACCCAGTCACTCTCTCTGCATGGTTGTAAGTGAAGAGGATTCAGGTCTGAGTCAGAACTCTTGCCCTTCCAGAATATTCTTTCTTAGTGGCATGTTCCACTGCAGACACAGGGTCCTTTCTCGTCTTTCTCAAACTGAAAATAGACGGACATGGAATTTACCAGAATCTCTTTGTAGGGCAGACTTGTTGAGTCACTACAAATGACAAGCACCCCTGTGTGCCAGGCGCGTGGCCCTGCATGCCAAACACCAGAGAAAAAAACGAGCCTCCTTGTTGGTCAGCCGCACTCCATCTCCGGTCCCTTCTCTGTGCAAAGATGGTATTAGTAAATCATGGTCATAAGGAGGAGCGATAAAAATGTGGAGAAGGGTTCTAGGTGTGTCTGGCAGTTGATTAATGTGTTATTGTTTTGGATTTTGTGGTGTATATTGTCTTCATTAAACTTTTCATATTTGTAACTTCATGTTCTCCTTCTCCGTAAATGTCCACTTTTGTGCCTAATTCTTTTCCTCAAAAAGCCTCTGCCGCTCTCCTCACCCTTTCCTTGGATAAACTTCTGTCGCTCACACCTGGATCTGTCTCCCCGTGGAGGTGTTGAGGATGTGAACTCTCCAGAGAGAGAGAGAAGCAGGAGAGCCTGGACTGCCTGTCAGGGCGAGGAGGCCCCGCGCCTGGAGGGAAGGCAGGCAGGAAGGAGTGGGTCCAGGGGTGCAGCCTGGGGGCCCTAGAGGCTCTCATCATGATGTGAGCTTTTAGGAAGAGAGAAATGGAGACTGTCCGGGGAGCCAGGTCAGAGAAGTGGCCTGTCCCGTTCATGCTTTCTGGAACAATTCTGGCCACAGCCTCACGACCTGCTCTCAGGCTTATCCATGGGCTGCTCCTTAAAGTACCTGATGCTCTTGGGACCCCCTGCCCCTGCCCCCTGGGGGCTCTAGAAGATATTTCATCATGACATGAGAATGAGTTCTAAAGCTGTTCTCTGGGAATGTAAAGTCAGATTCGAGTGAGACCTTTCAAAATGAAGGAAGGAGCAAGAATTACGCACCGCCCTGTGCCAACCCCCCTCACCCCCACATGCTGGGGCCTCTGCAGAATTCACCTGAAGAAGGAAATGGCAACCCACTCCAGGACTCTTGCCTGGAAAATCCCACGGAAGGAGGAGCCTGGTGGGCTACAGTCCATGGTCTTGTGAAGAGTTGGACAGGACTGAGCGAACACACTTTCTTTTTCTTTCTGCAGACTCCACAGAGGCAGACTCTCAGTGGGGCCGCAGACTCTGCTCTGGACATGTGGAGGGCACACTCGTGGGATGGAAGGTCTGCTCCCTGTTGTCCTGGGACCCAACACCCTTCTGTCTTCCAGTGTTTACTTTGGAGGTGACTGCAGGATGCCTGGCGCCTGCATGAAATGACACAGAGCTAGGCCCCCTGTCCAGTTTCTCTGGAGGGAAAATGTCTCACAGAATACAGGACACGATCTCAGCAGAGAGCGGCGTGTCCTGTCCAATGGCCTGCTCCGTCTGCATGCCTGGGTGTGTGTCTTGTTCTACATCGTGATCTTCGTGCAAATGCCCGTGGGGAGGCCCGATTGGGATGCAGGCCCCACATCACCCCCAGGACTCCTCCTGAAGATGCTCTGACCTCTCCTAGCCACACCGTCTCCTCCCGCTCCAGCCTCCTGCACCCTGGAAACCAGGAATCTGCTTCCTGCTTCCAGAATATTATTCTCTCAAGGACGTGGCCTAAATGGAAGCATGGGGCACGTCAGCCCTGGGGTCCGGGTTCTCTTCAGTAGGCATAGACCCTCAGGATTTTCCCAGGCCATGGTGTGTGTCAACAGCTCCGCTCCTGGCTATTTCTGAGTAACATTCCACGGAACGGATGGGCAAAGCACTTTTTTGAAATGCATTTCTCCTTATCACAGTCCCTGGGAAAAGACCCAAGGGGCTGACTCCCAACACGTCTTGAGTGATTTCAGGGCCTTTGGGTAAGTCTGCACCAGTGCAGGTCTTCCCCATGGGGCTGCATACTGGGGGGCTTATTGGAAAAGCAAAGGGGACACGGTGAAACTCAGCCTGAATTGCAGCTCAGGGACCAGGGGGCGCCGGGAGGAGTGGGCACAGCTCTACCTGCTGGCCACCTGGGTTCCTGGGCATCTTTGGGGGCCGATGCTCCTTTCAGGGTGCTCTGGGCTGCCTCGGGAAAGGGCAGCAGCTTTTGCTGTTTCTGTCGGCACAAGGAGGCCGGGAAGCCCTGTTCCTTGCAGAGCGTGTGGGCAGTCTTTCCTGCAGGGTCCCCTGGTGTGAAACGGGAGGTGTCTGGGGGATTGGAGTGTGGCCCATATCTGTGGGGTGCCAATCCAGGATAACTTTCTCCAGGTGTGGAGCGGGCCTGCCCATTTACTCCATCACGGCTCGGGTACCAGCACCCTCTGCTCTCTGAGAATGAATTGGTTAATTCTGCAGAGTGCTTTGGAAATGCAAAGCGCAGTAAAAGGCTCCGATATAAGAGGCCGCTCCCGTGCATGAGAAGGAGAAGTGTGCAGAGGGTCTGCGGTGTGCGGTGTGCCTAGTAAATTTCATGACTGCTTTTGGAAATTATGCTTTCTTATTTATAAGTCTTGTCAAAGAAATAAATTGGATGGAATCACCAGATGGCCCTAAATATTGTCTTTATTGCCTAGAACCGTCTGTAGAGAGCTCCCGTTATAGGAACGGGAAGCCTTACGGTGGGGAAGCCTGGGAGGGAAAGGACACAGGCCTAATTCCAATGATCGTCACGACCATGTATTTATTTGCTCAGTAAGGTGAGGGGGAGACCATCTCATTTAGACTTATTAAAGCATCCAAAGTGTAACACTCTTCTAAAGGGTCACTATAAATATGCCACATACTGTATTTCATGGAGTTTATGGGAAAGGAAATTGAAATCTCCTAAAAATAGAATTGAATCTTGTCCAAACAATATTGGATACACCAAATGAGTGTTTTTGTTATTACATCGAACAGGCTGATATTCCGAGCACATTTTTATAAAACCTCAGTTTGTTTTCATAAATTGTGGACTTTCCTACAATTCTTGGGTTTCTTGCAATTATCAGCCAGTGTGACGGTGTTTTTGAAAGTGAAACTGAAAGGCTGGTTTGTGGCAGGGTGGCCCCTCCTCCCGTCTGCCCTGCTCTGGTCCCTGGCACTGGCACAGGCACGGGGCGGCTGGGCGGGGCCAAGGGGGCAGGGGGCGAATGCTGGCTGGTCTGCACATGCCCCAGGTCTGGGAATAGAAACAGTCCACACTCAAAGCCCCAGTTGCAGTCCACAGGGCAGACTTGTGCCCTGGAGGCCCCCTCAACCCCCCGCACTGCTATCTTGAGACCAGGAGGAGTACTGATTTCCTGCAAGGAGACAGAGACCAAGAGATTTGCAGAGACGTGAACCCAGAAGCTTCACGCTTCCGGGCCATCCACCTGTGAGAGTCCGTCACTCGAGGAGAGTGAAGCGTTTCGCTGTTACAGCTGCTCTACCTGCAGCCGAATGCACTGTGCCGACGGCCGAATGGCCACCCGCCGGGGCAAGATAGGGAACAAACAGAGCAGTCAGGAATTACTGTGTAACAGCAGGGCTGTGCCTCAGATCAGACAAGATAGGGAACAAGCAGAAGGATCAGGACGCACGGCTGTGCCTCAGATCAGGCAAGTGGAGACACCCTAGGGCATCCCCCAGCCCACCTGGACGCTTGTACCTGGACAGGTGAGTGGGAGGGGAAAGGATGAGCCTTCCAGGTGTGTTCTGAAGGCAATGCTGACCTCTGAGCGTCAGCACCAGTGCAGCTGAGAATGACACGATGGGGTGGCTTGGCACCACTTTCTTCTGGAAAGAGGCCTTCGTAATTCACAAAGGAACCTGGTTTTCTTAGTTTATAGAGCTCTCCATCAGGCAGCGTTTCTGCAGCACGTGGGCTCTCTGTCCACGGATACATTTTCTCAATGATCCCTAGTGTTAGCATAAATTATTTTAATTTCTATTACTCAAAGCTGTACACAAATAAAGCTAATATAAACCCTTTATGCTTGCCATTTGCACATTAAATTGAAGATTACATGCAAGTAAACTTTACTATCAGTAATACTTAAACTAATAACATCAGTGCCACGGTCGGGTTTCAGTTGTTGCTTTCCCTATAGATGCTGTTCAGACTTCTGGTGCTTCTTTTGGTTAAACACGCTGCTGGATGGTGATGAGAGTCCTCATCAGTCTCCTCTCCTTGAACTATAGAGAATATCCTTCCAGTCACCTGGATGCTGGAGGGACCTTGCTTGTACAAAGGGTAATAAATTCCAGTTCTCTTTTTCTTAATAGCAGGTCACAACCAAGTCCAGTTTATCTATAAAACAAAGCTCTTATAAGTCCTTACATGCTTAGTTATGACTGAAACTCAAGTGCAGAATTAAAAACATAAAGGAAAGATGCATGGGTTTCCAAGGGTGTCTCGTCTATGGACCCCTCCCAGTCTGCAGGGCATGCTTATAGAGAAACAATCAACTGATTCTAGAGCGTTTGGTAATAGCGTCTAAAGACCAACTTTCCTTCGCAGCATGCAGATGTGGGCTTGAATTGGTTTACATGTCCTTGTGGGGACATACTTTGTTACATTTATAAGGAAGTAGCTTAAGAATCTTATGTGTGATGTATCCACCGCAGTAAGATTCCGAGTCTCCTCTCGCTGGGGGCTTTCCTTGTTGGAAAATCTCAGCCACAGAGCTATGTCAGGGACTGAGAAGAGGATTATTCACTACCAGCCATCTCCTCACGAATAAATGCAACTTTTTAAAACAATTCAGTGTTCGAGCATAGCAGATGAACAGTGTTGTGATAGTTCCAGGTAGACAGCAAAGGACCTGAGCTGCACATACGCCTGTATCCATTCTCTTCCAGGTACAACTGTTTTTAATCTACCAGTAAAAGACATTGTACCCTCCTCAGCATGCTCAACTGACTTTTTGAATATATAGTGCTCCATTAAGGGTCAAAATTTAACAAAATAAGTAAAAAGTGTCATGGAGGGAAAAAAAAATTCCCCTCTTCACTCCCACAGCCTAGACATGACTCCTTGCCCAACAACTGAGGTGACTTGGCTTGTGTGTCTTCTGGGGTACCTGTGTTATGTACAATCCGGCACCTGGACTTTTACACACACGGTGATCAGCTGTGCACCGCTCTGCCCCTTTTGAATTTCTCTCTTGTCACTTTACAGCCCCCAGGTGATATGTGCAAGCTTAATCGCTCAGTCGTGTCTGACTCTTGGTGACCCCATGGAGTGTAGCCCGCCAGGCTGCTCTGTCCATGGAGTTCTCCAGGCAAAAGTACTGGAGTGGGCGGCCTTTTCCTTCTCCAGGGAATCTTCCTGACCCAGGGATTGTACCCACAACTCCTGCTTTGGCAGGCAAGTTCTTTACTCCTGAGCCACGGGGGAGACCCTCAAGTTGATATAGGGACCAAATGTTCACAAACAAAAACTGCAATTTAACCGCTTTCATCTAGGGTGACAATTTTGATGCTCATCCCATGACCATTTGGGATATCCTCAGAATAGTCCTAAAGGTGACTTGATGTGGATTTGGGATTGATAAATGAACTCCATCTGGAACTGGAGGAAGCAGTGATTAGCAAAGGACTTTGACTATGTCTCCCGTCATGCATCTCAAATACTCACTTGTTTAGCTGGACTCTGGACCTTCACACAAGGAGGCCAAAGCGAGTCCTGACAAGGCTGTTCAGAACCGCTGTCTGAAGCCCGGGGTGGCTCCCTGGGGACGCGTATGTGGCTTGGGGAAGAAGCACAGTACCCTCTGTCTTGCTGCTGCAACCACGTCTCTCTGGTCCATTTAAACCCGCCCTTCTTGACCACTGCTCACTGGCTTCAGTATGCTCTTTGTCTCACTTTCTTCATTGCTGGTTTGAGTCAAATTCAGCAAGAGTTCCCAGTTTCTGCCCCTTGGGGTTTCAGGCACCCCAGTATCTCCACCTGGGGTGTCTCTGCTGGCTGCCCCTCCCCCACCTCCCTGCAGGGCTCACCCCTCTTTCCCCGCTCCCTCTCTCCCTTGGGGCCTTCTCCAAATGCCACCTTCTCCAAATGCCACCTTCTCCAGGAAGCCTTCCCAGACCACCCTCCGCCCACCTAGTTTGTTCACTGATCCCTTCGGTCTCTGCTTCTCTTGTATTTTTTCTCGGCGTGGAGAGATGATTTGCTTATGTGTATGTTTCCTTTTTAGTAAGATCCCTTCCCTCCCAGGAGAGAGGGAGCGGGGGCTCCTCATCCACCCTGTCCCTCCTCTGTGGATCATGGGGACCCAGAACAAGCACCTTTGCTAAGCGAAGGAGCACACAGCTGAGCGGGTTTCTGGGGCAGCCACCTGCACGCCCTGACGAAGGCTCGGGAGCTCAGGCGGGCCTCCCAGAGCTCAGAGGCCACCTTCCCAGGGGAGAGATGACAGGACATGCCCGGGACTCTGGCCCGCCTTCCTCCAAGCTGCCTTTCAACCTGAATATGGAGGGAGCCTAAAACCAGGAGGACCGTGCTTGTCGAGTGGAAGGGAGGCTGCGGAAGGCAGAGGAGACAGAGTGCCGAGAAGGCGCTCCCCCATTGTGGGGGGCACCCTGCTGGAAAGTCGGTTCTCCGCGTGTCACTCCTGAGCTGTTGGAAGTTGAGTCTTTGTTAAATTATTTAGAGCTTTTGGGGGCTGACCATCAGGATGGGACTAAAGCTGGATATTCCTTTTTATCAGTCCTGTTGGTCTGCTGCTGTTATTTTCAGTAACAACATATTTTCAGAAAGCATCGTTTCCATAGGAAATTAATTAGCCTCTGATTAGATGAAATCTGCTAAGCCGTATTCAACGGGGATCCTGCCTGCCAGAGCTGGACTTGTGATGGTCACCCTGAAAGGAAATGCTCTATGGAATGAAATCAAGGTTCACAGTCATCTTCTTTATTATTCTCTTGTTTGTGCAAGGCCAATTTATGGTGAAATGTAATTCCTATTAAGTCGCGGGATATATACTTAATTTGAGGTTAGCATTATTAGAAAAATCATTAGGAAATTAATTATAAAAAATTTATAATGATCTTAGAGAAGTGTTTATGCAGAAGTCTTAAAACTTGTCTTGTGAACCTATTACTTTAGGCGAGAAGAAAGATGTCTTTGACAGTCTTTACAAAGAGCAGGAGCCATGGACCTCACTGGTCCTTAGGAGTTATTTGTAATGGAGGGTGCAACCTTATTTGGTCGGGTATTCCCGACCAGAAGTTCTCACTGGGTCCATTAATTCTTGCCGTGTTAGAACTGGATGGTTTATTCTACATGTTCAACGCATTCTGCATAGAGAAATTCCAACTTGTTCGACAGTCTTCTTTGATGAAAATTTCTTCTGAGAAAAATTACCCATAACTGTCATTTCTCAAGTGCTAAGTTTTTACATACATCATCTCATTTAATTCTCATAACAGTAAATGAACTTGTACATTATTATCAAGTATTGATATTTAAAGATAGGAAACAAAGGCTCTCAAAGAGGCCAGTGTGGGTTCAGGACCCATCGTTGTTCAACAGACAAGGTCTGAACTTAAGACCCACAGATGAAAAGGGCTTCACTCTAATCCACTGTGTGCTCTGCTCCCAGAAGCAGAGGGAAGGACCAGGTGTGGCTAGGAATCACACGATGGGTGCTGTCATGCTGCTGTTCAATCGCTCTTTGTGATCCCACGTGGGCTGCAGCAAGCCAGGCTTCTTGTCCTTCTCTTTTTCCCAACATTTTCTCAAACTCAAAGTCACTGAGTTGATGATGCAATCCAACCATCTCATCCTCGGTCACCCTCTTCTCCTCCTGCCTTCAGTCTTTCCCAGCATCAGGGTCTTTTCCAATGAGTTGGCTCTTCACATCAGGTGGTCAAAGTATTGGAGCTTCAGCTTCAGTTCTTCCAGTGAATATTTAGAGTTGATTTCGTTTAGGACGGACTGGTTTGATCTCCTTGAAGTCCAAGGGATTCTCAAGAGTCTTCTCCAACACCACAGTTTAAAAGCATCAATTCTTTGGCACTCAGCCTTCTTTATGGTCTAACTCTCACATCCAAACATGACTACTGGAAAAACCATAGCCTTGACTATATGGTCAAACTTATATTCAGATACATCATGCAAATGCCAGGCTGGTGAAGCTCAAGCTGGAATCAAGATTGCCGGGAGAATATCAGTGACCTCAGATATGCAGATGACACCACCCTTATGGCAGAAAGTGAAGAGGAGCTAAAAAGCCTCTTGATGAAAGTGAAAGAGGAGAGTGAAAAAGCTGGCTTAAAGCTCAACATTCAGAAAACGAAAATCATGGCATCTAGTCCCATCACTTCACGGCAAATAGATGGGGAAACAATGGAAACAGTGACCTATTTTATTTTCTTGGGCTCCAAAATCACTGCAGATGGTGACTGTAGCCAAGAAATTAAAAGATGCTTGCTCCTTGGAAGAAAAGCTAAGACCAACCTAGAGAGCATATTAAAAAGCAGAGATGTTATTTTGCTGACAAAGGTCCATCTAGTCAAGGCTATGGTTTTCCCAGTAGTCACGCATGGATGTGAGAGTTGGATCATAAAGAAAGCTGAGCACCAAAGAACTGATGCTTTTGAATGGTGAAGTTGGAGAAGACTCTTGAGAGTCCCTTGGACTGCAAGGAGATCAAACCAGCCCATCCTAAAGGAAATCAACCCTGAATATTCACTGGAAGGACTGATACTGAAGCTGAGATTCCAATCCTTTGGCCACCTGATGCGAAGAACTGACTCACTGGAAAAGACCCTGATGCTAGGAAAGATCAAAGCCAGGAGGAGAAGGTTGGATTGCACCACTGACTCAATGGACATGAGTTTGAGTAAACTCAGGGAGCTGGTGATGGACAGGGAGGCCTGGCGTGCTGCAGTCCATGGGGCTGAGAAGAGTTGGATACGACTGAGCAACTGCACTGACTTTATGGATGTTTTTCAACAAAGTGATATCTCTGGTTTCTAATACACTATCCAGGTTTATCATAGCTTTTCTTTCAAGAAGCAGGTGTCTTTTAGTTTCATGGCAGCAGTCATTGAAAATGAAAGTGGAAGTCACTCAGTCGTGTCAGACTGTTTGCGACGCCATGGACTATGTGTCCATGGAATTCTCCAGCCAGAATACTTGAGTGGGTAGCCTTTCCCTTCTCCAGGGGATCTTCCCAATGCAGGGATGGAACCCAGGTCTCCTGCATTGCAGGCAGATTCTTTACCAGCTGAGCCCCCAGGGAAGCCCAAGAATACTGGAGTGGGGAGCCTATGCCTTTTCCAGCGGATCTTCCTGACCAAGGAGTTGAACTGAGGTCTCTTGCTTTGTAGGCAGATTCTTTACCAGCTGAGCTACCAAGGATGCCTGGCTGCAGTCACTGTCCACAGTGATTTTGCACTCGAAGGAAATAAAATCTGCCTTTGTCATAGGCATTTTTATATTTTTCTTAGGTGAGCCTCAAGACAAGCTTGGAGGGAAGGATTATAATAACCTCCACTCTCAGTTGAGAAAGTGGAGACTCAGAGAAGCTGAGGGGCGTTCTCATGGCTGGGCAGTTAGTGAGAGGCCAAGGGGGATTTGAACCCAGAGCGTCAGTGCGCCCTGCGCTGGCTGCCCCACCCCTCTGAGAGGTTGCTGGGCCCCACACCAAGGTTCTGTCTACGAGTATGTGTCTGTGCCTCTAAACCTGAGTGCAAGCCCAGCCCCTCTGCTGTGCTGGAGAAACAGGAAGTGGATTGCGGAGTTTAGAAACACGTTCTCCTCATTTGACTTGGCCCACTGCCCCCTACCAGCCCCCGGGGCCCAGGTCCCTAACTGTGTTCTGATTTGGTGTTTCCAAGAGCGCAGAGAAGACCTGCCGTCCCACATTGTATACCCTGCTCCTGAGCCCCGAGGGCAGCCGAACGCCCAGTGGCCTCACCAAAGGGTCTGGGCTGCAGTGTCAGAGCTGGGAAAAATGCAGATCCCCAGGTCCTGAAGGCCAGCCCGAGCTCCCAGCGGTTTGCAGTCTTCTGTGACTGAGAGCAGGCAACCCTGAGTGGCCTCTTGGGGTCCTGTGTCCCTCTGACAAACCCCACTGATCTGCAAACCAGTGAAGGGAGGGGGCTTGTCCTCCTGCTATTGGGCCCTGGGCTTAGTACTCAATATGCCCCTCATTCCCCAGGGAGGACCCCACCCCTGTGCCAGCCCCCTCCTGGCCTGTGTCCCTGCTGGGGGCACAGTACCCGAGCAGATGGCTTCTCCCCCTCCTGCCTGACACCGTGTGGATCTTTCTTTACAGGCTTGGTCATAGAGGAGCCCTTCTGCTAGCTCCCAGGTCGATTTCAGAGAGAGTGGCTCTCTGTGACCATGTCGTTTTGCTGTGCTCCTGAGGGGAGCACTCCACCATCTTGATCTGTTTCCACCGTGATCACGTGCATTTTGATGAAGCAGGAGCACTGCAGCTGTCAAACAAGGATGCTTGCCATCTTCAGTCTGAACATTGCTTTTCCTGTATTGCTATATGTGATTATCTTGGGGATTCCCCTGTGACTCAGTTGTAAAGAACGTGCCTACAATGTAGGAGCAGACAAGGGTTTGATCCCTGGGTGGGGAAGGTCCCCTGGAGAAGGAAATAGCAGCCTATTCCAGTATTCTTGCCTGAGAAATTCCATGAACTGAGCAGCCTGGTGGGCTACAGTCTGTGGGGTCAGAAGGGTCGGACACGACTTAGCAAATGACCAGCAACCATGTGACTATCTGGGAGTTATTAGTACCTTCCCTCGTCCCTCCCTGCCTCCTCTGTTCTTTCCTTCCAGGTTTCTGTTTTCCACCCACAGCCTTTCACTCAGTCAATCAATCAATTCAAATATCCCTTTACCTTAGGGTCCTCAGTTTACTCACCAAAAGTGGCTCCAGGAAGCAGGGCAGACACGTGCCCTGAAATGATCAGTTTTATTTGATGTCACAGTTATGTTACACGGGGCAAAATTTCAAGATACCCACTGAATTCACACTTTCTCTTCGGGTGAGATGGAAGACTGTTCAGTTTTTTGTTCTTTTTCTTTCTCTCTCAATCGCTGCCCACTAACCTCTACTGAACGTATTTTCTTCCGTTTCTGTAATCCACGTCTATGAATTATTAGAGACACAAATGGAAATTTTACTTCCAAACTGCTGGTCTTGGGGAAAAAAAAAAAAAGAAGATTTGTTCTCTTTCATAGAGTTAGTTGATTGCTTTACATTTGAAGTTCTTTATTCGGTTGTGTTCCTTGTGAAAAATGATACTTTAGGGATATGAAGACTGGCTACCCGGGTGGCTCAGTGGTAAAGAATCCACCTGCCAACACTGGAGACGCGAATTAGGAAGATCCCTTGGAGGAGGAAACAGCAACCCACTCCAGTCTTCTTGCCTAGAGGGTTAAGTGTCAGACACGACTGGGCCACCAATCACCAGAGGAGTACGAGAAGGGCAAATGAGTCCACAGCGGGGGCTTTCGTCTGAGCCCAGCAGCCTGGCGTGGTGAGTGCTGTCTCCTTGCTTTTACTGGACAGGGGCTCAGACGCAGCTTCCTTGACTTCAGCTGCAGAAGGGCCAGGGCATGGGGGCTTCTGGGTCCTGGTGCCATTGGTCTGAGACATGTTGGGGCAGGGGACTTTGATGGACACAGAGGCGTTTGCCCCAAATCTCAGACGGATGCTGTTCAGAGCAGCTCCCGATCCCCACCTCCGTGGCTGTTCTCTCTCCTGGTCACTTAATCCATCAGAGACAGGCCTGGTGACATCACCCATCTCATCCTTTCAAGCGTTTCCAGATATGAGAACAGTTTGGCTCTTCGTGGGTCTCTTGTCTTCAAGGGGAGAATGTGAAATGAAAACCAGCTGAGATTAAAAGGCACCAATAAAGCAACTTGCATTAGAAAACTTCGAAAATATTTAAACCAATTGTAGTGGCTCAGCTTTTATCAGCCCATGAACTGTTTGGGGAATAAAGATGCAGTTGGACTCTGGTTGTGTGCACAGACTTTGCCATTCAGTAGATGGAGGCAGGCCCTGAACTCCAGCAAACCTCAGTGTCTTCATCTGTAAATTGGAGTGATACATGAATACATACCACAGTTGATGTTGTGAGGATGGGTGAGAACACTTGCAAATGGTTTTATTATGGTGCCTGGCTCAGAATGAGTGTCTTAAAAGCCTCCTTGCATGCATTAGGCACAAGGAATGTTTGGAATGAGTCTAGTGCACTGAAGGCCTCATCCACATGGTGGGCAGCTTACTTACTGAGGTGTTAATGCCCTGAGCGTTTATCTGAGAAGCATTTGAGATGCTCGAACTCTGGTTCTGGAGAAGACTCTTGAGAGTCCCTTTGACTGCAAGGAGATCAGACCAGTCAATCCAAAAGAAAATCAACCCTGAATATTCATTGGAAAGACTGATGCTGAAGCTGAGGTTCCAATCCTTTGGCCAGTGGATAAAAAGAGCTGACTCGCTGGAAAAGACCCAGATGCTGGGAAAGATTGAGGACAAGAGAAGAAAGGGATGACAGAGGATGAGATGGGTGGAGGGCATCGCTAACTCAATGGACTTGAGAGTGAGCCAGCTCCAGGAGGTAGTGAAGGACAGGGGGAGCCTGGTGTGCTGCAGTCCACGGGGCCGAAAGAGCTGAAGCCGACTGAGTGACCAAACAACACGGTGGTCCGCACCACTCGCTGGGCAGGGCGCTGTCCTCTGTGCGTCCCTAGCTGGGGTCGGGGCTTGCGATTCACTGCCCGTGAATGCAGAGAGCCCTTCCGACATGAAGCTGGGCCTCAGGGATGCCACCAGGTCAAGAGCTTGCTTGGAGCAACCACGTTCTTTCTCCTTTCCTGACACTTCTGGGCTCCCTGCCCTCTGGGTCCTCTCCAGGCCCAGGCAGTAGAGGGTCCTGGCCTTGCCGGGGACTCTGGTTGCTCCCCTGGGAGGTTGGCTGATGGCTTTTTAATTGAGCCTCAAGTCTGTTGACATAATGGGAGAGTCAACAGCAGTCCCGTTTGCAGGGGGCAGAGGGCAAGAGAATTATTTTGCATTTTAATGATCCCAGGGAACTCTTGTTAGTTTTCTCTCTTAATTTTATTTTCCTTTCCTGTTCTAAGCTCAAGAAACAGTCTTAGAATCTTTATAACAGTAAGGTTTTTTTTTTTCCCCCAAGTTAATGTTGGCAGGACAAGAGTTGTTTTAGTCTCACTTTGGTTGATAAATGACACTTGTTTTAATTTTGCATCGTGGAGAATTGATTCAAGATGACTTGTAATGTCTGGAGCAACGGTGCCTAATGTGATTCTTGTTTTGACTAGCCAGAAGTCATTCTCATGTGCGCGAGGGAGGCCTTTTAACTGAGGCTGTGTTGCGGGAATTCACGTCTGATCACAGGTGGTTCTCGAGTCATCCGGTCAACATTTTAATCATACTTGTCACTTGCTGGCTGGGTGGCTGTGAGATGCATGACCTTTGTTCCCAGCTTACCAGTTTCCTTGTCTGTAAATTGGACTGATGGTCACCACACAGGCTACTGTGAGAGTGAAGCGAGTGATGTACATAAACGGCTCACCCAGGAGCTGGAGGCTGGCCCATGGTATGCACGTGGATGTTTGAAGTCATAGGTGGTCTTCAGTTGGTTTACCTTCACGGGACTCTCTGTCTCTGTCTGCCTCTATCTTGCTCTAGGACTCTCTCTCAGCTGTATTGGTTCCCTTGGGTGGTTGGAAGCAGGTGGAAGTCTGCAGAGAAGGAAGGATCATCCTGAATATGGTGTCCTTGGGTCAGGCAGCATTGGAGCCAGGCTGCTGATTTTACTAGAAATCATGTCAGGTCTCGAAGACCTGAAGCTGATGATGCTTGCTCCTTGGTAGAAAAGCTAACCCAAACCTAGACAGCATATCGAAAAAACACAGACAGCTCTTTGCAGACAAAGCTGTAGTGTTTCCAGTGGTTATGTAGGGATGTGACAGTTAGACCATAAAGAAGGCTGCACACTGGAGAACGGGTGCTTTGAACTGTGATGCTGGGGAAGACTCTTCAGAGCCCCTTGGACTGCAAGGAGATCCAACCAGTCCCTCCTAAAGGAAACAAGTTCTGAATATTCATTGAAAGGACTGATGCTGAAGCTGAAACTCCAATACTTTGGCCACCTGATGCGAAGAGCCGACTCATTGGAAAAGTCCCTAATGGTGGGAAAGATTGAAGGCAGGAGGAGACAGGGATGACAGAGGATGAGATGGTTGGATGGCATCACGACTCGATGGACATGAGTTTGAGCAAACACTGGAGGATAGTGAAGGACAGGAAAGCCAGGCATGCCGCAGTCCATGGGGTCGCAAGGGGTCGGACATGACTTACTGACTGCACAACAACAGCATAAAAATGTTAAAAATACTTATGATTGCATTAGATGGATTCTTCCGCTTTTAAAACCCAATGTGCCTATATCCACATTCACCCCTCCTACACAGGGCTGGGTCCAGTGTGCTGTGTGCAGCTTTGCTGATGCCCAGAGCAAGCCTGCAGTTTGTCACTCAGGAGTCTCTGTGCCTGGTGAGGCCCTCATGAACATGAAATCAACCCATCAGCTCCAGCAGCTTCTCCTCTGTCTGGGATGAATGAGTCAGCAATCTCGTCTTCTGGGAGAAAGGCAGAAAGGAAGGAGAGAGGAAGCCCACAGGTCTTGCTCAGCTGAAAAGTGGAGACCCTTCACTCAGCTGCAGGAGCGTGAAGACTCGATTTGTGACTGCAGTTTAACACATTAAAAAGCACCGCTTTAATGCAGGTCATGGCTCAGAGGGTAAAGAATTTGTGTGCAGTGCAGAGACCCATCCCTGGTTCAGGAAGATACCCTGGAGAGGAGAGTGGCTACCCACTCCAGTATCCTTGCCTGGCGAATCCCATGGACAGAGGAGCCTGGTGGGCTACAGTCCAGGGGGTCACAAAGAGTCAGACACAACTGAATGAGCGACTAAGACGCATGCTGTTACCAAGATCTGTTGTTCGCAGAAGTCAGCCTTCAGATTTCAGAGCTTTTATTGCGTGAAAGTTCCCCTGCTCCCCACGGAGCTGTTACCTGAAATGAACAAAGAGGTTTGCACAGTAGGATTTTTCCCAAGACCGAGGGCAGAGTCTGACGGTGCTTCGGCCTTGACGGTGCTGTTCTGTGTCCTCATCACCCCAGCCCACACGTGAGGCCTGCCTCTGGTGTGGGCCTGGAAGGAAGAAGAGGATCTGGCATCCAGATGTGGGTGACCTGCTCATCTGGGAGCCCTCTGTGCTAACCCCACACCTGTCTCGGATGCACGTCTGCCTAGGGCTTGCCCCCTCGAGATGCCTGGTGAGTGCTCTCACCAGGTCTGCGGTGCAGTAAGGCTGAAGTCCGGGCAGCTCAGCTGCGAGGTGATGCTCTGTCAATCCTAGCTCATCGAAAATTGAAGCTATCCCTCTGGGTTTCAATTCTGACCAAGTTAAAATGTCTTTTTTTTTATTATCAGGAAACCTTTTAATAGATTTTCGCCAGTGGACCTCAGGTCGCAGGAGGAAATACAGGGCAGAAAGATTAGACCGCGGCTCTCGCTTGGCTTTGCGGGAGCCGGTCATAGGCACCCTATAAATAGTTGGCCCTGTGCAACCTTGAGACTTCTGAAAAGTCAACCATCAGCTCTGCGCAGAGCGCTTGGAGAAATCTGTGCTAACAAAATGTCAGGAGGCTGACAAACCATCGACGGTCCTGGAAAAAACGTCTCCTTTTCTTCTCAGGTCTAGTTCTCCTCTGTCAAATGGCTTCATCCTTCTTTCCAGCTGGGAAGGGACCCCTTGCATACAGCTGAGCCAGGCTCAGTCTGGGCTAGGAGCAGAGCACCTGGAGAGACCTGTCCTCAAAAGCACTGGGAGAAACCTGGCCACCTCTGCTCTGGGGACTTCAGGCACTGGGAGCCCAGAAGCCTCTTTCTCTATTAACAGCCCTGGGCTGGGACGGTGTTTGTTCAAGGTCACAATCCCATGTCTGCACCCCTGCTATGCTCAGCCCTTCATATCATGCCTGGCTTTCTCCAGGTTGCGTGGATATCTCTTTAACCTGAACTACTACTGAGAAATTCATTTTTAAACTGTTTAAGCTGAGCTAGTTTTCCTTTTCTGACTCGATCAGGCTTCCTCGGTGGCTCAGATGGTAAAGAATCTTCTTGCAACACGAGAGACCCAGGTTAGATGCCTCAGTCAGGAAGATCCCCTGGAGAAGGGAATGGCAATCCACTCTAGTATTCTTGCTTGGAGAATCCCATGGACAGAGGAGCCTGGTGTATGGTCTCAAAGAGTCTGACTTGGCTGAGGGTCTAACACTTTCACTTTTTTTTTTTCACTTCTTTACCATAGTTCACGATTATCTTACTTCTGCTTTTCTGCTCCTCTCACAGCCTGGAGCTCCATACCTGTAATAGGTGGATGTCTTTTTGTTAACTTCTTTACTGAAATGTAGCATATAGTCAAAAGAGTAAATATAATGCAAAGAAATGGGAGTAAAGCAACACCTTTGGGCCCATATCACAGTTTAAGAAATAGGAAAACCAACACGATTGATGGCTCCTGGATTCCTTCTCCTACTTTGCCCACATCCCAGCTTCCAGCTTGAGCTTTGTGGTACAATTCTTGGCGTTCCCTATAGTTCTGTCCCATGTGGATGTCACCTTAACCACGTCCTGTTTACTTCTGCATATTTTTACTCTGTGCAAATAAAAGTCCGCTTTATTTAGTCTCCCGGCTGCCTTTCCCATCCACCGTTATGCTTCAGATGCTGAGCTCCGCTGGTGCGGGCTGCAGGTGGGTCTTTGTCACTCGGTGCGCACCGCTGCAGTTTGCCCCTTCTCTTGTCCTTTGACGCTGCATGTGTTTTGTTTTTCTTACAACAAACATTCTTCTATAGCGCTCCTTGCGCACTTCCCCTGAAGCAGATATAAGAGTTTCTCTAAGGATTTATGACCAGGAGTGGATGGACTGAATGGCTGGATCCCACCTGGTGTTATGAAGAGGTGTGTGTTCAGACCCTCCGCGTGGAGCGTTCCCACTGCTACAGATCTTTGCCAGTTCTTGCCATTAGCTGATGCGTTAGTTGTTCCCATCTGATGATTGTGTAAATAGTTCTCTTGGAGGGTTTATTTTGTATTTCGCTGGTGTTGAAATTTTAAAAAATTTCTTCTGTGAAGATGTACCCATTCACATCTTTTGCTTATTTTTCATTTCCTTGTTTCATTTAATAAGTTTATACTCAGTATCTAGTCTTACGAAATTCAGGCGCTGACCTTTAGTTGTATGTGTTGTAAATATCTTCAGTTTTTGGCACCATTCCCTTACATTTTGCATAGAGCTTTGCAGAAGTTGTCCATTTTAACATAACCTAATTGATCTTTTTTTCTTCTAAAATGTCAGTTTTTTTCTCTCTTTATTAAAACATCATTGCCTACACTAAGGTAATGAAGATATTCTGTCTATTTTGCCCCTAAATTTTTTTAGTTTCAACTTTACGTCATCCGTAATTGATTTTTGCATGTGAGTAGTGATTAGTTTACTGTACATCAGTAACTGTTTTGGCAACAGTTAAATGATTAAATAGTTAATTAATCTACTGATAATTAAAAGTACATCAATCATATTTCTTCCCCATATGTGTGCAGAACTCTTTCTGGACTCTCTATTCTATCCCAAAGGTCTACTGGAAACCACTGCCAGTTCCACAAGCTTTTTATCACTGAGGCTAACCGCTGCTTGTGGACACCAAGATGATCTTCAGCCCTACCCTTTTTTCAGCATTGCTCTTAGAAATGTTTTGTATTTGCTGCGTAGCCTGTGACTAATGGGTTATGCTACTCAAATTTAATTTCCTGTTTAAGTTGTATCCATATTGAACTTTTGGGGTCAGATTTAATTTGATTTTTCAATTGCTAGGAAAGGTATTTTATAATCTCTCACTATAGTGGGAGAAACTTCGATTTGACTTATCCAACTTTTTTGGCCTTATTTTGGAGCTGTACAGTTAGGTTTATGCAAGACTAGAATTTCTGTATCTTCCTAGTGAATTAAATGTTTTATCCATTATGGGTGAATTATGCACTAGGATCGCCTTTCTCCTTAACTTCTATTGCGCCTTACGTTGGTGTCATTCTATGTTTCCCATGTTTTGGTTTTTGCTATGAAGCTTCTGAGATCCTACCTCCCCAGTCGGGGATGGGACCTGCACCCCTGCATGGGAAGACGAAGTCTTAATCCCTGGACTGCCGGGGGTCCCTTTCACACTTTGAGGGTGCTCTCTTTTCCCTTATTAGACATCGTTGGTATATGTTCTGCTAATTTACTCATTTGAAGGCTTGGTGAATCATATGTTGGTTTTTTTCTTTTCTTTTTGGCTGAATCTGGTTCATATCACCTTGTTTCCTCAAGTGTCTTCTGATTTTTATTTTTATTTTTTGAATTGTGAACTCATCATCCTTAGAACTTTGTGGAAATTCTTGAGGCTTTTAAGATGTATTTCTTCAGAGGGACTCATGACTCCAGCCACAATCTTGACTACACTGTCAACTCAGGACCACTTTATCACAACTTTAAAATGTTCATTTTGAATTTATTTTAGACTGCATCAAAGTTGTGAGAATAGTACAAAAGTTCCACAGTTCCCACGCACAGATGCCTTTGACTTTAGCATTCACACAACCGTGGTATTAATAAAGTCATCAAAATTAATATGGCTACAGTGCCTTTAATTAAACTGCAGATCGTATTCAAATTTTGCCAGTTTTTCCCCGTAACCCTATTTGTGCTCCAGTAACCAGTCCAGGATTCCAAGTTACATTTGTCACACTGCCTTAACTCACAAATCTGTGTCAGACCATCAGTCCTTGTCTCCCAAAACTTGACACTTCTAAAGAATATTGCTGCTAAGTCACTTCAGTCGTGTCCAACTCTGTGCGACCCCATAGACGGCAGCCCACCAGGATCCCCCGTCCCTGGGATTCTCCAGGCAAGAACACTGGAGTGGGTTGCCATTTCCTTCTCCACTGCATGAAAGTGAAAAGTGAAAGTGAAGTCACTCAGTCCTGTCTGACTCTTAGTGACCCCATGGACTGCAGCCCACCAGGCTCCTCCATCCATAGAATTTTCCAGGCAAAAGTACAGGAGTGGGTTGCCATTGCCTACTCCAAAGAATATTGGTTGCACAATATTTTGTACAAAGACGTTCACTGCAGTGTTATTTACAGTAGAGAAAGACTGAGAATAACCTAAACTGAAAAAAAATGATTAATTAAGCTAGGGCACATACATTTGGTAAATTACTATGAAGTCATTGAAACTATGTTTTTAAAGAATGTTTAAACATGTAAGAGGACATAGGCATATTATCCTTTCAAGTGACTTAACTATATCAGATACAGAAGTACTTAAGGAAACTTTGAGAAAAAATTGTGTCAAAAGTGAACAGGGTTTATTTACAATTCACATGCATTGCTGTGCTTTAAAAATTCTCTACACTGGTGTTTATTTATAACTTTTGATCAGAGGAAGCAAAGGAAAGCCATTAAGGGGAATTTTGAGCTGCATTAATTTAATAAATATCTATGAGAGCCTTCAAACCTAGATATTATAACAATGCAGCTATTTGCTCATCCAGAATTAAGAGTGAAGTCACAATTAATGGAGAGATTAAAGAATTGCACATTATAATGATAAGCCTCCTCACTTTACTTAGCCTTAGCCAGATAGCATCTGCAGAGCTGAGGACAAAGTGTTACTGGCTTATGCTTTTTTTCTCTCATGCCCTTGTAATGCTATATCAGTTTAGTTGCTCAGTTCTGTCCGACTCTTTGCGACCCCATGAATCGCGGCACGCCAGGCCTCCCTGTCCATCACCATCTCCCGGAGTTCACCCAGACTCACGACCATCGAGTCTGTGATGCCATCCAGCCATCTCATCCTTGGTCGTCCCCTCTCCTCCTGCCCGCAATCCCTCCCAGCATGAGTCTTTTCCAATGAGTCAACTCTTCGCATGAAGTGGTCAAAGTACTGGAGCTTCAGCTTTAGCATCATTCCTTCCAAAGAAATCCCAGGACTGATCTCCTTCAGAATGGACTGGCTGGATCTCCTTGCAGTCCAAGGGACTCTCAAGAGTCTTCTCCAACACCACAGTTCAAAAGCATCAATTCTTCGGCACTCAGCCTTCTTCACAGTCCAACTCTCACATCCATACATGACCACAGGAAAAACCATAGCCTTGACTAGATGGACCTTAGTCAGCAAAGTAATGTCTCTGCTTTTGAATATACTGTCTAGGTTGGTCATAACTTTTCTTCCAAGGAGTAAGCGTCTTTTAATTTTGTGGCTGCAGTCACCATCTGCAGTGATTTTGGAGCCCCCCAAAAAATAAAGTCTGATACTGTTTCCACTGTTTCCCCATCTATTTCCCATGAAGTGATGGGACCAGATGCCATGATCTCCGTTTTCTGAATGTTGAGCTTTAAGCTAACTTTTTCACTCTCCTCTTTCACTTTCATCAAGAGGCTTTTTAGCTCCTTTTTAGCTCTGCCATAAGAGTGGTGTCATCTGCATATCTGAGGTGATTGATATTTCTCCCGGCAATCTTGATTCCAGCTTGTATTTCTTCCAGTCCAGCGTTTCTCATGATGTACTCTGCATAGAAGTTGAATAAGCAGGGTGACAATATACAGCCTTGACGTACTCCTTTTCCTATTTGGAACCAGTCTGTTGTTCCATGTCCAGTTCTAACTGTTGCTTCCTGACCTGCTTACAGATTTCTCAAGAGGCAGGTCAGGTGGTCTGGTATTCCCAGCTCTTTCAGAATTTTCCACAGTTTATTGTGATCCACACAGTCAAAGGCTTTGGCATAGTCAATAAAGCAGAAGTAGATGTTTTTCTGGAACTCTCTTGCTTTTTCTTTGATCCAGTGGATGTTAGCAATTTGATCTCTTGTTCCTCTGCCTTTCCTAAAACCAGCTTTAACATCAGGGAGTTCACAGTTCACGTATTGCTGAAGCCTGGCTTGGAGAATTTTGAGCATTACTTTACTAGCATGTAAGATGAATGCAATTGTGTGGTAGTTTGAGCATTCTTTGACATTGCCTTTCTTTGGGATTGGAATGAAAACTGACCTTTTCCAGTCCCGTGGCCACTGCTGAGTTTTCCAAATTTGCTGGCATATTGAGTGCAGCACTTTCACAGCATCATCTTTCAGGATTTGAAACAGCTCTACTGAAATTCCATCACCTCCACTAGCTTTGTTCGTAGTGATGCTTTCTAAGGCCCACTTGACTTCATATTCCAGGATGTCTGGCTCTAGATGAGTGATCACATCATCATGACTATGTGGGTCATGAAGATCTTTTTGTACAGTTCTTCCATGTATTCTTGCCACCTCTTCTTAATATTTTTTGCTTTTGTTAGGTCCAGACCATTTCTGTCCTTTATCGAGCCCATCTTTACATGAAATGTTCCCTTGGTATCTCTGATTTTCTTGTAGAGATCTCTAGGCTTTCCCATTCTGTTCTTTTCCTCTATTTCTTTGCACTGATTTCTGAAGAAGGCTTTCTTATCTCTTCTTGCTATTCTTTGGAACTCTACATTCAGATGCTTATATCTTTCCTTTTCTCCTTTGCTTTTCCCCTCTCTTCTTTTCACAGCTATTTGTAAGGCCTCCCCAGACAGCCATTTTGCTTTTTGCATTTCTTTTCCATGAGGATGGTCTTGATCCCTGTCTCCTGTACAATGTCACGAACCTCATTCCATAGTTCATCAGGCACTCTGTCTATCAGATCTAGGCCCTTAAATCTATTTCTCACTTCCACTGTATAATCATAAGGGATTTGATTTAGGTCATACCTGAATGGTCTAGCAGTTTTCCCTACTTTCTTCAATTTAAGTCTGAATTTGGCAATAAGGAGTTCATGATCTGAGCCACAGTCAGCTCCTGGTCTTGTTTTTGTTGAGTGTATAGAGCTTCTCCATCTTTGGCTGTAAAGAGTATAATCAATCTGATTTCGGTGCTGACCATCTGGTGATGTCGATGTGTAGAGTGTTCTCTTGTGTTGTTGGAAGAGGGTGTTTGCTATGACCAGTGCATTTTCTTGGCAGAACTCTATTAGTCTTTGCCCTGCTTCATTCCGCATTCCAAGGCCAAATTTGCCTGTTACTCCAGGTGTCCTTGACTTCCTACTTTAGCATTCCAGTCCCCTGTAATGAAAAGGACATCTTTTTTGGGTGTTAGTTCTAAAAGGTCTTGGAGGGCTTCATAAAACTGTTCAACTTTAGCTGCTTCTTCAGTGTTGCTGTTTGGGGCATAGACTTGGATAACTGTGATACTGAGTGGTTTGCCTTCGAGATGAACAGAGATCATTCTGTCATTTTTGACACTGCATCCAAGTACTGCATTTTGGACTCTTTTGTTGACCATGATGGCTACTCCATTTCTTCTGAGGGATTCCTGCCTGCAGTAGTAGATATAAAGGTCATCTGAGTTAAACTCACCCATTCCAGTCCATTTTAGTTTGCTGAATGTCGACGTTCACCCTTGCCATCTCTTGTTTGACCACTTCCAATTTGCCTTGATTCATGGACCTGACATTCCAGGTTCCTATGCAATATTGCTCTTTACAGCATTGGATCTTGCTTCTATCACCAGTCACATCCACAACTGGGTATTGTTTTTGCTTTAGCTCCATCCCTTCATTCTTTCTGGAGCTTTTTCTCCACTGACCTCCAGTAGCATATGGGGCACTTAATGACCTGGGGAGTTCCTCTTTTGGTATCCTATCATTTTGCCTTTCATATTGCCTTTCATACTGTTCATGGGGTTCTCAAGGCAAGAATACTGAAGTGGCTTGCCATTCCCTTCTGCAGTGGACCACGTTCTCTTAGTGATAGTAAAGTAAAGAACTTTTTAGCCAGGTAGAACAGACAGTGCACTCTTTGTTTCCCAGGGTCTCTGCAGTGCGCTTGCTGCGTTTCTGTCTGAGCTCCGGCTCTGCACTAGCAGCTGGTGAGCACTCTCGAGCAAGTTACCATGTGCTCTGAACCAGTCATGCCTTCCTTTTAAGTGGCAGAGTCTCCAAGATCTATTTCAGTTTTGTTTTTTCAAAGGTGGGGTTGCTATAGAAAGCAAGCTTTATTTTGTGATTTTTTTTTGTAGGTAACATTTTGTGTTGACTATAAAATAAGTCTTTGTAAAACTCAAATTCTTCCTGCATCGCAGTCTTTTGGGTTCTGCAAGTACAGCATTTCACCCAGTGTGTTTAGCCTGAGAGCGATGCTTTTCCTGCAACTGCAGCTCGGGTTTGTGTGTGCTTGCTGCTGACTGCTTCACTAGATGGAATCTAGAGGCTGCTGCCACTGGGAGTGAGGTGGTGAGAAAGGCTGTAGAGTGATGAGAGGAGGGAGTTGGTCCTCGGCGATTCTGGTGTCTGAGGGAGCGACTGGGCCCAGAAATGAACGAGGCTGCTTAGAGCTTTGTAGAACCTTCCCTGGCTCCATTAATGAGTTTCACAAGACTTTATGTTTCTTAAAAATTAAATATGTTTAGCTCATGTGGCTCCATATCCAAAAAATAAACAGCCCAATCAAAAAAATGGGCAGAAGACCTAAGTAGACATCTCTCCAAAGAAGACGTACATACAACCACAGACACGTGAAAATATGCTTGACGTTGCTAATTATTATAGAAATGCAGATCAAAGCTATGATGAGGTATCACCTCACACCAGCCAGAATGGCCATCAGCAAAGAGTCTACAAACAGGGAATGCTGGAGACGACGTGGAGGAAAGGAGACCCTCCTACACTCCTGGTGGAAATGTAAATTGCTGTCACCACTGTGGAGAACAGCATGTAGCGTCCTTAAAAAACTAAAAATAGAACTACCCTATAACCCAGCAATGCTACCCCTGGGCATATATCCGGAGAAAAACACGGTCTGAAAAGATACATGTGCCCCAGTGTTCACAGCAGCCAAGACACCGAAGCGACCTCAGTGTCTGTTGGCAGATGGACGGATGAGGAAGACGTCGTGCACGCTAGCCATGGAGTATTACTCAGCCATGAAAAGGAACGCAGCAACACCGTTTGTAGCAACATGGGTGGACCATGCATAGGTGATCATACTAACTAAAGCAGGTCAGAGAGAGAACCAGAGACGTCACAGAGTCTTGCTCATAGGCATAATAAAAATGGTGCAAATGAACTCAATCACAAAACAGAAACAGACTCACAGACTTAGAGAAAGAATTTATGGCTCCCAGGGTGGAAGTGTGCTAGAGAGGGACAGATTGGGAGTTTTGAGGCGGGGCCCTCAGGCTGCGTCTGCGGTTGCTGACGACGCCCCGGGGGAACATCTTGGGCTGGGCTGGGAGATCCTCCTGCGACTCCTTGAAGACGAAGCAGCCCTTTGCGGCATCTTCCTCCAAAGCTGTGTCCACGTCTCTTTTGGTTCTCTTTTCCTCCCAACTCCCTTGGGTGGTGGATTCTGAGAGGCACTTTCCTTCATTCCTCTGTCCTTTCATCTAGGCAGTGGAGACAAAAGGCTATTAATGTCTGTCTTCTCATTTAAATTCTACCATGTGTCTTCCAGGACTCATGGCTCTGATGTAGGTAGCTTCCACCATCAGACCTGCTTTTTGACAACAAAAGTTATTTGTCTCCTTTTGAAATATGCATAATTTATACACAGTAGATGTTTTTGCTTACTTTTGGTATGAAAATATTGAATTCTTAAACTAGGTTTGGCTTGGTCTTCCAAGTTCAGATTAATTGGGACTTTATACTAACATCAAGGCTGGGCGTTAAGTGTAAGTCTTGAAAGTTTATTAGAGGAAGTGGAGAAATCTGTTTCCTTTGTTTCATGTAGTTTCCAAGCTGGAATTTATCAGAAGTTACCTCTGTGGATTGCAGTTGCACTTTCACTATTAAGAAAGAAACGCCAGTGGGGCATCTTCCATTTCTGACCACACCTGCAAGTACCTCTGACCTCTAGTGTAAAAAGCAAAAGTACTTGTGCAAGGATGATATTTCCCCCAAACTGTGTATCATTACTTTCAGAATACTGCAAAGGATGGAAACATGGTCTACTATCAAACACTGCTCCTTGTAAAATATCATGATGTAGTTTGATGCATCTGCAGAAAATATCAGATTTTTTTCCCCTTCAGAGAGCATAGCCTTTACCGTGCAGTTATTACTTGACTAATTGGTTCTCTGTTAAGTACAAAGTTGGGCTATTGGCTAATCTGGGTCCAAAAAATGCGGTCATCAATTGTTTAGATGTCTCCTTTGATGGGCATCACCTGTGTTCTAAATAACTGCGGTTTTATTCGAGTCAATATTGCTTGCATTTATCACTCATGGAGTGGAAACCCTGGCATAAGTGTGGGGATAATTGGGCACTGGGGATTATTAGAAGTCTTTATTATGTGGAAATGCCTAAATAACATCTGTTCCAACATTTCTGCTCTTCAGGGCTGCTTTGTAGTTGCCACGTCTTCAGGGACCTTCAAACCAAGAAACAAAGAAATTCAATAGAAACTGCACTCCACTTAAAGCCCTTTAAACCCGTCAAGTGAGCGTGGCCTGGGCCTGGGTGAGCCTGAGCCTCAGCGAGGAGAGAAGGGCTTACCCCGTGTGCTCCCCAGCTTTTCATGTAAACACTAATCATAGGCCCTGTATGTCTTCCACTTCCCGCAGTCAGGATAACGTAAGAAAGCTGTATTTGCTGAAGCCAGTGACTAAATGGATCTCTGACTCTCAACCTAACACTTGAATTTTAATCCAGGGGCTTAGATATGCAGAATGGCGCATGAACACTTTTTTTTGTTTGGTTTGGTTTGGTGAGATTTTAGCTCTTGAAATGAGGCCATTCTTCCCAAGAAAGGGACAAGTTCTGTTGGAATGTGGAGATGAATAACACCGTGGGCAGAGTAACAATTAGGAGGCGCGCCCCAAGCTGTGCCCACGCGCCGGGCGTGGGTCTGAGGCAAGCCCACCAGCGTCGGGCCCTGACCCTGACGCCACGTGGGGACTGGTCGTCACGTGCCCTGTGTGCGGTGGCCTGTGTGCACAGGCTGGGCTGTTGACGCCCAGGCCCCCTGGCGGGGGCCCGTTAGCCAGCAGTGGTCCTCCCCGGGCGCTGAAGGAGTTGGGGTGCTGGAGACCTAGCGGGGCAGGTTCGGGGAGAGGGGCACATCTGGATGAACGCAGGGCTCCCGGGCTGGAGGCCTGTGGATGGAGGGAGGCCCCTGAGGGTTCTGGCAGAGAGTCCAACCCTTTCTCATGGGTTCTAGGAGGACCAGCCCTCTGGGGCAGCTCCCACTTTCCTCCCTCTTTCAGCCTCAGCTGTCGGACACCAAGGACTGTTTAAACAGCTACGGCGATGGCCTCAAATCGAACCTATTTAAGAGAGCCCTCCCACCGCGTGTCTAGGAGGCTTTCTCTCTGATGCACACGCGCTAAGCTGCTCCAGCTGTGTCCGGCCCTCGCGACCCCATGGGCAACTGGTCGTGGTGCTGTGGTCACTAAGTGTGTCCAGCTCTTGCGACCCCATGGACTGCAGCCCTCCAGGCTCCTCTGTTTACGGGATTCTCCAGGGAAGAATACTGGAGTGGGTTGCCATTTCCTTCTCCAGGGATTCTTCCCCACGTAGGGATGGAACTCAGGTCTCTGGCACTGCAGGCAGATTCTTTCCCGACTGAGCGATGCAAGAGGCTGCGTAGGCAACCGAATAAAATAAATACTGATGATAAAGTGAAACTGAAGGGATACACTCACGCATGTGGCTCCTCACAGCAAACACAAAGGAATCAGGTTATTTGCTTAGAAAGGACAGACTGTCTGGTGAGGTTAAAATTCAAACTGTCACTTTGTGCTGTTAAGGAAATTGTTTATTTTCATGTCTTCAGTGCCTTGGCAGAGTACCTGCCACAGAGCAGATCCTCAGTGCAGTTCAGTTCAGTGGCTCAGTTGTGTCCGACTCTTTGTGACCCCATGAACCGCAGCACGCCAGGCCTCCCTGTCCATCACCAACTCCCAGAGTCCACCCAAACCCATATCCATTGAGTCAGTGATGCCATCCAACCATTTCATCCTCTGTTGTCCCCTTTTCCTCCTGTTCTCAATCTTTCCCAGTGTGAGGGTCTTTTCAAATGAGTCAGTTCTTCGCAATAGATGGCCAAAGTATTGGAGTTTCAGCTTCAACATCAGTCCCTCCAATGAACACCCAGGACTGATCTCCCTTAGGATGGACTGGATTGGATCTCCTCATAGTCCAAGGGACTCTCAAGAGTCTTCTCCAACACCACAGTTCAAAAGCATCAATTCTGTGCTCAGCTTTCTGTATAGTCCAACTCTTACATCCATACATGACCACAGGAAAAACCATAGCCTTGACTAGATGGAACTTAGTCGGCAAAGTAATGTCTCTGCTTTTTAATATGCTGTCTAGGTTGGTCATAACTTTCCTTCCAAGGAGCAAGCATCTTTTAATTTCATGGCTGCAGTCACCATCTGCAGTGATTTTGGAGCCCAGAAAAATAAAGTCAGCCACTGTTTCCACTGTTTCCCCATCTATCTGCTGTGAAGTGATGGGGCTGGATGCCATGATCTTAGTTTTCTGAATGTTGAGCTTTAAGCCAACTTTTTGACTCTCCTCTTTCACCTTCATCAAGAGGCCCTTTAGCTCCTCTTCACTTTCTGCCATAAGGGTGGTGTCATCTGCATATCTGAAGTTATTGATATTTCTCCCGGAAATCTTGATTCCAGCTTGTGCTTCTTCCAGCCCAGCGTTTCTTGTGATGTACTCTGCATAGAAGCTAAATAAGCAGGGTGACAGTATACAGCCTTGAGGTCCTCCTTTTCCTATTGGGAACCAGTCTGTTCCATGAGCTGATGCTCAGCTCATCTTTTAACCAATAAGTGAATCCCTTGAAATGTCTCAAACATGTCCCTTGGATACTTTACTGCTTAAAGAGGCAAGGAAATACATGTATCTGTTTCGGAAAGTTTTCCAATAGTAAGATTGATACATTTAAAAAAATTGATTCTTTTTAACCCTCAGTTGATCAGTTAATTCATCAGTCAGAAAATCTTTCTCTTCTTTACATTTTTATTAATTGAAATTTTACTGCATGTGAAGCAGCATGTTCCACAAGTAGAAGTGCCTCATGGGCTCCACCTCAGCACTGTAGTCATCTATACGGGAAGAGAGTCTAAGCAACGGATATATGCACGAGTGAGCCATGCTGCTGTACAGCACAGCGATGTCTACTCAGCACAAGTCATCTATATAGATGACTACAAGTCATCTATAAGGGAAGAGAGTCTAAGCAATGGATATATGTATGAGTGAGTCATGCTGCTGTGCAGAAACTAACTCAATGCTGTAAGCCAACTATGCTCCAATCAAAAAGATTTTTCTTGTGATGCTCCAAGGGGTGGGAAATGACTCATGAGGTGGTTTTGTTATGTTTCCTGGAAAGAAGGGAGTTAGGAAAAGACCAGAGAACTCTGCTTCTATCCTCAGGTCTTAGCGTTTCTTACCTAGTCAGCTCTTGGTTCCCGGTTAAAAATGTGTGTTTTCTGCACGATTCACTGTGCCTGGCTTCTGGCTCCTTCTTCCTGTCTTGTTCGCCCTTACCAGCTGGAGTAAGTGCTCATGTGTGGACGTGACAGTTGGACTGTGAAGAAATCTGAGTGCCAAAGAATTGATGCTTTTGAACTGTGGTGTTGGAGAAGCCTCTGAGAGTCCCTTGGACTACAAGGAGATCCAGCCAGCCCATCCTAAAGGAGATCAGCCCTGGGTGTTCATTGGAAGGACTGGTGCTGAAGCTGAAACTCCAGTACTTTGGCCACCTCATGCGAAGAGCTGACTCATTGGAGAGACCCTGATGCTGGGAAAGATTGAAGGCAGGAGGAGAAGGGGATGACAGAGGATGAGATGGCTGGATGGCATCACTGACTCGATAGACATGAGTTTGAATAAACTCTGGGAGTTGGTGATGGACAGGGAGGCCTGGTGTGCTGAGGTCCATAGGGTGGCAGGGTGGGACACGGCTGAGTGGCTGGACTGGACTGAATCGGTTGGAGGCGCTCGGGACGTCATTCGGTCTCTGGCTGAGAGATCCAGGGGCTGGGGGATGGTGAACCGGACTCGCCCTACAGAGTGCGGCTCCAGCTTTGTGCCTGGACCGTGCTGGAGAGCTCAGTCCTGGGGGGCCCGTCTGGCCGTAGGCCCGTTCTCTGTGAGCTCGCGCGATGTGCCCTTTGAAGCCTGATCTGCACGCACTGGGAAGATTTCCAGCATCACAGGGGCCCTGAAAGCCAAGCAGTGAGAAAGGGTCCTTCGAACATCACCTGTGGGCTTCCTCTTGTGTCTCCCACATCCACGGCCCCAGCTCCTCTGCTTATGTATGGGAGGGGAACGGCTTTCTGGCCTGGAAGTCCTGTCCACTCCTGGGCTGGGGGTGGGCGGGCAGCCCCGGAGAGCAGGTCAGTGTGGTCTACCCCAGCTGGCCTGGCCTTTGCACCTGAGCCCGCCGAGATGCTCCAGGAAAAACTCTTCTCCCCTTCTGGGTGCTCCTTCTTGCCCACCTGGCCAGGTGTGGCCAGTGAGATGTCCAGGCCAGCCACATGTCCTGGGGAGATGACCGTGCTGGTGGGGATGGGGGTGGGGGAGCAGGCATTATGGTGCTGTGGGTTCTGGAACTTTCTTTTACATGGCAGCTATTTGTGATTGACATGCATCTGCTATAGGAAAACAAAACAAAACAAAAACAAATGGGCAGCTTTTGCCTGTGTGCAGTTTCATTCTGGAGATGCTTCTCCAGTGTGCTGTTCTGGAAAAAAGTTTCCACATAAACAAATTATTAGTTTCTCCAGCCTTACTTATGAACTCTTTCCCAGTCTCCCCCCCGCTCCCCCAAAGCCACAGTTACATGGAGTAGGGATGCATTTTAGGACGTGAGAAGAAGGCGATGCTGCCGAATATGTTATTTCATTCATGATTTTAATGATGCTCCTTTGGCTTTTATCCTTTCCCACCCTGGCTGCCACCATGCTTTTATCACCGGATCATGTATATGGAATTTGGAAATTTCTAAGCAAAAGTAAATAAAAATAATTTTAGATCATTTTTCTGGAGGGCCTTTTTACTCTTGGAGGAGTAATGAAACACGCCACTTTGCACCTCTCCGGAGTCGGCATTCTCCAGGGCATGTTTTGCCTTTAGTGGGAATGCGTGGATCTTTCCAGGAGAGGTTCGTGCCCTGGTGACTAGAAGGCAGACAGCATCTTACTGTTAGGCACACCCCAGATCTGCTTAGCCAGACTCCATCCAATTTCTTAAAATCAAGAAGTGCTAATGAAGAAGTGGAAAGTTGCTGCTGCTGCTGCCAAGTCGCATCAGTCATGCCCAACTCTGTGCGACCCCGAAGCCCACCAGGCTCCTCTGTCCCTGGGATTCTCCAGGCAAGAATACTAGAGTGGGTTGCCATTTCCTTCTCCAAGTGGAAAGTTAGCCAGCAGCATAATTTGTTAATTAGCCATTGGCTCAGATGGTAAAACGTCTGCCTACAATGCGGGAGACCCAGGTTCAATCCCTGGGTAGGGAAGCTCTGAAGAAGGAAATGGCACCCCACTCCAGTACTCCTGCCTGGAAAACCCCATGGACAGACAAGCCTGGTAAGTTACAGCCTATGGGGTCGCAAGAGGTGGACATGACTGAGCGACTTCCCTTTCACTTTGCCGTGGACAGAGAGAGAAGAGGAGAGAGAATGGAAGTTCCCGCAGTGCTGAAACAGCCAGTCCTGGATTTCGCAGCTCTGGTGGGGAGGTCAGAGGTGGCGGTGCGCCACCTCCTTGCTCCCTCATTCGACACCTCTAACAGTCTGGAGAAGACCCCCCATGTCCTGGCTGCACTTCTCCTCTGTCTGCTCTTCCTACTTGCACCCCCGACCCCGCACGCTGGCAGTGGGTGAGATGTGCTCCACTCTGTTGCCCTGTGACCGTGCATAGATTCACACTGTGGTCAGGTGAGTCTGTATGTTAAACCGATGCTAACCAGCATTGCTGGTGGGGAAGTCAGATGGCAGAGCTCCAGGGAAGACAGTTTGGAAGTCCCTCAACAATCGAACCTAGAGCTGCTATAGAAAGTGAAGTCACTCAGTCATGCCCGACTCTTTGCGACCCCATGGATAGTAGCCTGCACCAAGCTCCTCCGTCTGTGGGATTTTCAAGGCAAGGGTACTGGAGTGGGTTGCCACTTCCTTCTCCAGGGGATCTTCCCGACCCAGGGATCGAACCTGGGTCTCCTGCACTGTAGACAGACGCTTAACCATCTGAGCCACTAGCTCAGATCCAGCAATTCCATTTCTGGGTATGGACACAAAAGAATTGAAAGAAAGACTCACATAGTTATTTGTAAACCCCTGTTCACAGCAGCCTACACACCACAGCCAAAAGGGTAAGCAACCTGAAGGTCTGTCAACAGATGATGGATAAACGCAATGTGCTCTCTGCATACAATGGAATATTGTTCAGCCTTGATGAGGAAGGAAATTCTGACAGAGGCTACAACATGGAAGAACCTTGAAGACACTGTGCTAAGTTAAACAGGCCAGGCTCAAAATAATAAAGAGTGTATGATTCCAAATAAGGAGGCCCCCAAAACACTTAAATTCATAGAATGGAAGGGTGGTTGCCAGGGACTGGGGACAGAAAGGAAGGGAAATAGGTATTTGATGGATGTATGCACGCTCAGTTGCTTGCCGTGCTGGACTCTTTTGTGACCCTATGCTATCTGGTCCCATCACTTCATGGCAAATAGATGGGGCAACAACGAAAACAGAGACAGACTTTATTTTCTTGGGCTCCAAAATCACTGCAGACGGTTAGTGCAGCCATGAAATTAAAAGACACTTGCTCCTTGGATGAAAGGTTATGACGAACCTAGACAGCATATTAAAAAGCAGAGGCATTGCTGCCAACAAAGGTCTGTATAGTCAAAGCTACGGTTTACCCAGTGGTCACGTATGGATGTGAGAGTTGGACCAACATGAATGCTGAGCGCTGAAGACTTGATGCTTTTGAAAGGTGGTGTTGGAGAAGACTCTTGAGAGTCCTTTGGACCGCAAGGAGATCCAACCAGTCTATCCTAAAGGGAATCAGTCCTGAATATTCACTGGAAGGACTGATGCTGAAGCTCCAGTACTTTGGCCACCTCATGCGAAGAGCTGACTCATTGGAAAAGACCCTGATGCTGAGAAAGGTTGAAGGCTGGAGGAGAAGAGGACGACAGAGGATGAGATGGTTGGATGGCATCACCGACTCAATGGACATGAGTATGAGCAAGCTCTGGGAGATGGTGAAGGACAGGGAGGCTTGGTGTGCTGCCGTCCATGGGGTCGCAATGAGCTGGACACAACTGAGCGACTGAACAACAACAGCGTGAACTGTGGCCTCCCAGGCTCCTCTGTCCATAGAGTTTTCCAGGCAAGAATACTAGAGTGGGTTGCCATTTCCTGCTCCAGGGAATCTTCCTAACCCAGGGATAGAACCCGTGTCTCTTGTGTCTCCTGCACTGGCAGGCAGATTCTTTCCCCTGAGCCCTGATGAATACAGAGATCCAGTTTGGGAGGATGCAAAGACTCTGCAGATAGATGGTGGTGACGGTGGCCTAGATTGCTGAATGAGCTTAATGTCACAGAATCGTACTTGGTGAAGACTGGTTAAAATGGTGAATTGTAAACTACATGTTTTCAGTTCAGTTCAGTTCACTTCAGTAGCTCAGTCATGTCCGACTCTTTGCGACCCCATGAATTGCAGCACTCCAGGCCTCCCTGTCCATCACCAACTCCCGGAGTTCACTCAGACTCACGACCATCGAGTCTGTGATGCCATCCAGCCATCTCATCCTCTGTCGTCCCCTTCTCCTCCTGCCCCCAATCTCTCCCAGCATCAGAGTCTTTTCCAATGAGTCAACTCTTCGCATGAAGTGGTCAAAGTACTGGAGTTTCAGCTTTAGCATCATTCCTTCCAAAGAAATCCCAGGGCTGATCTCCTTCAGAATGGACTGGTTGGATCTCCTTGCAGTCCAAGGGACTCTCAAGAGTCTTCTCCAACACCACAGTTCAAAAGCATCAATTCTTCCGCACTCAGCCTTCTTCAGAGTCCAACTCTCCCATCCATACATGACCACAGGAAAAACCATTGCCTTGACTAGACGGACCTTAGTCAGCAAAGTAATGTCTCTGCTTTTGAATATACTATCTAGGTTGGTCATAACTTTCTTCCAAGGAGTAAGCATCTTCTAATTTCATGGCTGCACTAACCATCTGCAGTGATTTTGGAGCCCAAGAAAATAAAGTCTGTCTCTGTTTTTGTTGTTTCCCCATCTATTTCCCATGAAGTGTTGGGACCAGATGCCATGATCTTTGTTTTCTGAATGTTGAGCTTTAAGCCAACTTTTTCACTCTCCTCTTTCACTTTCATCAAGACGCTTTTTAGCTCCTTTTCACTTTCTGCCATAAAGGTGGTGTCATCTGCATATTTGAGGTTATTGATATTTCTTGATTCCAGCTTGTGTTTCTTCCATCTTCTCATGATGTACTCTGCATAGAAGTTAAATAAGCAGGGTGACAATATACAGCCTTGACGTACTCCTTTTCCTATTTGGAACCAGTCTGTTGTTCCATGTCCAGTTCTAACTGTTGCTTCCTGACCTGCATACAGATTTCTCAAGAGGCAGGTCAGGTGGTCTGGTATTCCCAGTTCTTTCAGAATTTTCCACAGTTTATTGTGATCCACAGAGTCAAAGGCTTTGGCATAGTCAATAAAGCAGAAATAGATGTTTTCTTGGAACTCTCTTGCTTTTCCCATGGTCCAGCAGCAGATGTTGGCAGTTTGAGCTCTGGTTCCTCTGCCTTTTCTAAAACTAGCTTGAACAGCAGGAAGTTAATGGTTCACGTATTGCTGAAGCCTGGCTTGGAGAATTTTGAGCATTACTTTACTAGCATGTGAGATGAGTGCAATTGTGCAGTAGTTTGAGTGTTCTTTGGCATTGGGATTGGAATGAAAACTGACCTTTTCCAGTCCTGTGGCCAGTGCTGAGTTTTCCAAATTTGCTGGTATACTGAGTGCAGCACTTTCACAGCATCGTCTTTCAGGATTTGAAATAGCTCTACTGGAATTCCATCTCTTCCACTAGCTTTGTTCATAGTGATGTTTTCTAAGGCCCACTTGACTTCACATTCCAGGATGTCTGGCTCTAGATTAGTGATCACACCATCGTGATTATCTTGTTCATGAAGATCTTTTTTGTACAGTTCTTCTGTGTATTCTCGCCACTTCTTCTTACACGTTTTACTTGCTTTAAAAAGTGTCAAAAAATGATACTCGTGGTAAAATGCTGTGGATCTCATTCGACTCTGAAGCTCTCTCTGTGTCGCAGAGTGCTCATGGTGCGTGGTCTCAGCACTCCTGCTCACGGTTTCACAGTTGGCAACAGTAGTTCACTTATCTTTCCCCGAAGTGTCCATGCTGAGGCTCCCTCCAGCGCTGTCAGCGTGCTGCATGCTGAGGGAGACACACTGCGTCTCTCCCTTGCGGTGTCTCTTCTCTCTGTTCCCGGGAACAGAACTGCCTGGCTTGGACAACATACACACGCTGAGCTTAACTCAGCAGAGCCAGTTTCTGTCCAAAGGGCTCTGTGTGTCCCTGGTCCCCTCAGAACAACCATTCCCCTTTCCCACTTACCTGCCAGCGCTCGTCCAGCCAGCTTTCACACACTTGTGGGTTTGCAGGATGCCAAGTGGGGTCTTGCTCCTTCAACTTTCAGTCCTCTGATTACTAATGAAGCAGAGCACCTCTTCACATCTTGTTGGCGTCTGGGTTTCCTCTTCTCGTGAACTGTCTCTTCGTGCTCTCTGCCTCCTTGTCTATTGTGTTTTTTTTTTTTTGATTTATAGGCATTTCTTGCATATTCTAGATAATAGGGTCCCTTGTTGGTCTTAGATATTGCAAATATATTCTCTCAATCTGTTATCTGTTGCTAACTTGGCCCATGTGTTTTTCATTAAAATCAATCCCCATTTAAGGTAATAAATTCAACATACTTTTTTCTTTGATTGGATCATTTGTTTTCAGTCTCTCTTGCCTCATGAAAATGGATTTTAACATATAAATTTTACTTTATGTACTATTCTAGGTGTATCTGCGCATTTTAAAATATGATCTTTTTATGTTGTTCAGTTCTAAGTGTTTCACAGTTCCCTCTATTGCTTCCTTTTTTTTTTTTTTTTTGCAGAATATACATGTTGAGGTCCTAGAAACAGGGAGAGCTCTTGAGTTACACAGGCAGACCTCAGATTTGCTGTGGGTTTGTTTTCAAATCACCCCTGCAATAAAGTGATCATTGAAATAAAATGAGTCGCACTTTTTTGCTTCCTGGTGCACACAGAAGCTGCGTTTACACAATATTGCTGGCTATTGAGTGTGCAATAGCATTATGTCTAAAAAAGTACATATGTTAATTAAAAAATACTTTCCTGCTAGAAAATGCTAACCATCACATGAACGTTCAGCTAGTTAATCCTCTTATAATAGTAACGTCAACGATGGCTGGTCACAGGTCACCTTCACAAACGTAACAGTATTGAAAACGTTTGAAATATTGCAAGAATTTTGAACAAGGGACACACAGACAGGAAGGCAACAAGAGCTGTTGGAACATGGCGCTGATGGGCCTGCTTGGTGCAAGGTGGCCAAACCTTCAGCTTGTAAAAACACAAAATCTGCAGAGCGTGATAAAGGGAAGCACGGTGAATGAGATGTGTCTGCGTTTAAACTAATGTGTACGTCTCCTCCCCGCAGGAAGCCCCTCATCTGGTGACGGTGGTTTATCAGGATTTATGGGCGTTTATACTTGGTCTAGTCTAGCGTCAATGTCTGCAGCTGTTCCTTGGACGCTCAGAAATAGTGTGTCTCAAACATTCTGTGGTGAAATACCAGGGTTTTTCTTTCTCTTTTTCCTTTTTCTTATTTGTTTTTGTTATTTTCTAATCTGCCACATATCTTTACTTTGCAAAATTCAATAAAATGAAATGCCAGAAAATGATCCTACGATTGGATGTATCAGCAATAACAGATCGTTTACGTTTTAAATGCTCTCCGTTTTAAAATTTATCTAATTGCAGACTGGTAAGAATAGAAGTGGGGGACACTAAACCACCAGAAGGCTCTGCGTCCTCTCTTTACTAGGCTGAGAGCTCCAAGCAAAGCCACTCGAGGTTTTTTAATTTCACTATTCATATAACCTCTGTCTCTGTCTATCTTTATATCTTTCAAGTGAGGGTTTTTTTTTAAAATCTCCAACTACTATTGTTTAAATATCAATTCACTTTCTCAGTTTTCCAGTAGGTTTGCATATTTTGAGGATATTTATTAAGATATACATGTTCATGCTGGTCGTAAGGAATTTTTACTATTATACCTTTCTTCTTTTTCCCTTAAGGTAGTTCTGTCTTAATATTTATTTAGTCAAATGTCAAATTTTCATTCCATCGTATAGTGGGCAATACCCCTGGTAGATATTTTTTCATCCTTCTGTGTAAACTCTCTTGATTCTTTTGGAGTTATGGACTATGTTTTTAAAATCCAATCTGCAATTCTTGATCTTTCTGTTGCTGGTTTCACACATTTTCGTTGACTGTCATTATGATTGTATTACGACTTGTTTCTGTGCTCCACTCACGTCTCCAATTTTCCACACTCACGTGTCTGTGTGTTTATCCTTCTTTCATGTTCTTTATTGGACAGATGAGGTTTGAATTACAAGTTAAAATTATACATTTTGTTTTTATTCTTATAGTGGTTTCCTTAGAATTAGAATCCCATAATCATGTTTATTACCCTTTTCAACCTCAGTTTTTCTGAATTGAGGTAAAATTTACTTACAATAAAATGCGTGTCTTAAACCTTTAGTTTGATACTGTGCCATGTGCTTAGTTGCTCAGTTGTACCTGACATTTTGTGACCCCGTGGTCTGTAGCCCACCAGGCTCCTCTGTCCATGGGGATTCTCCAGGCAAGAGCATAGGAGTGGGTCGCCGTGCCCTCCTCCGGGGGTCTTCCCAGTTCAGGGATCGAAACCAGGTCTTCTGCATTGCAGGTGGGTCCTTCACCATCCGGGCCACCAGGGGAGTCATTCTGGCAGTTCAAGACCACCATCTCAGATAAGAGTGCCGGACACTTCCACTCACTCAGAAACCAAGATTGCTTCAAGTCAGTTTCTCCTATCCGCCAGAGATAACAATATTCTGATGTCTACAGAGGTCTTTTCTTGGTCTTGTACTCCTGAAAAAAGAATTCACAGGTCTTTAGTGTCTGGCTTGTATTGTTTAATGGTTGTTTAGAGATCATTCATATTTGGAATTATCTGTATTTTATTGCTTGTTAAGCAATAAAATTGCTGTATTTTATCCTTGTTATTGCTAAATACTAAGTTGACTTAAAACTCAACATTCAGAAAACTAAGATAATGACATCTGGTCCCATCACTTGATGGCAAATAGATGGGGAAACAACGGAACCATTACGGGACTTTATTTTCTTGGGCTCCAAAATCACTGCAGATGGTGACTGCAGCCATGAAATTAAAAGACGTTTGCACCTTGAAAGAAAAGTTATGACTAACCCAGACAGCATATTAAAAAGCAGAGACATTACTTTACCACCAAATTTCCGTCTAGTCAAAGCTATGGTTTTTCCAGTAGTCATGTAAGGATGTGGACTATAAAGAAGGATGAGCACCAAAGAATTGATGTTTTTGAACTGAGGTGTTGGAGAAGATTCTTGAGAGTCCCTTGTACTGCAAGGAGATCCGACCAGTCCATCCTAAAAGAAATCAGTCCTCAGTACACTTTGGAGGGACTGATGTTGAAGCTAAAACTCCAATGCTTTGGCCACCTGATGCAAAGACCTGACTCACTGGAAAAGACCCTAATGCTGGGCAAGATTGAGGGCAGGAGGAGAAGGGCATGGCAGAGGATGAGGTGGTTGGATGGCATCACCGACTCAATGGACATGACTTTGAGTAAACTCTGGGAGCTGATGATGGACAGGGAGGCCTGGCATGCTGTAGTCCATGGGGTTGCAAAGAATTGGACATGACTGAACGACTGAACTGAACTGACTAACTGCTAAATAGCATTCCATCCTGTGAATATATGAATACACCATGATTTTTTAAACTCAGTTCTTTTTGATGGACATTTATTTCCAGTTTGGGCTACTATGAACAAAGCTTCTGTAAACATCCCTGTGTGGTCTGTTTTGTGGTCACATGTTTACACTTCTCTTGAGTAAATGCCCACCAGTGGAACTGTGGGTCATAGGGTGTACACATGGTCAACTTTTTAGGAAATTGACTGACAGTTCTCTGAAGTGTTGTATCAGCTTACATTTTTGCTGGCGAAGTACAAGATTTCCAGTTGCTCCACTTCTGTACCAACACATGCTACTGATGCTTTTAATCATCTCACTTTCTATGTGATAAGATCTCAGGGCAATTTTAATTTTCGTTTTCTTAATGACTAATGATGCTGAGCAGGTTTTCATGTGCTACTGATTCACATACCTTCAAAGCTTATGTGCCTATTTAAATCTTTTGTTCAATTTAAAAAAATTGGTTGATTCTTGTTGAACTTTCAGGAATGTTGTATAAGCGTATTGGATGTATGTGCTACCAACATTTTTTCAAGCTTATGATCTATTCATTTACTGTGTCAGGCTCTTTGATTAGTAGACATCTTTAAATTTGCTGAACTTATTAGATTTGTTTTGGTAGGTTCACGTCCTATCGTGGAAATCTGTATCTGTCTCAAGACTGTGAAAATATTCTGCTATGTTTTCTCTGAGAAACGTGGATTTTGATTTTATAGTTAGGTCTATGATGGACTTTGGATTAATTTTTGAGTATGGAGTGAGATGAGATCCCCATTCGTTTTTCTCCTCTATACTTCTATCTATTGCTCCAACATTATTTATTAACAGGACTTTCTTCTCCTCGCTGGATGGACGTGGTCCTACGGACAAAGGTCTACACACAGTGTATGTGAGTCAGCTTCCTTCTTTCCTATTCTGCTCCATTCATTTATTTCTCCTTGTGCCAAGACAGAGTTGTCTTGCAGTAGGATTTAAAATCAGGTCATATTAGACCTCCAAGTTATTCTTCCTTTTCAAGATCATTTTCACTGCTCCACATTCTTTACATGTCCATATAGATTTTAGAACCAGCTTCTCTATTGTTTTTAAAGCCTTCTGGGATTTGGACAGTGTTTGCATTGAATCAGCAGATCAATCTGAGGAACACTGACATCTTGACAGACTTGAAATGCCCATGTTTCTACCAAATGTGCAAAGACTGTTAGTGATTCTTACATTGTTTTGATCGTTTTTATTTTTGCCTATTACGTGTTCATTTAACAAAGAATTTTGTAACTCTAACCCTAAAGTGGATTCATTCTTCTCTTTTCTTATGTTCTTACAATTTTAAATTAAAATGTTTAGTGAATTACTTGATCAATCTTACTTTCCATCATTTGCAGAACTTTTCTGGACTTATTATTTTTCAAAAACCTGATCTTTCTCTAAGAATGTCTTCAAGGTGGATCTTTCTGTATGCAGTCTTCAAAGGTTTTGTGTGCCTGTGGATATTTTAAATTGACTTTCACATTTAAATAAGAATTTGATTGAATGTATAAAATAAGTTCAAGGGTCTCCCCTGCCTTCATTAGTCTGAAAACATTAATTCATGTTTCCTTGCATCCTGTGTTGCTATTGAGAAATCTGGTCAACAGTGTTTGCCCTCTTCCTTTCCAGGGGATCTGCCTTTTCCTCCTGAAGCTGTTAGAATTTTTCCTGTGTTTTGATTTTCTCACGTTTTCTAATGATGTGTCTGGGGTGTGGCTTTTGCTTTATCTAACCCTGAGTGTCCACCCTGAGTGTCTGCAACATAAGATCTTTCATCTCCATTTTGAACAAAAGTTTAATTATTTTTCTTCTATTTTGGACGGCTGTTATGGTGATGTAAATGTGTTTGAATCTATCCTCCTTTCCTCATGTTTTTTCCTTCATCTTTCGACTTATTTTTTTCTCTTCTGATGACTTCTCAAGCTCAAATAGAGATTCTCAAGCTGTACATATTCCGCACACTCTCAAATATGGTGGTCTTTATTTCAGTCATGACCTTTTCCGTCATTAGTATTTTGATAGCACTTAGCACTGGGCTGTTCTCCAGTCTGGAGTGGGACGCTTTGGTTCCAGTCCCGCCCGCCCCGCCGCCTCTCCTTGCCTGCAGTCGTTAGCTTCCAGTTTTCTTTCCTCCCCTGGTCTTCTAGTCTAGTTTCCTGTCTCTAGGATGAGAGGATAACTCTCGTTTTCTCATTCTCTTGCACTAATTCAGGCTCAGGCTCTAATCGCGTGCATGTTCTTTAGTGGCTCCACTGTGGCTGAGGACGCGTGGACACCGACCCCCAAACGTGCAGGCTTGTTGCACCATTTCCATTGTCATATATTTACATTGGACTCTCTTCCTCTTTATAATTTTGTAAAATAAATGAAAGGTCTAAAGAGCAAAGAAAACCAACAAACCCTGTAATGCTACTAAGTGCTTTGAGCAGCCCAATTCCATCTAGGTGTGTATAAGAGGGGGGGAATCAGGATCTGCCCACATTCAGATAAATGGTGCGTCCATCCCAGCCTCCTGCCCTGGTGATGGTGTATTAATTTATAAAATCCCAGAGTGATGCCTTTTGAATTCACCATTTACTGTGTGTCTAACCTTTCTCTTGTGACAGGAGAACCTTTGATTCAAGTTGTATATATCACATTTTTCAAGTTACGATATCTCTGGTCTTCCACTGATTGTGGATCTACAGTATATTGTTTTATATCTTCAGAAGGCTGTATATTGGACAGAATTATGTCTCTCCTGGACACTCACACTTGTTGAGAGAGGCTTGCCAGTTTTCATAGTGTATCTATTTATTTATTGGAAACAAATACATGGCATATTTTAAATTTAATTTTATTTGTCTTATCTTTTCAAAAATTGTTATGGGAGCATAGTGGATTTACAAGGCTGAGTTAGTTTCAAGTGTGCATCAGAATGTGTCAGTGATACATTGAGGGAACCAGATCGGAGCCATGGCACGCTCGACAGGGTGCACCCAGGCCTAGGTTTTGAATTCTTGTAAATCTGGGTCATAATTCCAGGAGACTACCCCTATCAGGGTCCCACTCACCCTAGGGTGAAGGGCCTGAGCTACTCCATCTTGTAAAAGAATTCCATCATGCAAGGTCCCGGGCAAAAGAACTTTGGACGTTACCCAACCTAAGCCCACTACCCATAGCCAATCAGCCCTCAGATTACCTAACCTAGGCCCACTGTACACGAGCCAGTCGGTCACTAGGCTAAACCTTCTGACTTTACATTCAGGAGCTTGTGATTTACCTTGGAAGTAAAAACCAATCAAGAATCTACACACAAATCCTACGGATGGAAGTAACCAACCAGTTATCTGTCAACTTAAACACCCCCTAAAGTGGCCAATCAGTTGTCCTCCTGCTTGAACACCCCCTCTTGTATCCTTTTACCTGATTAAATTCCCTATAAAAGCAGTGCAGCCCAAGACTCGGGGCTCCCTCCCTATAGCCGCTGCGTCGGTGCCGGGGGAGCCCTAGCTCGAGCTAGCAATAAACCCCTTTATGCTTTTGCATTGCCGTGGACGTCTTATTTCTCTCAGTTTTGGGGACTCGGACTTCGGGCATAACAATACATGTACATAGATCCACTGTTTTTTAGGTTCTTTCCCCATACAGGTCGTTATAGAGTATTGAGTGGAGATAAGATATGTTTAAAAGTATCTCTAACTAGTTCCAGAAGGGAGAAATACATTTTGGAAAGTTAGAGGGTGAGCCTCGTCTCACTGAATTGAGAAATGTTGCGCGTCTCCACCCTAACGGTAGGTAGCAGTCTTGCGGCCAGGCAATGCTGAAGCCACAGAGAGCCTTCCCACCAGTCAGGCTTTGAGTGTCGACGAGGCCCGTGGAATTTTAAAGTTCGGGACATAAATAAATACCCTTCTGGAAAGTGTCAGAAAACCTGTCAGTAATGATGAGCTGAACCTCTTTTTTCTCACAGAGGCATGAAGCAGGGTGAGTCTTCCCCTCCGCCCAGCCAGAGCACCCATCCACCCAGCTGGAGCACTCATCCACACAGCCAGAGCACCCGTCCACACAGCCAGAGCACCCAGCCGGAGCACCCAGCCGAAGCACCCGTCCACACACAGGTCAGCCCCTGTCCCTGCTGTGTGCTGGCGTGCACCCTCCATCCTGCTTTCCACCTTCATCCTGAATTTCTGACCCCCTGAGAAACTAGTTCAGAGTCATCTTGCAAACCAGTTTTGCATTACAAATAAAAGTGGAAGTGAAAGTTGCATCTGACTCTTTGCTGCCCCATGGAATTCTCCAGGCCAGAATTCTGGAGTGGGGAGCCTTTCCCTTCTCCAGGAGATCTTCCCAACCCAGGGATTGAACTCAGGTCACCTGCACTGCAGGCAGATTCTTTACCAGCTGAGCCACAAGGGAAGCCCAAGAATACTGGCGGGGGTAGCCTATCCCTGCTCCAGCAGATTTTCCCGACCCAAGAATCGAACTCAGGTCTCCTGCATTGCAGGCAGATTCCTTACCAGCTGAGCTATGAGGGAAACCCATGCACTGAAAATAAGCAGAACTTAATACAAGGTGAAAATCTATAGTGGTAGATAGATGAATTTTTTTTTAAACTGTGTGTTACACAATTTGGGAAGCTGTGGAGGATGGGATCTCAGAAACGAACTTATGATTCTCTTTGAAGAAAAGGAAGCTGGAATCAGTTACAGAGTCCCGAGAAGTTACAACTGAGCTCTGATAAATACATTTAAAATATTAGATACAATGCAGAAGGTAGTTTTATTTTCTTTTAGTAGCACTTCTGAGCAAATACAATGCTTGTGAGGGGCACTGATTTGGAGATTTTAGGCTTGTGGGTGCCTTGGACATGTGCAAGTAGCTTAAGCTGCTGAAATATTCAAATTCTGCGGAAGCGGGACCGCAGAGGCACGTGTGATATCTCAGGCCTGCAAAGCTCACATCTTGAGAAGAGTCATTAAGCCTGAAATGTCCTTGGCCAAGGAGGCTTCTCGGGTAAACAGCTCACGTGCAATGCAGGAGTCATAGGAGACATATGGGTCAGGAGGACCCCCTGGAGGAGGGCATGACAACCCACTCCAGAATTCTTGCCTGGAGAACCCCGTGGGCAGAGGAGCCTGGCGGGCTGTAGTCCATGGGGTCGGACAGGACTGACTGAAGTGACTTCACAGGCACTCACGTCCTCAGCCGGCCAGCTCGGCTGGGTCTCCCGTATTTATGGCAGGCCGTAAACCTCTGCTGTGCTGTTGGAGCTGGTGGGAGGACGGAAAACACACAGAATCGGGGTGAATCATGCCAAGGCCGTCGGTGGGGAACGACTGACTGTGCATAATCAGAGAAAGGTCCATGTCCTGAACTTTCCTTCCAGGCCCCTCCTGCCCTTTCTCATCCCTTTAAAGCCATCCCTAAAATCAAGCAGCCAGCACCAAGCAAACCTTCCTGCTGAAACGACTGTGACCTTGCAAGGCAATTAGCAGGCTTCATGCCTGCTCAAAGGGACAGAGAGGTGGTCTGTAATCTTTCAAGCATTGAAATATCTCTTTTCCCTTAAAGAAAACTTTATGAAAGGTGCCATTAAAACGGAAGGCCTTTGTCCACCCTCAGAATGTCTCAGTGTGGGGCCTCTCCTGACACGTTTAGATGCTGCCCTGCAGAGAGAGGGCCTTGGAGGTTCTGTGACCAAACGCTTGTGTCCATTTATCCCTCCCCTTCGCTGCAGGAATGGAGGACGAGAGCCCCAGGGAGTGCTTTGGGGGTGGGAAACCCTGCCTCCTAGGAATGGGCCCAAGTCACAGAATCACTTCTGGGGGCAGTCAGGCAGGCGGAGGTGAGACCGCAGGTCAGCCGGCTCCCCTGACGACACCGGCCGACTCCCTCCCCTCCAGTGTCTCACCAGTGCTTCCCGTAGAATCAGAAGCGCCCGTCCAGTAGGCGCATAGGTCAGAGGGCTTGTTTCAGGAAGACAAAGGGCAGCACGTGTCACTAGACAGAATCATACTTCAGTGGCTCAAATGTGGGAGAAGATGTGCCTTCCTGGGTGAGTCACTTCCATGTCGTGAGTGTAAACTGTGGGTCTTATGTTTTAAGACCCCAAAATTATATATGCTCTTTATTCAGCACGTTAGGCATTTGAGGATTTGCAGATGCGTTTCTGAACTGCTTGACTCTGCACAGCATAAATACAATTTTAAATTGCTTATGCCACAGATCCCAGCTGTTTTGTCTGTCAGACTAACCCTTTAGAGTGAACCTCATCTGTAACATCGAACCGAAGAATTATTTTATACACTTTAGACCATAAGTGGTGAAGAAATGAAATAGTTTTCTGATCCCCAAAGCATAAATCTCACATTCAAATTTTTCTATTCATTTAAAAAATGACTAAACGTCAAGTCAGGACTCCACGCCCAGCAAGAGGACCACGTGTTGTAAACTTCAGCTCACAGGGACCTGCTAGGCAAAGCTGTCCTGGTCATCTGCCCAGGGAGACAATGACCACCAGACTCACAGGACATGTGCCCTGATCCTCCAATGGGCAGGGATGAGCTTCTGACAGTCAACAACGCACTGTCCACTCAAGTGCATTGCCAGCCTCCTGGCCGTTTGTTTCAGGGCTCCGTGGGGTTCGGGCTGAGAGCAGAGATGCTGAGACAGACCGCTAGGTTGGAATTGCAGCTCCTTCACTCCCTAGCTGTGTGAATTCCCTGGGACTCAGTTTTCACATCTGCAAAATGGACACGTCTCCCTCCCAGGCTGGCCATGAAGAATCCAGGGCCTCAGTACTGGGAAAGCTCTTTGAGGAGGACCCAGGATGTGGAGGCTGTTTGGAGGCATGTAATAGGAGAATCAGAACATAATCAGGAAGAGGGCGGTCATGCTTTCTCAGGGATCTGTTGCCATTTGCTTCAGAGCCACAGTCAACAGACAGAGCCTGCTGCCCTCCATGCTTGGAGCAGCGCCGGGATTTGCAGACAATGATGTTGAGATGTGAGCCCCGGCTTGGGCACACACTCCCTTCCAGCCGCCTTGCCACAGAAGGGAGTCTTGCACCAGGCCACGTGCCTCCTGAGCTGAGCTGCGGAGGGAGAAAGCCTGCTTTGTCCCTCGCGTTTCTGTTCCTTTTCACACAACTCTGGGCACCATCTTTCTAAATCGATTGTGAGTCCCTGAGACTGCTTCTCTCGGAATAACAGGCCTGGGAGGGAGGCACCTGAGGATGCCCCACGTGGACCCCCTCCACCTGCTGAGAACAGGTGTGGAACAGGCTGGGCTTTGGGGCTACCAGACCGATCGATTTGATGGTCTGGGATGAGCTCGGGTTCCTTCTGGAGGTCCAGGCATATTGCCTGGGACGTGGACCGGGGAAGAAGCGGGACCACTAGAGCCCCCTTGAGCCCACCGTCTTGAAGGTGGACACGAGCTTGTCAAGCTGAATTTGGCACTCATCTGAAGGGAGGAGGGGAATCTGGAATATTGGAGAGGGCCTCCGATATGCTGTGGGAAACTCCACAAAACAAAACAAAAGCCAAGCCTGGTTGAAAGACTGCTGCCTTGTTGGAAGGACTGATGGTGAAGCTGAAGCTCCAATCCTTTGGCCACCTGATGTGAAAAACTGATTCACTGGAAAAGACCGTGATGCTGGGAAAGATTTGAAGGCGGGAGGAGACGGAGATGACAGAGGATGAGATGGTTGGATGGCATCACTGACTCAATGGACATGAGTTTGAGTAATCTCTGAGAGTTGGCGATGGACAGGGAGGCCTGGTGTGCTGCAGTCCATGGGGTCACAAAGAGTGGGACACGACTGAGCGACTGAACTGAACAGCCTTGGGTTTGTACACGATAGAGTTCTCTTAAGGGTTCCGTCTGCTCTTTCTGGTCTGTGAGTGATGCTGGGGGTGGATGACTGCCCTGGGGTGGGCGGCGGGGGTGGGGGGGCGATGTCTTGACAGTGATGCTGAGTTGCCTCATGACGACCCCGTCCCCTCCACGCTCCTGATGAAATCCGCTTGGGGCTTGAGATTGTTAGCTCTGGAGTGCCCCGCCCCCCACCAGGTGTTGAGACCGTCCCACGCTGGGTGTGCACTTACGGTCGAGGAAGGCTGGGGGAGCCTTTCCCGCCTCAGGCCATCTTTCTCATCCACGGTGTGATCAGGGTTTAGGATTAAGTGGAGAAACTCTCTTCATTGGAGTCTGTGCTTGGTACCTGTGTAAAGCAGGCTTGGTGGGAACCTTAGAACATTCCAGAGACAGGGTTTGCCTCTGAAAGCTTCCTGACCTCTCGAGAGACTAGGGCAGTAAGAGTGAGGCTGAGGAAGAAGGATGCATCGTCTTTTTGTCATGAGGAAATAACTGAAGTCATCCTTCCAGAAAAGGAAAATGGAAAGAGCCACTCAGAAGACGCTGGGGGAAGGACGACGTCCCCTAGACCTGCAGTGGGAGGCAGAGGCCCCCTGGCCTTGACTCAGCTCAGGGCAGCCCCTTCCACGTGGGGCCGCGCCCGCCAGCACCGACGTGGGGGCCTGGACGCGGCTCCTCTCGGGAGCTTGGGAAGATGCTCAGTCCCCATTTCCTACCAGCAGCTCCGACCTCGTCCCGTGACCGGGGTCCTGACCTCCCAGCAGGGGCTGCAGGAGAGAGCTCTGTTCTCAGGGAAGCAGAAACAGGAGGAGAGGGAGGCGCACTTCCAAAGACTCGTCCGAAGCATCTTCTGTTCCCAGTTGCAGAGGAGTTGTCTGTTCTCCACTTCTCTTCTTAGAACCTTAGTTTGAACTTTGGAATGTCCAATTCAGCAGAGTATAGTGTGTTTGCATGATCATTGGTGCCCGTGAATACTTTTTAGTCATTAAAAAAAAAATCAGAACTCACACATTGCAAGTGGTACTGGGTTTCGATGGGACACTTTGGGGAGAATTTTGAAGGTGTCACTTATCTGCACCCAAAGGAGCATAAAGGGCATGGTTTTCAAGGGTCTTTGTTAAGCCTGGGGGCAGTAAACACAGTTACTTAGAACTTCAGCACGGAGAGGAGCAAAGGAAGAAACAGCAATCGCTTCCAAGAAGAGGCCTGGCGATGGACCTGGCCCAGGGTGGGGGAGATGGGTGCTGCCTGGACCAGGTGGGTCCAGGGCTCAGCCAGAGGCACTCTGAGCAAGGTGGTGTCCCGTGAGGGCGCCGTCTCTAAGTGGGAGCCCCCTCCAGACCAGGCATCGAAACTGCCTTGTGAACAGGCAGCCTCACATTTAAGGACAACTTAAAAAAAATCGAGTTTAGAAATGCCCCCATTTAGGTTACCGGTTAACAGGCTTGGCTCTGAGCGGCTCCCCAGATCAAGACGCATCTTCCTGTCAGGGGGTTCGCCAGCCCCTGAGATCACTTATAGCACCTAATCTCATCAAACCCCAGCCCTTTCATCTGTAAAAATATAACAACAACAAGAACCTAACCACCAAATGGAAACAAACAAACAAGCAGAAAACAAACGACGGATCTCCGGTACTGAGTAAATGAATTGAGATTACACTGTGCATTTTATACTGTCTGGTGCGGGTTAGGCCCTCCGTAAATGTTTACTCTCTTTTGATACGTTGCAGACTCCAGGGACAATCCTAAATTACAAATTCCAAAAAGGTTTTGAACAACGCCAGCGTTAATGAAAGAGGATGCTGAGTGTGATCTCTGGGTAAATGATCACACTAGACCCTCCTTGCTTGTCCACAGACCGTCTGAACCGCAGCCGTATTTTTTATCTGTTACACACATATGTGCTCTAAGTCACTTCAGTCGTGTCTGACTCTTTGTAACCCCATGGACTGTAGCTCACCAGGCTCCTCTGTCCATGGGATTCCCTGGGCAAGAACACTGGAGTAGGGTGTCATGGCCCCTTCCAGGGGATCTTCCCAAACCAGGGACTTAACTTGTGTCTCTTACGTCTCCTGCAGTGGCAGACGGGTTCTCTACCACTGTCCCACCTGGGAAGCCATTTATGATGAATATAAAAACCAGATAGACTGGCAGTGTAAGAGTGAGTGGAGACACATTTTGCATAAAGCTAAAATTTCTTTTTAAATTTTTATTGTCAGAACCATTTTTTTTTTGAGGTGATCAGTTCCTTGTGGCATTGTTACAAATTGCCAAAAGATTTGGTTTTTAATTCAATATATAATAGGTTCAAGATATAGTAGGTAATTTTCCAAATAACACAGTATCCTGAAGTCAAGCATTTCTCCGGAATGCTTTCTGAGATGAAACACCACAACACAGAGTGTTATAGCACTTCAGTAAATGCAAAACATACCGTATGTGACTTTTATTTTTCAAATATAAAAAGCACTTTGGGGATTGTTTCCGTAACTGCGTAAGCGTTGCTGGGCTCACCCCTGGGTAACCAGTAGTGATCACATGTTCCCCTAAGGTTCTGATGTGAGGAGCTTAACTTGACAGAGAGGTGACCCCTTTCCCATCTATAACTCTTGGCTGTCAAAGGACAGGTCACCCCGGCAGTTTCGCTGAGTCCGCCTAACCAGTGGCCATAGAAGTTTTTCAAGAGATTTTCCAGGTTATAGTCTATTAAGATTTTACTCTTACAATATTCTTAACTTTTTCCATAAAGATGGGCCATAAACACGAGAAGTAATGGGATCCAGGGCTGTCAGGGAGCCAGCAACTCAACATAGTCTCTGAAAACATGGGTGCCCTGGATGGGGTGCGTGGTCTATCCCCGCACGCTTTATTGCTGCCTGTAGCCTGCAGTGCAACGGCAGCTGTTAGGGTTTTAACATGTGGGCTGAAAGCCCGTTTGCTCCAGATTCGATGAAATGTTAACACTGCTTCTGAAATGTGTTTTAAATGTTGCGCTAACACGTCGCCCTGAGTTACGCTGAGGGGAGTCGAGACGTACAGGTTCCTTCTCACTTCTCAGTTACGACTGTATGTCATGGAAACATGTGAAATTTATGTTTTAAAACCCGTAAAGTCTTCTCCTTAAAGACGTTATTAATTTTAAAGTTCTGTTTCAGAATAATCGTATATTTGTCACCAGAAGTACCGTGAAAGAAATGACTTTGTAGCCACATTAGAACTGTGTGTCGAGGAAGCGGTGGAGGGGGGCAAGGCGGGGGCGGGGGGGCGGCAGGGGGCCGGTGTGGGGGTGGGGGTGGGGGCAGTGGCGGCGGCGGGGGGGTGGGGGCGGGGGGGTGGGGGGGTGGGGGCGGGGGGTGGGGGGGTGGGGGCGGGGGGTGGCGGGGGTGGGGGGGGTGGCGGGGGGGTGGGGGCGGGGGGCGGGGAGGGTGGGCGCAGTGGCGGCGGGGGGGGGGGGGGCGGGGGACGGCGGGGGGGTGGGGGCGGGGGACGGCGGGGGGGTGGGGGCGGGGGACGGCGGGGGGGTGGGGGCGGGGGGACGGCGGGGGGGTGGGGGCGGGGGACGGCGGGGGGGGTGGGGGCGGGGGACGGCGGGGGGGCGGGGGGGGTGGGGGCGGGGGGACGGCGGGGGGGGCGGCGGGGGGCGGCGGCGGCGGGGGCGCTCCGCGTTCTGAGCTGACCCTTGTCTGCTGCTCCACTGCAAGTGCCGCGGGAGGGGTTTACTGCGCAGCTGCGCAGACTTCTTTGCGGGAACAGCTTATTGCTGATGGGCAGAAAATACTGAGCGTTCAGGAAACAGAAGACAGTCTTACGGACTGAATGTGTCTCCCGGCCCCAAATCTGTACCTTGAAGTCTTCATCCCTCCCACTTTGGAAACAGGATCTTTAAAGAAGTAATTAAGGTAAAAAGTCAGGCGGGAAAGAATCTGCTTGCATCGAAGGAGACTTGGGTTCAGTCCCTGGACTGGGAAGATCCCCTGGGGAAGGGACCAGCTCCCCGCTCCAATATTCTGGCTGAAGAATTCCAAGGGGGTCACAAAGAGTCGGACACGACTGAGCGCCTTTCACGTCCCTTCGGGGCTTCCCAGGGGGCTCTAGCGAAAAGAACCCCCTCGGCAGTGCAGGAGGCATAAGAGACACGAGTTTGATCCCTGGGTCAGTAAGTTTCCCTGGAAGAGGGTGCGGCAACCCACTCCAGGATTCTTGCTAGGAGAACCCCACGGACAGAGGAGCCTGGCGGCTACAGTCCACAGGGCCGACAGCTGAACACGACTGAAGCACGCAAACGTGGAAGGAAAAACGGGGTCACAGGAGTCGCCGTGCAGCCGCTCAGCTGTGTCCAGCTCTTTACAACTCCACGGACTGCAGCGCGCCAGGCTTCTCTGCCCTTCAGTATCCCCAGAGTTTGTTCAAAGTCACGTCCACTGAGTCAGTGATGCCATCCAACCATCTCGTTGTCTGCTGTCCCCTTCTCTTCTTGCTCTCAACCTTCCCCAGCATCACAGTCTTTTCCAATGAGTTGATTCCGCATCAGATGGTCAGTGGATTGGAGTTTCACCTTCTGCATCAGTTCTTCCAATAAATATTCTGGGTTGATTTCCTTTAGGGTTGACTGGTTTGATCTCCTTGTAGGCCAAGGGACTCTCAAGAGTCTTCTCCAGCATCACAGTTTGAAAGCACCGATTCTGTGGCGCTCAGCCTTCTTTATGAGGTCACATGGATGAGGCTTCACTCAATCTGACAGATGCCCTTATAAGAAGAGATGAGGACACAGACACTCTAAGGGCAGCAGCGTGTCCAGGGAGAGACAGACATCTACTCACCAGGAGAGCCCCTCAGAAGGAGCCACCCTGCTGACACTTAGATCTTGGACTTCCAGCCTCTGGAACTGTGGGGAAAGAAATATCGATAGTTGAAGGCATCCTGGGAAACCAACTCAGCAGGCTACCTGTGGGAGTTGCAAGGTCCCTGGAGACAGATAATTTCCAAAACCTCTTGGATGCTCTGTCTATGTGAGCATGCCATTTTAGAAGATTTAAGTCAAAAAGTGACTGAGAACATTGGCAGCCATTCCCAGCCGTTTTCACCCTGCCGGGGGCACTGGAGCACGGTGTGGGGTCACCCTGTTCCCTGTCTGTGCCTGCTGTCTGGTGGGGTGAGCACCTCTGTCCAGAGTGGCCAGGACTGTGAACAGAGGAACACGTGCTGGTGACATCCTCCTTTGGGAGATTCTTGATAAGGTTGCCGATTGCTCTGCACCACCTTGGGACTCACCTGAGATTGCCACTCTGCTCCAGGCACAGGCCCCTCCCATCCTCACCTTTGTGCTGCTGATTCAGGCTCTTTTCTTGCCAAAGGTGCTCGTGTCACTTCCTTCCAATGCCCCTCTCAGTAGGAAGCCCCCACGCCTTGCATTTCCACTCCACATAAGTGCTTTCCACACCAGGTGACTTTCTTTAAGAACACTGAGACCTCACGTTTCTTTCTGGCCATCATTGTGGATTGTCAGGAACCAGTAAAAAAACAAAAACAAAACCCAAGGTCTACATCCATACTACCAGGAGATAGCATATTGTCGAGAAAAGCAAAGCAAATTCTTTTATTTCACAGTTGAGGGTGGATTTCTGAAGCCATATAAGTGTCTGAGAGCATCCTTGTAATTGTCATCCCTCGGTCTCTTGTATTAGGCTGTGTGAAGGGAAGTTGTGTGAACAGTTAACACTCTTGTGCACTGGAAATGTGGGGAAAACCTGCATTTTTTATTAGTTAACCTTTTATGAGAGCAAATGAGCTCTTTAGCTCAGTTCAGTTGCTCAGTCGTGTTCTACGCTTTGAGACCCCACGGACTACAGTACACCAGGGTTCCCTGTTCATCACCAACTCCTGGACCTTACTCAAACTCATGAGCATTGAGTCAGCAATGCCATCCAACATCTCGTCCTCTGTCATCCCTTCTCCTTCTGCCTTCGGTCTTTTCCAAGGAGTCAGCTCTTCAGATCAGGTGGCAAAAGGATTGGAGTTCCAGCTTCAGCATCAGTCCTTCCAATGAATATTCAAGACTATTTCCTTTAGGATGGACTGGTTGGATCTCCTTGCTGTCCAAGGGACGCTCAAGTGTCTTCTCCAACATCACAGTTCAAAAATCTCAACTCTTCAGCCCTCAGCTTTCTTCACTGTCCAACTCTCACATCCATACATGACTACTGGAAAAACCATAGCATCGACTAGACAGACCTTTGTTGACAAAGTAATGTTTCTGCTTTTTAACATGGTGTCTAGGTTGCTCATAACTTTTCTTCCAAGGAGTAAGCGTCTTTTAATTTCATGGCTGAACCCACCATCTGCAGTGATTTTGGAGTCCCCCAAAATAAAGTCTGTCACTATTTCCATTGTTCCCCCATCTATTTCCCATGAAGTGATGGGACCAGATGCCATGATCTTAGTTTTCTGAATTTTGAGTTTTAAGCCAACTTTTTCACCCTCCTTTTGACTTTCATCAAGAGGCTCTTTTGTTCTTCACTTTCTGCCATAAGGGTGGTGTCATCTGTACATCTGAGGTTATTGATATTTCTCCCGGCAGTCTTGGCTCCCACTTGTACTTCATCCAGTCTGGCATTTTTCATGATGTACTCTGCATATAAGTTAAATAAGCAGGGTGACAATATACAGCCTTGACATACTCCTTTTCCTATTTGGAACCAGTCTGTTGTTCCATGCCCAGTTCTAACTGTTGCTTCCTGATCTGCATATAGATTTCTCAGGAGGCAGGTCAGGTGGTCTGGTATTCCCATCTTTTCAGAATTTTCCAGAGTTTGTTGTGATCCACATAGTCAAAGGCTTTGGCACAGTCAATAAAGCAGAAGTAGATGTTTTCCTGGAACTTTCTCACTTTTTCATTGATCTAACAGATGTTGGCAATTTGATCTCTGGTTCCTCTGCCTTCTCTAAATCCAACTTGAACATCTGGAAGTTCATGGTTCACATACTATTGAAGCCTGACTTGGAGAATTTTGAGCATTACTTTGCTAGCATGTGAAATGAGTGCAATTGTGCAGTAGTTTGAACATTCTTTGGGCAAACATTCTTTGCCTTTCTTTGAGATTGGAATGAAAACTGATCTTTTCCAGTCCTGTGGCCACAGAATGATCTGTTAGTTTCCAAGGCAAATCATTCAATATCATAGTAATCCAAGTCTGTGCCCCGACCAGTAATGCTGAAGAAGTTGAAGTTGAGAGACCATCTAGAACTAACATCCAAAAAAGATGTCCTTCTCATTATGGGGGACTGGAATGCAAAAGTAGGAAGTCAGCAAATACCTGGAGTAAGAGGCAAGTGTGGCTATGGAGTACAGAATGAAGGAGGGCAAATCTAACACAGTTTTGCCAAGAGAATGCATGGCTCATAGCAAACACCCTCTTTCAAGAACACAAGAGAAGACTCTACACATGGAAATCACCAGATGGTCAATACCAAAATCAGATTGATTATATTCTTTGCAGCCAAAGATGATGAAGCTCTATACAGTCAGCATCAACAAGACCAGGAGCTGACTGTGGCTCAGATCATGAGCTCCATATTGCCAAATTCACACTTAAATTGAAAAAAGTAGGGAAAAATCACTAGACCATTCGGTTATGACCTAAATCAAATCCCTTATGATTATATAGTGGAAGTGACAAATAGATTCAAGGGATTAAATCTGATAGACAGAGTGCTTGAAGAACTATGGACAGAAGTTTGTGACATTGTACAGGAGGCAGGGATCAAGACCATCTCCAAGAAAAAGAAATGCAAAAAGGCAAAATGGTTGTCTGAGAATGCCTTACAAATATCTATGAAAAGAAGAGAAGGAAAGGCAAAGTAGAAAAGGAAAGCTATACCCATTTGAATGTAGAGTTGCAAAGAATAGCAAGGAGAGATAAGAACGCCTTCTTCAGTGATCAATGCAAAGAAATAGAGGGAAGGAACAGAATGGGAAAGACTAGAGATCTCATCAGAAAATTAGAGATACCAAGGGAACATTTCATGCAAAGATGGGCTCAGTAAAGGATAGAAATCGTATGGACCTAACAGAAGCAAAGATATTAAGAAGAGGTGGCAAGAATACATGGAAGAAATATACAAAAAGATCTTCATGACTCAGATAACCATGATGGTTGTGATCACTTACCTAGAGCCAGACATCCTGGAATGTGAAGTCAAGTGGGCCTTAGAAAGCATCACTGTGAACAAAGCTAGTGGAGGTGATGGAATTCCAGTTGAACTATTTTAAATACTAAAAGATATTCTGTGAAAGTGCTGCACTCAATATGCCAGCAAATTTGGAAATTGCTTGTTTCAGTTCAGTTCAGGCGCTCATTCATGTCAGACTCTTCGAGACCCCATGAATCGCAGCACACAAGGCCTCCCTGTCCATCACCAACTCCCCGGAGTTCACTCAGACTCATGTTCATCGAGTCATCTCATCCCCTGTCATCCCCTGCTCCTCCTGCCTCAAATCCTTCCCAGCATCACAGTCTTTTCCAATGAGTCAACTCTTCACATGAGGTGGCCAGAGTACTGGAGTTTCAGCTTTAGCATAGTTCTTTCCAAAGAAATCCCAGGGCTGATCTCCTTCAGAATGGACTGGTTGGATCTCCTTGCAATCCAAGGGACTCTCAAGAGTCTTTTCCAACACCACACTTCAAAAGCATCAATTCTTCGGCACTCAGCCTTCTTCACAGTCCAACTCTCACATCCTTACATGACCACAGGAAAAACCATAGCCTTGACTAGACGGACCTTAGTCGGCAAAGTGATGTCTCTGCTTTTGAATATAATCTAGGTTGGTAGTAACTTTCCTTCCAAGGAGTAAGCGTCTTTTAATTTCATGGCTGCAGTCACCATCTGCAGTGATTTTGGAGCCCCCAAAATAAAGTCTGACACTGTTTCCACTGTTTCCCCATCTATTTCCCATGAAGTGATGGGACTGGATGCCATAATCTTTGTTTTCTGAATGTTGAGCTTTAGGCCAACTTTTTCACTCTCCTCTTTCACTTTCATCAAGAGGCTTTTTAGTTCCTCTTCACTTTCTGCCATAAGGGTGGTGTCATCTGCATATCTGAGGTGATTGATATTTCTCCCGGCAGTCTTGATTCCAGCTTGTGTTTCTTCCAGTCCAGCGTTTCTCATGATGTACTCTGCATAGAAGTTAAATAAGCAGGGTGACAATATCCAGTCTTGACGTATTCCTTTTCCTATTTGGAACCAGTCTGCTGTTCCATGTCCAGTTCTAATTGCTGCTTCCTGACCTGCATACAGATTTCTCAGGAGGCGGGTCAGGTGGTCTGGTATTCCCATCTCTTTCAGAATTGTCCACAGTTTATTGTGATCCACACAGTCAAAGGCTTTGGCATAGTCAATAAAGCAGAAGTAGATGTTTTTCAGGAACTCTCTTGCTTTTTCCATGATCCAGCAGATGTTGGCAATTTGATCTCTGGTTCCTCTGCCTTTTCTAAAACCAGCTTGAACATCAGGAAGTTCACAGTTCACGTATTGCTGAAGCCTGGCTTGGAGAATTTTGAGAATTACTTTACTAGCATGTAAGATGAGTGCAATTGTGCAGTAGTTTGAGCATTCTTTGGCATTGCCTTTCTTTGGAATTGGAAAGAACACTGAGCTTTTCCAGTCCTGTGGCCACTGCTGAGTTTTCCAAATTTGCTGGCATATTGAGTGCAGCACTCTCACAGAATATCTTTCAGGATTTGAAACAGCTCAACAGGAATTCCATCACTTCCCCTAAATTTGTTCATAATAATGCTTTCTAAGGCCTCCTTGACTTCACATTCCAAGATGTCCGGCTCTAGATTAGTGATCACATCATCGTGATTATCTGGGTTGTGAAGATCTTTTTTGTACAGTTCTTCCATGTATTCTTGCTACCTCTTCTTAATATTTTCTGCTTCTGATAGGTCCAGACCATTTTTGTCCTTTATCAAGCCCATCTTTGCATGAAATGTTCCCTTGGTGTCTCTAATTTTCTTGAAGAGATCTCTAGTCTTTCCCATTCTGTTGTTTTCCTCTATTTCTTTGCATTGATCACTGAAGAAGGCTCTCTTATCTCTTCTTGCTATTCTCTGGAACTCTGCATTCAGATGCTTTTATCTTTCCTTTTCTCCGTTGCTTTTCACCTCTCTTCTCTTCACAGCTATTTGTAAGGCCTCCCCAGACAGCCATTTTGCTTTTTGCATTTCTTTTCCACGGGGATGGTCTTGATCCCTATCTCCTGTACAATGTCACGAACCTCATTCCATAGTTCATCAGGCACTCTATCTATCAGATCTAGGCTCTTAAATCTATTTCTCACTTCCACTGTATAACCATAAGGGATTTGATTTAGGTTTATACCTGAATGGTCTAGCTGTTTTACCTACTTTCTTCAATTTGAGTCTGAATTTGGTAATAAGGAGTTCATGATCTGAGCCACAGTCAGCTCCTGGTCTTGTTTATTTGACTGTATAGAGCTTCTCCATCTTTGGCTGCAAAGAATATAATCAGTCTGATTTCAGTGTTGACCATCTGGTGATGTCCATGTCTAGAGTCTTCTCTTGTGTGGTTGGAAGAGGGTGTTTGCTATGACCAGTGCATTTTCTTGGCAAAACTCTATTAGTCTTTGCCCTGCTTCATTTCACATTCCACGACCAAATTTGCCTGTTACTCCAAATTTTACTTCCTACTTTTGCATTCCAGTCCCCTATAATGAAAAGGACATCCTTTTTGGGTGTTAGTTCTAAAAGGTCTTGTAGGTCTTCATAAAACTTGGACCATATTGGAGACTATATCAAGTATAGCAAAGCTATTTCTAAGGATGAGAGTTTCTGCATCCTGAAAAAGGAAGGATTGATTAGGAGGAGCCCCTTGGGAGGGGCAGAAATACTTCAAAAAAATAATCCTAGTCATTGGTCCAGAAAGCAGTAGCTTTATGCATTCTCCCTGCCCCATCACATCCCCGAGGTGGTATCTGGTTCTAGAAATGGGTACTCAGTTTCTTGTAGAATGTTAAAAATAATGATAGCATGTTAGTTTGATGGAACTATATGAACAATGGTGCACTGATCTTTTTGCAGAGAGGAAGAAAGGATGGCTTACCTGCCTGGTGTCAGTTGCTCAGGGAAGAAAAGCTCAGTGAGTAAAATGGCTAGACGAGGTCTTGTTTTTCTCAAGAAGTCGGTGCCTAGAGGAATTTCCTGTCTGGGTTCCTCTCCTGCTCCTTGTTCTGGCTTCTTAGAATATGCAAATTCTGGGCACTTGGGCTCAAAGAATCACACACGTAAACCCTTGGCTTTTCCTGGTGTGTGGTCAGGCCAGCCTTCGGGTTTCAGGTCGGACCCTCTTGCCTCTCTTCATTTGCTTTTTGGTGTTCGGCCTGTGAGTTCACCTAATAGTCATTGATCCATTACGTAGTCCAAGGGGCAAAGGCGTGGATGGCTTTTAGCGCGTTATTTGCCTTCAGCAGACTTGCCACATTAGCCGACAGCTACTGGACTGGAGGCTGTCGCCGGATATTTGAACAGGGCGATGATTACCTTTAGGCTCCACGTGCGCCTCCTAATGTTGCTTGTGTCTGTTGTCATTTTCTCATACCACCACCCCTTTACAAACACAGGGCGCCTGTACCGAGAATCATGAGCTCTAAATGTGAATTATCTCTGGTGCTTGTTACGGCTCCCACATCAGCCCGTGACTTTTTACTCCTTGCAAGTGACTCAGGATTAGAGAAATGTTTCCACAAATGGAAGTTGTTAGCCTCCGTTTGGCTGCTTCTCCACCATGATTTTCGATGATTTGATTTTATTTTTCCTAAATGGCTGTTTGTGTTATGCATGGAATCATTCTGTTAGCCTCTGGGGTTTGTGTGATAGGAGGGCAGCTAACTGCTTTTGTTAGGGTCATCGGTAAGGTGATCTATTGTCATGAAGGAGTTAGGGATCACTGGGAAAATTGACCTCGTATGCTACTTGTGTGCACGGCAGATTTGGAACGGTGCAGCCCAGCATTTATTATATCATGAAGCTCAGCATCTGTCCCTACTTAAATGTCACATTTTTGGTTGTTTAACACACAGATTGCCCTGCTGCCAGCCTCTTGAAGATATAACCTGAGAGGCGTCGGCTTTGATGCTAGAATCTTGAAGGGTTTTTCTTTCCTTTTCTGACTGTCACGACTACTTATGAGGGAGCTGAGTTTGACAGTTATAATAGAATGAGGAAAAATGAGCAGAACACGGAGCGCTTAGGGAGTTCCAGAAGAGAACCCAAAGTGATACAAGATTTGAACATAAATCCCCTTGAGAGAAGCTTAAAAGTATTTTGCTTTGGAAAAAAAAATATATATCTGAGGATGGACTTAATAATTGTAGCTGGGTCTGCATAACAGACTTCAGATGGTTGAGGTTTAGGGAAACAGAGATGAAATTGCCTGTTTAGTGATGTTTTCAACCACTAAATGTTTGGTAGAGGCTTAAACGCAACCACAGTCCCCATCTCTCCCAAGCTTGATACCTTCTCAACCACTCTGGAAGTCCTTGGCTCACCAGGGGAGGTTTTGTATAGCCGAGGCTATTCCCACTTGCTTTTGTTTGATATTTCCTCTTTCAGCTGAAAGCACCCAGGCTCGCTTTTCTTTAAATTCTTGGCTGCACCCTATTGACGTCTGTGGTAGGCAAATGCTCCTCGGGGTGTTATTGTTATCATGGCGTGCGTTTACAGATATCGACACTATCACCCCAAATGTGCTGCTAGTGATAGTGAGCTGGTCCAAGCACTGGCTGTCAGTGTCCCCGAGTAGCCAGCTCATCACCCAGAAACCCTCACAGCCTACTCAGAATCCTGCGAAGACCCCAGATGCACACAATTTTCATGTTCGCTAAAGTATTATTTCTTTTTGTATTTGACAGTAAGTGGCACAGAAAAGTTAAAAGTATGTTTGCAACTGGTGACAACAAGGCAATGTAATGCAGTCATTGACTACGTGAAAAAAATTCTTCGTAGGAGAGAGCTCATTGTCCCAAGCTTATCCTGTTGTTACGACCCCGTGTCATTTCAGCTTCCAAGTTTAAAGCAAGTTCATCGAGACAGTAATACAAACAACATCTCTCCTGGGAACTGCGGGATCCAGGACAAATAAGAATCAGATCCTATTCTTATCCAACTGGAGTTTCTTGGTGGGAAGAAAGAACACAGCAATGAGCACAGGTGAGGAAGGCTCAGATGGGCTGGGGTCAGAGGACTATAGAGACACCTGTGAGCCCTGGGAGGTGTGGGGTAAGGGAAGGATGGGGTTAACAGGCATGGCTGGCATCACCAGGAACCAATACTGTCCGTCTGCGGCCGGTGGGAGCTACTTCAAACTGGCTCTTGGGCCCTCTGGAACTGATTCCAGAATGTCGTCCTTCCTGTCCCCTTGAAAGAGGTCACGGGCTCACCTTGTCCAAGTCCTACTCCAGACGTGGTCTCAGCCACCCCCTCCAGGAGCTCTGGTTATTCTGAGCAGCACAGTCTGGATACCAGGTAGATTGATTTTTTGTTTCATCACAGAAATGTTTCAGAATTTGGAGGGATAAAACTTACATCTTGTACCACTTCAAATGCAGGCATACGTGTTCCCGTGGCCCACGAGTCTCCTAAAGGTGTTTGGATGTTCTGGTGGGAAATGTTATCCTACCTCACAGTATGTTACTTTTGTATTCCATGGTGGTTATATTTTAACAGAATCAATATTTCTTACAGTTTCAGTTTTTCAATTTATATTAAATATTTATATTATATATTTATTAATATAAATTAATATTTATATTAAACATTTACCTTTTTAAAAGACTTCAGCACCCTGTATTCCCAGGCAGTAGCCCATCCAGGTACTAACCAGGCCCAGCCCTGCTTAGCTTCTGAGATAAGATCAGGCTGTTCAGGGTGGTGTGGCCACGGTCTGCCCTAGAAATTTTAATTGCCTCTAACCAGTAAAGCTTCAAGTTAAATTGCTACTGTTCAGTTGCTAAGTCGTGTCCGACTCTTTGCGACCCCATGGACGGCAGCACGCCAGGCCTTCCTGTCCTTCATCCACTCCTGGAGTTTGCTCAAACTCATATCATCTGGTCAGTGATGCCATCCAACCATCTCATCCTCTGTCGTCCCCTTCTCCTCTCGCCTTCAATCTTCCCTAGCGTCAGGGTCTTTTCAATGAGTTGTGTCTTTGCATCAGGTGGCCAAAGTATTGGAGTTTCAGCTTCAGCATCAGCCCTTCCAATGAATAAATTAAGAAAATTAATTGCCATTTAAATAATGAAAAACAACACATTATTTTTCTGTTAAAATAGGTGCACACATACCAGCAAGGACATCAGCAGGCAGATGCAGAGGCAAGATGTGGGGATGTGATGCAGTGGGGTGGAGCGGAGTCTCTGTTAAGAATCAGCAGTTAGAAGCTGAGGGCTCCTGGGAAAGATGCTCCCTCTGAGCCTCCTCTGAAACGGAGCGTGACGGCCCCTGCTAGGGAGAGGGTGGTGAGGTTGATGGGACGCTGCTCCTGAGGTGACCAGTAGGGTGTCTGGCTCACAGACGTACTAAAAGAATAGAAATGCATAAGCCATTTGCTTCTGGAAACAGTACATGAAATGTGACCATCGGTGAGGCGACCTGGGTTTCCGGTGCTTGCTCTGTCTCTAAAGAGCGATGTGGCCACTGAACTATCGTCAGGTCTGTGGGGCTCAGTCTCCAAACCTGGAAAGACCTGGGCCTGGACCACAAATCAGAAACGAGGGAGCTAGAGCTTGGCCTACAGAGTGAGGTAAGTCAGAGAGAGAAAGGCAAATATTGTATATTAATGCGTGTATATGGAACCTCGAAAGATGGTACTGATGAACCACACAACTTAGTGACTGAACCACCACTATGACTGTGTATGTGTATGTGTGTGTTAGAGACTGTGTATGCGTGTGTGTGTGTGTGCACGTGTGTGTGCGTGTGCAGGTGTGTGTGTGTCTGTGGGCATGTGCTGTGGCCCCCTGACCGCTGTAGCCCTGAAATATTTCTCATCGGAAACGCACCCTGGAGTGTGCTGCACACCTGACCCAGAGGGAATCAACTCTGGGCTGTGAGCTGGTGTGAAGGAAACCCCCAGTGCAAACTGTCGCGGCATAGACGGTGTCGGTGTGATAATTCTTACCTTCCTTTCGCTCACTTCTTTTCGCTCGAAATGTAGCCTGCGTCAGTTTCTTCTTCTTTCCCTCTTTGGAAGCGATTTTCTTGGATGGTGTAAGAAATCCACGAGCGCAGCGGTGGGTATTGAAATCCCTTTCTTCTTCATAAAACTTCAGAGCCGCTGTCTGCCAGAGCAGGCAGAATCTTGTCCCCCTGGGGAAAGTGATCCCTAGGGTAATGTGGAAGATCCGGCAGCAGGAGGTCTCAGCCGATCTTTGATGCCTCTGTGGTCTATCAGCCCCTTTCTTCTTTCTGCTAGCACCAAACCCTAAAATAAGGTTTTTTTTCCCTACATCTTCAACTCCGAGCTTATTGGGGAAAAAAAAATTCCTTTTAAGCCTGCCATTTTGTCTTTCTAACCAATTAATTTCCATACCACAAATTAAAAATATAATCGATCTTGTATGCTAATCCCCCAGGGAGATGTCTATTTTATGTCACCCATGAACAACTATCTTTCTGGGGTCTCTAGCACTGGGAGACTCTCCCAACTTCCGCTGGTGACAATAGGTGATTCACAGAAAGTGAGTTCCACCCCAGCTGTGTCTGTTACACAGCATACTGGACCAACTGCCTGTGTGACAGGGTGTTCCGGCGCTCTGAAGCCACTTTAGGGTACGGCGATGCCAAGACACCAGGCTGAGATGTATTAATTTCAGTTGTGAGAAGGAGAGGAAAAAAGAACCTTGAGGTCCCCTTCTATGTTTCTTGCTGTCCTTTTGAAAATTAAATAAAGTACATTTTCTTTTATTGGATGGTTTTCTCTCTTAACCTCACTAGGAGGAATTCCCTCAGGAGAAGAGCATTTTAAAAGGAAGCTAGCAGGTACATTAAACCTTTAGGAAGTCCGATATTCCTGCTGCAGTGCTGACTCCCCACACACCAGCTTGTAACCCCTGTGCCAGCTATATCTGAAGTTTTCTCCAGACCACATACAATGGTAGAGGGGAAGGAAATATTAAAGTTCAACAGAAGCTCTAGAATATTTTCAAATTTGAAAACATGTGACTTGCAGACATATTCGATAAACGAGGCACCATGTTTTAAGATGCCTGTGCACAGCTGTCTCTAAGATCCACCATCATTCATCCCACAGGTATTTTTGAATCCTTGTGTGGCAAGTGATATCCTAGACACCGGGGGTAAGTCAGTGAACAAAAGACAGAAATCCCTGACCAAGAAATGTGATAAACAGTAGATTATAGTGTCTGAACGTGCTATAGAAACAGGAAGTGAGACAAGCAAGCTGCAGGTTTGTGATGGAGAGTGGGTGTGACGAACAAAGAGGTGGCCAGTTAGGGTGACACAGAGAAGGCGACATTTGCACAAGGATCTGAGTGAAGTGAGGGAGTCGGTCCAGAGACACCTGTGGGGGAAGAACCCTGGGTCAAGAGAAGAGTGGTGCAAAGGCCAGGCGTGAAGAGGGAGGGGGCCAGCAAAGCGGCAGCATCACCGGAGCAGAGAGGAGGGCTGGGGGAGACAGGAGATGGGGCTGGAGCCCCTGTGCAGACACAGCGCTCACTCTGGATGGAAGGGGCCGCTGCTGGGGTTCAAATGGAGAGAGACAGATGTGACTTACATTCTCCCATGGCGGCGAGCTGCCAGTGTGGTCCAGGTGGAGATGATGGTCCCCCAGACCACAGGGCAGCAGCGGGAAGGATGAGAAGTGACCACAGTCCAGGTGACTTTGAACCCTGAGCCCGGGATGTTTCCCAACCCATGAGCTATGACATAACAGGAAGAAAAAGAGTCAAGGTCAATTCCAAAGACTTTGGCCAGGGCAACTGAGAGGTGGGGTGGATGGGAAGACTGAAACTCCCATGGATTTGGGTGTGAAGTTCAGGAATTCAGTTTTGGATGCGCTAAGCTTGAGACGTCTGTGAAACATCTGAGCTGGCATGTTGAGTGTGAAGGAGGATGGGTGAGTCCCCGGTTGGAGGTATGTCAGGCTGGGGATGCAGAGGTGAGGGCCATTGGAGTACAGACAGCATCTAACTCCAGGAGATGGGAAGATGCTGCCGAGGAAGTGAGTCAAGAGACAAGAAAACATTTATGTCAGGACGTTACAGACGCACACTGTCCTCCACAGAGTATGGGAGCCGGCCTTCTGGTAGCTGATGGGGGGGTGGTCACGGGGGTCTCCCCATGATTTGGGCTTCTACTCAGCATGGCTGCCTTCTGTCTGAGGCCTCCAGATGTGTCCTGCCTTGGACCCTTCTAGACAACATGCTACTGGGCTCTGCCAGGGTGGGGAGGGCTGAATTTAGCTCCTCGGGTCCAGGTGCCTCCCAGCCACACTTTCCATACTCCTTCCTGTCTTTACCCTCCCACTCCCCGAGTCCCTCTTCCAGAAGAGAGAGGGGTTTCCACCTACGGCACCTCTGTGGGTCTCCGGCCGCCTCCCCTACTGTCCATCACCGCCTGGCCCACCCATCACTCACACAGATTCAGCCGAGCGGCCACCTCAGTGCTGCTGTCTGTTTATTTATAGTGACTATGTTTTTCATTATGGCCCCTTTTCTGTTTCCCTCTTTCTTTTACGCTCCTCTTTTCCAAGCAGCCCTCGCCTGGCCCCCTGGGGAGGCTGTGGCTGGGGTCTAGCGCTTCAGCTCCCACTTTCCTCCAGGACTAGAGTAAGCAGAGGCTACGTGGCTCTGCTCGCTCTTTCTGCTGTTTGTGGACAATGGTCTTGAAGCGATGGCAACTGAGACACCTACAAGAACGAGCTCGCTGGGAAGCAAGGCCCTCAGAGGTGAACCTAAAACCCAGGAGCAGGACAAGAGCATGCAGCCCTTGCAGACACATGCAGAGGAAGGGAGCAGGACCGTCTGCGGCAGCTTCGTGAATTGCCATTTGCTCCTCCGCCTCCTGCTCCTCTAAACTTAAGCTGAAAGGCGAGGCCTCTGCAGTGCACGCGTTTCTGACTGATTCAAGGACGCCTGCTGGTCTGGAGTTCAAAGTTGCCTTTGCCATCTCCTCAGCATCTTTCTCTGCCCCTCTACACTCTCCCAGCCCACCCAGGATCCTTCTAGGAGCCTCTCCCCTCCACACTCTCCCAGCCCACCCAGGATCCTTCTAGGAGCCTCTCCCCCTCCACACTCTCCCAGAACACCCAGGATCCTTCTAGGAGCCTTCTAGGAGCCTCTCCCCCTCCACACTCTCCCAACACACCCAGGATCTTCCCAGCACACCCCCGGATCCTTCTAGGAGCCTCTCCCCCTCCACACTCTCCCAGCACACCCCAGATCCTTCTAGGAGCCTCTCTCCCTCCACACTCTCCCAATACACCCAAGATCCTCCCAGCACAGTCCGGATCCTTCTAGGAGCCTCTGGGAAATGACCAGGGCATTGGTCATCTCCTGCCTTCATGTTGGGACGCACACTTGACGTACACAGTCAGCTCTCCTGGGTGACCAGCTTGTAGCTGCAGATCTCGAAACTTCTCAGTTTCCTAGTGGTTCCGCTTTTCTGGGGAATCTTGACTAGAACAATAGATGTTTCCTGATGCTGCTGTGACTTACCTGTCCCCTGACTTACTGAACTTAAAGGAAGAAATTAAGTTGGGACTTCTCTGGTGGACCAGTGGTTAAGATTCTGACCTTTCACTGCTGGGGGCCCAAGTTTAAACCCTTGTCAAAGAACTGAGATCCCACAAGCTGTACAGCATGGCCAAAAAATAAAAAAGAAAAGAAAATCTAAATTTTTCATAATCAAATTATAATTCTATAATGCATACCTAAAGATTCAAGTGGACCACTTTGTAATCAAACAAGCATTCATTGAACACCTAGCATCCAGCATGTCCCTAAATGAGCACACTCCACAGCCACTGGTTTTCAAAGCTTCTATGTGCAAATAAGGAGAGGAAGGCCGTTGCAATCCCACAAAAGTATCTTCAAATGTAGGGATGGAAGCCCCTGGAACATTCAAGCCCTCTGGCTCCTGATACCTTACAGACATCAGAAACATTAGTGCACAATTAACGTGAGCTCCTGGAGCTCTGGGTGAATGGGGCGCAGTGTTTGTGCTGCACGAGTACCAGCTATGTATGTGTTACAGTGGTTTATGCTCAAGAAAGAGATAGGTGTGAGGTCCAGATCACAGAAAGGCAGACCTGAACTTTCAGAGAGGCCTTAAGAGTGATCAGAGAGAGAAGAGGACCATCAGAGGGAGAAGAGGACCATCAGAGAGAAGAGGACCACCAGAGAGAAGAGGACCATCAGAGGGAGAGGAGGACCATCAGAGAGAAGAGGACCACCAGAGAGAAGAGGACCATCAGAGAGAAGAGGACCACCAGAGAGAAGAGGACCATCAGAGGGAGAGGAGGACCATCAGAGAGAAGAGGACCATCAGAGGGAAAGGAGGACCATCAGAGGGAAAGGAGGACCATCAGAGAGAAGAGGACCACCAGAAATAAGAGGACCATCAGAGAGAGAGGAGGACCATCAGATAAAAGAGGGCCATCATAGAGAGAAGAGGATCATCAGAGGGAGAAGAGGACCATCAGAGAGAGGAGGATCATCAGAGGGAGAAGAGGACCATCAGAGAGAAGAGGACCATCAGGAGGGAGAGGAGGACCATCAGATAAAAGAGGGCCATCATAGAGAGAAGAGGACCATCAGAAGGAGAAGACCATCAGAAGGAGAAGAGGACCATCAGAGGGAGAAGAGGACCATCAGAGGGAGAAGAGGACCATCAGAGAGAAGAGGACCATCAGAGAGAAGAGGACCGTCAGAGAGAAGAGGACCGTCAGAGAGAGGAGGACCGTCAGAGAGAGGAGGACCATCAGAGAGAGTTGGGGATAGGCAGATCTCCAGGTGACGGTGGCAGCATGGACTGCGGGGGTGTATTGGAGGGAGACGGGGCCCTCCAGGCCAGCCTGGCCTCTACCCAGGTCTGCATAGCATCGTTTCCGAATGACAAGCCAGGCACTCGGCCTGGGGCTTCTCCCGAGGTCCTGGACACTTTCTTGTTTCCATCTTACTGGAGATGATGGGGAGCCGGGATGGCAAAGCTGCAGGAAGATTGTGCCTCTATTGGAGGAGAAGCAAAAGGCAAGCACCAGTGTGTTTCAAGGCCACTTTAAAAACAAAACAAGCAAGATATGAAATGTATTCAAGATGTATGTGTGCAGATGAAAAGAATAAATTAAGATTTAGTCCATGCTGTGCACCCACAAAAGTCCCTTTCAGAGCTCACCCTGACTCCTAGTTCACTGATTTTTAAAAATGCTTTGTTTATGCAAAAGCACATGTTGCATCCAGGACAGATCTCTCCTTTGTCTTCAACCCATCTGAAAAACAAATAGAGGACAAGGAGAAACAGTTAAAAGGGAGGTAGATTTGCCTGGAGACCACATTAAGCCAACAGAAGCCCGGCCTGCAGGCATGACGCCACAGCTCGAGGTGTTCACTCTTATCCACGCGCGTGGATGGTCATTCCCTGGAAGAGAGTCTTCCCTCCCTTCCCCCGAGGACCCTGAGAAAGCCTCCCCGTCTGCTCAGGCGCAGCCTCCCCTTCAAAAGATTTGCCTTGGGAAACCACAGGCCGTCTCCTCACGATGGAAAAGCTTCCAGAGCGCCAGCTTGGGTGGGATCTGGCCACCTAGGCCCCCACTGGGCCTGCTCTGAGATGCTGAGAGGGGCAGCCCGGGTGGGATCTGGCCACCCAGGCCCCCACTGGGCCCACTCTGAGATGCTGAGAGGGGCAGCCCCAGCGTGCGGCCCGCCTGCAGGCCTGAGCCTGCCTCTGCACGGCCCGCATGCCCCGGACCGTGGCCGCCACCCAGGTCTGCAGGGGAATCCTGCGCCCCCTGGGTGCAGCCTGGGCCACTCTCTGGAAGGCTCCAAGCTTCTCCCAGGGAAGCGGGCGCTGCTGTGTCAACACTCTTCTGTGACCAGGGTGGATGGAAGTGGGAGTCTAACCTCCTGGGGCCAGCACCCGGCGGAGAAGGTGCTTGTGGAGGAGGGAGGTGACCTTGAGGCCCCGGGTGCGGAGGTGTGAGTGTCGCTGCCTTGAGTTGCAGGGGTGTGTGTTGATGAGTGGAGGACGTGATGTCAGACGATCTGGGGACACGGTGACACGTGTCGGGTGAGGATGGGGAGCTGCAGGAAGATCTGCCCTAAGAATAGACTCTGGGCCGGCGTCATCGGTTAGAACAGGGGGTTTCTTCTGCCTGTCACCCTGCCTCTTCTTTGAAGCTCAGGGTGCCGTTTTCTGAGGGCTTTCTGGTTACACTAATTACACGTTACTAAAAACAGCCGCCACAGCTCTTGCTGACAGCTCCTTGACAAGGTATTGCTGACAGGAGGCCCCGCGCGGCCACAGTCAAACCAATTCAACCCGGGGTGTGTTAGGGATCCCCAAAGAGAAAACTCCTGGACAGGCTCTTGGCTGACTAAAGACTCCATCACTGGGTAATTAAGAAGCTGACGCCCCCCTCCCCCGGTCTCTGGGGGCAGCTCAGACGCTGGGCTGAGGCTGTGGAGAGCATGGTGGGAAAGGGTCCTGGGAGCTTGACCTCTGCACCTTTCCATGTGTGATGGGAAGTCCGTGTGCTGACCTCGTGTTCAGGATTTCACCCACAATGTAACAGCAATGATGCAGAGAAAAGATTGCAGCTGAAGACAGACACTTCTTTCCTAAGAAAAGCAAAATTCCGCTGCAGCATCTTCTAAATGTTACGTGAAGATACCATGGGTCCTCTTTTTAACTTTTGAGCTTGGGAGGAAGACAGCACCTGCCTATGGTCCTGCCCCGCTGGTTAGGGCTTGCAGCAGGGTCCATGCCAGCCACACCGGGTCGGGGGTGTTGACTTTGGACGCGGCTGCCAGCCCCCTGAGCCTCCCTGTTCGGGGTCTGCCCTCAGCTTCCCCGCAAGCCCACTCTGGTCTGTGCCAACCTCCAGCCATGGTGCGGGACCCCAGACACACGCACGTGTGTGTGTACGTGATGTATGTGTGTTTGTTAATATATGTGCACAGGCTCATGTCAAGAGATTCGTATCTGAAGAAACTCTTTGAAAATAAAATGCCGCTGTAGTCCCTTTATGTAATTCTCAGCCCAGCGGTGGGAGCGTCAGAGCCTTGAGCCTTCCTCTTGAGGGCAGCTCAGGCTTTCTGCGCCCTCGGTATCAGCAGGACCCTGGGTGAGCTGCCTTCCTCAGTTCTCTCCTCTGTAAAAAGGGGGCGGTGTTTGCCTTGCCAATTTCAAAAGGACTTGAATGGAAAAAAAAAAGAAAGAAAGGAATGTGGAGGGAAAAAAGGACAACCACTTCCCGAGTCGGGAGTGCTCACCAGACTGAAGGACCGACAAGACGCCCGCGGGGCCCTGCTGAGCAGCGGCGTTTTCCCCGGGGTCAGCTGCCACCAGCGCCACTGTCCCAGGGCAGCACTCCTGGAGCGATGGGGAGGACTCCACGGTGTGGAGAGGCGTTCCGGACTCAAAGTGCCTCTTGTGAAGGTCCACGCCGCGTGCTTCCCAGCACTTACCGGCAGGGGGCATACGGTGCTGTTGCCCAAAGGAGAGCGTGGCCATTCCCTCTTCCCTCTCTTCTTATATGTGCGCATAGAAGCTTAAGCTTCAGCGGTGTCTGACTCTGCGGCCCCATGGACTGCAGCCCGCCAGGCTCCTCTGTCCAAGGGATTCTCCAGGCAAGAGCACTGGAGCGGGTTTGCCGTGCCCCCTCCAGGGGGTCCGCGTCTCTTACGTCTCCTGCGTTTATCACTAGTGCTCCCTGGTAGCAGCTGTCAATGTGGCGACTGAGATGTGTGGCCTCCCCCAGAGCAGCTAAAGCACCCCCATCAAGTGCGCTTAGACCCAAGGCTCTGAGTCCCACAGGAGTCAGGCCTCTGTGCCCCGTCAGCCTGGGCTCAGGTGTTGGGGTGGGCTGCAGCTGAGGGTTTCAGAACCATGATGAGGGGACACCCTCCTCTGCAGCTCACCACCCACACGTCTCTCCAAGGACCTCGTGACGAACGCCACTGTAACGGAGCATCGCTTGTGACGCTCATCTTCTAAGACCCGTCCTGCCTTATTTCATGGATCCGAGGAAGCAGAGCATGTCAGCAGACTGTGTTTAAGGATATGAAAGTGCTCGCCCAGTGGGCCTTCCCGGGAGCTGCTGGAATCACGACGGCTTCAACGAGGACACAGGCGGATCCGCCTGGATCCTCAGTGCATCTTACCCAGCAAGTTGCAAAAGTGAATCCCATCTGTGCACAAAACAGGTCTGACTTCACGGGCGCAAGCATTTTGTGCTGGCTCGTAACGATGACAGAGCTGCCTCCCGAAAGCCGGCCCCACAGTACTGACACCACGCACTCTAGAATCTGGACTTCAGAATCCAGATTAGGAAATGAAATCAGCACAGCAGAGACAACGTTGCTCAAGGCTGAAAAGAAGCCCTTTCAGGCAGACTGTCCAATGCCAGTTCACGCAGAAGCGCCACACACAAAAAGGAGGAAACCTCATTTGAGGCCGTCTGTTTCTCTGGTCTGAGAGTTGCTTTGTTGAAGGCTCTGGTGGCCGTGCCTTCTGGCTGGCTGAGCTAGGGCCCATACCCATCACCACAGCACCACAGCAAAGGTCTGGTGAGGCTTGCCAGTCATCTAGCCGGAGACGCTGAATCTGGCAGGGGGTGACCGACGATCTGCCCTCGTCTCTCTTGGACCAGACTCCCGGGAGGCTCAGCCTGCTACCCAGCGGGGGCCCAGCGCGGGGCGCCAGGGGAAGCAGGGACGCTGACCCCTCCGTCTCTTCCGGGTGGTCTCCCGTTCCTGTCCACATGACCGCAGCCTCACTTGGCCTCCGAGGGGGTGCAGATTGTTCCAGGGGCCTCAGCGAGCCCCAGTTTCTGGAATTAGCCTTAAATTGAAAGTGAAAGTAAAACTGTTAGTCGCTCAGTCTCGTCTGACTCTGTGACCCATGGACTGCACCCGCCAGGCTCCTCTGACCGTGGGACTCTCCAGGCAAGAATACTGGAGTGGGTTGCCATTTCCTCCTCCAGGGGATCTTTCCGACCCAGAGTTTGAACCCGGATCTCCTCTATTGCAGACAGATTCTTTACCATCTAAGCCAGCAGGGACCAGGGAATCATCCTCAAGGTGACCTCAATTCCGGCATCATTGCCTGGCTTTCCCTCTTTGGAGGTCCGAGTTGTGGGGCTCCCCCAGGTTCATGAAGGCCAGTTATTTAGCTTTTCCTGTTTATCCTCAGTCCCGGGCAGGGACTGTCTCAGATCCTCCCACGTGCCCGAGGAACATTCTTTACACTATATCCTCCCTGAGAGTGACCCACGTGGGTCTGTCTTCCAACTAGACCAGGGCAGAGGAGGGTTACTCATCACAACCTGGCTTCCCAGAAGAAGAGGTGAGGTTACCCACCTCCTTCCCTTCCTGAATCTGCCCACACGTCCCCGTCTCCACCGTCCTGTCCTGAGAAGGTACTAGCAACCTGGCCGGGACCACAGGGCCACACTAGGATGCATGCTAGAGTGTATGTGTGTGTGTGTGTGTGTGTGTGTGTGTGTGGTGGGGCAGTTACATTCAAACTGCGACAGGGAGACCAGACAAGACTGGAGCTTGGGAGCATTTAATTATTTGTTAATCCTTCAGTGCTTAGAGAAAGGATTTCTCCTATAGCTCACCTGGAAAGAATGTTCTTTGGTGTAAAACTCGACTCTATTCATAAAAAGCTCCCTTGACTTCACTCTGGCAAATGCCCAGGTCTCGGTTACATGTCTGAGGAGAGCTTTATACAAATAGAACAAACAGTGTAAAATTGAGCTTCGGTCTGTAATCCCACCCCTAGACTTCAGTGAACAATAATGGCTCCGATTGAAAGCAAATATTTTGGACCTTGCAGGAAGTTTTCTGCCACCTGCCGATGGAAGCTGTTTTCCCAGATCCACGATTCTGGAAACCTCTGCTCTCACTTGCCTCCACCTTTGATGACAATAATGTGAACTAGCTCTTTGTTCTGTGTCCAGGATTACACGAACCCAGTCCTCTGTTGCACTCCCTGTTAGGGAAACATCCTTGAAGGCGTGGTTCAGGGACAGGCAGGAGTGTGGACGGAGCCTGTACCGACGCTCAGAGCCGGTGTTGAGATGCCGTCTTATGTCTCAGGAGGGTAACCCTGCAGTCGTGGTCCTGACCTGGTAGACGTAGCCTCGTACCGAATGCCAGCCTCACGGCTCAGAGGGCATCCATCTCAGGCAACAGTCTGATTGAGAAGGAAGATGTGTCTGAGAATTGCAGGGGAGATTTTGTGTTTTACAAGCTTTGAATGAGCTTCTCGGAATATGTTTAGACTCACAGGAAAGCTGCAAAAATGGTCAAGTCCCTGCACCCCTCCACCCCTTACCCTCCACCCGCACCCCTCCACCCGCACCCCTCCACCCGCACCCCTCCACCCACACCCTCCACTCGCTTCCCCTGTAGTTAGCTCCTGCCATCGCTGTACGTTTGACGTGACTGATCCCCCGATGCCGCTGAGCTACTCTGCCCCACACGCCACACTTTCCTAGGATATCACTAGTGTTTTCTCTACCGTCCTTATTCCTTCTCAGGATCCCATTCAGAGGCCACAGTCCATTTACTTGTCCAGTGCCCTTATCCTCCTCTGGTCTGGGACAGTTTCTTAGACTCTCCTTGTTTTTGATGAAGTCGGGAAGTTTGTGGAGTATTGGTGAGGTATTTTATAGAATGCCTCCCAATTTGGGCTTTTCTAATGTTTTCCTGTGGTTAGAAGGGGTTATGGACTTCCGGGGATGTTCCCGCCACTGACCTCTGTGTGTCCTCTGGGAATGGATGATGAAGACCTTGTGGAGTTGCACTTGCGGGCGTGTTTGGCTTTCTCACCCTGGGCATCTTATGTCTTGTGTCCTCAGCACCTAAAAGCCAGGCTGTGATTTATAGCCAAGTAGGTAAGGTGAAATTTAACTCTTTTAAAGTTAATACTTTAAAGTTAATAAATACTATAAAGTTAAGCTTTATACATATACTGTTTGGACTCTTTGCTATTTGTATGAAATAGAATTCATACAATAGAAGCCAGATGTATGAAAAAAATGGTTAAAGTTGGGCTGACTGTCAAATGCTTTGTACGTGTCCTCTCCAGCAGGACATTTAATAGGAACTGTGGCTACTTCAATCAAGGTTTTTATAAAACGTATTTTCAAGAAGGAATTTGCATTAATTCTGTCATTCAGCTCTATATTTAGTAGAACATTTACAGACACGGCATTTTTTCAATTTGAACCAATTGAACATTGGTTCTGTATACTGAGTAAGATTATTCGTTAATTGTTAGCAAGGAAAGTGACAGCTTCCCAGCCGTGTCCAGCTCTTTGTGATCCCATATTCTATACAGTCAGTGGAATTCTCCAGGCCAGAATACTGGAATGGGCAGCCTTTCCTTCTCCAGGGATCTCCCCAACCTAGGGATCACACCCGGGTCTCCCCTCCCGCCTTGCAGGTGGATTTGCCAGCTGAGTCACCAGGGAAGCCCATTGACAAAGAAATCAACCTCTAAATATCTCCTTGTTCTTCCTCAAGTCACTTGTGTTATTCACAAGTAAGGACTGGAGAAGACTGAGGAAATATTTCTGAGTCTGGAGCCCACTAGGCCTCGCCAACCTGTTGGCAAGGGAGACAGTCTTAAAAGCCACAGCGCTTTCTGGTGCGAATGCCTTCAGCCTTCTGTGTCGCATGAATGGGCAGGGCATCGTAAATCTTTGCTTGCTTTCTTACCTGTAGCATGAATGTGAAGCAGACTATATAGAATCATAGATTCTTTGACACTGTTTCCATCAAGCGTAGAGCCTGTATTTGTTGTTCTTTGGTTGCTCATTCATGTCCAGCTCTTTGTGACCCCATAGCCTGCAGCAAACCAGGCTTCCCTGTCCTTCACTATCTTCCGGAGTTTGCTCAAACTCATGTCCATGGAGTCCATATAATATCCCATGAATCTGAGCTGGTTTATCGCCCCCAGACCAGTACTTTGTGGCACAAAAGACCCTGCACAGTTCCAGGCCCAAATGTGAAGAGGGTTGGAAGGCCTCACCTAGGTCTTTTGAAGACTCTAATAGCTGTCTGATCTCCTAGGACCCTCCAGGTTGTAGGAAGCCCAAGATACGGTGTGGCAGGAATGGCCTTTCTGCACTGGGATTCCTGGAGTAGTGAGGCCCTAGTGTGTTTGTGTTCACTTACGGCCAACTCTTTATACCCGCCTGGACTGAAGCCCATCAAGCTCCTCTGTCCGTGGGATTTCCCAGCCAATAATACTGAAGTGTATAGCCATTTCCTTCTCTGGGGGCCTTCCTGACCCAGGGATCATATCCGTGTCTCAAACCCTTGTCTCCTGTATCACAGGCAGATTCTTTCCAACTGAGCTGCCAGGGAAGTCCAATGTTCATTAAGCATTTTCATGCATTGGAGAAGGAGATGGCAACCCACTCCAGTGTTCTTGCCTGGAGAATCCCAGGGGCGGTGGAGCCTGGTGGGCTGCCGTCTATGGGGCCGCACAGAGTTGGACACGACTGAAGCGACTCAGCAGCAGCAGCAGCAGCAGCAGCAGGGGGCTGTTGAGAGCTAGGACCTGGGGCTACAAACATGAGCAGACCCACCCCCTCCTGCACCGAGAGCAGGGGTCTGATCTCCCCCGGGGCCCCGGCCCAGCGCCATGTCACTCTTGGCAGCAGGAAGCACCAAATTCACAGCTCAGTTTTCCCAGAAACTGAAATGTTTATGCTGCTTGCCAGGCTACCATCTCCTGATAAGCTAAGTGTATCCGGAAAAACATACAGCAAAAGCCAGGAATCTGGGAGGTAGGGAACGACTCAGAATGAAGAAAGGGCTGATTCTGGCCCAATTTCCATGGCCACAGATGTGGTGAGCAGGTTAGTAAGAGCATTTACAGGTTGCTGGTCACATAACCAGTTGTGGGGACTGGGCTTCAGAGAAGGGGTTCCCACTTGAAGACCACCATCTACACAATCATGCATGTGAAATCACTGCATTTTTTTTTTCAACCCTGGATCAAGTTGCATTCACTGGACCACCAGGCGTAACACCAACCCCCAGGGATGTTACAGGAAGGAGAGGTAGAGGAACAAGTTGCTGATTCTGAATCTTTCTTCTTCTTCTTCTTTTTTTTAAACTACAAACACATTTTAATTACCTTTCTGTTGAATGTCTTGTAAATAATTCAGCAGACTCCACCATATGTTATGCAAATGTTAACCAAAATGACCCTTTTCAGCAGAATATGACTGGAGTATTACAGTAGGACAGCATTTCTAATTTCAACGTGTTTTTCCACTGATGTTCCATGGCGATTTATCAGGCACGGACTTCTAGCACTGATTCGTTCACTCACCTGTTTGTTCACCCGTCAAAACAGTGTTGCTTCACCCTCTGCTCCATGTCAGGCCCTGGACTAGGTCTGGTGGCTGTGCTGCTCAGTTGCTGAGTCGTGTCCAACTCTCTGCCACCCCATGGACTGCAGCATGCCAGGCTTCCCTGTCCTTCACCATCGCCCAGAGTTTGCTCACATTCATGCCTATCAAGTCTGAGGCTTTCTAACCATCTCATCGTATGCCACCCTCTTCTTCTTTTGCCTTCAGTCTTTCCCAGCATCAGGGTCTTTTCCAGTGAGTCAGCTCTTCTCATCAGGTGGCCAAAGTACTGGGGATTCAGCTTCAGCACCAGTCCTCCCAGTGAATATTCAAGGTTGATTTCCTTTAAGATTGACTGGTTTGATCTCCTTGCCATCTAAGGGACTCTCAAGAGTCTTCCCCAGCACTACTACTCAAAGATATCAGTTCTTTAGTGTTCAGCCTTTTTAATGGTCCAAGTCTCACACCTGTACACGACCACTGGAAAAACCATGGCTTTGACTATATGGACCTTTGTTGGCAAAGTGATGTCGTTGCTTGACTGGTGGCTATAAGAGCCTGTTAACAACAGACACTGGTATTCATCAGCTTAAGGTTTCAAACTTAGGCAACTGCAATGGCCGAGGGCCACCTGACGGCCAGCGGGGGACGGTGGGGCCACGTCTAAAGGAGACCCGCACCACCTCTTCCCTGCAGACAGCAGGAGCTTCAGAGCCATGTGTGGTTTGGTGAAAGGAGGGCGATGTTTAGCTTGTCCTGAATGCAATATCTGGGGCTTCCAGGTGGTGCTAGTGGTGAAGAGCGTGTCTACCAGTGCAGGAGACGCAAGAGACATGGGTTCAATCCCTGGGTCTGGAAGAGCCCCTGGAGGAGGCCATGGCAACCCACTCCAGCATTCTTGCCTGGAAAATCCCCATGGACAGAGGAGCCTGGTGGGCTACAGTCCATGGGGTCACAAAAGAGTTGGACATGACTGAGTGGCTAACACACACACACAGACACACGTGCAATATCCCACCTAAGCAGCCTTGGCTACTGAAACACGCTTCAGAGGCGCTGCTCTGTAGGTGGAAGCAAACTTCGCAGTCAACTGGAAGGAGTTTTGGGGTCAGCGGCCACTTAGAAGAAGGAGCAAGGATGGGGGAGGAGGGCCCTCCCGGGCAGCACTGAACATCCGCGACGCGCCAGGCCCCCGGGCCTCGGGGAACAGCAGTGACAGGCGCGTCCTGGCTTCAGGGACTCCAGGGCAAGCCCAGGCAGCACAGTGACTGGCCTTTCCGAGTGTGGGCTGAGGAGATCCCGGGCTCCCAGGGGCAAGCAGGACAGGAGAGCCGTGCACACGGGAGGCGGGTGGTTGAGCAGAGAAGACCCTGGGGGCGCCTGAGTTGCACCCATGTGAGGCCCGGGAAGAGCGGGCTTCCTCCTGCGGAAGCGTGGCCGTCACGGCCAGCTTTGCTCGCTGCTGATCTCGGGCCAGCCCTATGCGGGGGGCCTCTCTGCGTGGGCATCCCCCTTGGGTTGCCACCCAGCAGTCTAGACCCCTGGAGAATGTGTGACACTCATGCGTGTGGGTCTGCAGTGCTGAAGACCCAGAAAAGCCTCTTTGGTCCAGAAGCATGTGTCTCTTGATTGAAGGAAGCAGGTGCTTGTACTGAACACATGGATGAGCCAGGGCTGAGCATTGCCGAGGGCCCCACGGCCCCACCACACACAAACATGCACATGCACACACTCAAAGGCACACATGCTCACACATGTGTGCATGCACTCGGGTGCAGACATATAGACATGTGCAGACACATCTACACACACAGAAAGCACACCTTTACATACACACGCTCATGCCTATGTGTGCACATGCACTCATGCACAGACATACACACATATACACACACATCTACCACACACACACACACACACACACACACACACTGAAGCATGCAGTCACATACTTACACGCTCTTACACACACTCTGGGCAGGGTCCATGGTCTGGCACTGAGATGTGGGGAAAATGCTCCAACAGTCAGACACGGAAAATGGCAAGCTAATAATCTTCCTGCATCAGAGTCCGAGGGTTTGGAGATGGGCCCCAGCAAGGAGCTACCTGCTGCCGCCTTGGCTGTGAATCACAGTCTCTTAGTAACGAGAGGTGGCAGTTTCCACAAAGCAAGCTAATTGAGCTTAATCAGACTAATTAAAGGCCCAGTGAAGGGGCCAGGGTGGACTTTCAGGTCCTTCCTGCCAGAGCTGTGAGCCTGGCTTTCCCCCGGTGGGGAGGGGGTGGGCCGGGGGTGCTCCTTGTTTGCAGAGCTGCAGGGAAGTCTCCCTGACTCCATTCACGTCTGCGCTCTGGCTCAGCCTCCCAGCTCCTCCACCTTTCCGTCTTCGTCTGCTGTGTGGCCCACATAGGACCCCCGCCCCGCCCCGCCCTTGGCTGGCCCCTGGGCTGCTGGTGCGGAGAGGCCATCTCTAGGGTGCCCTCCCAGAGCTGTCGATGGTGTGTTTTCTTATTCAGACCAATGGACTGGCTGCCCGAGCTGCATTTGGAATCTCGTGCGGCTGATTATGAGAGCATTAAAGATCTCTTTGGTGCTGGCATTTTATCCCCTGCTTTCATATTTGTAACCCTTTCTACTTCCTAATATCCCCTGTGTCTGGCTGCACGTCCTCACCTCTGACACCAGGAAGTCAGTCAATAAACCCAGCGCTTTGATCGCAGGATTATGGGACTGCTTTCTATGCAAAGAGAAACATCAGGATAAGCAAATGCGGAAGGGGAAAACCCCTCTGGAGCAGAGGAGTTTGAAGACAGAGAAGAAACAATTCCTGAGCATTTGCAATGCAAACCCTACTGGACATCTGAGCCTTATTTATCAGCCATGAGAAAGAAGACCAGGTCCCGGACTAGAGGGGGCATTTCTGCACCTCAATTCAGGATCCGTGCAACTGTCTTCTGGTGACTTATAGCAAGCACGCCACACCATGGTTGTCTAGCCTTGAAGACGCAGGACACACACGGGCTGCAGCCTTCTGAAGCAAGAGTTCCCGTCGGGGATCGGGGATCGGATCATTCCTGAAACTCAGACCCTCACCACTGACCACAGAGGTCAAAGTGCCATCTGATATGGGCTGAGCTTGTCTGTCTGTGGTCCTTCACCACCAGCTGTGCAGAAGATTCGAGCCCCACCCAGGACGATCCCAAGGAAAGAGTGCTGACCCTGAGCAAGGCACCACATGGGGGCAGCTCTGTGAACTGGCCAGGGCCAAGGACACTCAGGCCTCGTGCAAACGTCACTGTGGCCATTACTGAAGCGCTTCCAAGGAACTTTTTCCTGGAAGAAGATAATTTCTACTTTTGTTTGTTTGTTTTTGCACCAGTTTTTAACACTCACCCAGTAAATTTCATGAAAATCTTAGCCAGTCCTGACTACGCACAGGACTTTATTTTTCTCCTCGGGGTTCATTTCCCCTGAACCTTCTGTAATGTCCCTTTTTCTGTTTCGTTTTTCTCGCGTGCTTTCCCTTCCTCTTTGCACTTTTTATTCGTTTATCCCAGCGGTGCCGGGTCTCTGTGGCCGCGTGTGGGCTGGCTCTCTCCTGGTGTGGTGCGTGCCTTCTCACTGCAGTGGCTTTTCTGGCCGCAGAGCGTGGGCTCTAGAGTGTTTGGGCTCTAGTAGCTGTGGCTCGTGGGATTTGCTGCCCCCCAGCATGTGAGATCCTACTGGACTGGGGATCAAACCCATGTCCCACGCGTTGGTGAGCGGACTCTTAGCAACTGGACCACCAGGAAAGCCCCTCCCTCTCTCTTTTTAAAAATGTATTTGATTGGAGGACGATTGCTCTGCAATACCGGCTTGATTTCTGCCGTGCACCCACATCAGCTAGCCATGGTTGTCCATATGCCACCTCCCTCTCAACATCCCTTCTGCCTCCCACCCTCTCCTGCCCTTTTAGGTTGTCACAGAGACTCAGTTTGAGTTCCCTGAGTCGCAGAGTGGGTCCCCACTGGCTGTCTATTTTGCATCTGGTAGTGTCTATGCATACGATGATTTTTAAAGTTGCTTAGTTGTGTCCAACTCTTTGTGACCTCATGGACTATACAGCCTGTGGAATTCTCCAGGCCAAAACACTGAAGTGGGTAGCCTTTCCCTTCTTCAGGGGATCTTCCCAGCCCAGAGATCTAACCCAGGTCTCCTGCTTTGCAGGTGGATTCTTTATCAGCTGAGCCACAAGGGAAGCAGTGCATATGCCTCATGTTACTCTCTTAACTTCCCTTAAGGAAGACATTTTTTTAATAGACTTCATGATCTAGATACTCCACTGAGCTACAGGATCATAATAGTATTTCTCAAATAGCTTCAATTTGCTCTAACTTCTGAAAAATTATCACCATTTTGAAAATATTTTTGACAGCTATGGCATCAAACTTTATTATACATTTTATGAGTGATTTTTGAAAAGCACTTTATTCATCTATTTATCTGGTTCTGGCTGCACTGGGCCTCACTGCTGGGAGGGCTCTGCTCTGGTTGCTGTGAGCTGGGGCTGCTCTCCAGCTGTGCTGCCTCGACTGTGGTGCACAGGCTCCCCACTGCAGGGCTCCTCGTCTCAGAGCAGGGCTCTAGAGCTGTGTGCACGGGCCCCGTGCACACAATGTGTGCGTGTCCATCACGCAGCATGTGGGATCCACGTGGATCAGGGGTCCAAGCCCTGTCTACTGCTTTGGCAGGCAGATTCCTTACCACTGAGCCCCCAGGAAGCCCTCGTTATATATTTTCAATGATTTCATAGTAATTGCCAAGATCAATAATTTGAGAAAAATGTATCATTTTCTCTGTTAACACCTCCCTACTAAATATATATAAAGTCTTCGTTTAAAATTATGCATCTTTTTTTAATTAATTAAATTTATTTATTTTTTTAATTACAATACTGTATTTGTTTTGCCATACATTGACACGAATCAGCCATAGGTGAACTTTAACTTTGCGTTTGATTTTGAATACCACTGATGTACATGGTATACATGCTACAAAATAGTAGATGCAGCGTATACAGTTTAACACTGTCATTGATCAGTCACCAAGTCATGTCCGCCTCTTTGCGATCCTATGAACTGCAGCACACCAGGCTTCCCAGTCCTTAACTCTTTCCCGGAGTTTGCTCGCATTCATGCCTTTTGAGTCGGTGACGCTAGCTAACTGTCTCATCCTCTGCCGCCCCCTTCTCCTTTTGTCCTCAATCTTTCCCAGCATCAGGATCTTTTCCAATGAGTCAGCTCTTTGCATCAGGTGGCCAAAGGAATGGAGCTTCAGCTTCAGCATCAGTCCTTCTAAAAGTTTAATACTTAAGTATTTTAAATAGATTTGCTTTGCTAATACATCTTTATTAAAAGAAACTTTGAAATACAATGTATTGTTCATAATTACCTGTTTAGTTATTGAGAACTAACATTGAATGAGAGTTGCTCAGTCATGCCTGACTCTTTGCAACCCCATGGACTGTAGCCTGCCAGGCTCCTCTGTTCATGGAATTCTCCAGGCCAGATTATTGGAGTGGGTGGCCATTTCCTTCTCCAGGGGAGAAGTGACATTAATTAAGCAAAATTTCCAACAAATCTCAACAAGAGCTCACTTTTAAGGAAAAAATAAAAAGAAATACCACTATTTGAAACACATCATTTGAAAGAACCCACTACAATCCCTTATAAAAGCTTTTAAACAATATTATCGGTTTTAAATAAAATGCATCTTTCCCTCTCCCAGTCGAACTATCAAATGCTAGAACAGATACTCTCAGATCAGGAAGCCCTCCTTGTAGGGAGGTACTTGATTTCAAGGACACTGAACTCCTCAGACTTTTGGAAGCCAAGGATAGGGAGAGAACTTCCTACTGGCTGTTCTTGGTATGGTTTTCAGAGGCAGGCATTCTCTAAAGATCCTCCCGGCTCTGAAGAGGATGCGGAAGGCAAGTTGCAGTCACTAAGGGTGACATGAGAAGGCTCCTGACCCCGGGGATGTCTGTGAGCTGCCCCGCCGAGAAAGGAAGCCGTGGCCCAGCCCAGGAGCACCGAGCCTCAGTCTCGAGTTGCTCCAAGGCCCGTCTCCAAAGCCTGGCTTTGTGAGAACACAGCACCCCAGGTCTAGGAATCTGCTAATGTTCTCTGAATCTTACTCTCTCTAATTTGTAAAATGAGACGTTTCTAACAATGGAGGTTTCGGTTTAAAATCCCCAGGACTGATGCGTTCACATCCACCTCAGTTTGAAGGCATGGAGAAACCAGCTGATAAGTGCTGTGGGGGACTGGAGAACTGTGAAAGAGCAGAAACAGCAGCAGCTGAGCCCTCAGCTTTCCTAAACACAGCAGCAGGATTTACAGATGGATTAGTGTTGAACTGCAAACCTGGAACCCAAAATCATGAGGGTGGCTGAAGCTGCGGTAAGTGGTGATGCGGCCGAACCTACTGCAGAGGGAAATCAGCGGCTGAGCACGGAAATGCATGGCAGAATGCACACATTTATCCCGTGTTGGTGAGAAGTATGTCAAAATGTGGTGAAAATCAAAAGAAAGATGACACATTTGAAAAACTATAAATGAAGTTTGAAGATTGTAATTTACAAGAACTCACAAAATCAATAAGGATACAAATCAAAAAGTTAAAAAAAAAGGCTGTGAATATTCAGTTTATAGAAGAAGTTGTACAAAGAGCCAAGAAACTTAGGTAAACTAGTTGCACCGGTAGGCACGAAAAAAAAGGTGCTCACGTAAGTAACGGTGCGGTGCTGTGGAGAGCCTGCTGCACAGGGGAAATGCACATTTTAAAATAGTCAAGGCGGAAAGAAAGGTGCGTCTTTATGCATGGACATGTGACTGGGTAAGTTGAGAAAAAGTAACGGAAGATGTTGGTGAAAAGAAAATATTAGTAAAAAGAAATGTTTTCTTGCTCTTGGTTTCCTTAGTGCTATTGCTGGTGACTTTTCCTGTCATCAAAGTTACGTATAAACCTCTTTTACGACACAGTTTTATTGAAAGCAGTGAAACGACCGTCGATGGTCTTTGCATTTCATGATAGCTGCACTTCCAGTCTCTCTTCTGGAAATGCTCTTCCCTCAAATATGTGCCGGGCCTCCTCCACCCCTCCTCTGGTCTGTGCTCAAACAACACCTACTTGGAGAGCAGATATCCTGGCCCACCTGCTGGAAATGGCATCCTCCCGCCTCCCGTTGGACACGTCTGCCTCTCTCCACAATCACACTGCCCCCACCTGAGGTCCGTGCACTTTGCCGTCAGCCTCAGGCCCCAGAACATGAGCCCCACCAAAGCTGGCCTCGGTCACTTTGGCTTGTCACTCTCACCCCCTGCCTGGGGGTGGCGTGGGGAAGGGGACCCTCTGGAGGAGACAGGAAGAGGATGAGGGCACTGGAAGGGAGGGCTGGAAGAGGCGCCCCTCTCAGGTTCGGGGTCCCAGTAGCCCGCTCTGCACCTGAGTCAGGAGTCTCGTCTGCATCTCATGGAAGAATCCACGGGGGATTCTGTCCTGCAGGTGAAGCCCTCAGGACCCCAGACTGAGTGCCGCTCGGGGCTCACTGTCCTGAACGGTGAGCTGAGGGCTGTGTTCAGACATGCTTGATCGCGGTGTGTGGGCCTCCTAGCGCGCTGTTGGAGCCGATGTGCAAGCACTTTGTTGAGGGCTTCCGCATCTGTGCTCATCAGAGGTGCTGACCCATAGCTGTCTTCTTCTGTGATGTCTTTGTCTGGTTTCGGTTGAGGGTGATGGTGGCTTCATAGTGTTCCTTCTGCAGTTTTTCTGAAAGAGCTTCAGGAGGAGGGGGTGCTAACTCTTCTGTAGATGTTTGGTAGTGCTCGCCTGTGAAGCCATTTGGCCCTGGGCTTTTGCTTGCTGGGAGTTTCTAAGCCACAGATGCAGCTTCAGCACTGGTAGTCACTCCGTCCATGCTTCCTGCGTCTCCCTGGCTCGGCCTGGGGAGACTGTCCTCTCTATGAATTTGTCCACTTCTTCCAGGTCGCCCGTCTCACCGGCATGAAGGAGCTTGCACAGATAGGAGTCTCTCCTGAGTATTTGCAGCTCTGTGGTGTCTGTTGTAAATTCTCCTTTTCATTTTTGATTTTATTGATTTGGACCCTCTCTCTCTCTCTCTCTCTTTTTTTTTTTTTTTTTTTTTGATGGGTTTGTCAATTTTTTTCTTTCCTTTAGAAAGAGCCAGCCTTTTAGCTTCATTGAGGTTTTCTATTGTTTTCTCATTTCTTATTCTTTCTCCATTTCATTTATTTCTGTTCTGACCTTTATGATTCTTTCCTTCCGCTAACTTTAGCTTTTGAGCGGCACATTTGAAGTCCTTCCTGGCGAAGGGCGGGGCAGCGTGCCAAGTGGCTAGCTTTTAGAGAGCACGTGGCCCATTCTCTCGGACGGCTAACGTCCCCCACTGGAGAGAGAAGGGGAGGTGAGGAGGGGGAAAACACGCCAAGGGCAGCCCCCCTGCCACTGGAGGGGCCCTTCCTGCATTTCCAGAGTAAAATAGTTAGTCCTCCTTATTGAAGGTTTAAAATGAATGGACACATTATTAAAGTGATGGATAAATGGGACAAAATGCCCACACAGTACTCTATTTTGCTTCCAGGAAATTGGTCCTATGTGTGATTTTTGTCTCAGTGGCTGATGTTTCACGTATAAAAGCTCACTCTTGACAATAGATCCCCATCACTGGCATGAAAAGGAGAATTTCCCTCCGGGTGAAGGTTTTAAAGACAAACCTCTCCTTGATAGACCCATAACATTGGTACTTGAGAATACCCCCCATCATTATGTACATATGCAGTGTGAATTTCTGTAAAATGGACTGTGGTTTGTACATTACAAGGCACTATTTGTTTATAATAAAAAAATAGGGGGATTGAGATTGAAAGCTTGCATTACAAAATGTCTCTTTTGAGGAGACTTGTTAAATTGTCCATTCCCTTGGGTTGCAGATAAGTTAGGACAGTGGCTGTGTTGACCTTAGTCAGTGGCCCTGCGTATGTTTGCAGGGAGAAATGTTAAGAACCTCAGAAATGAAGATGATACCACTCTAATGGTAGAAAGTGAAGGAGAACTAAAGCCAGAAAGCTGGCTTGAAGCTCAACATTCAAAAACCGAGATCATCGCATGGGGTCCCACCACTTCAAGGCAAATAGAAGGGGAAAAGTAGAAACAGTGACGGATTTTATTTCCTGGGCTTCAAAATCGTTGAGGCTGGTGGCTGCAGCCATGAAATTAAAAGATGCTTGTTCTTGGGAAGGAAAGCTATGACAAACCTAGACAGTGTGTTAAAAAGCAGATGCATCACTTTGCCGACAGAGGCTGGTATAGTCAAAGTTATGGTTTTTCCAGGAGTCATGTATAGATGTGAGAATTGGACCGTAAAGAAGGTTAAGCACCAAAGAATTGATGCTATCAAACTGTGATGCTAGAGAAGATGCTTGAGAGTCCCTTGGACACAAAGGAGATCAAACCAGTCCATCTTTTTTTTTTTTAAAATTTTTTTAATTACAATACTGTATTTGTTTTGCCATACATTGACATGAAACAGCCACAGGTGAACACAATCTCCCAATGCCGAAGCCCCCTCCCACCTCCCACCCCACATCCTCTACCTGAATCATCCTGTGTTCCAGCCCCATGCATCCTGCATCCTGCATTGAACATAGATTGGTGCTTCGTTTCTTACAAGAAAATATACATGTTTCAATGACATTCTCCCAAACCATCCCACCCTCTCCCTCTCCCTCTCCCTCAGAGTCCAAAAGTCCGTTCTATACCTCTGGGTCTCTTTTGTTGTCTCACATAGAGGGTCATCATTACTATCTTGTAAATTCCATATATATGTGTCAGTATACTGTATTGGTGTTTTTCTTTCTGGCTTACTTCACTCTGTATAATCGGTTCCAATTTCATCCATCTCATTAGAACTGAGTCAAATTTATTCTTTTTAAGGGCTGAGTAGTACTCCATTGTGCATATGTACCACAGCTGTCTTATCCATTCATCTGCTGATGGACATCTAGGTTGTTTCCACGTCCTGGCTATTATAAACAGCGCTGCAATGAACACTGGGGTGCATGTGTCTCTTTCAATTCTGGTTTCCTCGGTGTGTATGCCCAGCAGGGGGATTGCTGGGTCATAAGGCAGTTCTATTTGCAATTTTTTAAGGAATCTCCACACTGTTTTCCAGAGTGGCTGTACTAGTTTGCATTCCCACCAGCAGTGTAAGAGGGTTCCCTTTTATCCACATCCTCTCCAGCATTTATTGCTTATAGACTTTTTGAATCACAGCCATTCTGACTGGAGTGAAATGGTACCTCATTGTGGTCTTGATTTGCATTTCTCTGATAATGAGTGATGTTGAACATCTTTTCATGTGTTTGTTAGCCATCTATATGTCTTATTTGGAGAAATGTCTGTTTAGTTCTTTGGCCCATTTTTTGATTGGTTCGTTTATTTTTCTGGAGCTGAGCTGCATAAGTTGCTTGTATATCTTTGAAATTAGTTGTTTGTCAGTTGTTTCATTTGCTATTGTTTTCTCCCATTCAGAAGGCTGTCTTTTCACCTTGCTTATAGTTTCCTTTGTTGTGCAGAAGCTTTTAATTTTAATTATATCCCATTTGTTTATCTTTGCTTTTATTTCCATTATACTGGGAGGTGGATCATAGAGGATCCTGCTGTGATTTATGTCGGAGAGTGTTTTGCCTATGTTCTCCTCTAGGAGTTTTATAGTTTCTGGTCTTACATTTAGATCTTTAATCCATTTTGAGTTTATTTTTGTGTACAGTGTTAGAAATAGGTCTAGTTTCATTCTTTTACAAGTGGTTGACCAGTTTTCCCAGCACCACCTATTAAAGAGACTGTCTTTACTCCATTGTATATTCTTGCCTCCTTTGTCGAAGATAAGGTGTCCATAGGTGTGTGGGTTTATCTCAGGGGTTTCTATTTTGCTCCATTGATCTATATTTCTGTCTTTGTGCCAGTACCATACTGTCTTAATGACTGTGGCTTTGTAGTAGAGCCTGAAGTCAGGCAAGTTGATTCCTCCAATTCCATTCTTCTTTCTCAAGATTGCTTTGGCTATTCGAGGTTTTTTGTATTTCCATACAAATCTTGAGATTATTTGATCTAGTTCTATGAAAAATACTGCTGGTAGCTTGATGAGAATTGCATTGAATCTGTAGATTGCTTTAGGTAGTATACTCATTTTCATTATATTGACTCTTCTGACCCATGAGCATGGTATATTTCTCCATCTATTAGTGTCCTCTTTGATTTCTTTCATCAGTGTTTTATAGTTTTCGATATATAGGTCTTTAGTTTCTTTAGGTAGGTATATTCCTAAGTATTTTATTCTTTTCGTTGCAATGGTGAATGGAATTGTTTCCTTAACTTCTTTTTCTACTTTCTCATTATTAGTGTATAGGAATGCAAGGGATTTCTGAGTGTTGATTTTATATCCTGCAACTTTACTATATTCATTGATTAGCTCTAGTAGTTTTCTGGTCGAGTCTTTAGGATTTTCTATGTAGAGGATCATGTCATCTGCAAACAGTGAAAGTTTTACTTCTTCTTTTCCAATTTGGATTCCTTGTATTTCTTTTTCTGCTCTGATTGCTGTGGCCAAAACTTCCAGTACGATGTTGAAGAGTAGTGGTGAAAGTGGACACCCTTGTCTTGTTCCTGACTTTAGGGGAAATGGTTTCAATTTTTCACCATTGAGGATAATGTTAGCTGTGGGTTTGTCATATATAGCTTTTATTATGTTGAGGTATGTTCCTTCTATTCCTGCTTTCTGGAGAGTTTTTATCATAAATGGATGTTGAATTTTGTCAAAGGCTTTTTCTGCATCTATTGAGATAATCGTATGATTTTTATTTCTCAGTTTGTTAATGTGGTGAATTACATTGATTGACTTGCAGATATTGAAGAATCCTTGCATCCCTGGGATAAAGCCCACTTGGTCATGGTGTATGATCTTTTAATGTGTTGCTGGATTCTGATTGCTAAGATTTTGTTGAGGATTTTTGCATCTATGTTCATCAGTGATATTGGCCTGTAGTTTTCTTTTTGTGGTGTCTTTGTCAGAAACCAGTCCATCCTAAAGGAAGTCAACCCTGAATATTCACTGGAAGGACTGGTGCTGAAGCTGAGGCTCCAATCCTTTGGCCACCTGATGCGAAGAACTGACTCATTGGAAAAGACCCTGATGCTGGGAAAGATTGAGGGCAGGAGGAGAAGGGGACGCCAGAGGATGAGATGGTTTGATGACATCACCAGCTCAGTGGACATGAGTTTGAGCAAACTCTGGGAGTTGATGATGGATGGGGAAGCTTGGCGTGCTGCAGCCCTTGGGGTCACAGAGAGTCGGACACAACTGAGCGACTGAACAGCAACAACTTCATTTCTAAAACCCCACTCCAAGCCTTGGCTACAAAACCATCACTGAAAAGGATAATTAAAATAATTCTAGAAACAATAAGGAAACATAATAAGAGGAAAAACCATTCTAAAGAAATTATTCAGGATTTATTAGCAGCCGACACTGGAAATACCCCAGTCCCCGGAGTTGCATCTTAATATGTTAAAGCATCATGTAATTGTTCAGAGATGAAAGTCTCTACATAGTTTAAATTCTATCACGGGTGATATTTTTCTTTATTTAAGTGAAGTAAATGCGGCAATTATCACAATATAAAAAAGGTGCTTAGTTTTTGCCCAAGGAAGGCATATTGCCACGTGGCTTCAAATAGGTTCTCCTGCAGATTTCTTTTGCACACTGTAATCCATTTACCCAAATAAAACAAAACTTGTCAGATATATTTAGCTTGCTTTACTCTTTTAGCATGGTAAGGTGAATTTTTTAAATTTTTACTGGAGTATAGTTGCCGTGCGGCATGTTGGTTTCCGGTGCACAGCGAGCTCACTCAGCTTCACGCACACACCGTGATGGTGGTCGTTTAGTCGCTGAGTCACGTCCCGCTCTCCTGTGACCCCGTGGGCTGTAGCCCAGCAGGCCCCTCGCTCCACGGTATTTCACAGGCAAGAATGCTGATGCAGGCCACCATTTCCTTCTCCAGGGGAACTTCTCGACTCAGGGATTGAGCCTGTGTCTCAAAGCTGTGGAGTCCACGTGGATTCTCCACCACTGAGGCACCAGTGGAGTCCATGTATGTGCATATAATAACTCTTCTTTCTATTTTTTTCCCATATGGGTCATTACAGAGTATTGGTGCGAGTTCCCTGTGCTATACAGTAGGTCCTTATGAGTTATCTGTTTATATATATATATGTATAGTAGTGCATATGTGTTTATCTCAATTTATGAAACGAGAATCAATTTCTGAATCTCAATTTATGAAAAAGAGAATTTGTTTCTCTTCCTCTCCAAGGAGCTCCACAGACTGTAAGAGCCTTCTTTATCTTTCCTATGACTCTATCACTTAAAGCACTTTGCTCTGTTGGGCTGTTCTGGATCTTAGTTGCGGAAGGTGGGATCTTCAATAGAGGCATATGGGATGCGGTCCCCTGACCAGGGACTGGACCAGAGCCGTTGCACAGAGAATGCAGTCTTAGCACTGGGCCACCAGGGAAGTCTCGATTGGGCCAGTTTTTACTGAATGTGGCCCGGTTGCCTGTGTCAGGGCAGGATAGTTGGGGGGCAGCCGCCAGGGGATGGGGGTGCAGGAAAGAAGCTGGGTTGGCCTTGGAGACAGGACAGATGATGACAGCCAGTTGCCTCTGCCCCCAGTGCCTCTTTGATCGATCATCGCAGCCTGAGACTGGAGCCCACACCCTGGCTCTGGAACCAGAGTCTGAGCTCCTGGTGGAAACGGCGCTCCTGCAATGACTGATCGCTGGTGTGTCTCCGCGGGAAAGCAGGCCTCCAGGCTGGGGGTCCCCGGTCCCCGCTCCCCCTGTCACCCTGGGAAAAGCTAAACACTCCCCATTGTGTTTAGAAATGCTATAGCGGAGACTATTTATAAAGGCCTAAACACAAAAGCACTTAAGCCTTCACTTCTCTGACGGAGGGTGAACGTCTGGTGCCGGCCCCGAATCTCAGGAAGTCGCCTCTGTGGAGCTCTGCCAGCCGCTCTGACACGAGGGGATGGGTGTGGGGTCACAGGGGCCTGAGGGCCAGCCCTAGGCTGTAGGACCAACCCCCTGCCCACCCTCCACCCAGGCCGCCTCTGAGAGCATCAGAGCCGTGAGGATGCAGGGGGTGCTGTCTCCCAGGTCCCAGGTGAGCCGATGGAGGCTGGGAAAGCTAAGCTTCCCAGGGTGCTTCCTGCTACCAAGTAGGGGCTCTTGGGCCTGGGGACCCTCACAGTAGCTTTGAGAAGGGGAACAGCCACTTCTTCCTACTAGACCCTCAATCAGACGAGACCCTTGGTCCCTGAGTTTGCAGGTGGAGTCAAGACCTCGCAGTAGTGTGGAGGAGGTGGGGAGTGTGGTTTTGGCATCAAAAGGGCAGGACCAAGGGAGAAAGTCACTAGCCCTCCATACCAAGGGAGTGACGAGTTCTTTTGGCTCAAGAGCGCTGAATGAACACGTGTGATGACTTGCTCTGACTTTCCCCCAACGCTTGAAATCTCTCACTCATTCCAACACACTCCTTCACAACTTGATGTCACAAAATCTTTCATTTAATTCATGTATGTGCATATTTTAATTTTGAAGATGCATTATCCTGAGGAATTTTTTTAAACTATAAACACTTCTTTTCCCTGAAGCACTGTGGTATCCATCATCCAGAGATGTCAACGAAAAAATCTATAAGCACATTCTGTTTTTGTTTGTTTGAATTGTATGGAAATAGCCCGTGGGGGAGTTTTTCAGGAAGCCCAGACCTGGCCGTGGACTGCTGGCGCCCTCCCCCGCGGTGGTGGGCCCGCGTGGGCCTGTCCTGGTGGCCCTGTCCTGGAGTGTGTGTCCGGCCCATGAGAAGCCTGACGTCTCCACAGACGCTGACAGGGACCAGCTCCTTGGTCCTGGGGAACCTGTACTAAGCCTGGGACTGTGTGTTTCCTGGGGCTGTTCATCTCTCCCTCATATCTCTTCTAGGGCCTGTCCTCGGGCCTAAATCAGGAGATAATCCCTTTCTTCTGCCGCCCCTGGGCTTCTGGCATTGGGAGGGCTGGTGAGGGTCCTTATTACTGTGGGCAGCTCTGCTGTGCCATCCAGCTGTCCAGTCAGCCTCAGGCCTCTCAGGGGAGGAGGAAGAAGGCCCAGGATTCGGTAGCCAGGGAGGAAAAGAGCCCAGGTGTCCTAGAGCACCACTCCTTCCTTCTGATGAGATGGGCTGTGGTGCTCACAAGTCTCCCAGTTACGCGGCTGCCGACTTGCTTGGGAGGGGGCAGCTGGCCCTGGGGAAGGTGCTTGGGCCAGGACCGCCTTGAGGCGGGCGCCCACTGTGCTCCGGAACTTGTGACCTCGGCTCTAAGCGGGTTAAATATCTTAGGGGAACCAGGGAGAAGGCAGCGGAGGAGGAAGCGGGGCTCGGAGAGACGGATGTAACCTGACTGTCCTTGCCAGAAATCTATTTGAAATTGAATTCTCGCAAGCAATGCCTGATTGGATCTTCCGAATTACCTTGAAAGACAAGTGATATCACAGAGAGTACGGAAGTGAAACTCCACCGCAGTGAAACACTGCCCACACTCAGAACAGTGCGTGTGGGTTCTGAACAAAGCTTAGGTTTAGGAACATTTTCTTTAAGGCTTTGGCAAAGCCATGTCTCAGCCAGTCTGTTTGCTACGAACTATACTCCTGTTTGGGGGCTTCCTAGGTTGTTCAGGGGCAAAGAATCTGCTGGAGACGTTGGTTTGATCCCCGGGTCCGGAAGATCCCCTAGAGGAAGACTTGGCAATCCACTCCAGTATTCTCGCTGGAAAAACCCCACGCAGGGGAGACTGGCGGGCTAAGTCCATGGGGCTGCAAAGGGTCGGGCATGACTGGCACTCAGGCATATCTTCCTGTTTCAGTCGGACCTGAAAACATCACCTGGTCACCTCCTCTGCTCATTTGAAGCGGGCTTTCCCCACTTCCCAGGGAGGCAGCTTTGGTTCTTGGTGGTCGCTGGGCGGCCCGGACCCCGGGTCCCCAGGGGCGGATCCTCAGGCCCTTTGGTCTCCACAGAGCCCTTGGTGGTCCCCCTCGATGGCAGTGCCATGTAATTCTCCCAGATGAATGCTGGCGGGCAGCGTGTTCTCAGACTCCTCATCCATTATGGGACAATTTTTCTCCGTCAGAGCCCTCGGAAAGTCAAACAAAGCCCGCACGCAGCTCAGGGCACTGCTGCTCTGAGTGCATCACCGTTTATTTTTCTGGTGAAAAAAATAAACTATTACTTTGACTAATAACTGCAGTGGAATGTGGGCTGGGAGCGCCGCTCGGCTCGCAGTGCCAAAGGAGAGGGACGCCACCGGCCCCGTCATCTCCGCGTCCCGCCTCTGGGCTCGGCGAGCAGGGTTTCAGGCCTGGTCTGTGTCACGAGTGAGACGGGTCTAAATGCTCCAAGTGGGAGTAACCGTTCTGGTTCCTCTGGGTCTAAAAACACACAAACAACTGCAAAGGTCTGTTATTAAAATACTTCATTCCTAAAAAAAATTGTTGATATTTGTGCATAATCTTTAGATAGCATTTAATATCTTAAACAAAGCGAACACAGACCTTCGGACACAGAGACTAGCCATGCACTGACACGAGAGAAGGGGAAAATTTAACCAGTTCCTCCACTGAAGTTCTTCGTCGTTTCTGCCAAGAATAATATTCTGGAGGCTCGTCTTCCTCTTCTGCAAGGCCATCTTTTCTACCTGTTTTTCATTTTCGTTTCTGCAGAATCCCTTTTGAGTTACGAAGAATGGAATGTAAGGTGAGGCGTCTTAGAGTTGTGCCTCGGGTTATGGGTTGGGCTCCCCGCTTTAAAGCCAGATGTGGAACTGGCTGGTCTGCGCATTCTTCTTTGCCCAAATAGTGCTGGTTTTCTCTGATTTTTCTTGCGTCACGAACGTCACATTTTGCAAGCGCCCTGTGTATGCTCTGTGTTTGTTACCATTGCGGGGAGGCCAACGTGATGCTGCTCTGCAGAGTCCCCAAGTTCCCTGGAAACATGACAGCAAGCAGCCAACCCCTGAAATACAACAGGCAAGAAGAAACACAGGCAGGAAAAAGTCACGTCCAGTAGCTCATAACAAAGGCAGAGACAGTCAGGCTGCAAGAGGTACAGGACGTGACTGCATTGTCACTGAGGAGGGTGCTTATGTTTGGCATCTTTGCATCTGTACAAACAGGCAAAATTAGGACCACAGTGGTTTTGGGACGTGCACGTAGCTTCCCTCTTAGGATTCATAGAAACCTAATTTCCTAAAAACATCACGACCCACTCTAATGCCTCTGCAAAGGACAGACAGTTCAGAAAGAAACGTGTGCTGCTTTCCGTGCGCGCATACGCAGCAGCGCTGGGATGCTGCGTGCCTGCAGCCTTGGCCCTTTGCGGTGAGCGCAGAGCACTGTCCGCAGAGGCTGGAGCCTGCAGCCCAGGTCCCTCTAGGAAAAAAAAATGAAAGAGGTGTGCTGAAAGACACAGGATTCAATTTTGTGCAGAGTTCAGTTCAGTCACTCAATCATGTCCGACTCTTTGTGACCCCATGGATTGCAGCACGCCAGGCCTCCCTGTCCATCACTAGCTCCCAGAGTCCACCCAAACCCATGTCCATTGAGTCAGTGATGCCGTCCAGCCATCTCATCCTCTGTCATCCCCTTCTCCTTCCACTTCCAATCTTTCCCAGCATCAGGGTCTTTTCAAATGATTCACCTCTTCGCATGAGGTGGCCAAAGTATTGGAGTTTCAGCTTTAGCATCAGTCCTTCCAGTGAACACTCAGGACTGATCTCCTTTAGGATGGACTGGTTAGATCTCCTTGCAGTCCAAGGGACTCTCAGGAGTCTTCTCCAACGCCACAGTTCAAAGGCATCAATTCTTCAGCGCTCAGCTTTCTTTATAGTCCAACTCTCATATCCATACATGACTACTCAAAAAGCCATGTCCTTGACTAGATGGACCTTTGTTGGCAAACTAATGTCTCTGCTTTTGAATATGCTGTCTAGGTTGGTCATAACTTTCCTTCCAAGGAGTAAGTGTCTTTTAATTTCAAGGTTGCAGTCGCCATCTGCAGCGATTTTGGAGACCAAGTACTGTGCTTACTCACTCAGTTGTGTCTGACTTCTTGTGATCCCGAGGACTGTAGCCCCAAGTCTCCCTTGTCCATGGAGATTCTCCAGGCAAGAATAATGGACTGGGTTGCCATTTCCTTCTACAGGGGATCTTCCCGACCTAGGGGTTGAGCATGGATCTCTCACATACTACTGGGCATATACCCTGAGAAAACCATAATTGGAAAAGACACATGTACCCCAATGTTCATCACAGAACTGTTTACAATAGCTGGGACATGGAAGCAACCTAGACGTCCATCCATACAGATGAGTGAATACAGAAGTTCTGGCACATAATACAATGGAAAATTACTCAGCCATAAAAACAAGCACACTTGAGGCAGTTCTAATGAGGTGGATGAACCAAAAGCCTATCATGCAGAGTGAAGTCAGTCAGAAAAACAGACGTCGTGTTTTAACGCATATCCATGGGATCTAGAAAGATGGTGCTGATGACCCTGTTTGCATGGTAGCTATGGAGATACAGACACAGAGACAGACCTGTGGACACGGGCACCAGGGAGAGGGGAGGGAGAGGAGGAGTGAGAGAGTGGGATGGATTGTGAGAGTCACACTGAAGCGTAGCCACGACCGGATGTGAAACAGATAGCCAGTGGGAGATTGCTGTGCGATCCAGGGAGCTCATTCAACACGGTGCTGTGCGATCCAGGGAGCTCATTCAACACGGTGCTCCTCGTAATCTGGGGAGGTGGGATGGGGTGGGGGAAAGGGCGGTTCCAGAGGGAGGGGACATGTGTATATCAGTGGATTCGTGCAGAAAACAACACAATATTATAAAGTGATTATCCTCCAACTACAAATAAATTAAAACAGTAAGAAACAGACCAAAAAACCACTTTAGTGGAAACAGAAGGTTAATGGATTACATGCTGTTATTTGTTGTTTTTTAAGTAGCTAAGTGGTGTCCAACTCTTTTGCAACCCATGGACTGTTGCCCACCAGGCTCCTCTGTTCATGGGATTTTCCAGATAGGAATACTAAAGTGGATTGCCACTACCTTCTCCAGGGATTCTTCTCAACCCAGGGATCAAACCCCATCTCCTGCCTTGGCAGATTCTTTACCACTGAGCCACCTGGGAAGTCCCATTACAGTCGTTCCTAGTAGTAGGAACACTGGCTTAAAGTCTATGGTGTGGGCGGCCTGCAGCTCAGTTCAGTCGCTCAGCCGTGTCTGACTCTTTGTGACCCCATGAATCACAGCACACCAGGCCTCCCTGTCCATCACCAACGCCCGGAGTTCACTCAGACTCACGTCCATCGAGTCCGTGATGCCATCCAGCCATCTCATCCTCTGTCGTCCCCTTCTCCTCCTGCCCCCAATCCCTCCCAGCATCAGAGTCTTTTCCAATGAGTCAACTCTTTGCATGAGGTGGCCGAAGTACTGGAGTTTCAGCTTCAGCATCATTCCTTCCAAAGAAATCCCCGGGTTGATCTCCTTCAGAATGGACTGGTTGAGAATTGAAAGAGACACATGTACCCTGATGTTCATCGTAGCATTGTTTATAATAGCTAGGACATGGAAACAACCTAGATGTCCATCAGTAGATGAATGGATAAGAAAGCTGTGGTACATATACACAATGGAGTATTACTCAGCCATTAAAAAGAATATATTTGAATCAGTTCTAATGAGGTGGATGAAACTGGAGCCTATTATACAGAGTGAAGTAAGCCAGAAAGAAAAACACCAATACAGTATACTGACACATATATATGGAATTTAGAAAGATGGTAATGATAACCCTGTATACGAGACAGCAAAAGAGACACAGATATATAGAATGAACCTTTAGATTCTGTGGGAGAGGGAGAGGGTAGGATGATTTGGGAGAATGCATTGCAACATGTATACTATCAGGTAAGAAATGAATCACCAGTCTATGTTCGATACAGGATAAAGGACGCTTGGGGCTGGTGCATGGGGATGATCCAGAGAGATGATATAGGGTGGGAAGTGGGAGGGGGGTTCAGGATTGGGAACTCATGTACACCTGTGGCTGATTCATGTCAATGTATGGCAAAACCAATACAGTATTGTAAAGCAAAATAAAGTAAAAAAAAAAAAAAAGAAAGAAAGAAGAAAGAATGGACTGGCTGGATCTCCTTGCATTCCAAGGAACTCTCAAGAGTCTTCTCCAACAGCACAGTTGAAAAGCATCAATTCTTTGGCACTCAGCCTTCTTCACAGTCCAACTCTCACATCCATACATGACCACAGGAAAAACCATAGCCTTGACTAGATGGACCTTAGTTGGCAAAGTAATGTCTCTGCTTTTGAGTATACTATCTAGGTTGGTCATAACTTTTCTTCCAAGGAGTAAGCGTTTTTAATTTCATGGCTGCAATCACCATCTGCAGTGATTTTGGAGCCCCCAAATAAAGTCTGACACTGTTTCCACTGTTTCCCCATCTATTTCCCATGAAGTGATGGGACCAGATGCCATGATCTTTGTTTTCTGAATGTTGAGCTTTAGGCCAACTTTTTCACTCTCCTCTTTCACTTTCATCAAGAGGTTTTTAGCTCCTTTTTAGCTCTGCCATAAGGGTGGTGTCATCTGCATATCTGAGGTTATTGATATTTCTCCCGGCAATCTTGATTCCAGCTTGTGTTTCTTCAAGTCCAGTGTTTCTACTCTGCATATAAGTTAAACAACCAGGGTGACAATATACAGCCTTGACATACTCCTTTTCCTATTTGGAACCAGTCTGTTGTTCCATGTCCAGTTCTAACTGTTGCTTCCTGACCTGCATACAGATTTCTCAAGAGGCAGGTCAGGTGGTCTGGTATTCCCATCTCTTTCAGAATTTTCCACAGTTTATTGTGATCCACACAGTCAAAGGCCTTGGCATAGTCAATAAAGCAGAAATAGATGTTTTTTCTAGAACTCTCTTGCTTTTTCCATGATCCAGCAGACGTTGGCAATTTGATCTCTTGTTCCTCTGCCTTTTCTAAAACCAGCTTGAACATCAGGAAGTTCACAGTTCACATATTGCTGAAGCCTGGCTTGGAGAATTTTGAGCATTACTTTACTAGCATGTGAGATGAGTGCAATTGTGTGGTAGTTTGAGCATTCTTTCGCATTGTCCTTCTTTGGAATTGGAATAAAAACTGACCTTTTCCAGTCCCGTGGCCACTGCTGAGTTTTCCAAATTTGCTGGCATATTGAGTGCAGCACTTTCACAGCATCATCTTTCAGGATTTTAAACAGCTCAAGAGGAATTCTATCACCTCCACTAGCTTTGTTTGTAGTGATGCTTTCCAAGGCCCACTTGACTTCACATTTCAGGATGTCTGGCTCTAGATTAGTGATCACACCATCATGATTATCTAGGTCATGAAGATCTTTTTTTTTTTTATACAGTTCTTCTGTGTATTCTTGCCACCTCTTCTTAATATCTTCTGCTTTTGTTAGGTCCAGACCATTTCTGTCCTTTATCGAGCCCATCTTTGCATGAAATGTTCCCTTGGTATCTCTGATTTTCTTGAAGAGATCTCTAGTTTTTCCCATTCTGTTCTTTTCCTCTATTTCTTTGCATTGATTGCTGAAGAAGGCTTTCTTATCTCTTCTTGCTATTCTTTGGAACTGTGCATTCAGATGCTTATATCTTTCCTTTTCTCCTTTGGTTTTTGCCTCTCTTCTTTTCACAGCTATTTGTAAGGCATCCCCAGACAGCCATTTTGCTTTTTTGCATTTCTTTTCCATGGGGATGGTCTTGATCCCTATCTCCTGTACAATGTCACGAACCTCATTCCATAGTTCATCAGGCTCTCTATCTATCAGATCTAGGCCCTTAAATCTATTTCTCACTTCCACTGTATAATCATAAGGGATTTGATTTATGTCATACCTGATTGGTCTAGCAGTTTTCCTGCTTTCTTCAATTTGAATATGAATTTGGTAATAAGGAGCTCATGATCTGAGCCACAGTCAGCTCCTGGTCTTGTTTTTGTTGACTGTGGGCGGCCTTAGGGAGCACTTTATTTCCCAGACCTGTGAGATCCATCTGGATTGTGCAGGTGTAGATGAGTGACACAGAGAGTCTACCAGCAACCCTCTGGTTGGTGCAGGGTCCAGGCTGAGCCCACTCTCTCCTAAGGTGGATAAAATGGTGACTGAAGGTCTTACAGCAGCCAGAGCACAGACTGTCCTCCAGGCCTGTCAGATGCACGCCCGGGAGCTGCACAGAAGAGAAGGCAGACAGTGGTGCAGTTGCTCCATGACCTCGGGGTCAGGAAGGCCCTTCTGAAGTAGTGGCCCTTGGACTGACAGCGAGGAATCCCGTGACCAGATGGGTGGGGATTTCAATACCAAATGTGCTGAGTGTCCTCAAACATCCTCTGTAATGATGAAACAGTACTGTCACTGATGAGAATTTTAACTTTTTTACATCACTAATTAATGAATCAGTGCACTAGGGAGAGATGAGGCCATTTGCGACTGTGGTAGAAAAACAAGATTTAAACAGAGTAATCCTTGAGAAGCTGTCTTCCGCCTCTCTGTGTGTTTACAAGCGCTGCCTCCAGCTATGTTTCAGAAGCATCATATCATGTCTCAGGGTAGCCTGGGTGTTCACACTCTGGTTCTTTCATGTTTTTGATGCATGCTCACTAACTCAATTTTGCTGGATTCTTAACATGAATAAAGATGTTTACTTATTCTAGAGAAATGTTCCCCTGTAACATGGCATTCTCTAATGCTCCTGCTGTTGCAAAATGCTATTTTGCTCCCAAATCAAGCTAATAAACGGGCAAAACAAAGTCAGCAGAACTGAAATAATGCTTGTCCAGTTTTGCTCAGACTCCATCCTTATCAGCACAAAGACAGAAAAATTAGCAAATTAATGCTTGTTCTTATCCTCGATGGTCACATCCCCTTTTGTAGAAACAGACAGGAAGGTTTGATTTATTTTGTTCTTAAAAATTGTCTGCATGTAGTACTGTCTGTCCACTTATGGCCTCATGAGCTTGAAGGTGTGGCCTTTTGACTGAAATGGCTGGAAGTTACATCCACCATGTGTGCACGGTCCTTAAACACAAAATTGCTCAAAGGGAGAGCTGTGCAGAGGTCTTCTGAATTTTGAAATGTGAGCCACAGCCCACAACCTGCTTACACTGTGGTCCAGTACCTACAGAGCTGAAACTCAGGGTATCTTCTATTCTGATTTATGCTGAAAACAATCTGCCAATCTAAAAAGAAGTTGCACGCAGGGAGCTCACATTCAGTGCTCTATGACCACCTGGAGGAGTGGGATGGGTGGGTGGCGGGAGGGAGGTTCGGGAGGGAGGGGACATGCGCACACCTGTGGCTGATTCCTGTTGATGCATCGCAGAAACCAACGCAATATTGTAAAGCAATCATCCTCCAGTTAAAAATAATTAAATTGTTAAAAAAAATTTAAAAATGTTTCATAACCCTTTTAACATGTCACAAATGACAGCTTGAAAAATCCAGACTTTTGCTCCGACGAACAGAAAAGTTGAAGTTAAGCGAGAGGAACTTTTCAGAAACAAAACCCTTCAGATGGAAGCCTGGCTGAAAGGCCTCCCTGAAATTGGTGGTAGATGTAATGAAATCTGGTCTCCACGAAATGCTGGTCTCCCTTTCTTTTTTATTGAGGTACACTTCACATACCACAGAACTCACCACTTTGAAGTGTGCTATCTGGTAGGTGTTAGTACATTTGTGAAGGTGCCTGAGCACACTCAGCAGCCCCACCCATTCCATAACTAAGCAGTGATGACTTTAGAATGCTGGAGGTCAGCTATGTGCCACAATATTTCCTGAGGAGCTTTGAGATTTTTATGTAAGGCTTGAAATAAGTAAATGCAAATAAACACTTGTGTAACTCGGCCGTGGAACAGAATGAAATAGTGCCACCTGCAGTGCCCATGGGTGGGCCTGGAGACTGTTACGCTAAGTGAGGCAAGCCAGATAAAGACGGGCACCGTATGAGAGCACTTACGTGCGGGAATAAAAGATAACCCAGTGAACTGATTTACGAAACAGTTTCACAGACATAGAAAGCAGTAGTATGGTTACCAAAGGGGAAAAGGGGGTAACAGTATCTTATAATAACCCGAAATGGAAGTAACCTGAGCTGCCCTGGTGGCTGAGATGGCAAAGAATCTGCCTGTAATGCAGGAGACCTGGGTTCAGTCCCTGGACTGAGAAGAACCCTTGGAGAAGGGAACGGCAGCCCACTCCAGTGTTCTTGCCTGGAGAATCCCATGGACAGAGGAGCCTGGTGGGCTACAGTCCTTGGGGTTGCAAAGAGTCAGATACGACTGAACTAACCCTTTCACACTTCAGTTGATTTGTCTGTCTATCTATCTGTCTGAACCACTTTGCTATATACCGGAAACTAACACAACATTGTCCATAAACTATACCTGAATCAAAGAATTAAAAAAAAAATCATGCTGCAACTTTTCTTGAAAATAGATGGAAAGCTCCCAGAGTCATATGGTGTAAACACTTGGTGTCCTTAAAGAAAACCACTGTTCCCTCTCTGATATCTACACGTGCGCAAACAGCCGGCTAGCACCTAGTGACGCCAAGGATGCTGCTGACAATGTTTCTTGGAGGCCACCGGATTCAAATGTCACCAGAAATATATCTTGGCAAAAGTGAAGTGAAGTCAGTCAGTGTGTCTGACTCTTTGTGACCCCATGGACTGTAGCCTTCCAGGCTCCTCTGTCCATGGGATTTTCCAGGCAATATACTGGAGTGGATTGCCATTTCCTTCTCCAGGGGATCTTTCCAACCCAGGGATTGAACCCAGGTCTCTCGCATTGTAGACAGACACTTTATCATCTGAGCAACCAGGAAAGTCCTATCTTGGCAAATAAGTGTGTAAAAAGTGTCATTAAAGCTAGGAAAGCAAGACCTTCACTGACCAAAAACAGTTATGGGTTACCCACTTGTGCAGCTGGGAAACTGGTTTCTTTGCCTTCTTTCCTTGAACTATGGAGAGAATTAATTGAGTTCAACTTTTGTCTCATCATTTCTGGTCAGATCACCCTCTGGGCATCAATCCCAGGCCGGCTCTATCAACGGCAACAAAACTGACAGTTTGAAGCTCGCATCTAAAAACACACAGTGAGCAAAGCTTTCAAAAAAGAGCAAGACACTGACTTTCAAAGCAGCTCCGTCTGTGGCATGCAATCTTGATAAGGGACCGTTCTGATGAAGAATGTGCCGCGTGGGAGCCTCAGTGCACAGCTGTCTTTCCGGGGAGAGGCACGCATCCTCCAGTTCCATCCGCTTGCTCTCGATGGAGACAACATGGTGTGAGCGAAAGGCAGAGTTGCTCCTATCCTGTGTCGCTGTGGCCTATGAGCAAAACCCCTCATGCTTTTTAAATGAGAGGTGGTGGCATTAGAATCGATGGGAAGCCCAGCGGCTGCTGCTAACCGCCCTTCATGCTGTTACGTCCTCCACTGGGGGACTCGTGTCCACCAGCATTTCGGCTTCTCCAGGCTCTGGACTGAGGGCCAAACCCATCAGAGGCTAGAGCCTGCCCTGCAGACCAGCAGGGGCTGGTGCAGCTCTTCTCGTAACCTCTTGGAGAAGCGGATGGCTACCCACTCCAGGGCTCTTGCCTGGAGAATCCCATGGACAGAGGAGCCTTGGCCGGTTACAGTCCGTGGGGTTGCAAAGAGTCAGACTGAGCGACTAAGACTTGCAGTTTCTGTTATCGCTGAAGACCTGGTACTGAGGTTTCCTAATTGAGAAATTTCCTTCCGTTCGGAGGAAACTGACACACATACCCAGGCGTGGCTTTGGGGAGCCCTTCCCCGCCAGGGAGCAGGTTTAAACAGTCGAAAGTCAGATCACCCTGCTCTTTCCAGCTGCTCTCTGCCTGCTTGTGGAGACCCCATGAAGACACAGAGCCATCAAATGAAGAAAAATTGGCCTTTGCCTGACGTCTTCATCGGCGCTCCAGTACCCTCGTGTGCAAGTTTTCATCATCGGCTTGGCAAGTGGCTTTAAAATGGCTGTGGCGTCTGGCAGGATAGAGCGTGCACCACCCCAAGACTGCTGTTTCCATTTCATCCTCCAGGTTGGGCGGTCCCAGCCACGATCAGTCCCAAGGAGAGCCTGCTGGCCTGTGCTGAGGACCTCTGCCATCAGTAACAAGCTGGGGAGACCGGGGCTGCAGGACTCACCCCCACCCTCGCGAAATGCGTTAGCCTGTGGCTCTCAGAGCCCCATTTTTCAAAGCTAACACTCTGGGCTTTCAGCAAACAGACGGCAAACATTAGCTCACCCAAAGCAGGCTACCAAGAGCGTTTGTGCTTATCCCACTGTGTTGTGGGCGATTCACAGGGAAGTGAGTAAACACACATGGTTTAGATTGAACCCTTCACCGCATTTCTCATCTGCTTACATGGAAACAGCCTGTGGTGGGTGCAGGGCGTGGGATCTGCCAGCTCATCTCATCCCTTTTCCAGGAGGAGCGCTGGGGGCAGAGTGGCCCCCACGGCAGGTGCCCTGGGCATCCTATTAGTCTTGCCATGGCTGCTGGCTTCCTGGGTCCCAGCTTCTCAGAGTCTGAATCGTTTCCCAAAGCCTCGCGCTTGGGCCTCAGTTTAAAAGTCATGGCATCTCCTTAAGACAAGTAGCTGGAGGAGAAGGCCTTACATCTGAGATGCAGTTTCAAGAAACATGTATATTACCATATGTGAAATGGATCGCCAGTCCGGGTTCAATGCATAAGACAGGGCGCTCGGGGCTGGTGCACTGGGACGACCCTGAGGGATGGGATGGGGCGGGGAGGTGGGAGGGGGTTCAGGATGGAGGACACTTGTACACCCATGGCTGATTCATGGCAATGCATGGCAAAAACCACTACAATATCATAAAGTAATTAGCCTCCAATTAAAGTAAATAAATTAATGTACAAAAAAAGAACAAAGAAATAAGTATTTAAAATTCAAAAAAATAAGCAAATATCGAGAGGAAACAATCTATTTGGAACTTGAATATGCCTGTGTTGGCTAGTACAAGCTTAGATGATCTTTAGAAAGACTGCGAAAACCACGATCAACACCCGAAGAATAGGATAATGGAAGCCAAGAAGTGGTGTCTATACCCTGGTGCCAGTGTAGGCTGGGTTGAACACAAATCAACTGGTTCTTAAACACAAAAGAAAGTTTCTTAATGTATGAAATAAAAATGTAACATTGGAGCTGGGCAGGCCTGAGTTTGAATTTTTGCTATGTGGTTGGTTAGCTGGTGGCTCAGTGTCATTTTCTATCACCAGTGAAATGTGGGGATGATGTTACCTAGTTTGTAACCATCTTGTGGAAACATTATAGCAAGTCCACACGCACTTACATATAAAGCACCCAGCCAGCAGGACTCAGTTATCCCCTCTGCTGCTGCTGCTGCTGGTGCTAAGTCGCTTCAGTCTTGTGCGACTCTGTGCGACCCCATAGACGGACGGCAGCCCACCAGGCTCCGCCAGAATCCCCTCTAACTCTGTGAACATCGCTGCAATTTTTCTTGGTTCAAATGCCAATAAAGCCACATTTATCACAAATAAGTATCCTCTGACTAAAAATATATTGATATTTAAAGCAAAGATGTTTTTACTCTTTTTGGAGACACTATCACTTAAGTGCCGAGGAAGGTTTGCTGGACATTGAATGTCGGGATCACCAGACTTCAAGGAACTTGGACACGCACGCCATTTTGTACCCTCTGCTCCCCAAATAACAGCGTGTGACTCATGACTGAGGCCCATGGTCTCCATGCGGATAGTCTGGTCAGTCTAGGGAAGGCGAGGTAAGTATTGGAAATAGCGATCTGTGATCTGGGACCGGAAGTACAGCCTGAGGGGCTGCGTCCTGGGCTCCCAGATGGAAACAGGGATGCATGGATGTTTCCCCTAGGATGGAAAATGCCCAAGGTGGGGCAGGCAGCAGGAGGCCCTGAGTTCTACCGTCTTCTTGAGGCCCTTCATGACTTTGAGGCACCACCAGCTCAGGGCTCACTCGACGCCTGTCCAGTTCGAGACGCCCCTGTGGAAGGCCAGGCTGCAGGTTTTCCAAGGACACTTGCAAAAGGAATCCTGGACCGTGTCCCATCATGCTCTGGGGAACTGTGCTCCGAGACTCAAGGAAGAGACTGACTGCATGCCCACCCTCATCTGTACTGCTGTGAAAAACAGCAGCCTCTGGCTCTGGTAGGTCAACCCCCCATGACTGTGGGAATGACATTGGGCTCCCCCAAGCCGTGTCACTCTCTGCAGGCACAGGGGAACCCAGACCACCTTGACAGAGGGTGGACAGACCAGTAGGGCAGGTAGCATCTTACCTACTGCGGATGGGGACCATGCCTAGCCTGTGGACCATGCCTGAGCTTTGCCGGGGGTCTCCTCCAGAGTCAGGGCTCTTCTGCTCCAGAAACCCACCTTTTGGACAGCCTGAAAATAGGCACAGTAAAGCCTGTGCATGATTTTACACATCCGTGATTTAAAAACAAAACAGCAAAACAAGACAGGCATGGGAGGAAAATACTGATGCGCTGTGAACGTTTTCCTTCAGACGTGAGATCTGTTCCTGTTGGTGTTTAGTGGGAGCCGGGTGCCTTGGATGCTAGTTTCTAAAATATACACAAGGCCAGGAGACGCGTTCATAGTTTGTGATTACCATTTGAGCGAAGTCTCTGGGTTGAAGAAAAATAAGGACTTGTTACAAGACATGGATGCTTCTTATGGCAAAAATAAAACTATCAGAAATGCTAAAATTACACAGTTCATTTCAACCAGATGCCGGAGAGCTCTTCTGAAGAAATAGAGTTGTCCCGTTGCATGGGAACACAAGCAGATGGTCAGGTACGCTCCATTACTGGCCCGCAAGGGCCCTGATGCTGCACGAAGGCCGTCGTGGAGGGCCATCACGACGCTGCCTGCCAACCACCTGGCGTCGAAGAACAGATGGCATTTAACGTTCTCCTGAAACTCCACTCTCATCTCTTTTGACGAAGAGCTGCAAAGATAGCTGCAGGTGAACTTCCAAAGGTAACTTTCTGAGTTTTTAAGATACTTAAGGTTTATGGAGGGTACTGCACTAGAGTGGGAAAATACTTAGGCTTGCCTTTTATGTATTGCCTTTCAGGGACTGGACCTCACAGTTATCCAAAAGACTTTTTTTTTTTTTAATAAATGGCCTGTTTGTGCACCCTGGGTCCAGCCATCATTTCTGAGACAATCGCCCTTTGCCTTGAACCCAGGAGAGGGGAGCTGGATGCGAGGGCCGCAGTAAGAGGAGATGGCTTTGTCTGAGCTGTGACATCCAGTTGGTGGGGACTATTTTTATTTTAAAATATTTTCTAAAACTGCTGTGTAGTTGATTTGCAACACTGTGTTGATTTCAGGAGTGCAGCTGAGTGGTTCAGAGCACTTCCTGGTGGCTCAGTGGTAAAGAATCTGCCTGGGTTAGGAAGATCCCCTGGAGAAGGGAATGGCAATCCACTCCAGTATTCTTGCCTGGAGAATCCCATGGACAGAAGAGCCCGGCAGGCTGCACTCCGTGGGGCTACAAAGAGTTGGACATGACTGAGTAACTAACATTTTCACACTTTCCCTCCCCTTCTGTAACCTTAGGTTTGCTTTCTGTCTGAGTCTATTTCTGTTTTGTAATAGACTCATTTGTGCCATGTTTTTACGTTCCATCTGTGAGTCATATTGAATGGCATCTGTTTTTCTCTGTCTGACTCACTTCACTTAGAGGCGGGGTCTTTCTTGGAGTCCTTGCTAGCTGACTCAGATAATGGGTGGACCTTGGAGCCAGGAAAACAACGGGAAATCGGTCCCCTCCGGGAAACTTGTCCTCACTGAACCGCCAAGACAGCCATGGTCACAAGCCTCGGTGAAGGATCTGGCAAACTTGGATGTAAAGTCTTTGTTCTGACATCACAAGCACTGTGACCCCGTAATGAACACTATGAAACAGTATGAAAAGGCAAAATGATAGGACACCAAAAGAGGAACTCCCCAGGTCACTAGGTGCCCAATATGCTACTGGAGGTCAGAGGAGAAATAAGTCCAGAAAGAATGAAGGGATGGAGCCAAAGCAAAAATAGTACCCAGTTGTGCATGTGACTGGTGACAGAAGCAAGATCCGATGCTGTAAAGAGCAATATTGCATAGGAACCTGGAATGTCAGGTCCATGAATCAAGGGAAATTGGAAGTGGTCAAACAAGAGATGGCAAGGGTGAACGTTGACATTCTAGGAATCAGCGAACTAAAATGGACTGGAATGGGTGAATTTAACTCAGATGACCATTATATCTACTACTGCGGGCAGGAATCCCTCAGAAGAAATGGAGTAGCCATCATGGTCAACAAAAGAGTCTGAAATGCAGTACTTGGAGGCAATCTCAAAAACCACAGAATGATCTCTGTTCATCTCCAAGGCAAACCACTTAGTATCACAGTTATCCAAGTCTATGCCCCAAACAGCAATACTGAAGAAGCTAAAGTTGAACAGTTTCATGAAGCCCTCCAAGACCTTTTAGAACTAACACCCAAAAAGATGTCCTTTTCATTATAGGGGCCTGGAATGCTAAAGTAGGAAGTCAAGAAACACCTGGAGTAACAGACACATTTGGCTTTGGAATGCGGAATGAAGCAGGGCAAAGACTAATAGAGTTTTGCCAAGAAAATGCACTGGTCATAGCAAACACGCTCTTCCAACCACACAAGAGAAGACTCTAGACATGGACATCACCAGATGGTCAACACTGAAATCAGACTGATTATATTCTTTGCAGCCAAAGATGGAGAAGCTCTATACAGTCAAATAAACAAGACCAGGAGCTGACTGTGGCTCAGATCATGAACTCCTTATTACCAAATTCAGACTCAAATTGAAGAAAGTAGGTAAAACAGCTAGACCATTCAGGTATAAACCTAAATCAAATCCCTTATGGTTATACAGTGGAAGTGAGAAATAGATTTAAGAGCCTAGATCTGATAGATAGAGTGCCTGATGAACTATGGAATGAGGTTCGTGACATTGTACAGGAGATAGGGATCAAGACCATCCCCGTGGAAAAGAAATGCAAAAAGCAAAATGGCTGTCTGGGGAGGCCTTACAAATAGCTGTGAAGAGAAGAGAGGTGAAAAGCAACGGAGAAAAGGAAAGATAAAAGCATCTGAATGCAGAGTTCCAGAGAATAGCAAGAAGAGATAAGAGAGCCTTCTTCAGTGATCAATGCAAAGAAATAGAGGAAAACAACAGAATGGGAAAGACTAGAGATATCTTCAAGAAAATTAGAGATACCAAGGGAACATTTCATGCAAAGATGGGCTCGATAAGGGACAGAAATGGTCTGGACCTAACAGAAGTAGAAGATATTAAGAAGAGGTGGCAAGAATACACAGAAGAACTGTACAAAAAGATCTTCACGACCCAGATAGTCATGATGATGTGATCACTAATATAGAGCCAGACATCCTGGAATGTGAAGTCAAGTGGGCCTTAGAAAGCACCACTAGGAACAAAGCTAGTGGAGGTGATGGAATTCCAGTGGAGCTGTTTCAAATCCTGAAAGATGATGCTGTGAAAATGCTCCACTCAATATGCTAGCAAATTTGGAAAACTCAGGAGTGGCCACAAGACTGGAAAAGGTCAGTTTTCTTTCCAGTTCCAAAGAAAGGCAATGCCAAAGAATCTCACACGCTAGTAAAGTAATGCTCAAAATTCTCCAAGCCAGGCTTCAGCAATACGTGAACCGTGAACTTCCTGATGTCCAAGCTGGTTTTAGAAAAGGCAGAGGAATGAGAGATCAAATTGCCAACATCCGCTGGATCATGGAAAAAGCAAGAGAGTTCCAGAAAAACATCTATTTCTGCTTTATTGACTATGCCAAAGCCTTTGACTGTGTAGATCACAGTAAACTGTGGAAAATTCTGAGAGAGATGGGAATACCAGACCACCTGACCCGCCTCTTGAGAAACATGTATGCAGGTCAGGAAGCAATAATTAGAACTGGACATGGAACAACAGACTGGTTCCAAATAGGAAAAGGAGTACGTCAAGGCTGTATATTGTTACCTTGCTTATTTAACTTCTATGCAGAGTACATCATGAGAAATTCTGGACTGGAAGAAACACAAGCTGGAATCAAGATTGCTGGGAGAAATATCAATAACCTCAGATATGCAGATGACACCACCCTTATGGCAGAAAGTGAAGAGGAACTAAAGAGCCTCTTGGTGAAAGTGAAAGAGGAGAGTGAAAAAGTTGGCCTAAAGCTCAACATTCAGAAAACAAAGATCATGGCATCTGGTCCCATCACTTCATGGGAAATAGATGGGGAAACAGTGGAAACAGTGTCAGACTTTATTTTTGGGGGCTCCAGAATCACTGTGGATGGTGATTGCAGCCATGAAATTAAAAGACACTTACTCCTTGGAAGAAAAGTTATGACCAACCTAGATAGTATACTCAAAAGCAGAGACATTACTTTGCCGACTAAGGTCCATCTAGTCAAGGCTATGGTTTTTCCTGTGGTCATGTATAGATGTGAGAGTTGGACTGTGAAGAAGGCTGAGTGCCAAAGAATTGATGCTTTTCAACTATGCTGTTGGAGAAGACTCCTGAGAGTCCCTTGGACTGCAAGGAGATCCAACCAGTCCATTCTGAAGGAGATCAGCCCTGGGATTTCTTTGGAAGAAATGATGCTAAAGCTGAAACTCCAGTGCTTTGGCCACCTCATGCAAAGAGCTGACTCATTGGAAAGGACTCTGATGCTGGGAGGGATTGGGGGCAGGAGGAGGAGGGGATGACTGAGGATGAGATGGCTGGTTGGCATCACGGACTTGATGAACGTGAGTCTGTGTGAACTCTGGGAGATGGTGATGGACAAGGAGGCCTGGCGTGCTGCAATTCATGGGGTCGCAAAGAGTCGGACACGACTGAGCGACTGACTGAACTGAACTGATCTGTGACCCCGGTTTGGCACATGGCTGGGGGTTTCTGAGCTTCAGCATCCTGTGTTTACCATGGGATAATAGCCCTTATTTCTCAGGTCCTTTGGGTGGATTCTGGAAATAGAGCATAGGGCCGGCCTCTTGTGGGGAGTGCTTTCATGATGTCACAGTTTGTGTGTGTGTGTATAAACAAGCTTGTGTGTGTATGTACCTGCCTGCTGATGTCACCACACACCCAGCTGCACCTAAAATCACCAAATGTTACCAGCAAGGTACATATCTCTTGTTTCAGGAGCTCTTTCCTTACCAAAGCTCTTAGTTTTCCTCTTGCAGACTGTTCCTCACAGCTAGAAAGACAGACAAGGTCTCATGACCGGGTTAAAGAAATAGCACTACCGTCACTCAGGTTTTCCTGATCAGTTTGCACCTTGGGCACGTCACGCTTTAATACTCCTCTATAAAGACCAATGAAGAGGCATACATCAACACTCGTGTGTTTTCCTGATGCAACTCTCGATGAAAACATGATTTTCAGTCTTCTTGTGATTTTAACCCTGGACTCTGATTGTAGTTGTTCAGCTGCTCAGTTGTGCCCAACTCTTTGCGACCCCATGGACTGCAGCACACCAGGCTTCCTTGTCCTTTACTGTCTCCCGGAGCTTGCTCATACTCATGTGCATCAGGTCTGTGATGCCACCCAACAATCTTGCCCTCTGTCGTCAGCCTTTCCTCCCGCCTTCAGTCTTGCCCAGCATCACCAGCGACCACAGTCAGCTGCCATCAGCTGCTGTTGCCAGGGGCTCACTCGCAGCGTTCATCCCCTCTCCTTAAGTGGAACGCTATTAGGTTCAAAAACGGCAAACACAATTTTCTTACTGAGAAAACTGGATTGATGTCTGTCCTGAGCCTGAAACACTCTGGAGGGAGGTGGGGGGGATGAGAGCCGAAGTCCAGCATCTGGGGCCAGAGAGCAGTGGCCAAGCCCGGGAAAGAGGTCACGGGCTTCTGGCCAACGGTGTTGGTCAACCAGACGTGCCCCCTCTGTTAATGTGCCAACAAGCAGGATATGTCCCCCTCTGCCAACCTGGGGCTGGTTGCAAGGCCAGTGTCTGCCATGGAAGGGGAGTGTGGTGTGCTGGTGGGAACACATGGAACCATCTGATCTGAGTGCCCCCTGGCAGGACAGATAGGAGGCTTCTCTAGAATTATTTCTCAACTAATTTTTCTAAGACATGGATTTTGTCATCAAGATGCAGCATAATCTAGTAATCATAAGATTATTTTACAACTAAACTGCTTATTTATCTCCCAAGTTCCCCTCACTAGATTGTAAGTAACATGAGGATAAGGTCTAAACTAGGTCTTTCTTCATCTGTTCATGATTTTAATATTGGGAACGGAATACAGTAGAAGTTTACTGAAAGCTTGGTTTAAACTGCAATACTAACTAACTGTATCTACTTTTGTGCCTATATGCATATTGCTAGCTATTCCAATATCTATATGCATATGTATCTAACAATGTCTGTGGGTGTGTGGGCTTCCCAGGAGATGCTAGTGGTAAAGCATCTGCCTGTCAATGCAGGAGCCATAAGATACGTGGGCTCAGTCCTTGGGTTGGGAAGATCCCCTGGCGGATGGCGTGGTAATCCACTCCAGTATTTTTGCCTATTTTTGCCAGGTTCCTCTGTCCATGGGGTTGCAAAGAGTCAGACACAACTGAGCGGGCTAAGCACACACATGCCATGCAGGTGTGTATGTTAACATCGATATCGGCATCTGTCTCTGCCTACCTATCTTAGCATCTGTGTAATAACATATCAATGTCTATTTCAAGTCTCCCAGTCAGTTCAGCCACTCAGTTGTGTCTGACTCTTTGCAACCTCAAGGACTGCAGCATGCCAGACCTCCCTGTCCATCACCAACTCCAGGGGCTTGTTCAAACTCATGTCCATCGAGTTGGTGATGCCATCCAACCATCTCATCCTCTGTCGTCCCCTTTTTCTCCTGCCTTCAATCTTTCCCAGCATCAGAATCCTTTCCAATGAGTAAGTTTTTTCCATCAGATAGCTAAAGTATTGGAGTTTCAGCTTTAGCATTCGTCCTTCCAATGAATAGTCAGGACTGATTTCCTTTAGGATTGACTGGTTGGATCTCCTCACAGTCCTAGGGACTCTTGAGAGTCTTCTCCAATACCACAATTCAGAAGCATCAGTTTCTTGGCATTCAGTTTTCTTTATGGTCCAGCTCTCACATCCATACATGACTATTGGAAAAACCATAGCTTTGACTAGATGGACCTTTGTTGGCAAAGTAATGTCTCTGTTTTTTAACATGCTATCTAGGTTTGTCATAGCTTTTCTTCCAAGGAGCAAGCATCTTTTAATTTCATGGCTACAGTCACCATCTGCAGTAATTTTGGAGCCCAAGAAAATCAAGTCTGTCACTGTTTCCATTGTTTTCCCATCTATTTGCTGTGAAGTATTGGGACCAGATGCCATGATCTTAGTTTTCTGGATATCGAATTCTAAGCCAGCTTTTTCACTCTTCTCTTTCACTTTCATCAAGAGGCTCTTTAGTTCCTCTTCTCTTTCTGCCATAGGGTTGGTGCCACTTGCATATCTGAGGTTATTGATATTTCTCCCAGCAATCTTGATTCCAGTTTATGCTTCATCCAGCCCAGCATTTCTCATGATGTACTCTGCATATAAGTAAAATAAGCAGGGTGACAACATATAGCCTTGACATACTCCTTTCCCAGTTTGGAACCAGTCTGTTTTTCCAAATCCGATTCTAACTGTTGCTTCTTCACCTGCATATTGATTTCTCAGGAGGCAGGTCTGATGATCTGGTACTCCCATCTCTTGAAGAATTTCCCACAGTTTGTTGTGATCCAGACAGTCAAAGGCTTTAGCATAGTCAATGAAGCCAAAGCAGACATTTTTCTGGAATTCTCTTGTCTTTTCTATGATCCAATGATGTTGGCAATTTGATCTTTTTATTTATTTTATCTATTTACATCTGTTTATCATGTCAAGATCTATATCATGTTAGTATCTTTATTTGCATCAGCATTTCGGTATCGATCAGTCGTCCGTACCCTTACCTGCGTATTTGCACGGTCGCACCTGCTGCATCCGTCTGACACCTACACCTGCCCGCACACCTGCATCTACACCCATAGCTACACCTTCACCTACATTTACAGAGGCAGTGCCAGCACAAGCTTCACAGTCATAAACGCCATGGCCAGGGAAAAGACACTGGTTTCCCCTTAAAGCTGGCTCCTTAAAAGTTCTTTTCCTCCTTCTCAATATTGACTTCAAGAGAAAGAGGATCCTCTAGAGTCACGAGATTTCTTCCACAAGAAACCCACTCTTCGCAGCCGCCTGTGGTGCTGGCAAATGCCTGGCATCTGCAGGTGTATTTTGGGTGGGGTGACAGAGTGAGCCCATGTCTCACCTGTGGGTCAGGACCAGTCCCGCCTCTAGCTGGGTGCTGTCCGTCCAGAGAAGCCCACTGCTCTGACTGCCCCACGTTACCTTTCCATCACGCTGTTAAGGAGTCTCTGTCATACATGGAGGGTTGGAGCTCTGGATACACTACAGAGCTTGAACATCCATTCAGGATCTGCAAGACCCCACCAAAAAGGAAAAGCAGAACTCAGGAAAACACTGAGACATTTTTAGAATTTCTTCCGGGGTTTTAGGTGGTGAAATTATTGCTATCTCTACCTAGATGGGGCTTGCCAGGTGGCTCAAATGATACAGAATCCACCTGCCAGTGTAGGAGACACAGGAGACGTGGGTTCAATCCCTGGGTCGGGAAGATCTCCTGGAACAGAAAATTGCAACCCACTCCAGTATTGCTGCCTGGAGAATTCCATGGACAGAGAAGCCTGGAGGGCTGCAGTCCACGGCGTCACAAATAATCAGACACGCGGTGCCTGCATGCACACACAGTGTTTACCTGGATACCCCCCAGGAGGGTTAATGCCATGTCTTCTCGCTTCTCTGGAAATCAGGATTAATTCTGGAAGCCCTTTGCTGCTGGACATAGGACACACCTGTGTAGACATGACTGGTGGTGTCTGGACCTGGTGTTTTCCAGGACCAGGGTGTAGAAGTCAGTGGCATAGTCTGTCAACCACCAACCTGGGGCACCCGCTGCTCACCCTCCCGCCAACTTTTTTAGGCAGAAAAATCTCTTAAATTGAATCATTGTCAGTTTTCGAGCTCTCAGTGAGGGCAGAAATCACTAAAAACCTCATTTAAAATTTCCATTCTCATCCTCAAGCAAATTTACGGCAGAGGTCAGTCCTTTTCAAGAGCGCTGGAGAGAATTCCTCATCAGAACAGAGGTATTCTTCTCCATTGTTGAGGCAACTCTCTTCCATCAATTTTTCTCATCATCTCATCTCATTATGACCTTCATGGGATAAAAGAAGGTGCAGCTGTAACTTTCCCCCCCTGCAAATGGCGACTCCCTGTGTGTGATGTGGTTAATATTGATTATGAATTGCAGTCAACTCAGCCAGTCCCGTGCATCCCCTGCCATCCCCCTCCCACCCCCTGGAGTCCCTTTTCTGCTTTTCCCCGGCCGCGGAATGCTGCTTTGGATATTTCTTCTTTCAAAATGGAATAACCACTTCTAATTGCATTTACTGAGAGCCCCAAACTAGCAAGACGTCTGTGTGTCAGTGACCACAACCAGAGGCGGAATCCGATGAGCTCTCCTGGCTGCTGACAGCGATGCCTGGTGATCTAATTTACCCGCAACTGGAGATAATTCCCTACACGGGCTCTGGGGGTCGCCCGGCTTACTGACTCAGAGGTCAGTTGAAGGAGAGCAAAGCTAGTGGTGGGGAGTCACCTGCTCTTCTCTGATCTGTATTTTCTGTAGAAGAAATAACCAATTTTGATCCAAGATGGAACATTCCTTAATGAGCTTGTGTACAGATGTGCAGAATTCAGGAGTGAATGAAGATGCTGACGATGTCTCCTTTTCTTCTACAAGCTTTTTCAGTGATGTTAAATTCAACTTTGGTCACCGAGGTTTTTAATGTTCCTTTAAAAATCCCGATCACCATTACCCCTACTGAAGCTGATTTGATTGTAGGGACATTATTCCTGAGGCTATGGACACAGACTCTTCCCCATCTAGCTGACTTTAGCATAAAAATAAAATTGAATCATAAGCAATGAAATTTTATCTAGGCAACTCTCCATTCTCTGCTGGAGTTAATAATGCTCGATTACTCTTTCTCCCTAAATAACATGAAGTATATGAAATTGAAATTAACACGTCTCTGAGATGATTAGCTCACAAATAGATTTTATTAAAATTACTTGGACGGTATCTTTTCTTCCTTAACTATAGAGTGAATGTGCTTTTTCTTATTATTAAATTATGGTCATAGATGGGAATGATTTATTTCAGTTTTAAAAAAACTACCAAAGGAAAGAAAGAATCTGAAAAAGAATAACTAAAACCAAATAACTTTTTCGTACACCTGAAATTAACACAACATTGTAAATCATAAATACTTCAAGATAAAATAAAAATTAAATTTAAAAATATGAAGACAAAGTGAAATAAGAAAAAAATAGCTTGTAACACTATCAATAGTGAAAATAAAGATTGGGTCTTATAGATCTGCCAGTCCTTTACTTTGGGCTAAGTTCTCTGTGAGGTGCTCCTGACACATACTGATTTGGGCTGGGTGACCCATCTGCCAGTGCAGAGGACACAGGTTCAATCCCTGGGCCGAGAAGATTCCCTGGAGGAGAAAATGGCAACCCACACCAGTATCCTTGCCTGGAGAATCCCATGCACACCTCTGTCCATGCGGGCTGACTGGTGGGCTGCGGTCCATCGGGGTCGCAGAGAGGGACAACTGAGTGACTGAGCGAGCAGGTCATCCGTATTTGAGGCCAGAGAGAGAGGGGCGTTTGGTGGCAGAACCTCAGGCATGCCTGTTGGTGCCTGGCAGAGACCTGCAAGGTCAGGCAGGGAGCAGAGGATAGGGAGGGGCCCCAGCCCAGGTAGGAGCTGCACAGAAGAGGCATTTTTGGGAAAGCTCAGGGCCGTGAAGGGCGCGGAGGTTCATGGGGACAGAGCGTGAAAGCAAACACAGAAACACGGGCGGTCTCTTGGCCTCTGGGGTGAACTGGGGCCTCTGAGTGCACCCGATGCTCACAGCGAGGCCCCAGGACGGGGTGGGCGCCTGGACGCGGGGCTCCCTGCAGGCCCGGGAGACAGGAGCCGGGGCTCGAAGGACCTCGACCCGGGGGCGCGGAGCCGTCCAGCTGCCTGTCCAGCATCTCGGGCAGGACTGGGTTGAGGAGAGACAGGAGGGCTGAGGCAGAGAGGGACGTAAGTGCTGGCCGTCGGCCGTGAGCGGCCTGAGCGTGCTCCCCTCGAGGCGCGCGGAGTGCAAGAGGAGGACCCAGGTGGCCACCCCAGGCCCACGGAGCCTCTGACGGGGAGGAGGTCACTGTTCCCGAAGGTGACTTTTGGAATTGCCCAGCGGGCCCCGGGCCTCTGGGGGAACGGTCGGCAGTCACAGGTCGGGAGTGGCTGGGCGGCTCGAACCCTGGGCTTTTCCGCGATTTCCACGTTGTAGTGAACAGAGGCTTGGAGACTATCCCGCCCATCACTGTACAAACCCAGAACTAACGAAACACTCTCATGAGTGGAACTGCTTTCTCCTCTAAGAAGCAAAGACATACCTCTGTTTGGACATCTGCCGGGAACACCCCTGATGGGTTCAGGGTGTTTTACAAAAGTTGGTGAGTTTCCAAAGCCGGGATTTAAGCTAGCCTCGTGGGATGGCCTGGCGGGCTGGAGGACCTTGTGCTGCTGGCTCGATGGTCTTCCGGGAGGGCACCGGGGACTTGGGCCAGACTGTGTAGATCATAGTAGAGCTGTGGTCATGGAAAGGTTTCTTGGTGGCCAAGGGGCGGTTCCTGCCTGGAGGCCGGTCCCTCGAGTGTGAGTTCATATGTGTGGTCTGCTCTGCCCCTCGCAGTGAGCACAAAGCCCCGGATGGAAGGACCCTCAGCAGAGCCTGTCTGTTCAGGTCAGTGTTACCCCAGACAGCCAGGCTGGCAACTGTAGAGCCCCCTGCTGGGCCCTGAACTCTAGTGGGGAGGGATCTGGTGGGATGCCTACACCCTCAGAGACTCCAGATTCAAAGCCTGGACACATTGAGGAGAGTGGAAAGCCATTTCCAAGTTCCTGGATCCAGTTTTCCCCATAGAAAGTGAAGTCTAAGCTCATGGGATGCTTGGAGACCTGTCCTACTCACGGGGATCATATCCCAAAGGACTCTCCTCTCTCAGTGAGCTGGTGGTCTGACTGTTTGGGAGTTCAGGTCTCTCAAGCAAAGCCCCAAACAACGATAAAGGTCACTGGTTTTCACAAGTGCAGACTTATTTTGCCATATCCTCTCCATGTAAGTTGTAGGTGGTCTTGGGAGATTCCCTAGCAGTTCAGATGATAAAGAATCCGCCTGCAATGTGGGAGACTTGGGTTCCACCCCTGGGTTGGGAAGATCCCCTGGAGAAGGAAATGGTTACCCGCTACAGTATTCTTGCCTGGGAAATCCCATGGACAGAGAAGCCTGGCAGACTACAGTTCATGGGGTTGCAAAGAGTCAGACTTAGTAACTAACACTTTCACTCTGGGGGTTTTAGTACCTCAGGGAGGGGAAGTCCACAGTATGGAGGAGTCAGAGACAAGTCAAAGTCTGCTGGATTTACCAGCTGTGTGACCTTTGGCAAGTTACTCACCCTCTCTGAGCGTCTGGTTTTCTTGGGCTTCCCAGGTGACTCTGGTAAAGAACTCACCTTCCGATGCAGGAGACACAGGGGATGTGGGTTCAATCCTTGGGTCGGGAAGATCCCCTGGAGGAGGAAACAGCAACCCACCCCAGTATTTTTGCCTGGAAAATCCCATGGACAGAGGAGCCTGGGTAGGTACAGTCCATGGGGGACAAAGAGTCAGACATGAGTGAACGCCTGAGCACGCATACATACAAAATCAAGCTAAGAATGGAATCTTACAGGGTCAGTGTGAGGAGTGATAGAGACCGCCTGTGAAATCCACAGCATATTGCAGGACCCTCGGTAACCTCCCAAGGTGCGTTCGTTGCTACATGACAGCGGTAATGATGATCCTGTTACCATCATGAGTTTTGACAGAAAAGAAAACTGGACGCCTTGCTCGTTTTAGATAGTCAGTGACCAGGTGGAATTTCACAAGGGGGTTCAGATTCCACAGGGAACACAGAGTGGGAATGGTTCCTGATTCAACACCGCAGGGCCAGTGCATCACTTTATGCCCTGCAAGTGGAGAGTGGACATCTCAGCTGATCTCTGCAGCCAGACAGGACGAGAAAGTGGTGACCTTGAAGGTCAACCTGAAGACAACAAGGCTATTTGAAGGGAATGTAAAAACCATGAACCTTAACAAATATCAGAAGGCAGACAGGGGGCTGATAAATGTGTGCAGGCAAATGTCTACCACCCAAAGGTGAGCGATTGAAATTGGGGGTACGTTAAACATGAGATTAAAGACACACTTTGTACTTCACTATTTCAGGTTAAAAGCTGGCTAAAGAACACTGTCGCCTTGCTACAGGCAAAAATAAGTTCTTTTTTAAAGTGACAGCCTATTATCAAATCTGAGAAACTAATCTGGTCTCTTAACCAAAGTGATCTGTCTACCCTTGATGACTCAGTGAAGACCTTACACATTATATTTTAACAAACATATCAACATTTTTAGAGGAGAAACATGGACTGATAATAAATAAACTAGATGTAAAAATACACATGCATTCTTTAACAGTCTTTCTGTTAACTATGATTATTAATAGCAAATCCAGACTCAAAAGAACATTGGTCTATGTGATCGTCTGCATGGATTCTTCAAATGCAAGTTTTCCATGTAGTAAAACCTTATACTCAGTGACTTACATCTGGGAAAGTTACAATTCCAAACGGTCTCAGTGTTTACTAATCACTGTGTCTCCTGCCCACTGTTGTGGGTGTGAACCAGAAAAGCCTCTCCGTTCTAGACGTGAACAATTTCCCATCACATTTCCTGAGGTTTCTCAGAACTTCTCAATAAATAATCGGAACATCTTCAAACTAAAAACAAACAAACAAAAGAAAAAAACCAGAAATTTTCAGTAGCACTAAAATATCTCATCCTTTTTCACGTCTTGGTTTATGAGTTTACTGTAAATACACTATTATATTTAAATGAAGAGTGATGTCTCCCCTTCTGCTTAAAGCAGAAAATAGAAGCGATCAGTATTTTAAATTGCATAATTACTTGAGAAACAAGTAAATAAATACTTTGCAGAAGAATTTCTTTGGCTGTTGTTTTTTTAAAGGGAATACTCAAAATATGTAGTCTGGCTGAAAAGGAGTATCTACATTTAGATCTTGGAGACTAAGTATCATTATGAGAAAATTTCCCAGTACAAAAAAATGTACATGGTAAATTATATGAAGCATTTTAGACTATTTCAACTTTTGCCACTTGTGAGAAAGGATAATTTCTCATAAGCAGATTTCGCTAATTGCGTGATGGCTTTCTTATTGTTTTGTTAATATGGTCTCCAAGGTGGGGGAGGGACTCTGATTACATTTTAATGAGGAAATTTGAGTTGACCATTGGGTTGACTGTTTTAAGAAAAAGGTTCTAATTAGGATAGACACGCAATGTATGAAAAATACATACTTTCGAAGTTATTGAGAATATAAGAAAGAAATGCTACAGTCAATAGGTCGGGAAAAAATGGAAATGGTGACAGATTTTATTGTGGGGGCTTCAAAATCGCTGAAGATGGGTGACTGCAGTCACTAAATTAAAAATGCTTGCTCCTTGGAAGAGAAGCTATGACGAACCTAGACAGCATATTAAAAAGCAGAGACATCAGTTTGCCAACAAAGGTTCGTCTAGTCAAAGCTGTGGCTTTTCCAGTGGTCCTGTGTGGATGTGAGAGCTGGGCCATTAAGTGAGTGACAAAGAACTGATGCTTTTGAGCTGTGGGGCTGGAGAAGACTCTTGAGAGCCCCTTGGACTGCAAGGAGATCCAACCAGTCCATCCTAAAGGAAATCAGGCCTGAATATTCATTGGAAGGACTGATACTGAAGCTAAAGCTCCAATACTTTGACCACCTGATGCGAAGATCCAACTCACTGGAAAAGACCCTGATGAAGGTGGGAGGAGAAGAGGGGGTGGCATCTTCTGGCTCTAGAGAACCCCTTCAACAAGCCACCTTTGACATCTGGACGTAATATACTGACTTACTGACTCGGTGGATGAGAAGGGTATGCACAATTGAAAATAATTTTTTATATCAGGATCTATTATTTCTTCCTCTCGTATTTTCATGCCAAGATCCTTCACTTGCCCCTCAGTCACACTCCATTCAACAATGACCTCTGTCTTCAGATCCATAAGGATGATCCTCTGCCTTCTTTTCCTGCCTTCAACAATCCAATTCTCCCCTCCAGTTGTCTTTCCTGATAAAGGCATTATCTGTCCATAGTCACCTCCATCTTTGTAGAAGACCCTTTAGGGAACCGTGTTTTCCAAAATCTATCCTACCACACGCTCCCCTTCACTGGGAATCGAGTCCCGAGAAGCTGCCTCCCTCTCCCCATCAGATAGGGACACACGTGACCCTTCCCCAGAGGATCCCACGTCCACAAAATCTCTCCATCACCCCAGTGAATCTACTGTGTCCCACTTTGGTTTTGTTCAGTGAAACTTTGACAAAGCCTTTGCATCTCATTGTAATGCATACCTGAGGCTCTCTGGGTATTTCGCTATAATGCAAGACACTTTGTCTTAAAAATGAACTTTTGATTCACTGCCCTGTCCTAAGGCAGGAATGCCTGATTCCCTAAAAAGCCCTCATGGTGCCTGACATGCAGATGGTGGTGAACAATGTTTGTCCATTTTCTTATTCTTATTTCAGGAAATCTTCTCATATAGGAAAAAAAAAGCACTGTTTCAGTTACATGGAAATAAAGGTATTTCCTGTATAAAATTCCTACTGTGTTTTTATAGTGTGAGACTTCTGAGCTGCGTCCTAGGTGGACAATATGGATGGATGGATGGATGGATATCTGACTCAGTATCACTGTTCAGGTGGGCAGTTCCTTATAGAACTGGAGACTTCCATCCCCCACATGTAAATTGTGTAAAGTTAACTACATAGAAGGCGATTCAGCTGCATGTCTAAGGATACATATAATTATATGAGGCCAGAGCCAGATGTCGGTCCTGACGACTGCTCAGGACTGAAGATTTGTGTCGCCCCCGTATTTGGGCATTGACACCCTAATCTACAATGTGATGATATTGACCAGCAGGCCTTTGGGAGATAAGGCCATGACGGAGGGGCCGGGCGTGATGGCACCGGTGCCCTCGCAAAGAGACGGGAGACGGTTTGCATCCCCTCTGCTACGCAAGGTCGCAGTGAGAAGGTGTCCGTCTGTAAACTAGGAGAGGGTTCCCGCCAGACACTGACCATCTTTGTACTCTGATTTGGTTGCAAGAAAAAGCCAGTTCTGACTCCATGTGGAAACTATTTCTTTGCCTTGCTTTCCATTGCTTTTGTTATTATGAAATGAAAGTTGTTCACTCATGTCCAACTCTGCAACCCCATGGACTATACAGGCCTTGGAATTCTCTAAGCCAGAATACTGAAGCTCAGTTTGTTATTATAATCATATCTACTGGTCTGCCTCAGAGAATCCTGCCCCTCTGCCTGACTGTTAAACTAAAGTGGCTTTTTTCAGAGCCTTGTCCATGTGTAGATGGCAGGAAGGAAGAAATTAACCCATCCTCCTGCTGGAGGCTTGCCATTCTAGGAGATATTTGCAAGATGGATGACCTTTTTAATTTGTTTCCTCACATCTCCCATCTCTAATCTATAAAAGAACCTGGCATTCGGACTCCAACCAGATGGTTATTTTGAGACATTAGTTTGCCATCTCTCTTAGCTGGCTCTCAGAGTGAACCTGTATTCCCTGCCTCAGTACTTCCTCTCTGATCTGGTGAGCAGAGTGAGCTTGGACTCAATAACAAAGTTAGACTTTCAAGATCCAGGATGGTGAGCGGTAACATTTCTGTTGCTTCGGCCGCTTCATTGGTGGCCATTCGTTGGAGCCGCTGGAGCAGTGCAGGTTCTGAATCCAAGGTGGGGGTGGCGAAGCATGGGGGAGGGCGGAGGTTACATGGTTTACCAAGGTCTTCTTGTGTTTTGATGAATGATCCTGCTTCAAGGTTAAGTGGAATGAACTCTAAGTGCCTTTTCCAGGAAACAATAACACTCCTTATCTGATTTCCCCCTTACTTCTCGGCTAATGAAGTAAACTAATGGTTTCATTAGTTACTATGAACTCAGAGACTCGAGCATATTTAATAAATGATGTGGCTCACCCTACATGTGCCCTCCAGCAAGACCTTTTATCTTGGCTCTGGGATTACACACTTAATTGTTGTCTATTTCGCATATTCCCTTGACTTTTTCACGGGCATTTCAAACATCACGTGCTCAGAACTGAACTTGCGATCTTGTCTGTCAAAACAGCTTCCCCGGGCCTTGTTCTCGGCAGTGTCCCGAGGGGCATGTCTCTGCACCCAGTGGCACAGATCAGGAAGAGTGGTTCTCCTTTAAATGTTTCTTTCTCTGAGCCTTATATTCAGTCCATCTTTGAGTGTGACTTGACAGAGGATGAGATGGCTGGATGGTATCACCAACTCTATGGATGTGAGTTGGAGCAAACTCCAGGAGTTGGTGATGGACAGGGAGGCCTGGCGTGCTGCAATTCGTGGGGTCGCAGAGTCAGACATGACTCAGAGATTGAACTGAACTGAGCTGAACTGTCAGCTGCGACTGTCTGGGGTACTCAGCTCAGTTCACTGTCCACTTACTTTCCTACACCACAGACAGTCTTCCAGTTTTGACCTTGGCCATGATAGTCTCTTTGTAGGAGGAGAAATTAACACTTTTTGATATTTTAAATATTAAAATGAGAAGATATGGTCGTGGTTGGTCCATTGCACCCTTCAGCTAATGCCCGTCTTCCTTCTGATAAAGTGGGGAGCTTTCCAGGCCTGCTCAGGCCTGAGAGTTCTGGTCACACCCCTGTCCCCTCTGCATTTCGTCTTTTCCACCATCTCAGTTTCTACCGTTGCTGGAATTTCACTAATTTGTGAAATTCAGCTCCTTAAAATGCTGCACTTCTCTCTAATAAGGGCGTGTATGTATTCACTTGCTTCAGTCTTGCCTGATTCTTTGGCAAACCCATGAACTGTAGTGCGCCAGGCTTCCCTGTCCACGGGATTCTCCAGGCAAGAATACTGGACTGGGTTGCCATGCCCTCCCCCAGGAGATCTCTCTGATCCAGGGATCAAGCCCGAGTCTCTTACGTGTCCTACACTGGCGGGCAGTTTCTTTACCCCTAGTGCCACCTGAGAAGCCCCTGCTAAAGCCATCCGCCAAGCTGTTTCTTCGGCATAGGGTACTCTGCCTTCCAAGCCTCTAAGTCTGAATTTAAATGTTATTTCCCCCCACCCACCCCAGAGCCTGCTCCACCCTGTCCCTGACACTTTGCGAACACTAAGTGACATTTAGGTTTTCATAATACCCCCTTGCTTCCATCATAATGCTGATCACCCTTGTGATGCCCTGACAATATGGTGACTTACTTGTATAACGTCTGTGCCTTTATGAGCCTGAAAGTGCATAAACTGACTAATATTACTGCATTCATACTTTGCCCAAGGCCTGACAACAGATGACACTTAACAGATGGATGAATGGTGGATGGATGGCTTGGGTGGACAGATGGGTGGATGGATGGATGGGTGGATGATGGATGGGCAGATGGATGGGTGAATAGACGGATGGATGCAGAAACTTCGAGAGCCGTGCAGAACATTTAGAGAAAACCCACTGTAGGTCATCTAAAGGAAATCAGATGTAGACAACTGGAAAACAAGAGACAGATACTGCGCCTTTGTTCAAGTCATCTAGATTTACTCTATGTCCTTTAAATACAATTTTGTATTTCATTTTTTGGGCAAGTGACCATTGCGTCTTGGAAGCTCAACAATACTTTTTTCAGGAAAAGAGTAAGAAAATCCAAAGGCAAAAAAACTTAGAAAGCCCAGTGTTTCTTTAACAAACAAGTCTCCGCAGGTGCTGATTTGGGCATGTAATATAAGCCTGCAGGACCTTCTGCTCCCCGGCGGATGCTGAAGGAAGGCGTTTTGTGCAGAAAGCTGGTTTGTGTCTGTCTCAGCCCCTGTGCAGGGAGAGCACGGCGTCCTCTTCTCCTGGGAGCCCTCACTGCACATTATCACGCCAGCCGCAGTTCAGATTCTTATCCCCTACTTAAGCTTGCCATGTTTTCATCTCTCACTTAGACATGTTTTTTTTTTTTTTTTTTTTTTCCCCTTGGATGATAGTAAAGGGCATCTTCAGGCACCCTTACCTCTCATATTGAATTGTGAATTTGTCGTGGTGGATTAGATTAATCAAAATGGCCTTCGAAGAAAAACCTCGGTCTGTGCCTCCCAAACTCAGATTCTTCCTGTCACTTTTCATAGAGATACTTTCTGTAGTCATTCTCACATGCTGCCTTCACATCTCTTACACAGCCGAGGATGCCTTCATCCAAACCATTGGTGGCTTGAATTTAAGCCACTGTTTAAACTTCTGCCTAAGCAGTAAAGGCACGGATTAGAAAATACAGTAAGAAGTGAAAGGGGGAAATTTTAAACAACTTGTTTTCATTAGAGCAAAACATTTACAGTACTCTCACTTCCTTCAAACCTTTTCAAAACTCATATCGTGGGAAATTTAGCAAAAGCTTGTTGGAAAAATTGGTGACAGTCTGACAGATGCTGAAGTTGAAACTTCAATACTTTGGCCACCTGATGCAAAGAACTGACTCATTTGAAAAGACCCTGATGCTGGGAAAGACTGAAGGCAGGAGGAGAAGGGGATGACAGCGGATGAGATGGTTGGATGGCATCTCCGACTCAATGGACGTGAGTTTGAGTGAACTCCGGGAGTCGGCAATGGACAGGGAGGCCTGGTGTGCTGCAGGCCATGGGGTCGTGAAGAGCTGGACATGATTGGGGGACTGAACTGAGTTGAACTAATATCAAAAGAGTTTACCAAGAATGTATCAATACGAATGAATATCTCAGAGAATTTGCACTATTCCTTTGATTCTCATCCACTTTCTTTATCAAAGGCAATAAGGAAGAAAGAATTAACCAGTAAGATAATATATGAAAACAACCTTAAATATATTATCTATTACCCAAAACAGATTTTTATCTGTACTCTCTGTCAAAACTCATAGAATTTTGTATTTATATTTTATTTTAGTATTTGACAATGTTTTCTTTTTAAAAAATAAAAATAATCATTTTTTTCTACTTCAAATGCAACAGAAATATATTTTAGAAATAAAAATACTTATAAAAATAATGTAAAATCATCTACGATCTTACTGTACAAATTCATCCCCTCAAAAATAGGAGCATAGAGTAATGAATTATTTTCTTTTTAGTTCTTCACTTTAAAAATGAACATTTTCCTATGTGTAAAGTCTTTCTACTTAAAATTTATATTTTAATATATAATTAGTGGTTTGAACTTTTTTCTTTCTTATATAAACAACGAGATGAACATCTTTGTAGCTATAGGTTTGAGTTAACTAGCTCCTCCTGAAAATTCCGGGAAGTAAAACAGTCGGAATAAGAATATCATGTTTCTTAAGAAAGATGGTGTGCATGTTCAGATTGTTCTCCAGAAAGGTTGTCCTAATGAGCACATTTAACTGCAGTGAGTGTTTCCCCAGATTTCCCTCAGCCTCATCACAGAGAATTATAACCTCCAAAGGCACCAATGGCTTGATAGAAGAAACACTGGAATGTTATTTAAAATGTTGGCACTTCTTCTTTCATGAGATAATAAGCTATTTGGATGCCATCTACTGATTATATGTTTACGCTCTGTACTCTTTTGTATTTGCGTCGTGGACACCGAGCGAAAGTAAGCAGATCTTTAATGTTCCACTTATTAACTCTTTCCTCTGATGTATCCCTAACTGTTAAGTGCATGAACCTCCCACTACAGACATGATGGAAACGCTGGTATTAGGCTTACTCTGTGGATATAAACAGCCATCACAGGAAAGAAGCTCAAGACTGGCCTGGCAGTCCAGTGCTTAAGACTCTGAACTTCCAGAGCAGGGCACGCCGGTTAAATATGTAGTCAGGGAACTGTGAGCCACACGCCACTCAATGTGGACCAAAAAAAAAGTCAGAGAAACGTTACGAGACACCTGCAGTCAGTACTGAGTGTCACCAGGCAAAGCTTTCGCTGAGGACGCCGTGCTGAACGTGACAGAGCCCTGCGCGAAAGCGGCAGTCTCACGGGCGGCTGTGAGCAGAGACGGAAGGCAGGAGATGCTGAGTGACGATGACTTGCTCACGGGGTTCTTGCTGTTGTTCAGTTGCCTAGTTGTGTCCGACTCTGTGTGATCACCTCCGTGTTTTCCAGGAAAGAATACTGGAGCAGATTGCCATCTCTACTCCAGGGGAATCTTCCCAACCCAGGGATCAAACCAATGTCTCCTGCGTCTCTTTCATTGGCGGGTAGATTCTTCACCACTGTGCCACTTGGGAAGCCCGTATATACAGCATATAATTTAAGAAATGGAGAGCAACTGTATCTCACTGCCCACGACTATGCCAGCTTACACGAAATTCACCACTGTATAATCTGTACATTGTTTTTCTTTTTTTTTGAAACAAGGCCACTATTTAGAGTCTCTGTTGACCTGGTCCTTTTACTTTTTATATGTTTTCGCTAACTTTTTTAGAAAGTCTTGACTGAAACTGTGACTTGGAAACAAACAAGAAAATGGAGAAGCTCTTCCTCGAACTTGTTGCTCAGTTGCTAAGTTTCGACCCCATGGACTGCAGCATGTTAGGTTCCTCTGTCTTCCAGTATCTCCTGGAATTTGCTCAAACTCATGTCCATGGAGTTGGTGATGATATCTAACCATCTCATCCTCTGTCACCCTCTTCTCCTCCTGTCCTTAATCTTTCCCAGAATCAGCATCTTTTTCCAGTGAGTCAGCTCTTCACATGAGGTGGCCAAATTATTGGAGCTTTGGCTTCATCATCAGTCCTTCCAATGAATATTCAGGGTTGATTTCCTTTAGGATGGACTGGTTGAATCTCTTTGCAGTCCCAGGAACTCTCAAGAGTCTTCTCCTGCACCACAGTTTGAAAGCATCAATCTTTGGCATGCAGCCTTCTTTGTGGTCCAACTCTCACATCTGTATATGACTACTGGAAAAATCATAGCTTTGACTATAACTTATTTTCCTAGAAATCATCTTATACTGATAGCAAATTTAAATTATCTTAAACATGTGTCTCTGTCCTGTTGTTTCCAGAATGAACACTGTAAGTGTTCCTGGCAAAGTTGAACTTTCCAGAGGAAGCAGTTTGTGTGGGAATTCCCAGCTACATTTCTACTTTATAAGCAGTGGCCCTTCTAATCTTTTTGTAGTTTGGTTTTGCTACTACAAATGTGGCTTTCAGACTCCTTTTTGTGAATCTAAGCATTTTCTCATGAGTAGATCTAGCCCTTTAGCCTGCAATCACCTTACAAGCAAGAAAATATTTAAAAATAACAAATGATTGCTAAAAACCTAGGAATATGTTTCATACAAAACATTGTTGTATTAGGTTGCTCATGTATGCTAAAAGAATCCTTTGGATTAGAAATTATTCTTGGATTCAGGTAAGGAAAGAAATATAAATACAGGACTTCATCACTGGGGGTCACACCAACTATAATCTTCCTGTGGTTAAGATGGAAACATGGCTGGATTTCAGTGCTGTTTTCTTTAATTTTCCCACTAAATCAAATTTTATCAACAACTGGTTTTCTTGTTCTGAAATTCATGTTTCAGGGATCTCCATGCCAGAATTATTTTTTCTTCAAGAATGTAGGCATAGAAAATGAAAGTGTTAGCTGCTCAGTTGGGTCCACCTCTTTGCCACTCCATGGACTGTAGCCCACCAGGCTCCTGTCCACGGAATTCTTCAGGCAAGAATGCTGGGGTGGGTAGCCATTCTCTTCTGCAGGGGATCTTCCCAGCATAGGGATCGAACCTGGTCTCCTGCAGTTGCATGTGGGTTCCTTAATGTCTGAAGCAGGGGAGGCCATAGGCATAGACGCTATCACTCATCTGTGAAATGTCAGAGGTGATTTTAATCTATTTTTTAAAAAGTCAATAAAATCTGAAAACCCATCGTATTTCAACTTAGTGTATTTTGAGTGCTTTGAAGCAGTAATTAAATAAACATGCATAGAAACCTTTAAAGTGTTAAATTTCACAAAGCTTTCCTCTCAGCGAACAGCTAAAAAGAAGCTAGAACCTCATTCGACACTGAGAACTCCATCTTTTTATCTGTCTTTCTTGGACAATGTTTCTTTCTGCCCTTAGAGGAAGCATCTGGTATATTCCCAAAAGAAACTGGAAGAAATATTTACATCCTTTGGAGATTTTAGGAGGCTGTGGCCTGTAGTATAGACTGAGTAACCTGTAGTGGAATTGTCAGAAAACATTTTCTTGTCTGGTCGCCATGATTATTGGCACATAGCCGTATAATCTTGACATGGGAACCGTTTCTGCCCAGCTGAATCTCAATAGTAATTTCCTTGGGAGCACTTCAAAGTAAGTGGTCAACAAGTGGACGTAAAAGAGAAAGGTGATGGTAAGTAAACAGATAGAGCTGGGGTCTTACATATTGGTCAAAGAGGAGGGAGATATCACAGCAGCCAAGCACTAAGCTGTCCTGGTCAAGGGGAGCCAAAAGGCCCTGGGCGCTCCAGGGCGCTCCCGCCTCTCCTGCGGCAAGCGCAGCCCTGCTTCGGCCCCTGGCCTGTGCGATGCTCGCCAGCACGCCCTCCGTGGGGACGCTGTAGTCTGGATGGCTTCCTTAGTTTTCTTTTAGACAGATTTTGTTTTAGTGGAGCTTTGGCCTGAATCCTGTGATGATGGAAGGATGTGTGGCCTCCTTGTGTCTGGAGGGAGAGCCGGGTGGGAAGAAGCCCCACCTGTCTTCCAGGAAGAAGAAGTCAAGCCAGAGACAGTGTCTGCAGCGGACAGAGTGCCGTCCGCCCCTGCACGCCTACGCGACAGCCCACGTGCAGCTCATTGTAGGGACGGCCCGACACCCCGTGGCAGATACAGTCCCTGCATTCTGCAGAAAAGGGTCCAGGGAGCCCACAAAATACAAAGCCATCATCCCTCCTGTTTGACTCTGGATTCAGAGGAAAATGGAATACCTAAAGGCGAGCCTTTGGAATGAGTTTCTGGGAAAAGAACTGGGTCTGAGCGGAGGGAGGAGACATAGCAACGTGAAAACACAGCAAGAGGCCAGGTATCTACCGTGAGATTACACCTTTACGGACAATGTATGAAAAAGTCTGGATTTTGATATTCAAAATTCATTTTTATATACACAGTTCACAGTTCATTGAATTATTTATTTTAAAACAATAAAAGTTCTTTTTGTGCATTTAAAATACAACATGAAATTTAATGAATTAAAATGAGTGGTGGTCATTTTACTTTTTCATTTCTTTTTGTTATTCCAGTAGGAATTATTTGGGTTAGGGTTATGGGATGAAAATATGAAGAGGTAAATTTTATTTTATAAGAAAAATACTCTTAAATATGTCTCTGCCAAAATAACAAACTACCTCAAACTCCTCATTTCTGGAAATATTCCCCTTTTAAATTTGGCTTAATAGATCTATGACTACAGTTCTGTGTTCCACATGTAAACAAAATAAATACATTTTTCTGGTTATTTGATTATGTTTCAACTTTAATAATTAGCTAAAGCTGTTCTCAGGGTTAAGGAAAAATTAATCAAAGAGGAAAATTAAAAGTTTACATCTTCTGATAATGAAACTTAGAAAATTGACGACTTTAACATGCTGTCTAAAATGACAATGTATCATAGCTCTCCCAGCTTCTCAGGGAGCCATAGAATTTCCCTTCCAAGTCCACAGACATTTTCTAGTAACGTATCCTCATGGGCTACCTTGGAGGGAAAAAGAGAAGCAAAGAGATAGCAAAACTTCATCTGGAGGAAATAAATGCTCATTTGCATCAGAAAAGAGAACACGAGAAAGGAGAGGTGAATGGTCCTGAGAGCTCAGCATCACAGAAGGAGGTGGGTGCGCTCAGAAGATGGCCAAGCCCTGTGAGGTGGCCCCTGCACCAACAACCCCAGCTCCAGGCCCGGGGGCTCCAAGCTCAGGGAGACGCTGCAGGCGTGGTTTTAGGAGGAACCAGATAAGAGGCTGGTGGGCAGTATGGGGCAGGGAGATGGGTCCAGGCAGGAAAGAAATGGAGCCTTCACTGAGGCCAGAAACCAGATGACAGCTGCATAAGCCCTGGGGCAGAAAATGCATCCCTCCAGCAGAGACTGCAGGGCTCGATCCAGTGAGATGAGACGCCTTAAGAGGAAAGTACATTCCCTCCAGCAGAGACCACGGGGCTTGATCCAGTGAGATGAGACGCCTTAGGAGGAAAATACTTTCCCCCAGCAGAGACCACGGGGCTCGATCCACTGAGATGAGACACCTTAGGAGGAAAATACATTCCCCCAGCAGAGACTGTGGGGCTCAATCCAGTGAGAGGAGGAAAATATATCCCTCCAGCAGAGACCGCGGGGCTTGATCCAGTGAGATGAGACACCTTAGGAGGAAAGTACTTTCCTTTCAGCAGAGACCGCGGGGCTCGATCCAGTGAGATGAGACGCCTTAGGAGGAAATTGTTTCCACTGATGTCAAGACGGAAAACATGATTTTTTGAGAACATTTTCAATTTCAAGTTTAAAACATTAAACACAGTCGATGTGGAGGGAAATATTTAATCACATACAATTCACTAAAATATTTAATTTAGACTTAGAAGGAAAGTTATGACCAACCTAGACAGCATACTGAAAAACAGAGACATTACTTTGCCAACAAAGGTCTGTCTAGTCAAGGCCATGGTTTTTCCAGTGGTCATGTATGGATGTGAGAGTTGGACTGTGAAGAAAGCTGAGTGCTGAAGAATTGATGCTTTTGAACTGTAGTGTTGGAGAAGTCTCTTGAGAGTCCCTTGGACTGCAAGGAGATCCAACCAGTCCATTCTGAAGGAGATTAGTCTTGGGTGTTCATTGGAAGGACTGATGCTAAAGCTGAAACTCCAGTACTTAGGCCACCTTATGCGAAGAGTTGACTCATTGGAAAAGACTTTGATGCTGGGAGGGATTGGGGGCAGGAGGGGAAGGGGCTGTCAGGGGATGAGATGGCTGGATGGCATCACGGACTCGATGGACGTGAGTCTGAGTGAATTCTAGGTGTTCGTGATGGACAGGGAGGCCTGGCGTGCTGCGATTCATGGGGTCACAAAGAGTCAGACACGACTGAGGGAATGAACTGAACTGAACTGAACTGAACTGATGGTGAGGTAGGCTTGCAAAGTTTCTAAAACTGAGTGACTATCTTGATAATGTATCTTCTATTTTATGCATAAAGCCAAGCACTTTCATACTATTTCAAGATATCAGCATTGCTTTGTTGATTCTTCCTAGTGATCCTGGGGAATAGACCAAGCTTATTTCCAAATTTAAGATGAGAAAAATAGGGTATAAGTGATGGTGTGCAAGTCACTCCCCAAATTTAAATATAACCGTGATAGGGAGTTCTGGCTTTTCTTCATAAGTAATTTAGTGTGATGTCCACCTGACCCACTATCTTAGGCGCTAGGCTTACACGACCGGAATTTCAAGTGTGCTTTTCAACTCAGCAGTCTTGTTCATCAGTTATGGCTGTGCCGGAATGTTCTTGTTGATCAAAAATTTTCTTACTTAGCTGCCATCTATGTTATGAGAAGACCAGCAATTTTTAAAGAATAACACCACATGTAAATATACCTAGTTTGAAAAAGCATATCTATATTACATTCAGTGTCTAATTTATTAATGAATTTATCTCTGCACCTTGATGAAATGGCTTAGAAAATCCAACTTATAATCATATTAGTGAAATGTCACTGTGTTAATATATATAAAGAGGGAAAGATTGTGTGTGTATCTGTAGAGAGTGTCATAAAAAGAGAAATCGATCTTAATTTCAAAAGCCATTTGTTCCTCCACACTCTCTTTGGTGTGTCTGAATCATAATTAAAGACATCATCTTTACTCTAGCTGTGGATACAATACATACATCAATATCCTGAGGAAACCTCCATAAATCTTGTCGCAAACACTCTTTTCACAGATGTCTTAGTCGGTTGAGCAGCGCATTTAAGAAAAATGATACTCCTTTGCCTGACCTTGCTTGAGTTTAACAAGAATATCAAGCCAGCCTTTCCAGCAGGTATGTGTATGGATGCTTGCAGTGGCTTTGTATCTTTTCCCACCGACAGGTGATTATTTTTTATTAACCTACTTTATAATCTCTCTATTTAAAGAAATAAGATATCAACTTGACTTTTGCAGCTGACAGAGTGGGACAGCTCCTTATCTCCAGCTTTAATTCTGCCATCTATGGGTTTTGGTGAACTGCAAGTGAAATGTGGAATATGATGTATAACACATCTGTGACAGCACAGGGACAGAATTCATTCACAATTACTCTGCGTAGACCTCTCAGACCTAGTGTTCCAGCTACACGGAAGGAAAATTCTATTACTTTTAAAAGAAAATCGGAGGAGTTTGTTTAAAAACAAAAGTCAAAGCAAAGCCAACATGGGTGGACCTAAAGATGATCATACTATGTGGAGTAAACCAGACAGAGAAAAATGCCACACATTGTCATTTAAGTGTGGAATCAAAAAAGAAAAAAAAAAGAAAGAAAGAAAAAAGAAAAATAGAAACAAATGAACTTATATACAAAACAGAAACGGACCCAAGGACATAGAAAACTGGCTTATGGTTACCAAAAGGGAAAGAGACGGGGAGGGGTCAATTAGGAGGGTGAGATGAACATATATAAACTCCTATATATAAAATGGGCTTCCCAGGAGGCACTCGTGGTGAAGAACTCACTGGCAAAGGCAGGAGACAGAAGAAACATGCGTTTGATCTCTGGGTCGGGAAGATTTTCCCGGAGCAGAGCATGCAACTCACTCCAACATTCTGTGAGGACATGAGACAAAGACGCTTGTGTTCCCTTTCCGCTCCTGATTACAATTGTTAATAAAGGCAAGCGCAAAAATGAAAGTGTGAGTGTAGAAGACGTGGAGCCTGTTTGCTGGAAGTGAGGAGAGGACAGGATGGGCAGGGTTAGGACCCTTTTCATTGGCCTTCTGTCCTCATCGACCCATAGGTATCTCATGGCCGTGGGACCAGACAGCCTTGCTGGTCCACTTCTGTAAGTTCAGGAGAGGAAGGTTTCATCTGTAAAGCAGTGGGGGAGGAGAGTATTATGAATGTTTTATTCTCTGTGCCCTTTGCCTCCTAGGATTGTTTTGAGGATAAGATGAGATGGTGCATATAAAGGTTTGGGGAAGTGCCTGCCTTTCATGGGCACCGAAATGACTTTATTATAAATCCAATTTGTCTGGAGCACAGAGGACATGCTAAGTAAAATGGGAAAACACCCAGAAAGGCCAGACTTTAAGAAGCTTTCATTTGAGGCTGAAATAGAAGCCAAGAGGGGTTTGGGAGCAAGGCTGCACACACTGTGGGGTGCCATGAATAGAATTCTCCTGGAAGGGGGCAGCTGGGGCTGAATGGGGAGGGCAGGGTGGCAAGGAGGCTCCAGCAGCAATGCTGCAGAGGGGAGGCTGGAAGGAAGACCCAGGGAGGAAGTCTCTGCTAGCAGCAGGACCGGGTGGGGAGCAGAGGGAACCTGGAGGCAGAGACAGGACTCTCATCTGGATAGACTGTTGACTGACATGGACGTCAGAGAGACCTTTGGCCACGACGGTAGTGACTTTGGTTCCGGGCTTTGTCAAGCTCTGTCCTCATTAGACAGGATTTGTGATGTGCATTCTCTAAACTGCAGACCAAATTCACACTCTTTCAGGACGGTTCTTGCAGGATGACCCACACCCTGGAGACCTAACTTAACTGCAAAGCAACGCTCCGGCACAGATGAAGAACCCAAGGAGGCCAAGAGCAGTCCTGTGGGGCGTGCACTGCCCAGTGCTGTGGGGGCCAGCCCCGAATCATTTCCCTGTTTCTCCATGTCCTTTACCCAAGCAGGATTCAGAGGTAAGAAAGCTGAGGATTACATATTCATATAAGGCTTGCTATAGTCAAGCGAAAAGACCACATATATCTCTGTAATGACACCGGAGCAAATGCTTTGAAGTCAGCATTAGATTAAGTGCATTATTATAAAAAGAGAGAAGGTTCCCTCAGCGAGTTTATTATATGCACACCTGGGGCTTTTAAATAATAGCCACATGGACTGCTGAGGTCACTCATACTACTTTTTCCTGTGGACTTATCAGTAATATGGAGCCCTAGAAAAATGAGATACTGACAGTTTGAAATAAAGGATTTACTTCTCCAGTGTGTCACATGGATTCAGATGACTATTCTGTGCTCATCTTGGGCGTGGAGAAGCGTGGAGTCTTTCATGTCGGAAACCTCATGCTTTGCTGGCCCTGGAGTCAGGATAGGAAAGAGGCTTCCCATGTGGGTTCATCACTGAATTTTACTGTAAGACCATGGGGAAAAGATCTACACTGACTTTTATTTCATTGAAGCACACTGGCTGTTTTTTTTTCTTGATACTTTTAAATATTAGAATGGAAATATTTTAGGATTCAAGCCATCATGAGACCCTACGTTTTATTTTTCCAATGGAACAAAACTTTTTTTTAGAATCTTCACCCCAACCCTAGATCTGATAGAATGAAATGATTCTGGAAGAAAAGTCATCTTGGAATCATTCACTTCATTCAAAGAAATCTTCATACATATTTTGCTCACTGGAAATTTAGACTATGACTGCCATCCTAACTAAAGTTAAAAAAGTCTTCTGATCCTTTCAACATGGCTTTGTTCAAGAAAACACCACCCTGTGATCACTGGACTCTCCCCAGAGTCCAGATAAGTTCCAAAGTCTAAGATGGGTTGAATTCCATCCCCGTGGTTCAAGTCCTTTTCTTCAAAACTTTGACATCATGAGAACAGACCCCCTGAAGTCTTTCTGGACACTCTTCTGGGTGGGCTTCAGTGGACTGTGAATTTGGAGTCTCAGGATCACGACTGGATCTTTATAAAGTGCCCCTTTCTGCAAAAACAAGTAGCGCTGAGTCGTGCACATCTAGAGGGACTTGACGCTGAGCTGGACTCTTCCAAACCTGAGTGAAATGGTGCAAATGGTGTATGATATTTGCTCACCCCACAGCATGAGTATCATAACATGTAAGATTCACTAATCCGTCTATTTCTGAGCACGGGTAAGCAGCTTGCTTCTTGGAAAGACTTAAAAAATGACGTGAGGAATTACTAAGACATTTAGGATTAAAATGTGTAACAAAATACTTAATTTCATTGATTTTTCCTCTTTACTTTTGAACATAAGCGCATGGTCAATATGAACAAATATTCATTAAGGTTCAAAAATTTTCTGGTTTTACTTTGACAATGGTGTAAAACATACATTGCCCAGAGACTGCATTCCATTACCCAAGAAGCTTTTATTCTAGTTAGAGGAAAACAAACGTTAAGTATGCAAAAGAGCATGGAACAATTGACTGGTTCGAAACTGGGAAAGGAGTACGTCAAGGCTGTATATTGTCACCCCGCTTATTCAACTTATATGCAGAGTACATCATGCGAAATGCTGGGCTAGATGAATCACAAGCTAGAATCAAGATGCTGGGAGAAATAACAACAAGCTTAGATATGCAGATGATACCACTCTAATGGTAGAAAGTGAAGAGGAACTAAAGAGCCTCTTGATGAGAGTGAAAGAGGAGAGTGAAAAAGTTGGCTTGAAATTCAACATTCAAAAAATTAAGATCGTTGCATTTGATATCATCACTTCATGGCAAATAGAAGAGGAAAAAGTGGAAGCAGTGACAGGGTTTATTTTCCTGGGCTCCAAAACCCCTGAGGTTGGCGACTGCACCCATGACATTAAAAGATGCCTGTTCCTTGGAATGAAAGACACGACAAACCTAGACAGCATGTTAAAAAGCAGAGGCATCACTTTGCTGACAAGGTTTCATCTAGTCAAGGCTATGGTTTTTCCAGTGGTCATGTATGGATGAGAGAGTTGGATTGTGAAGAAAGCTGAGCACTGAAGAATTGATGCTTTTAAACTGTGGTGTTGGAGAAGACTCTTGAGCGTCCCTTGGACTGCAAGGCGATCCAACCAGTCAATCCTAAAGGAAATCAATCCTGAATACTCAGGTGGAGGTGAAGCTCCAATACACTGGCCACCTGATGCAAAGAGTCAACTCATTGGAAAAGACCGTGATGCTGTGAAAGATTGAGGGCAGGAGGAGAAGGGGATGACAGAGGATGAGATGGTTGGATGGCATCACTGACTCAGTGGACATGAATTTGAGCAAACCCCAGGAGATGGTGAAGAACAGGGAAGCCTGGTGTGCTGCAGTCCATGGGGTTAGCAAAGAGCTGGACAGAACTTAGCAGCTTAACACCAACAACATGCAAAAGGAACAAGCACAAAAGCAGCAAAGTTCAATGTCCGTAACTTGGGACTGAAGTGAGCATCGTTTACCTTCAACCCTATGTCACCAGTACTGAGGAGGAGGAAGCATCTGTCTCTTAGAGGTGAAAGGCCTATCAATGTGTTTTTCCAGATTAAACACTTGAAAATAACTAAGAGTTTAAATGAGATTATTTAATAATATCATGAATCTAAATTAATCAAATGCATAAACTTAATGTGTGACGCTATGACACAATAGTGGTAGTTTCAGCTAAAACCAGCAGCGACTATGGCAATGGTGGAGTTTATTAGCATTAAATACTAGCAGACAGAAGGGTGCCTCCTTTGCCCTCTGCTCCCAGCTGCCTTGTTTCCCTCCTTGTGAATGAGCCAATCCTGTCTGTGCCTGGGACGCGGGACCTTCCCTTGGCCAAGCACATTTCTTCAGCAGGTCTCCCTACACCACGCTTTTCTCTTCTGGACTGTTCTATTGGCAAGCACTGTGCCCAAGCTGCATGGGGACCGTGTCTGATGACTTTTGCAAAGAATTGCTAGGGCAAGTTCTTCTCACGTTACTTCAAGACCTGCTGTGTTGTGGGAGAAGTGTTTGGGGGTGCTGGAAACCAGTGATTAAAGTTCAGCCATCGCCTACCCATCCATTGTCTGTCCACCCACCTCTGTACTCATGTGTCCATGAGTACACATGTACTGTGCAGGCTGTGCAGGCTGGCCGTTCATCTCGCAAGCTGGTGGCGCTGGTCTGCCCAAGCTGAGCCCATGCTCGCTTCACCTCTGGGTCGAGGACAGGGGGTCATGGCAGCCCCGGCCAGCTCTTCCCCTAGACCTTTGAAGAAGACCGTGGATCAAACGGAAGGTCCAGCCGTTTGCCACTCCAGCCTGTGTTCTATCCAGACAAGACACGAGTCCATCCAGCATTGCCGGGCGGAGCCCAGCGCAGTCTCCTGGCAACAGCGCAGGGGAGGGCTTCTGCTCAGGGGTGGGGCCGAGACCCCCGCGCCTCCAGGGTGCCACGGGCTCTGCCAGCGGCAGCCGGGGGTGGGGGGGTGGGGGCTTCTTCCTGCAGCGCTCCATCTGTGGCCCCTACTCCTTTTCCCGAAACGCGGAGGGCAAGTAAGCTCATTGCCCTTCAGTGCAGGGCCCTTGGCTCACTGGCGAGGACTCTTTCCACGTGTATATTGGTTATCTGATCTCGTTTTTCCTCAGGTTCCTTGTAAAGTGTACTTTGTCCATTTCCCTGTGGTGTGTGAGTCCTTCCTGCTTGTGGGAAGCATTTTTTAAATTGCTGTATATGGTAGCTACTCTTCTTCTAGTAGCTAAAAGAAAGAACCCACTTGCCAATGCGGGAGACGTAAAAGATGCTGGTTCAATCCCTGGTCAGGAAGATCCCCTAGAGGAGGGCATAACAACCCACTCCAGTGTTCTTGCCTGGAGAATCGCATGGACAGAGAAGCTTGGCAGGCTACAGTTTACGGGGTCGGCAAGAGTCAGACAAAACTGAAGGGACTTTGCATGCATGCATATTTTTCTGTTAAAGTAACAGAAGCATCTCTAATCCAACCCTTCACTACCCCCATACATTCTTTTACTTGACTTTAAGGCATTCTTGTCACAGAGAAATTTTGAATCTTAAAGTGATTATACTTTGTAATCTAATTTTTTTTTCTTTTGTGACTTTAAGACTATGTATTTATGAAAATGATTTTATGTGTTTACACTTATTTCAGGTTTGTTTTCCTGATGGTGGAATCCGTCACGCACTGAGACTCGTGATGTAAGACTGTCATGTAACTTTAAGGTGACAGGTGGCAAGCTGACCTTTCATCCGCCACTTGCATTTAGCATCCGGTCCTGCCTTCCCTTCACTGCTCTGAAATGGTGACTCCCCCGGACCCCAGCTCGGGATCCGCCTGGGTTCTCTCTGCTCCCTTCTCTCTCCCTTTCACGCGTCTGTTTTCCCGTGAAGGGTCACTATTGTTATCTGTACAGCTTGTTGATGTGCCTTCATAGCTGGTGGAACAAGTCCCCCGCTCCCTTTCATTTTAACATTTTAAATTGCATCGACGACTTCTGCTTAGGAGACAGAAAACTGGGAAGACGTTGCTCTTGTGTACCAGCAAGCGGAAGCTAGAGAATCTGCCGGAACATAATTTTCATGTTCCTGTCATAGAACAGAGGTCTGATAGCAGTCAACTCACCCAAAATCTAAGGAAAGATTGGTGATTCTGCAAAACATTTTATCTGAATGAAAGAGAAAGAAAAAAAAAAGAGTCAGATTCCTACTTTAGAAAGAGCCGTGGCATGTCCCGGGTCTGGACTGGGATCAGGGTTGGGGATGGAGCCATGGAAATGAACCAAGTGGCCCCAGTCAGGAGTCAGGGGTGCGGAAGGCAGTCAGGGTGTCCATGGGGTCCTGTCTGTGGAGGGCAGGGGAGGGAGCGGGACTCGGGGGGAAGAAGCCCAGCTGCTGTGCTGCCCGGGGAGGGTCTTGGAGGACACTGTGAGGATCCTGGAGCCAGGACGCATGCTCAGAACTGTCCCTGTGAGGGGCTGGGGGCCGCATCTTCATGACCAAGTGCATCCTGGAGGAAAACCCCCTTCTGACTGGTGGGACATTTCTCCCCTTAAACTCCTTCAAGATATGCTCCCCAAAGCTGCTGCTATAAAAACTGAATGTTTGTGGCACCCCCAGTTCACACACTGAAGTCTCAACTCCCAGTGTGATGGTGTCTGGAGGTCTTGGGAAAGGATAAGGTCAAGAGGGGAGCCCCATGAAGGGAGTTTGTGCCCTTAGGGCAGAGCCCCCGAGGGCTCCCCCTGCACCAAGAGCGAGGTAGGGGACAGTGGACTCTGGGCCAGACATTTGGTGGTTGTCAAGAGGAGGAAAGTCCAAGCTTCGTTCCCACCCAGACACTCCAAGGACAGAGCTAGTGATAAAAGCTGAGCTCTGCTAAGGCAGAGAGAGCCGGTGCCCTCTCCTGAGGCCAAGGAAGGTCTCGATTGCGTCTAGCTGCCCCCTTGCACGCCCCTGTCCACCACTCCTCAGCAAAGCCACCCTCCCTGGGTGACCTGCACAGCCCAGATGTTTGTCGTCTGTCTCAGGCGACACTTCTGATACTACCTGGTGAAACACCCTCAGGGACTACTGAGACCGGGCCGTCAGGGGGTGGGAAGAGTGAGCAGGAAGGACAGAATGTGAATCTTTTAAAACTGTTTCCGAGACGTGAGTGATTGCTTGCCCGGAACCATCCCACTCAAATAGTTGAAGGGAGTGGTTTCAGGTCTAGAGCGAAACATCTATTTTTCTTCCTGGTTCTTCTTTTTCTGAATGGTTTATTATTTGTGTGTTAAAAATGAGTTAAAATCCTAAGGGGAGAAAGAACCAAGTTCACAATAATTCTGGAATCCCTGCAAGTGTCTGTCTATAGATTTCACATCTCCTACCCCTGTAGCCTGGGTGAACCATCTCATCTTTCACCAATTGCTGGTCGCCAGCTGGTATCTGGACCTGCTCAAACGAATCCCAGGGCTGAACCAGCATCAAGCCTTCCCAGTGGACTGAAGACCAATGCCAGGTCTGGGGGAGGGGAAGGAGGGGGAAGTAAACTTAAAAAGCTCACTTGTATCTTTTTGTGTGTTCTTAGAATGGAATAATCCATAAGAGAATGTTTTTGTTTGGTTGATGAGGGTACTAGCAAGCCTATGATTAATTGAGCACCTACTATGTGTCAGATGCTGTTTTAACCCTGGAGGCCCTGACAGGTCACCGGGATGATACAGAAGGGAAGAAGAAGAGAACAGCACAGAGAGGAGGCGACACGGATGAAGAGGGCAGGAAACGGGTTTAACACCTCTGCTGGCTGCAGCCATGCACCACGAGCCGCTAAACTAGTCTGTGCTGAGCCCCTGCTCCTGGGGAGACCAGGGGGCGTGGGGGGCAGACTGAGAGCTCTGGTCACAACATTTGCATCACCCATAATACTGACCTTGTTGTATGTGTGTTTCTAATTGGATGCAGCTTATTTAATATGGATTGTTGGCTCATTCACACAAAATCCTTACAACCTGTCACTGAATAGACAGCAGAGAAGACTCTAGTTTAGAGTTCAGTTCGGGGTCTCAAACAAGTCAGAGCGTCCCAACGCCTCATCCAACCTGGGAAGTGGCCTGGGGCAGCTCAAAGTGTCCTGCTCTGTGCAAGATCAGGTCTGTGAGTGACCAAAGGCACCACACGACGGTGTGCTGGGCTGTGCTCAGCTGCTGCAGTCTTGGCCGACCTTTTGTGACCTCAGGGACTGTAGCCCCCGGGCTCCTCTGTCCATGGGATTCTCCAGACAAGAATACTGGAGTGGGTTGCCGTGCCCTCCTCCAGGGGATCTTCCCCACCCAGGGACTGAACCTGTGTCTCCTGTGGCTCCTGCATTGCAGGTGGATTCTTTACCACTAAGCCACCAGAGAAGCCTGAATGATCTGGGGTTAAAGATCCCTTTCAAAGTAAAGTGAAAGTCACCCAGTCGTGTCTGACTCTTTATGACCCCATGTACTATAGAGGGCATGGGATTCTCCAGGCAAGAATACTGGAGTGGATAGCCTTTCCCTTCTCCAAGAGATCTTCCCAACCCAGGGATTGAACCCAGGTCTCCTGCATTGCAGGCAGATTCTTTACCAGCTGAGCCACAAGGGAAGCCCAAGAATACTGAAGTGGGTTGTCTACCCCTTCTCCAGTTGATCTTCCTAACCCAGGATATGAACAGGGGTCTCCTGCACTGAAGGCAGATTCTTTACTAACTGAGCTATCAGGGAAGTTCTCAATGTAAAGTATCTTCAGTTCAATTCAGTTCAGTTCAGTCGCTCAGTCGTGTCCGGCTCTTGGTGACCCCATGGACTGCAGCACGCCAGGCCTCCCCGTCCATCACCAACTCCCGGAGTTCACCCAAACTCATGTCCATGAAGTCAGTGATGCCATCCAGCCCTCTCATCCTCTGTCAGTGTAAACTATAATCCCCGAAATGTAGAATCTGTGAATAATGAGCATGGCATGGGGAGCAGCCACATGGCAACCAAGATCAGGCCTTTCGCCTGTGCCTGAGCTCAGTAGCAGCCCTCGCATCTGCTTTATCTGCTTTCCTCATTGGCTTCAAGTTCAGTGTTCTGCGCGGCTGAACAGAATGTGGTGCCCGAGTTTGGGCATATGGGGGCTCCATGAATATTCAGGATGTGGATCAGAAGGGAGGGGAGGTGGCCGGCTGGGCAGGACCCCTCCTGTCCAGACCCTGCACAGATGTGCTCAGGAGACTATAGTTCCCAAACATGGAGCATCTCAACAGCGGGAAGCTTCAAGCATTCTCTCACTCACTCCAAATGGACACAGTGAGGATAAGCGAGGCGTATGGAGTCCCTGTTTCCAGGCCCATGCTTTTATCTCATCATCTTTCTTTACCTTGGGCAATTCCCCAGTTCATGTTCATTATTTTAAATAATGTTTAAAATCTCAAAAGTCCGTGAAACAGTGCATTCTTTCCTGAATTCACTCTATGCAGGATTTATTAGACACACATTTTGACATTTTATGTTCTACCAGCAGAAAAGAAGTGACATTTCTTTCCTACATTTGAGCTCATCATTTTTTTTTAGTCTCCGTTGGATTCTCTTTCTTATCTTTTCAAACCAAAGTAATTGTAAAATTACCACATTTTAAATTGATTAATAGGAACAATTACATTGTGTAATATCATGAAACATTAAAAGTAATTACTTTGACAATATCAAATATGATTCAGCTTTAAAGATGATTCTACAGTTTTTTCCATGTTACAATTAAATTTAAATCCTGGAACACTGGTGCCAAAAGAAATATTGTAGGAAACTCAGAATTTGTTTTCTTTCCCTTTTTTTCCTTTTTTCAATTTTCACTCAGGCAGAAATATGCAACAATAATGGAAACAGGAAAAAAGGGAGAAAGTCTGCATTTTAAAAATGTATGAATATATTTGACAAATACTTAAGCTCTTAATACCTCTGATGATACAGACAGAAATAATGCATGAGCCCTTTCTTCTGAACAGACACATCTTCCAGAAATAGAGACCTGGAAACATTAAAAACCATATGTCTATTGGATAGCATGTTTTAAAGGAGAGGAAAAAAAAATGTTATGGCAGCACCAGAAAGGAAAATCAGCTGTATGTAGCGATGTGAGTGGAAAGTTTACTACTTTAATTTTGGCTCAGGGCCCAGACTCTTCTGTGAATTTTGGGCTGGTAAAATCTTCCATTACCTATAACAGTACATGAGAAAAGAATATTAATTGTGCTAATCGATAAAAATCAGTGTAACTGAATTTGCTTTCTTGAGACCTGTCCTTGCTTCTGTTTCTCTTCAGTAACAGACATCTGCTGACCTTGCACATTTCATGGGATCCCTTGCACATGGGTCCCACGCTTGCACGTATGTCCACCATCCAGATGGATTCGCAGGTCTGATTCCTCGCTTCTTAAATGGTTTGCTTCATCCTTATACAAAATTGCTTACACATCAGTTCTTTGGACCTTGTCCTGTGTATGGAAACAATTTCAGTAGACTGGGAGCTTGGGTTACAGGCAGACACAGAGAATTACACATATTGGAACAAGCCACCTTGGTTCCTTTTGAAATCCCCTAAATGAATGCTCCCTGGGAACCCGTTTCCTGGGCTACTCCGTCAGCGGGGCTGTGAGAGCCGGAGCTCTTCGGGAACCTGGGCAGAAACTGCGGCTGGGAGGGCGGCTCACTGTTCTCCCATTGTCCCGCGCTGGGCTGGGGAGCACTTTCCCAAGCAAAGCGAGAGGCAACGCCAAGTATTTTCACCCCCTATTGCTGCCGACAATGGGATCCGTCCTGGCCGCTCACAGAAGCGGAGGGCGCTTCCTCGCTAGCTCACAGCATAATGCATCCAAAAGACGGCTTCAGGGTAATAAGTGGGCAGTGGCTGGAGCTCCTGGTGCAGCCCAGGGAAGCCCTGATTGTGCACAAATCCCCCCTTGGGACCCCGACTGGGTGAGCCTGGATGAGTGCTCGTCACAGCCTGGCTAAACCAGAGCCGTCTGTCCAGGGGATTCCAAACAGAACAGGGGCGGTTCAGCCAGCGTGTTCTTTCTGCTGTGTGGCTCTTGTCTTGACGTGCAAAACAGAAGAAAGCTGCAAACAGGGCTCCGGGTCAGAGGAGTGTTTTCTTTGTCTTCCTAGAGCCCTTGGAACAGAACCATGACCTTGTCATTTGCAAATGTGAAATGAACATTTTGGCTTTTGATGTCCAAGTTGAGGAAAATCATGTAAGTCAAGTCATGTAAGTGAAAATTCCCGAGAACAACTCTAAGCCTAAGAAGCACCCCATGCAGAACTGGTAAAGGGGATTAACTGTGTAACATCTTTTCTGAAGTTCGTATCCTGGGCTTCCGCGAGGCGAAGGTTGGTTGGTTTCCATTCAGTTTCAGTGAAAGCTGCTTCTCGTTTTCCATCTCTCCCAGCCTTGGTCTCAGGACCAAATGTCTCCTGAGCCAGAGTAGAAGTGAGACGGCCAGGGGAGCTGGCATTTCCAGTTCAGAGACGGTGTCCCGAGTGAATGGGGATACACAGTCCCATGGAAACTGAACAACCAGTGAATGACGCGGGGGTGCTGTGCAGGGCCGCTCACAGCAAGGGGTTGAGTCTGCGGTTCATTCCCAGCACACTGGGTGGATGGGGTGTGACTTGGCCAGAATTTTTTGGCTGAGAAACATCTTGCAAAGATGGAACTCCTGACTGCTTGGTTGTGATGTCCTATTTTGGCTGATTTTGTTCACTTGGAAAGATCTCCCTTTAATCCCATCAGGGATTCTCTTTTCTTTGTAAAACACTCAGTTCTGGCAGGATTCTTCTGTTCTTAGGGGTCTTCACAGCTCCTTTTCTTTGTCCAGTGCAGTATTCGGGGGCAGCCTGAAAGTGACCACAAAGTGAACACGGGTTTGCTTTATTATTTGCTCAGTAAGTTCCCTCCCAGGTTATGTGCTCTTTTAAAACTTCAACGGTGCTGATTTTTTAAAAATTTAGTTATTTTAAATTAGAGGCTAATTGCTTATGCTGGTTCCCATCATTAGCTCAGTTCAGTCACTCAGTCGTGTCCGACTCTTTGCGACCCCATGGAGAGCAGCACACCAGGTTCCCTGTCCTTCACCAACTCCTGGACTTTGCTCAGATGTATCCGTTGAGTTGGGGATGCAATCCACCTGCCTTTTCTAAGGAGTCTGATCTTTGCTTCAAAAGATTGGAGCTTCAGTTTCAGCATCAGTCCTTCCAATGAATATTCAGGACTGATTTCCTTTGGGACTGACTGGTTGGATCTCCTTGCAGTGCAAGGAGCTCTCAAGAGTCTTCTCCAACACCACAGTTCAAAAACATCAATTATTCGGTGCTCAGCTTTCTTTACAGTCCAACTCTCACATCCATACATGACCTCTGGAAAAACCATAGCTTTGACTAGACAGACCTTTGTTGGCAAAGTAATGTCTGGTTTTCAATATGCTGTCTTGGTTGGTCATAGCTTTTCTTCCAAGGAACAATGGTCTTGTAATTTCATGGCTGCAGTCATTACCTGCAGTGATTTTGGAGCCCAAGAAAATAAACTCTGTCCCTGTTTCCATTGTTTCCCATCTATTTCCCATGAAGAGATGGGACTGGATGCCATGATCTTAGTTTTCTGCATGTTGAGTTTTAAGCCAGCTTTTTCACTCTCCTCTTTCACTTTCATCAAGAGGCTCTTTAGTTTCTTTTTACTTTCTGCCATAAGGGTGGTGTCATCTGCATATCTCAAGTTATTGATATTTCTCCCTGCAGTCTTGATTACAGCTTGTGCTTCATCCAGCCTGGCATTTCATATGATACACTCTGCATATAAATTAAATAAGCAGGGTGACAATATACAGCCTTTATGTATTCCTTGCCCAACTTGGAACCAGTCTACTGTTCTATGTCCAGTTCTAACTGTTACTTCTTGATCTGCATACATATTTCTCAAGAGGCAGGTCAGGTGGTCTGATATTCCCATTGCTTTAAGAATTTTCCACAGTTTATTGTGATCCACACAGTCAAAGGCTTTAGCGTAGTCATTAAAACAGAAGTAGATGTCTTGTTGGAACTCTCTTGCTTTTTTGACAATCCAATGGATGTTGGCAATTTGATCTCTGGTTCTTCTGCCTTTTTAAATCCAGCTTCAACATCTGGAAGTTCTGGGTTCACATACTGTTGAAACCTAGCTTGGAGAATTTTGAGCATTACTTTGCTAGTGTGTGAGACGAATGCAATTATGCGGTAGTTTGAGCATTCTTTGGCATTGCCTTTCTTTGGTATTGGAATGAAAACAGACCTTTTCAATCCTGTGGCCACTGCTGAGTTTTCCAATCTGCTGGCATATTGAGTGCAACACTTTTACAGCATCATCGCTTAGGATTTGAAATAGCTCAACTGGAATCCCATCGCCTCCACTAGCTTTGTTCATAGTGATGTTTCCTAAGGCCCACTTGACTTCTCACTCCAGGATATCAGGCTGTAGGTGAGTGATCACACATTATGGTTATCTGGGTCATTAAGATCTTTTCTGTATAGTTCTTCTGTGTATTCTTGATGCTTCTTAGGGACCTGCTGCTACCTTCTCAAGCAATATTCCTGTAGCCTGAACTGAGTTGCAAGAAGTGTGGAGATTTTCCCACCAAGTGAATATTAGAAAAGCTTGAATATTTTTAGCTGAAATATTCCTAGCCCAGAGCTTCCCAAAAGTTTAGATCCATAAACTCCTTTGGCAATAATATCTAATGAATCCCCTTTGTGTTTCTCTTTTATAAACACATTTCATCTATTGCATAATAAAGCAGCAACTTAATTTAAAAAATTCTTTTAGTTCAGAATGTCATTAAATTTTATTCTAATTTTTATTCACAAATATTCTGTAATAATGGTTAAGAATTAAAGATACATTTTCATGTTTCCCATTTAACAAACACACATTCATTAATTTATTTTTAAATTAATATTTATGCATAATTATCAATAATTTGCCCAAAAGTGACATTTAAAAATGTATGTATTTTTAATTGAAGAATAATTGCTTTGCAATATTGTTTTGGTTAAAACTGACATCTTTTTAAACTTGATATCAATGATATTAAGAAATAGATGAAAAATCTAAAATCCTTAATTCTATTTTATTATGCTTTTCCATTAGAGTATATGAAATCCACTGAATCATAGAGGATTTTAAAATTTTTCCCAGATGAAAAAAAGATGTGTTAGAGAAGGAAATGGCAAACCACCCAAGTATTCTTGCCTGAGAAATCCTGTGAACAGAGGAGCCTGGTGGGCTACAGTCCATGGGATTGCAAAGAATCAGACTCAGCCTGGCAACTAAACAAACAGGAAAGATACAAATGAAAAAATTCAACAGAAAGCTCTTTATATATGGGTAATAGATACTGTGTTTACAAATCAAAATATATCTAATTTCTTTGTTTTAAGGTTTTATTAAAATTATCCTAGACCATGAAGTTAAAGAATCCTCCTGCAATGCAGGAGACTGAGGTTCAATCCCTGGAGGGGAAGATCCCCCAGAGAAGGAAATGGCAACCCACTCCAGCACTTCTGATTCCAGCTGTGCTTCATCCAGCCCGTCATTTCACATGATGTACTCTGCATATAAGTTAAGTGAACAGGGTGAAAACTGACCTTTTCCAGTCCTGTGGCCACTGTTGAGTTTTCCAAATTTGCTGACATATTGAGTGAAGCACTTTCACAGCATCATCTTTCAGGATTTGCAATAGCTCAACTGGAATTCCATCACTACAACTAGTTCTGTTCATAGTGATGCTTCTTAAGGCCCAGTTGACTTCACACTCCTGGATGTCTGGCTCTAGGTGAGTGATCACACAATCGTGGTTATCTGGGTCATGAAGATCTCTTCTGTATAGTTCTTCTGTGTATTCTTGCCACCTCATCTTAGTATCTTCTGCTTCTGATAGGTCCATACCATTTCTGTCCTTTATTGTGCTCATCTTTGCATGAAATATTCCCTTGGTATCTCTAATTTTCTTAAACAAATCTCTAGTCTTTCCCATTCTATTGTTTTTTCCTCCATTTCTTTGCAGTCATCACTGAGGAAGGCTTTCTTATCTCTCCTTGCAATTCTTTGGAACTCTGCATTCAGGTGGGTATATGTTTCCTTTTCTCCTTTGCCTTTAGCCTCTCTTCTTTCCTTAGCTATTTGTAAGGCCTTCTCAGACAACCATTTTTCTTCTTGGTGTTTCTTTCTCTTGGGGGTGGTCTTGATCCCTGTCTCCTGTAAAATGTCACAACCCTCCATCATTAGTTCTTCAAGCACTCTATCATATCTAATCCTTTGAATCTATTTGTCACTTCCACTGTATAATCATTAAGGGATTTGATTTAGGTCATAACTGAATGGTCTTGTGGTTTCCCAGTTTTTTCAATATGAGTCTGAATTTTGCAATAAGGAGCTCATGATCTGAGCCCCAGTCAGCTCCCAGCCTTATGTGTGTTGACTGTCTAGAGCTTCTTCATCTTTGGCTGCAAAAAATACAATCAATCTGATTTCGGTGTTGACCATCTGGTGAAGTCCATGTGTAGAGTCATTTCTTGTCTTGTTGGAAGGGAGTGTTTGCTATGACCAGTATGTTCTCTTGGCAAAACTCTGTTAGTCTTTGCCCTGCTTCACTCTGTACTCCAAGGCCAAACTTGCCTGTTACTCCAGGTATCTCTTTACTTCCTACTTTTGCATTCCAGTCTCCTATGATGAAAAATACATCTTTTTTCGGTGTTAATTCTAGAAGGTCTTGAAACTCTTCATAGAACCATTCAATTTCAGCTTCTTCGAGCATAGACTTGGATTACTGTGATACTGAGTGTTTTGCCTTGGAAATGAACAGAGATCATTCTGTTGTTTCTGAGACTGCACCCAGCTTCTGCGTTGTGGACTCTTTTGTTGACTGTGATGGCTACTCCATTTCTTCTAAAGGATTCTTGCCCACAGTAGTACATATAATGGTCATCTGAATTAAATTTGCCCATTTCAGTCCATTTTAGTTCACTCATCCCTAAAATGTCAAGACTCCCTCTTGCCATCTCCTGTGCGGCCACTTCCAGTTTATCTTGATTCTTGGCTCTCCCATCCCAGGTTCCTGTGCAATATTGTTCTTTGCAGCAGTGGACTTGACTTTCTTCACCAGCCCCTCCACAGCTGGGCGCTGTTTTCACCTTGGCTCCGTCTCTTCCTTCTTTCTAGGGTATTTCTCCACTGATCTCCAGTAGCATATTGGGCACCTACTGACCTGGGGAGTTCATCTTTCAGTATCCTATCGTTTTGCCTTTTCATGCTGTTCATGGGGTTCTCAGGGCAAGAATACTGAAGTGCTATTCATACTGGGACTTAAGGGATGTAAAAAAAAAGGAAACTTTTATACACTGTTGGTGAGAATGTAAATTGATGCAGCCACTGTGGAAAGTAATATGGAGTTTCCTCAAAAACTTAAAAATAGAACTGCCACATGACCCTGAATTCCACTGCCGAGAGTATATCGGAAGGAAATGAAATCAGTATCTCAAGGAGGTATCTGTACCTGTTGTTCACTGGAGCCTTGTTTTTCCAACTTGAATGTCGAGTGATGGATGAATGGATCAAGAAAATGTGGCCTATTCACACAATGGGGGTTATTTAGCTTTTAAAGGAGAAATTCTGGTAGTGAGACAACATGGAACCTGGAGGACATTATGCTCAGTCAAATAGGCCAGAAAGAAATAAACAGATGAACTTTAAGTACAAAGTATGTTATGCTGTCAAAGAGAAAGAAAGCTGACTGTTGTCCTCTGCTCTATGAACCCCTGTATTTTGAGCTTTGTATAATCAGTTCACTTTTAATAACCTGTGTGTTATTTTACACTTATGATATACAGGGAGACTTTAGTGTGTTACTTTCAATAACGTCCCTGTGCACATTTTAGGTGTGATTGGAATTTTGTCCAAAGAAACTAAAAAAAAGCAAATTGGACATAATGATCGCTGTCATTTTTTTTTTTTTTTTTTTTGAGATTGTCTTTGAAATGTTGAATCACCCTTGTTTGAATTTGCGTTTGTGAAAGTCAGTACTTCCATCTGACGGTGATTTTGCATGTTTTTCTCTCCTTGATAAATGAAATTAAAGTGATCACCTTTTTTTTTCAAGTTTAAAAAGCTTTTTCCTAGATTTTTATTTTAATTTGGTTCTTTCCTTCTGTTCTTTCAGCCTCTTTAGAAATCTCAGTTCAGTTCAGTCCCTCAGTTGTGTCTGACTCTTTGCAACCCCATGGACTGCAGCATGCCAGGCTTCCCTGTGAACAGATTTTAGCAATATATTGATCTTTGCTCCTGCTCTTCACATGTTTTATTTCTCTTTGAGAATTTTATCACTTTGCAAATTTGTTGTACTTTTGGAAACTTGTCGTTTACAGCATTGATTCCCTTCCCCTCAGTGCTGATTCAGAGCTGTAATGATCTCAGTATTATGTTATCCTTGCTAATTTTCATATGTCTGATTTTTTTCTTTAGTCCTTTTAGCTTCTTTTTAAAAATCTCAGTTCACTGTCCTATCCTGATGCTTTTAACAGAATCCATGTGTTTTTATTGAAAATATAAATAATTTTTAACAAATATCTACTTTTCTATCTTTATAAAATACTTCAGTTCAGTTCAGTCGCTCAGTCGTGTCCGACTCTTCGCGACCCCATGAATCGCAGCACGCCAGGCCTCCCTGTCCATCACCAACTCCCGGAGTTCACTTGGGCTCATGGCAATTGAGTCTGTGATGCCATCCAGCCATCTCATCCTCTGTCGTCCCCTTCTCCTCCTGCCCGCAATATTTACAATATGTTTTCCAAATGATGTTTATTCCTTCTTTTTGTGGATATTTTTTTTTTCCTTGAATGGCAACACTTTTGTCCAGGTCAGACATTTTTTCCTTCTCTGGATGAGTTGTCTTTGGGCTCTTCTATCCTCAAAAAAGTATCTTTCTATTTGTCACGTCAAAGCTTCACTCATAGTTCTCTAGGTTGGATGCTTTCTTAACAGTTTGTTGTTTTTATGCCCTTCAGGGAGACTATAAAGCAGAAGGCGCTGGCAGACGTGAAGACGGGCATGATATGGTGATGGAAGCTTCGACACGCAGCGAGTGTGGCCATTCTAAATTTATACACATTTTTATAATGTAACTTCAATGTATATAGAGTAAAAATTGATAGCAAATGAAACAAAAATACAGAATTCTATAATCCTGGTCGAGGAGTTTGATATCCTTTTCTTATGAGAAGACAAAAATAAGAAACTTGTTGAAGATACACAAACAATCAAGATATGCAAAGTAGATAAATTTGAAAAGATAAGATTTGAGCGAAGTTATTAAGGTACACATACTTGATTTGTGTGTATATACTGCAGTCAACGATGGCAGAATATGTGCCATATTTGAGCACAAATGCACATTTATAGAGTTTGCCATATGCTGGTGTGTTAACTCACTATTGCTATGAAAATGCTGCTGGGCTCACAGAGGGAAAGCCTCAGGGGCAAACACGAGGAAGCACAGAGCACGTGTGCGGGAGAGACTTCCCTCTGGACTTCTAGTGCAATGAGAATTTCTGCTTTCCCCAAAGCAGCAGCCCTTCCTTGAAATACAGATAGATGCAGTAGTGGACAGGGACGAATTCTGTGTATGTGAAAATGAGCCAATTGTAAATGCAACACTTAAATGCCTCCAAATTTTAGCATTATGATTCCAAGACACAGTATAAAAATTAGCCCCTCTACAAGAAGAACTGTGATTATTATGCTATAAATTTGATACAGCTTGATGATAGTTAACAAACACATTTATCATGTTAACAAAAAAAACGAACACAAAACGGTGAGATTGCTCAGAAACCATTGCTCAATTGTTACTACAGACTTTCATTATCTCTCTCTCTCTCTCTTCATCCATCCATCCATCCATTCACCCATCCATTTACCTATCTAGCTACATAGGTATCCATCTAGAAATACATACATAAATGTTGTTGTTCAGCTGCCCAGTCAAGTCCAACTCTTTGCAACCCCATAGACTGCAGGACGCCAGGCCTCCCTGTCCCTCACCATCTCCCGAAGTTTGCCCAAGTTCATGGCCATTGCATCGGTGATGCCATTCAGCCATCTCATCCTCTGATGCCATCTCCTCCTTCTGCCCTCAATCTTTACCAGGGATTTTTCCAACAGGTCTGCTGTGCTCATCTAATGACCAAAATACTGGAGTCTCAGTCTCAGGCCTTCCAATGAGTATCCAGGCTTGACTCCTTAAGATTGCCTGGTCTGGCTCCCTGCAGTCCCAGGGACTCTCAGGAGTCTTCTCCAGCACTGCAGTCTCAAAGCATCAGCTCTTCGGCACTCCACCCTCTTTATGGGCCAGCTCTCACAACCGTGCATGACCACTGGCAAGACCACAGCCCTGACTCTGCAGACCTTTGTCTGCAGAGTTATGTCCCTGCTTTTCAATGCACTGTCTGGGCTTGTCAACTTTCCTGCCAAGAAGCAAGTGTTTTCTGATTTCATGGCTGCAGTCACCATCCACAGTGATTTTGGAGCCCAAGAAGAGGGAATCTGTCACTACTTCCACCTTTTTCCCCTCGATTTGACATGAAGTAATGGGACTGGATACCTCGATCTTAGTTTATTTAATATTTAATTTTAAGCTGGCTCTTTCTATTTCCCCCTTAACCCTCATCAAGAGGCTCTTTAGTTCCTCTTTGCTCTCTGCCATTAAAGTGTTATCATCTGCATATCCGAGGTTGTTGATGTTTCTCCCGCCTATCTTCATTACAGCTCATAACTCATCCAGCCTGGCATTTCTCATGATGTGCTCAGGGTATAGATTAAGTAAACAGGTTGATAGCAGACAGCTCTTCCGTGCTGCTTTCTCAATCTTGAACCAATCAGTTGTTCCATACAGGGTTCTAAATGTTGCTTCTTGACCCATATGCTGGTTTCTTAGCAGACAGATAAGATGGCCTGGTATTCTCAGCTATTTAAGAGCTTTCCACAACTTATTATGATGAGTTATGAATGCAACCCCTCAATGGCCTTGTTCTTTAGGGGTTTGAATAGTTCTACTGGAATTTGGTTGCATCCACTAGCTTTATTAACAGCAGGGCTTCCGAAGGCCCACTTGACTTCACCCTCCAGAATGTCTGGTTCTGGGGGTTGGACCACACCATCATAGTCATCCGGTTCATTTAGATATTTTTTGGTACAGTTTTTCTGTGTATTCTTTCCATTTCTTCTTGATCTCTTCAGTTTCTACTAGGTCTTTACCATTTCTGTCCTTTATTGTGCCCATCTTTGGGTAAAAGTTCCCTTGATATCTCCAGTTTTCCTGAAGAGATCTCCAGCCTTTCCACTTCAGCTGCCCCCTTCTAATTTTGTACACTGTTCACTGGGGAAGGCCTTGTCTCCCTCTGCTGTTCTTGGAGATCTGCAGTTAGTGGGATCGCTTTTCCCCTTCTCCCTGACTTGTTGATCCTCTTCCTTCTTTAGCTTTCTGTGACGCCTCCTCAGATAACCACTTTGCCTTCTTGTTTTCCTTTGGGATGGTTTTGTTTGCTGATTCCTGTACAGTGTTACAGACCTTCATCCACAGTTCTTCAGACACAATGCTTACAAGTTCTGATCCCTTGAATATATTTGTTACCTCCACTGCATAGTCACAGGGGATTTGATTTAAGTCATACCTCACTGGCCTGGTGGTTTCCCCACTTTCTTTAGTTTAAGCCTGAATTTTGCTATGAGAAACAGATGATCTGAGCCACGGTCAGCTCCAGGTCTTGTTTTGCTGACTATATACAACTTCTCCATCTATGGCTACAAGGAATGTAATCAATTTGATTTCGGTATTGACAGTTTGGTCATGTTCACGTGTTAAGTCATCTCTTGTGCTGTTGAGAAAGGTCATCTCTTGTGTTAATTTCATTTAGGAATGACTGGTTTGATTTCCTTGCAATCTAAGGAACTCTCAATGGTCTTCTCCAGCACCACAATTCCAAAGTATACAAGTATAGTTATGTTTAAAACTAATTTTGGTTTTCTTCTGCCCAAAGGAAAAAAAATAAAAATTCCTGCGACAATGGCAATAGAGTTCAGTCATTTGGGTATTAAGGGAGCTCAGCCATGGTGAGCCAATGTGGTGGGGTTAATGTTGAAATATACTGCCCATCACAAGAAACGTGTCTTTTATCCCCAAGCATCCCACCCCTACACTGTATCAGTGAAGGCTCAACAAGTCTGGGAGGATATTCATTCATCAGCTTCACCAGTAAAGACAGTTAATTGATGGTGGCCCATGGAAAAGACTTTACAAACATGACCATAAGCTCAGTGTTCAAGGTGGAACGCGGTGCTCTTTCTGCAGAGATATCTGAGCAATTTAAGACTGTGTGTCTTTGCTTTTAAATTTTGTTGAATTGTATCAGCCAGATTGTGTCTACAATGTCTTTTCACAGGATAATTTGCCTTATCCAATAAGACCCAAATGCTGGCTACTGAAGTGTGTTATTTGTTGTTCAGTCACTCATTTATGCTTGACTCTTTCTGACCCCATGGACTGCAGCACACCAGGCTCCCCTGTCCTTCACTGTCTCCAGGAGTTTGCGCAAATTCAAGTCCAATAAATTGGTAATGCTATCTAAGCATCTCATTCTTGGCCACCCTGTTCTCCCCTACTCTTCTTTTGCCTTCAGTCTTTCCCAGCATCAGGGTCTTTTCCAGTGAGCGTGCTCTTTGCAGCATGTAGCCAAAGGAATGGAGCTTCAGCTTCAATGTCAGTTTTTCCAGTGAATGTTCAGGGTTGATTTCCTTTAGGATTGACTGGTGTGATCTTCTTGCAGTCCAAAGGACTCTGAAGAGTCTTCTCCAGAACCACAGTTTGAAAACACTAATTCTTTGGCGCTCAGCCTTCCTTGTGGTCCAGTTCTCACGGCCATCCATGATTCCTGGAAAAACCATAGTTTTGAGTATACAGACCTTTGTCAGCAAAGTGATGCCTTTGATTTTTAATATGCTGTCTAGATTTATCACAGCTTTCCTTCCAAGGAGCAAGTGTCTTTTAATTTCATGGCTGCAGTCACCATCAACAGTGATTTTAGAGCCCAAGAAAATAAAGTCTGTCACTGCTTCCATTTTTTCCCCATTTATTTGCCTTGAAATGTTGGGACCGGATGCCTTAATTTTAGTTTTTTGAAAGTTCAGTTTTAAGCCAGCTTTTTCGCTCACCTCTCTTACCCTCATCAAGGGGCTCTTTAGTTCCTTGTGCTGAATGTAGTAAAAGGTGGATAATATTAGCAGTGACTAATGCTCCTTAATTGCATGCTCTGTGCCCGGCACTGGGCTAAATACCGCGTGTAAACAGAGCTTGCTCAGTGCCCTTTACCTCATGACATGGGTTCTCTTTTCCATCCACTGGGAACCAGTCAGCACACTTTAAGTTGCTGTATCAGAAGGGGTGGAGGTACTAAGAGGTAAGAGGTGACTTAAGGCCCTGTCAGCAGGACGGATGGCTCTGCAGACAGCGTGCTAACACGGAGCCCTCTTCTCGTAACCGTGTCAAGGCCAGGTGACGGCCCTGGTGATTCTCACATGATTCTGAAATGATCTTTGCTAATGTCACCTCATACAGATGCCACTGCCCTTTCCTCATGGACACTTGCAAGTGATAAAATGCGCAGTTTACAGCAGCATTCCTCAAAACTCGGTCCATGAAGGACCTGCGTCAAAATTACTTGAGAATCTTTTTTAAAAATCCGAAATTTGGGGCCTCATCTATGGAATCAGACTCTCTGGAAAAGGCACTGATGCTTCCACTGATATCCTGGGTCCTTCTTACCACACAAAAGTTGGGTGGTCACTGCCTTAAATAAAAGCTAGGAAATTGCAAGGAAAATATGATTTGGAATGCAAAGTAATGTGTTCTTATGGAGCCATAACCCTTTTGATGGACTATTTCATTTCCTGGTTAAAGCAATTAAATTAGCTTAATGTTGCTTATGCTACTAAACATCAAATAGTGTATAAATATTGAAGTTAACTTAACATCCGTAGAATTGGAATGATAGTAATCAAACACCACCAGAATAAAATAATTTCATGAAGCTTCCAAAGAATCTTTAAGGGCCAAGTTCCTAAGGATAGGATGTGGTGTCTTATCAGGGTGCTGGCTGTGAGGATGACATGACCCAGCTTGTAGAGAGTTACTCACACCCCCATTTTGCTGAACTAATCAACATGCTAATCTGTACCCCAGCAGACACATCCTCCTCCCGAGACCGTGGCCTTGGCCAGCCAGACTGTGCTGGACTTGGCCATCCTTCCTCTGGGAGCCTCCGCTGGTCTTGTTTGACTGACCTGGGAAGAAGGGACAGGTATTTACTCACCGAGACTGAGGATGCTTGGGAAACTTTACTTGCTAAGCACCTAAATTTATAGTGATCAGCGGTGGGATCAAAACTATACAAGGTATCATCACAGGCTCCCGTTTAGAAATGATTAATGTCAACGATTGTTTTACTAGATGGGTATGTCTTAGCTCCTGTCAATCAGTTTACAAGGAAACTGGCCATTGCAATCAATCCAAGCACTTCTGACCCTAAAACAGCAAAGGCTTTAAATTATGGGGAAGATATTCATGTCATGCTGCCTGAACCCCAGATCAACCCTGGCTATGTCTCCTGCACACTCTTCCCGGAGAAGGTTCTGTGAGTTCCTGTGTGTGTGTGCATCAGTCTGATGAATGGCGGCTAAAAATACACCCAGAAGATCTTCATGGCTGTGCAGTTCGCTTTCTCTCACATGATGGGATCATATAATTAGATAAAAAATAAAATATTTATCCTGTGTATTGCCTATATTTGGCAAACAAGCAAAAGTCATTCAATTACCCTTTTCTGACGGACCCAGTTTTTAACTAGTGAATGGAATGTTCTAGGCACAAAGCTACCTTTCTCATATTTTTCAATTTTTAAAGATTAACTTTGTCTCTATTGACACCTTTCTAGAAGTTTCAGGCTGTCTCCACTCCTCATCCCTCTGTTTGGTGTTTGTAAGTGTCGTTAGTGATTTCTGCTTGACATGGAGAATCACACATTACAACAAAAAGGAAGAAAAAACTCCACTGACACTTGGACCCTGGGGATTCTGGAAATTGATTGCCATAAACCTGTGTCTCTGACAGCTGTAAAGTCAAGAGAAAGAGAGGCCTTCAAAGCTGACATACATGACCTTTGACCTCTCGTTTCTGAGTCGTTTCAAACTAAATTTTTCACCATTTTCAAAAATCTAGACAGTGAAATTAGAATCTGCAGCACAATTATGGGAACGACATTTGCTTAGTAGTCTTTGAAGAGCCTCGGGACAGTTATTCAACATTTAAAATACAATCACTTATTCTGATTCATTTTAGAGGCACTTAAGCCATTTAGTTGTGGTTTAGACTTATTTTATCAACAAATTATGTGCTGACTTCATCCTCAGATGTTAGAAAAGTGAGTCACAGCCACATAGCTGCAGATCCTTGACTTTCTATTGCTCTGGAACACACGCATGATGGATTTGTTATCACTAAGCGCCGGGCTCCCTGGAGCTAGGCGACACCTGGATTCTAGATGTAGGTTTGAAGTCCCTCCAAAGCCTTTTTTGTTACATCAGATAAGATTTCACCTGCACAATTTCAAATCTCACCATCCTTCAAGGGACTGAACATAACGTTATGTTTCTTTCGGTGGTTTATGCTTTATTAAATATTAAAGCCAAACATTACCACTATAAAAAGACTTTTATAGCCATGGGCATTTTCTCCGGTAATAAAATTTTACTTAGCTTTATTATTCCCTCTATAGGGCCATCTCTGAGATCGCAGAGAGACTACTGAACTAGAAGCATAAGTAACCTGTAATGGCTGGAAAGAGACCAAGCTGTACAGGGCTAATAACAAAAACCAAACAAGGGATGAAATTCAAATTGAGTATGAATTACCTATAGGGAAAAAAAAATCTTCATATAAATACAGGTACAGTGTGGTTGTTCTTTCAAAAGACCACTGTGGGCTGAGCCTCTCATATATGACACTTTATTAACAGATTTCTTTGATAAAGTAACAAGCAACAACCCAAGCTTCCTACAACCGGGTCAGGCACATGCCCTGGGTCCTCCCCAGCACTGATAATTAGTCAACCTCAAGACTTCAGATATTTGCCATTCATTGCGGCCAGCATTGCAAAAATCAGGGTCAGTTCAGTTCAGTCACTCAGTCGTGTCCGACTCTTTTCGACCCCATGAATCGCAGCATGCCAGGCCTCCCTGTCTATCACCAACTCCTGGAGTTCACTCAGACTCACGTCCATCGAGTCTGTGATGCCATCCAGCCATCTCATCCTCAGTCGTCCCCTTCTCCTCCTGCCCCCAATCCCTCCCAGCGTCAGAGTCTTTTCCACTGAGTCAACTCTTTGCATGAGGTGGTCAAAGTACTGGAGTTTCAGCTTTAGCATCATTCTTTCCAAAGAAATCCCAGGGCTGATCTCCTTCAGAATGGACTGGTTGGACCTCCTTGCAGTCCAAGGGACTCTCAAGAGTCTTCTCCAACACCACAGTTCAAAAGCATCAATTCTTCAGCACTCAGCTTTCTTCACAGTCCAACTCTCACATCCATACATGACCACTAGAAAAACCATAGCCCTGACTAGGCGGATCTTAGTCGGCAAAGTAATGTCTCTGCTTTTCAATATGCTATCTAGGTTGGTCATAACTTTTCTTCCAAGGAGTAAGCGTCTTTTAATTTCATGGCTGCAGTCACCATCTGCAGTGATTTTGGAGCCCCCAAAAATAAAGTGTGACATCACTTCATGGGAAATGGTTGGGGAAACAGTGGAAACAGTAGAAAATCAGGGTAGCATTCTTTAAAAAGCCACTTTCATAGTCAAAGGAAGCATTCCTCACAATAAGATTCCTAGTGGCGCTTCCCTGGTCACTCATGGTAAAAATCTGCCTGAAATGCAGGAGACCTCAGTTTAATCCCTGGAAGATTCCCCTGGAGGAGGAAATGGTAACCCACTCCAGTATTCTTGCCTGGAGAATCCCCATGGACAGACGAGCCTGGAGGGCTCCAGTCCCTGGGGTTGCAAAGAGCTGGACACAGCTGAGGGACTAACACTTTCACTTTCAGGGTGGTTAAGATATTGGCAAAGATGATGAAACCAGTGACTGTTTGTCTGAACCAAAAAATCCTTCACAGACGGTAATGTTCGTGGTGGCTCTGCAAGAGCTCCGTGGCCCCGTGAAGGTCTCAGCAAAGCACTTTGGGTTTTAAGTGGGATGAACGATTAAAGACAACTGCTGACTTTGTTTCACTTTCATCTGTACTTAGTCAAGGGAGAGGGAACCCCTTGGGAGGCCCTGGGACAGTTTATCCAGGTGAGAAAACAGTCTGTGCTCCAGAGCCGGCCCTGGTGGGTGGGTACGGGCGGGCGGTGTAAATGAAATACAGTGAGACTGTCACTGCAGATTTTTCAGATGCTCATGCTGGATGGGACCGTGACAGTGTCACAGGCAGAGAGGGCTCGGCTGCTCCAAGGGCTATGCCCCGTCCAGGAGGGCCCACTGCCCAGGCGGAGGGAGGAGGTGCATGTGGGCAAGACGACGGCAAAGCACACATGGATTTGAAAGTCTGAAAGCCAGAGTCACTCAGGCTCCAACTCTACCATCCCAAGACCTGCAATCTACCGGAATCCTCTGGAATCCATAGGATTTTCCAGGCAAAATTACTGGAGTGGGTTGTTATTCCCTTCTCCAGAGGACCTTCCTGACCCAGGGATTGAACCTGGGTCTCCCGCATTGCAGGTGGATCCTTTACCATGTAAGCCACCAGGAGAAGCAGTGGCAGACTATTTCCTTGGGCTCCAAAACCACTGTGGACAGTGACTGAAGGCACAAAATCAAAAGACACTTGTTCCTTGGAATAAAAGCTATGACAAACCTAGGCAGCATATTAAAAGGCAGAGACATCACTTTACCAACAAAAATCCTGATAGTCAAGGCTATCAGGATTCCAGGGATTCCAGGAGCCATGTATGGATGGATATGAGAGTTGGACCATAAAGAAGGCTAAGCACCGAAGAATGGATGCTTTAAAATTGTGGGGCTGGACAAGGCTCTTAAGAGTCCCTTGGACAGCAAGGAAATTAAATCAGTCAATCCTAAAGGAAATCAGTCCTGGATATTCATTGGAAGGACTAACGTTGAAACTGAAGCTCCAATACTTTGGGCACCTGATGTAAAGAGCTCATTCATTGGAAAAGACCCCAATGCTGGGAAAGATTGAAGGCTGGAGGAGAAGGGGTTGACAGAGGATGAGATGGTTGGACAGTATCACCGACTCAACAGACACAAGTTTGAGCAAACTCTGGGAGATAATGTAGGACAGGGAAGCCTGGTGTGCCGCAGTTCATGGTGTCAGAAAGAGTCAGATGCTGCTTAGTAACTGAACAACAGTTAGAACTGGACATGGAACAACAGACTGGTTCCAAATAGGAAAAGGAGTACGTCAAGGCTATATATTGTCACCCTGCTTATTTAACTTCTATGAGAGTACATCATGAGAAACGCTGGACTAGAAGAAACACAAGCTGGAATCAAGATTGCCGGGAGAAATATCAGTCACCTCAGATATGCAGATGACACCACCCTTATGGCAGAAAGTGAAGAGGAGCTAAAAGGCCTCTTGATGAAAGTGAAAGAGGAGAGTGAAAAAGTCGGCTTAAAGCTTAACATTCAGAAAAGGAAGATCATGGCATCTGGTCCCATCACTTCATGGGAAATAGTTGGGGAAACAGTAGAAACAGTGTCAGACTTCATTTTTGGGGGCTGCAAAATCACTGCAGATGGTGACTGCAGCCATGAAATTAGAAGACGCCTACTCCTTGGAAGAAAAGTTATGAGCAACCTAGATAGCATATTGAAGAGCAGAGACATTACTTTGCCAACTAAGGTCCATCTAGTCAAGGCTATGGTTTTTCTAGTGGTCTTGTATGGATGTGAGAGTTGGACTGTGAAGAAGGCTGAATGCCAAAGAACTGATGTTTTTGAACTGTGCTGTTGAAGAAGACTCTTGAGAGCCCCTTGGACTGCAAGGAGATCCAACCAGTCCATTCTGAAGGAGATCAGTCCTGGGATTTCTTTGGAAGGAATGATGCTAAAGCTGAAACTCCGGTACTTTGGCCACCTCATGCGAAGAGTTGACTCATTGGAAAAGACTCTGATGCTGGGAGGGATTGGGGGCAGGAGGAGAAGGGGACGACAGAGGATGAGATGGCTGGATGGCATCACGGACTCGATGGACGTGAGTCTGAGTGAATTCTAAGAGATAGTGATGGACAGGGAGGCCTGGCGTGCTGCGATTCATGGGGTCACAAAGAGTCGGACACGACTGAGCACCTGAACTGAACTGAACTGAACAACAATAGGTATGGTTTTAGAGAAGGAATCAGTGAGGATGAAGGGCAGGTGCGCCCTTGTGGGAACTGAAAGAAGAAGCATCTGATGGGACTTCTCAGAAGCATGTCCTGATCCAGCTGCTGATAGAGGACAGCTTGGCTGGGGTGACCCTGGGTGATGCAGACAGTGCTGCTGTGACATCTCAGGAAGCCTCATGGAAGGAAAGGCACATCCAGTCCAGAGGGAAGGAGGCTTAGCTCTTTGGTGGTCAAACAGCCACCCGTGTAGGAAGCTTTGCTCCCTGGCACTGGGCGAACACAGTCCCTACTTCTTTCTGAAACTGATCACCCTCAGAGATCCCCAAGTTCACTGACAGCTCAATAGAGGTTCCCTCCACCCGACCCCCAGCAGATATAGTGTTCATGGGGAGAGCATAACAGGAAAGATTTGTGAGAGTGAAGTGGGCAGGTGGCTTGTCCGATGTCAGGGACTGAATGGTGACTCCGCAAAGATATGTCCGGAACCTGATGCCTGATGCCTATCATTTGATCTATGAGGAGAAAAGTGTGTTTGCAGACGGACTTAAAAACCTTGATGATGGAGATCCTCCTGGATGGTCTGGACGGGTCTGAATCTCAAGCGTCCTGAGGAGATGCTCAGAAGACAGGCACAGAGAAGAAGCCTCTGCGAGAACAGAGGCAGCGAGGGGTGATGTGGCCTCGGGCCAAGCAAGGCCAGGAAGAGGGCCCTCCCCCAGGATTTCTGGAGGGCACACGGCCGCGCTGGCATCGTGATTTTGGACTTTGGCCTCCAGAACTATGACATAAGAAACTCCTGTGGCTCAGGTAACTGCTGGTAACTCCAGCAGCCTCGGGTAACTGGTATATTCGGATTCGCAGAGCTTCCTGGAGGCCCCGCTGTGGTTTAGGATGGAGTGAGGTGACCGTCTAAGGAGCCGTCTTCCCAGGGCTTGCCCGGTGCCTCTTCCTCCAGCCTGTCCATCACAGTCATAGGGGCGCCCAGGCAGCCGACGAATCTACCAAAACAGTCAACACCAACGCTTGCTTTCCCCTGAATATAGACCACGTGAGTGTGTGTTCAGCTGTCTGACTATGACACTATAGAGAACCCGCCAGGCTCCTCTGTCCACGGGATTCTCCAGGCAGGAATGCTGGAGTGGGTTGCCATTTTCCTTCTCCAGGGGATCTTCCCAACCCAGGGATTGAACTCGCCTCTCCTGCGTCTCCTGCATTGCAGGCAATGTGGTGTTTTTTTTTTTTTTAACCACTGAGCCACCTGAGACACCCAATATAGACCACATGAAAGATTAAATAATTGATTTCAACATTGATTTGTTTTATAATCTGTATGTTTCATAATATGTCATAACTTGTATTTGAACCCTTATAACTTTTGTTTTTAATTTAGGTAATTAGGAAATTACTCATTTTCAGCAACTAAAAATCAATTTTTAAGAAATATTCAGTAGGATTTCTTCGTTGCTGGTGCCTCATTTCTGGTTTTAAGAGTCAGAATGGCTCATGTGCTCAGTCATCTCTGACTCTTTGCAACTGCATGGTGTGTAGCTTGTCAAGCTCCTCTGTCCATGGAATGTTCTAGGCAAGAATATTGGACTGTGTAGCCATTCCCTTCTTCAGAGTTCTTCATGACCCAGGGATTGAACCTATGTCTCCTGCATCTCCTGCATTGGAGGCAGATTCTTACTACTGAGCCAAAAATCTAAAAAAATCCTAAGACTTTAACTTCAACAGAAAATGATGGGGCAAGAATTGAAGACTTTGACTTGGTGACGCCAAGCGTGTACGTTGGTATCTATTGAATACTGGGGGTAGGGGGTGGGGGCAAATGAGGCATTGTATTTTTTGTAATTTCAGTGTTGCCCTTTTTGTTGTTCAGTCACCCTGTTGTGTCCGGGTCCTTGTGACCCGTGGGCTGCAGCAGGCCAGGCCTCCCTGCCCTCGCCGTCTCCTAAAGTTTGCCCAAGTTCATGCCCATTGCGTCAGCGGTGCCATCCAGCCGTTCTAGCCTCTGATGACAACTTCTCCTTCTTACTTCCAGGTAAATAAGCATCATTTCTCTTCGATCTTATTTTAATGATGACATAAGCAATAGTTGTTTTTGTTTTGAAATTGCGTCATTGAAACTAATTTCTCCACCATCAGATGAGCCACAACAGTTTCTGAAACCCAGCGCATTCGTTGTTTTTTCTGTTTTGTAACTTTGGTCATATGCTTACCTTTCATCGTCTTGCTCTTCCTCACCTGCTCACTGACAGAAATGTGGTACAAAATTCTCTTTCAGTACATCTTTCACTTACACATTTGCTATATTTGATTTATTTGAGTGTTTCTATTGCATGTATAGATGGTTTGGACTCTCTGATATAGGTATTCTCAATTTTAAAAAAAGTCAGTGTTTTGCAGATTTTACAGCTTGGGCAGGGGTTGCTGCTCGACCTCATTTTTGAAGCTATGATCTTTGCACGGATTATTTCAGGTGTACAAAAGAGGCTCTTGGAAGCAGACGTACACACGCCCGTCCAGCATCAGGATGCGCCTCTTGGTGGTGTCAGCCTATCTTAGCTGAAAACGAGCATGAGCCAGCTCTGTGTTCACGGCAGGCCTGCCGTTGTGTGCCGAGGTGGTGCCAGCGGGACACAGCTTTGCAGGCTGCCACAGACGGGGGAGCCAGTGGAGGCTTCTGTATATAAGCCACAGGGTGCGATGGAAACACACCCAGCGGGCACTGCCCGCTCTCCACAGCGCCCGCGGGCCAGGACAGGCTCCTCTGCTCCACAATCGGTCCTGTTTAACATGGCAGCCCTTAGCCAGGCATAATTAAGCCTTTTCTTGACAAATTATTTGTTCCCAGGCTCGGCAAGTTGGAAACCAAAATTGTTCTGTGGCATTTTTAGTCTGAACCAGACAATAATGTTTGGAAGACAGAAGAGAATGCAGTAAAGTCTCTGAAAGCAAAAACGGAACAAGACAACAATCACTGAGGCCCCCACAGGAGGCCAAGGCTGCCGACACGCCTGCGCAAAGGGGTCGAGTGTCTTCCTGATTTTGGTCACGTTTTGCTAGTTCATGATCATTCCACTGTATTATATCTGTTTTATCACAGTTCACTTTGATTTTCATTGTGCTGCATGGACAGCAACAGCGGAAGAGGGCAGATTCTGAGGTTGCAGGACCTGAAGAAAGTGCAATGGCACGAGCATGCTTCACTGCGGCAAGGGCTTGGAAGCATGGCGCTCTGACTTCAGTAGTGCTTTTAGAGATTTTTGGAACATGTCAGACTTAATGAGACACAAGAGTTTTACTGAACGTGGATTTTCACCAACTCTGATCTCCTCCAACACCTGTTTGGAGATGCCTTCATAAATCCCTTGGCTCAACAGAGCAATGGATTCCTATTTATAGAACAATAAATACCATTCACACAATGTTGGATAGTTTTTAAAAAGTTTTTGTTTGTATCTACATTACGGATTTCAAAATATTTGTGAAAACTCCCCAAGACACTTCAACATTCCATTTATTCACCCAAGTTTTGGAAGAAGCCTCTGGGAGACACGAGGATCTTAGGCACCTTCTTGTTTCCCAGTTTTGGCCACAGGCATCTCCTTAGTCTTCATGAACTGCTGGGCACTCAGTCCAGGGTCTGTGTCTTGACCCAGTTATGTAATTTCTCATTTTGAAAGTTGGGGCAAGGGTAGGGACGCTTTCCACACTCTACACAGAAAGGAAGGTTTCATCATGTCTTACAAAATACTAAGCCTGAGATTCTACTCAGCTTTGAGCTACTGATGCAAAATACTAATTTGTTTTCTTGTTACTGTGTAAATTTAATTTATCTATTTAAAAAAAAAACTTTTTATTTTGTATTGAGGTTTAGCTGATTGACGATATTATGGTAGTTTCAGGTGAACAGTGATGGTGCTCAGCCACACGTATGGATGTATCCATTCTCCCCTAAAGTCCCCTTTGAAGAAAAAAATACCATGTTGGATCTGCTCTGTTTTCTGTCTCAAGAAGATAGCAATGAGCTGTGGCTGCTCAGACCTGCATCTAGCTGGGCTCTTCCTTCCCTAACGAACTCTGGTTTAGCTGGTTTCCCCAGTCCTTGGTTTTCTCATCTGTAACATACATAAAACGCACATTCAGCAAGAGAAAAATGCCTCAGGGAGAAATGAGCTTTTCCCTAATGGACACTGTTCACAACAGAAACTCTCAATGAATTACCTTCAGTTCAGTTCAGTTCAGTTCAGTTCAATTCAGTTCAGTCTCTCAGTCTTGTCCGACTCTTTGTGAACCTATGGACTGCAGCATGCCAGGCTTCCCTGTCCATCACCAACTCCCAGAGCTTGCTCAAACTCACGTCCATCAAGTCGGTGATGGCATCCAACCACCTCATCCTCTGTCGTCCCCTTTTCCTCCCATCTTCGATCTTTCCCAGCATCAGGGTCTTTCCTAGTGAGTCACTTCTTTACACCAGGTGGCCAGAGTGGTGGAGCGTCAGCTTCAGCCTCAGCCCTTACAATGAAATATTATGTAACAGGGGCTCGTGGCTGCAATTTGAGGGGCTGGTGAGTGTGTCCTTGGGGAGCTTCTGGTCTTGACTATTTGGCACAGCTGCTCCGGATGAGCAGTCCCCAGCTTTCCTCACAGAGATCAGCCACCCAACCAGCCCCTGCGCTGGACAGCAGTCTAAAAATCTCTGGATGTGGCTACCTGCATCCTTCTGATGACTGCAACTGGGGCCCTGGAGAGAAGCCTGGCTCTGCCCTGGTTGGTTTAGAATAGACCCAACTTTCAGAGGATCCACAGTTGGGGGCAAAACTGCCACCCATACCCTATGCCCTCCAGTTGGACTCTGCCCGGGGAGGGTCTGTGCCAGAGTGCGACAGCTGCCGTGACAAAGAGCCGGAGCTCCAGGGACCGCCTGCCAGCATCTCTCAACCCAGTGCAGGCAGGCGGGGAGGGGCCCTGCTTCCCAGGAGACCTACAGGCTTGGTTCTTCCATCATCTTGAGTCATGAAACCATCCGTGCCATCACTTTTTTGGGCGAATCCAGGCTCTGCAAAGTCCTCTACAAAGGAACACAGCTAGAGCCTTAACGCCGTCTGCTTTCATGCCTCTTGCATTGCTTCTGCTGGTTCCTGTGGATGGGTTTGCTCAATGTCCACAGGCAGGAATGAACGCAGCTGGGAGCGAGTGAGAAGAGCACAAGTTCCACAAATATTTCTTCCTGTAGAAATCTGTATCTCACACTCTTTGCCTTTAAATGACAGCAATTAAACTCTATTTTATTTAAATCTTGCTCCATGTCTTGATCAAAGGAGGAGAAATCTCTGTTCCAAGTTGAGCCGGCATCCCTGGTGTTACAGAAAGCAGTGAGCCAGCAAAGTCGCTCAGTCATGTCAACTCTGGACTGTAGCCTAACCAGGCTCCTCCATCCATGGAATTTTCTAGGCAAGGGTACTGGAGTGGGTGGCCATTTCCTTCTCCAGGGGATCTTCCCAGCCCAGGGATCGAGCCCAGGTCTGCCGCATTGTAGGCAGACACTTACCATCTGAGCTACGAGGGAAGACAGCAAACCAAAAACTCATTTCATTCCAGGGTGATAACCAAGGCCTGACGTGGAAGCACACAGTCTCCCTGAACCAGGGTGTTTCTTTGGAACAGGAGGTCACCTCGTGTGTTTGTCTCAATGACTATCTCTGTATATGAAAGAATTTGATCTTCAGGGTGTCTCTTAATGAGGAAGAGTGGCTCAGGGTCACACGTTTTTGCCTCTTCATACTGTTCGTGGTTTGCCACTCCCTTCTCCAGTGGGCCACGTTCTGTCAGAACATTCCTCCGTGACCCATTCATCTTGGGTGGCCCTACATTGCGTGGCTCCTAGCTGCACTGAGTTAGACTAGGCTGTGGTCCACGTGATCAGTTTGGTTTGTTCTCTGTGACTGTGGTTTTCATTCTGTCTGTTAGCTGAGGGATAGGGATAAGAGGCTTACGGAAGCTTCCTGATGGCAGAGACTGACTGAGGGGGAAACTGGGTCTTGTTCTGATGGGCGGGGCCATGCTCAGTCAATCTTTAATCTCATTTTCTTTTGATGGGTGGGCCTGCGTTCCCTCTCTGTTGTTTGACCTGAGGCCAAACTATGGTGACCGCCTTCCAAAGGCCCCATGCACCCAGGGCCATCCACAGTGCCCTGGACCCTGCAGCAGGCCGCCGCCGACCACGCCTCCGCCGGAGACTCCTGGACACTCACGGGACACTCACAGGCAAGTCTGGGTCAGGCTCTTGCGGGGTCGCTGCTCATTTCTCCTGGGTCCTGGTGCGCACAAGGTTCTGTTTGTGTCCTGCAAGAGTCTGTTTCCCCAGTCCTGTGTAAGTTCTGGTGTTTCTATGGTGGAGTTAATGGTGAATAAGCCCAAGAGGGCTTGTTCCATGCACACGTCTGCTGCACCCAGAGCCATAATGGAAGGCCACTGCTGACCCGTCCCACCACAGGAGACACTCAGACACTGTTCTGGCTCAGTCTCTGTGGGCTGGGCGAGCATTTTGTGCCCTTCCCAGGTCTGAGCATCTCAGGCGACCAGACGCTTGGTGGGCTCACTGTCCCAGACGGGCCGATCCTGGTCCTGGCTCCTTGGTTTCCCGGGTGCCCCATGAGAGCACCGTCTCAGGTGAGCTGCATGCCTCCGCTGGATAGCTGACCACAGGCTGTGACCCTCCTGGAGGATGTCAACCATCCAGGAGCTCAGGAAGATGTGGTTAGCAGCTGGGAACCTGCTCACAGTTTGGTGGAAGATGCCGTCTCTGGGATTCACTGGGAAAGACCCTGAAGGCAGGAGGAGAAGGGGATGACAGAGGATGAGATGGCTGGATGACATCACTGACTCAATGGACATGAGTCTGAGTTGGCTCAGGGAGCTGGTGATGGACAGGGAGGCCTGGTGTGCTGCAGTCCATGGGGTCACAGAGAGCTGGACATGACTGAGTGAGTGAACTGAACTGAGCGTGGGCTCAGATGGGGAAGGCTCTGCCTGCAATCTGACCTGGGTTCAAGATCTGGGTGAGGAAGGTCCCCTGGAGAAGAGAGTGGCTACCCACTCCAGTCTTTTTGCCTGGAGAATTCTGTCAACAGATTAGCCTGGCAGGCTAGAGTCCATGAGACTGCAAAGAGTCGGACTCGATGGAGCAACAAACACATACAGAGCAGAACGGCATCATCCTATTGTTTTGTCTTTCATTCTTTTCTTCCAGTTTGGAAGTCATGAGTGGTGGCAGTCTGATGTGTCTGGCAGTTTCATTTTGTTAACGAACGCCCGTGAGGCCCCTTTAGGATGCCCAGAGAATTCTGTCGCCCTGTTAACAGTATAGAGCCGGCCGCCTCCTCACCTTTCTAGGGGGCTGGTGGACGGGTGTGGAAGGGTGGGCCACTGTGGGAACCGTGGATGCGGCCAGGGCAGCCCAGCTCTGTGTCCCTTGTGCCAGACCGCCCACAGCCTGGGGGCGAGCAGCTCTCCTGCCTTGAGAAACCGAGTTTCCCTGTCAGCGCTTTCTCAGAAAAAAAAAAAAAAAAAAGCCTTTCTGTTTCAAGTGGGAAGAGAGAAGTTTCTGTGAAACAAACGTGTCTGTGTGCATGTTTATAGCAAAGACCTGCCAGAGTCATTCGATCTCCGGCTTTTGAGTCGGGGACAAATACAGCAGATTTAAAACAGGTGAAACTGCAGGCCTTCCAGCCAATGGCTGGCAACAGTTGGAGCGGTGTTTTCATCCTCCCTTTCATGGATGGATGTGAACAAATTTTTAAGAAAGTCTCTTCTGTGTCGACTCTTGGCCAGTGAAAGCCTCAAAGCCCTGGAAGAAAGGGTAGGAATGAGACGCCAATCCCTGGGGACCAAGCAGACAGAAAAAGAAAGAAAGAAACAGGAAAGCCATGCTCTGTGTGTGAGGATTGTAACAAGGATGGAATATTTCTTTCTTTCTTTCTTTCTTTTTAAAGGCAGCTCAGAGAGTGAAAAAAGACTTGCTAGGGAAAGAAAACAGGAGATTCCTAAACAGATGGACAGGAATGGACGGGGGACTTTGGAAAGAAAACAGTAGCTCTGCTTGATTCTCTGGGAAGGAGGGCGCTCAGCGTGCCCTTCTTCCCAGAAACATAGCGTGATGACCACCTGCAGACACAGCCCCAGGCGCCCATATTTTCCTGCTAAGACGCTCAGGCTTGTCTCTGCACATGTTGCTGCTGCTTAGCAGCTCAGTCGTGTCCCACACTTTGTGACCCCATAGACTGTAGCCCACCAGGATCCTCTCTGTCCACGGGGTTCTCCAGGCAAGAGTATTGGAGTTAGGGAGACCTTAAAATTCCATCCTGCAACTTGGGAGCAGGGCTACCTGGGGAGGTTAGGGAGCTGAAACCGAGGCCTTTAGGTTTTCGCCCTTTTCTTCCCCTGTCTGTGCCTGCTTCCACTAAGACACTGGCAGCTTGTTCTGTTCTGGCTTTTCACGATGCCCCGACTAACAGAACTCCCTGCCCAGAGAAAGGAGCTCTGGCCCCAGGCCTTCCTGGCAGGAGAAGCCATCCAGAGTACGATCTTCTTCTTCTTTTGTTCCCTTTCATTCTCTGAGTTGACCCGAGAAGCTCAGCACAAAGGACTGGCCCGGATCCAGCGCACCGCCCCTTGGACCCAGGGTTTGTGTTAAGGCAGGGACTCCAGTGCCTTTATCGGGCGATGCACGAACCTCTCCTCCCAGGCGCGTCTAGGGTGGACCTGCTCTTGTGGGCACCAGTCTCACTGAGCGAGTCTCTTTTCTGTGGTCCCTGGTTGGGCGGCATTGTCCTTTAATCCCCCGGAGTCTGCACCCGGGTGTGCATGGTGGGTTTTGCAGGTCACGGGCACTAAGGAAGAGGGGACTTGCTGCTGGTCAGCTGTGCTGGGGCCTTGAAGGCTGGCGCTCTTTAGGAGCTGATACTCTTTGGGGATGGGACCCAGCAGCTTGTGGTCTTCAATATTGAACAATTAACCTAAAAACCAACGAAACCGCTCCTGTGGCCCCTGGAGCATTGTGAGTCCTGAAGGCAGGGAGTCTGGGAGGGCGGGTGGCCGTGGCCGAGAGCAACAAGGTGGGCGTGGGTGCTTGAGGGGTGGGCTGGCTTCTCAGGGCTGCGCCGGGGGCTGAAAGCAGGGTCGAGAGCGCAGGCTCCGTTCAGGTGCACAGCAACGTCAGGGAGCCAGGGGCCGTCTGTGTCTGTGCTAATGCCTCCCTGGTTGCCGGGCTGCCTGAAGGTTGAGGGACCCAAAACAAAGCTCAAAGTCTGGACCTGAAGTTTGGCGAATGACAAGACTTGCTGAATTTTGTTTTCAGGGATCGCCTGTGAAAACTGGGACTTTGGCCAACAAAGAGTGAGCCCAGAGAATAGGAAAGGGCACATTTAAGAGAATTCAGATGACAGATGATGCTGAATCCTCACCCTCTCAGCTGGTTCCAGTTTCTACCTTGCAGATTGTAATTAACTGTAAAGAGCTGAACTCGGTCCAACAACCTTTCTCAGAAAACAGCATCCACCTAAAACTCTCAGACATCCAACATTCTGGGGCTCCACACTGCCCATGGCTGTTGATTCTGGCTGGAGCTCACCCAGTGATGCTGGCCACAGGGCCTCAGAGTCCCCTCCATGGCCTCCCTCAGAGCTGCCCATCCCTCCCACTCCCCACTGCTGGCCCCACCGGGCACCTGCTCGCTCTCGGGGCTCCCGTCCACCTTGCGGCCCTGTGGACATCTAATCGTGGGCTCTAACATGGGGCAGCTGCCTTGGCCCAGGAGAGCTTGGGAAAGCGCAGTCCTACCTCTACTCTGGGAGGCAAGTTCACCAAGTGAGAGAATCCCCACACGCCAGATGGTTGCTCAGAAAATGCTGGGCAGCCCTCAAGCAAGGCAAGAGCCCCCAGAGCCAGCTACAGTCATTCTGATCAGCCGCGCAGACTTGACCGGATACGATTTGACTTCTGATGGCTTCCATCCTTCATGATCAGAACGACGACTCTGCAGGCATATGAGTGAGGCATCTCCTGGTGTCTGGAGGGGTGGCCCGGGCTGCGCCTGTACTGAAGACCAGATATTTCCAAGCACTGAGCTCAAAGGTAAGTGCTTGTGACCAGATACACAGGGCATGCACCTGGGCCGCCTACCCGGCGTGGGTGCCGGGGTGGCCGGGCGAGCTGCAGTAACAATGCCGGTTTTGGGGACTTGAAACTTGCTCTCTTTATTTTTTTAAATTTTATTTGTCTGTTTATCCGTTTTTGGCGGTGCTGGCCTCTGCTGCGGCAGGGGGTTTTCTCCAGCGGTGATGCTCGGGCTTCCCCTGGAGTGGTTTCTCTGGAGGAGCACCGTCTCTCTGGCAAGTGGGGCTCAGGACTTGTGGCTTCTGGACTCCAGAGCACAGGATCTGTAGCTGTGGCGCCCAGGGCACGTGGGACCTTCCCAGATCAGTGCCTCCTGCACCGGCAGGCAGAGCCTTCAGCACTGAGCCCCGGAGAAGCTATGAGCGTTGCTTTTGTGCGTTTGAACCCTACAACTGTCTTGTGAGGTAGGCGGAGCCAGGCTTGTTAGCCCATCTGCCAGCACCTGACAGGGTCCCAGTGCTGCTCCTGTGGGCTCTGGGGTCGGTAGGCTGCAGGCTCAGGTGACAGATAGCTTCCGCACCAGGAGCCCGAGACCCGGGACTGTTTCGTGCCCCAGTACGTGTCGCACAGCCCCATCACACCCTTAAGCTTTGTAAAGCAGACATACTGGTTATATCTGCTCCCAAACAAACCCTCCTGCAGATCTCCACTTGGCATGGGCATCTTTCATCAAAACCATTGTTATTAAAGCATGAGAAGGGTAAAACTTAACTGTGAAAAGGTCACAGGATGAAACCTTTATGTCCAAAGTATCCTAACAACACATTAAAACATAGATTTCTACATAGAATCAGTTTTGAAATGTGTGTCCTTAGGACAAGCACGGTGTAATGACTGATTTTTTTTTCTTTTTCTTTTTGCTGATGATCCTCAAAATGATTATTTTGTGTTTTTGAGAAAATAAAATGAGTTGGAGCCTATATTAAAAAAACAATTCTACCATGATATTTTTATAAGGTACTATTGAACAGAAGAGATGTATTAATTGAATCTATTGTATTTTCACAATATTTTAATAATCACTTTAATTTTTAAAAGTCACTCACTGTTGGGTGTGCTGGCCTTCACTGCTGCGAGGGCTTTCTCCAGCCACGGGAGCAGGGCCTGCTCCCTAGTCGTGGTGTATGGGCTCCTGACTGCGGCCGCTTCTTTTGTTGTAGAGCCTGGGCTCATGGCTGTAAGGGTTTCAGTAGTTGCGGCATGTGGGCTTAGCTGTTCCAGGCGTGTGGAATCCTCCCACACGAGGGGCAGAACCCATGCCCCCTGCATTGATGGGTGAGCTCTAATCCACTGGCCCACCAGGGAAACCTGGGCTTTCACAATATTTAATCATGTTTATGAACCACTAAAACTCTGTTTTCTTTATGGAAGATACCAAATTCCTGGGTTTAGGAGGATATTTTTCTTGCCTTCTTCTGTCCTCCCTACGTCTCAAGCGAAGCATAGCATGTCTTGAGTAAGGGACTGTAGACAGGAGCCACTCTCCTGCCTCCGAGGAGCACGCTGTCGTGGAGAGAAGGCGTGATGCAAACTGCAGGAGGCGCAAGATAAAAGCTGGAGACTGTCAGTAAATACGGCCAAATAATGCAGTGGGATCAGACTAAGCCAGGGGTGGAGGCAAGTGGCGAGGACGCGCTGGAAATGGGGGGCTTCTGGGTCAGCGTGCTGCAGGCATCATCAGCGCCTGCTGCAGGTCAGTGCAGCCCTACCATCCCACAGGGACCATTTCCTCTCTGAGGCCCTGGGGACGCAGTGCCTCACCTCGGAGGCAGGTGCTCTTATTACTACTGATCCACTCAGCTCCAAGCGCTCCCTTCTCTGTCTGCTCTCTGTGAATTCTTTGGAGCAGATGATCTTCACCCTGAAAGTCATTTTTCCCCAGAGCATCTTCTGGACTCCCAGGCAGGACTATGAGGGGGCTGTGGATTTCAGACAGAGCTGTAGGACACACATCTCTGGGTGTAGCTGCAGACGGTCCTTGCTGGCGACTTCAGCGGCTACTTGGCGACCACACTGCACTCTGATGTCCACGCAGCCAGCCATGATCAGAGCTGCACACGTCCACAAGGCTGTCAAAGGCATGTGTATGACCCTAAGACAGCCTCCCGTAAACACGTTAGCCTGAAATAATTTCGGGAAAAATATGACTCCCAGGGTATACACTGGGCTTGTGTTTCTCCCTCCAAGCACTCCTCCGAAGGGGTCCTGGAGCCTGAGCCTTGGCGGCAACAGCTCAGCTATGTCATTTCTTTCCTCTTTGCTGATACTGTAAATTAAACTCTGCTGGAGAATGAACCATTTCATATCATAATAATGCCTGTCCATTTTTCACTGTGCATGATAAAATGCCAACCCTTTAATTAACTTTTTTAAAATAACAAATACTAGAAACTGCTCTAAGATCTTATTAAGAGCACATTTCAATGTTCCTTCCTCTTTTAATTTTGGCTACGCAGCTCCTGTGTTGTATATTACCTATCTTTTTCCATATAATTGTCTTGGTGGAACAATCTATTCTGGGAACACTGTTTGAATGAATAACTGGAACTCCACTCATTCAGATTTTCCTGTCATTTCTGCAGCATATGTGATTTTGACTAAAATTTAGATATCTTCAAAAAAGTGTCTGGGAATGTCAGGATACAAACACAGCAGATTCAAGTTAAAAGCAATTTTGTTTTAAAACAGGAATCAGTAAGTTCGGAACGTCTTTGCATGATTTCAGCTCTGGGTGTAGCAATTAGCTTCCATATGCTACCAAGCTTTTATAATTATAATATATTATGTGATACTGTATTTTTTTCATTAACTTACCTCCTAATAGTAATACGGATTTATATCTTGCTCTGTAGTATGTAATGTACATGAAAGTAATACAGCTGCATTTAAATACCAGTTTCATAATTGAGGATTATCACCCCATTATTCCTGATTAAGAAGTGTTGTACCTGTGGGTGAAGATGTATGTGAATGCACCCTGGTCTGATCCAAACCCCAGCCCAATAAAGCCTGGATGAATTTTCCAGGTTGAAAATAATAACATTTTTTATTAATGAAAAATAATAATAGAACTACTGTTGGGAAAAGTAATCAAAGAACCACTGACTTCCCAATTACTTTTGGAAAAGCACAGTCACTGTTCCCCACGGAGCACAGAAGAGTGTCTCCTCACTGCTCACAAGTCAGTCTGCCCTGAGAATATAGCTTGGGAGCCCCTGGGGGCTGATCCCAGAGACACTGGTGAGTGTAGGCTGGTGGGAGGAGACGCAGAGGCGGGCTCCCCAAATGTGGTTCCTTGATGGCCTATGGTCTCCAGGCTGCCAGAGGAGAAATGGAGACATTTTTGGGGGTGGGGACACCAGACCAGCACGAGGGACTTGGGTGCAGACGGGCCCAGCGATGGCGCCTGTCCTCTGGAAAGCCAGGTAAGGCAGATGAGGCTTCTTTGCTTCTCGGAAGAGCTTTCCGAGCACGTGTGTGCAGCCACCCTTCCGGCTGAGCCGTGACTTGCAGGGCAAGCCTTTTGTTTTTCACATTTTTAAATGAACGGTGCCAACTGCACGTGTGTGTATTTTTCACTGATTACATCATAAAATCATGCTCCATCACATGAAATGAAAATACACTCCCACATGAAACACGAGATCAGCTGAACCAAGCATGAGTCCAGAGATCCAAGGACCTGGGTTTAATTCTGATTCAAGCATAATTCTGATTTAAGCATGACTCAGACGGCAAAGAATCTGCCTGCAATGCAGGAGACCGGGGTTTGATTCCTGGGTCAGGAAGATCCCCTGGAGAAGAAAATGGCAACCCACTCAAGTACTGTTGTTTGGAGAATTCCATGGACTAAGGAGCCCAGCAGGGGGGTCCATGGGGGTCCATGGGGGGCCATGGGGGTCCATGGGGGCCATGGGGGGCCATGGGGGTCTCAAAGACTCGGACATGACTGAGCGACTAACACACACAGGCATGATTTGATCTCTAATCTGTAGGCAAAAACATGCCACCGGCTGCATCAGCGAATAAAGGATGCTGCCACCATCAAGCCATCAGCTGCTGCAGCTGCCCCGGACTGTGCACCCTGAGGGGACTTGGAATGGAAACCACAGAATGTGCATGCATGCGTGCTAAGCTGCTCAGTCGTCTCTCTCTGCAACCCTGTGAACTGTAGCCCACCAGGTTCCTCTGTCCATGGGAAATAGCTGAGGCGTGTATCAAAGGAATGATTTCAGTGAGCCTAGACTCCTGTATCTTCCCATCCATAGAAAAGCCGTAAATTCCTTAACTTGAGATGTCTGGTTTTCTTTAATTAGCAATGCTCTGTTGATGTTCCAGCTACCTGGTTTTTGTTGCAAAGATTCCTATATATCCTGGCTCTTCTCTCAACTCGTTTGAACTGCTTCTTGGAGCAATCTGAGAGGGTGTCTCCTGGGCTTAAGTCCTCAGAGAGTCTGCTGAATAAAACATAACTGTCAATTTTAAGGTTGTGCATTTTTTTCTCAAGGCTAAATGCAGCTTGACAATTTCAATACTTTTAACCCCTAAAGTGCCAAAAAAGCCCTTTTTAGCTATTAATATTGTCTGTAGTTTCACATGAGCATAAAAAAGAAAGATCTTTCAACAGGAGAGAAAATGAGCATAGAATGTCTTAAAAGTTTAGATACAATTAAAAAGAAAAACAGAAACTCAACTTACCACCTCATGTGTCATAAACAGTGTAGCTCATTGGATAGCGAGCAATGTCTGTTGCAATATTAAACTGTGTCCTCTCGCACACTGTTTATCACCCAGATAATCTAAGTAGCATTTTGCGAAAGCTACTGCATTTAAGAAGTCCCTTCAATTCTGGAAAGACCTCTCTTTCGTCTCAGAAGGGAGCTGCCCTGTGTCTGCCATCACACTTAGTGGGGTCGTCACGGCGTCACCAGAGCCACCAAGCGGTGGGCGTGTGACGCTCCGTGGGGGTGGCAGTGAGTGAAAACTGGCTTGCAGGAGCATCACAAAGATTTATGGAAAGGAAGCGCTTTCCGGATGAGTTTTCACATCAGAGTGCCCGTATCTTAATCACACTGTGTGTAGCTTTGTATCATATATAACAGAATTTTATGCCCCTGGAGGACTTCTTAAGGTGAATGTTCAGAGTACAGTTTTACGTTTTCCTTCTGGTGCTGGAAAACTGTTCAAATATCAGTTCTATGGTGGCCTGTCTAGACCCCACATGTGGAGAGAGACTGCACAACTCACATCAAAGATTACGCTTGCTCTTTTTCTTTCTTTTGAATTCTTACACTGCCTTATTTTTTCTTCCCTACCCATCACTTGGAAGCAGTGGTTTCAGCAGCATCACTGTCTTTTCCATAGCAAGTTTTCTAGAGTTGCACTTAATTTGCTGCTTCTAATCTTCTATTCAGTAGCAAGGAGCTAACTGAATGTATTTGAACTGTGAGTGAAAATAGTGTACAGACGCCAACCCTGGGAAAACAGCCTGGTGGTTCCTGAAAAGTCAAACAGCGTCAGCCTGCTGCTGTTCAGTCACTGAGTCATGTCCAGCTCTTCGACCCCATGGACCTGCAGCATGCCAGGCTTCCCTGTCTCCCAGCATCTTCCAGAGTTTGCTCAAGTTCACATGCATTGAGTCAGTGAAGCTGTCTGACCATCTCATCCTCCGCCTCCCTCTTCTTCTTTAGCCTTCAAACTTTCCCAACATCAGGACTTCCTAGCATTATCCTATGACCCAGAAATTACACTCCTAGTTATAAGCCCAAGAGAAATGAAAGCATATGTCCACTCAGGAACTTGGGAGTGAAAACTCAGAGCAGCCTTATCCATAACAGACAAAATTTGGAAGCAACCCAAATGTCCATCTACTGAGGAGCAGGGATAAACAAAATGGATGTGGAACATCCTTACGGTGGAGTATTATTCAGCTGTGAAAAGGAAAGGGCCGCTGATACCTGCTACAGCATGGATGAGCCTTGAGGACACAATGGGAGTAACAGAATCCAATCACGAGGGACTGAGTGTTCCGTGATTTCATTTACAGGACAAGGTCCAGAAGACGGATCCATGCAGACAAAAGGTAGACTAGCGGTTGCTTGGAAGTGGGGCGAGGGGCAGTGGGAGGGGGAGGGGTTTCTTTTTGAGCTGAGGACCACTGATGAATGGTGACTGTGGCAGAAGTCTGTGACTATGCTGAGAGACGTTAATTTGCACGGTAGAGAATTGTGCAAATGCAAATTGCACACAATAAAACTGTTCCGAGCACAGACAGTGCCCAGGGCTGGGCGGTCTGGGGATGGTATCCCCCAAGTGGCCTGGCTGTCCATCACTTGCTTTTTCACTTGCACGTTTCGTGGAGAGTGAGTCCTGCCACTTTGTGATGGTTGATTATTTTTACACAGACAGTCTCTGTGTGTGTGGACCCATATTTTAGACTGACAGACAGGAAATCTTGACACTGACATACAAAGAGTTGTCAGGAAGACAAATCAAGGGGGGTGTGTTCGGGGGACACAAGAAGGGGAGCACGTTTGGGGCCTGGTTGACGGGCGAGGAGGCTCACGAGGACCCACAGGGGTCCAGCAGCCCCAGGCCAGCTCTGGCCCCGGGTCGTGTTCCTGCCACACCCTCTGCCCCCCACTGCAGGATGCCCCCTACTGCTCAGCTTCCTGCCCCTGCCCTTCTGATGTCACCGGAGACGTGTGTGCAAGGCAAGTGAGGGATGTTTTGAGACTGAAGTCCTGAATCAAAGGGTCTCAGGCCACAGCGCAGGCCCAGAGTTCAAGCTGGAGGTCCAGTCTTGCACGGATACTGTGGACTCCATGGTGCTGCCTCCACCAGTAAAGACACGTCTCATGGCAAAGGAAATTAGTGCCGTGGCTGGCGCGCCCTGGCCTCGGAGAAGGGCACTGTGGTCAGCGTGGCATGTGGTCCTGCCCGTGGAGGGCCTGGGACCAGGTGTAAACGCAGGGCTTCAGGACGACTCTGCCCCCTCCCGAGATACACGGAATTCTCCAGGGCTTGGTCCGCACGCTGGGCACAGACAGACAGACGGAAGGTCAGACACAGACAGAGCCCACAGTCCTGAGTCTGTTCTCCTGCTCACAGAGGAAGCAGATTCCCCAGAGCACAAAAGGGCCAGCTTGAAATTCGATCCGTGTTCTGAGCCACTGGCCAGCGTGAGAACATCACATGTTTGCCGCTTTTTCAAAAGAAGGGAAACAAGAGAGAAATCAGGAGCCTGGAGGGCTGAACCGTCCGTGGCGAGTGCGCCCCTGGCCCCAGGGCCCTGTGTGTTCTCACCAGGTGCCCGCACCCCGAGAGGCGGACCAGGGACCCTGGGGTCATTCTGAGGGTTTCAAGATAACAAAGAGTGTCCACACGGCCGTCAAAAGCTAATTCACCAGGCCAGCGCCACTGGCAGCAGAGAAATAAAACCCTCTGCGGATTTCCTCCACGACCAAAAGAATGTAAATGAAGACTCTTCATAAATATGAAGACGGAGGAGAAGAGAAAGATGAAGATGAAAGGGAGGAGGAGGAAGAAGACAGGCAGGAGGAGAGAGAGAGGAGGAGATACTGGTGGCAAAGAGCAGAACCACAGGAGGGTCAGACACAGTATTAAAAAAATAACAAAATAAAAGACAACCACCGAGAGCCACAGGCAGCTCCAGGTGTCTAAGTGTGATGCTGGCATGGACCGTCTCATTTTCTCCCTTCCTTTTGGCGGTTCCTCAGCCCGCTGTAGATTGAAGAAAATAGGAATAAGCATCTTTTGACCACAAACAGATGTGCTTGATAAAGAAAATGTCAGCAAAAATACTAAAGCAGTGTGTCACAGCAGCTTTCTGACAGATAGAGGGAAAAGGTGAAAAATGTTCTATCATGTCCGACAAGGTGTTCTTTTTGAGATTTAAAGATCACTGTGCAACTTTAAACATGTTTGTCACTTTGCCTGTGACTGGAGCGATCGGGAGCTTCACAAGAACTTTATCAGCCCGGCCGAGGATGGGGAAGGGGAGGGTTTGGGGGAAGGCAGCCGGGGCCCATTTATCTCGGCTCGCTTCCCTTCAAAGCCAACAAATAAATTACAGTGTACATTTGATACAAATTGATTTCTTAACTCAAATAACAATGTCCTCCCGGTCGGGCCATGTGTCACTCATTCGTGAGCCTGAGTGAAAGCCTCCATCTGCGGGGGTGATAGAAATAGGCCTGACACGCGCGGGAAGGGGTGCTAATCACCGGGGCGCCGGCCTTTGTGCGCCCGCGATAAGGGGGAGCGGCCGCCCCATCACGCGCGAGCCCGCGCGGCCCATCAGCGTTCGTTCCGCAGCCGCCGGGCCGGGAGCTGCCAGCCTATTTCATGGAGGAAAATAAGATCCGGCCACGAGGGCCGGGCCGGGGAGCCCGCGTGAAAGCAGACCCACCAAGCATCCCGGGCTGATCTTTATCAGCCGCTGGAGAAATGACATATTGGCAGGGGCTGGGAATGGCTCGGCGCTGAGCAGGGTAATAGGCTGGGAGGTGGGCCACCCGCTAATTGGATTTGCCCTGCCTTGATAAACAGGGGCTGCCCGCTGCCAGAGACGCAGACGCCGGGTGGCTTTTTTCTTTGTTTCAGTGGGAGCCAGGAGAGGAAGCAGGCTGCCCCTTTTGAAGCCGAGGTGTCCTCCGCAAATTCCATCCACAGGGGTCGGGTGTGTGGGGGGTGTCACCCTTCGCAGACGCAGGGGGTTGGGTTCTGATTCTCATCGGAGCCTGTTTAACCTGAGCGACCCCTGGCAGGAGGCGCACAGCAAAACGCCGGAGAGCCAGCCAGGCGGGGAGGGGCCGGGCCGGGGGCTGGCTTCCGCGCGTCTCCGGACCGGGCTCTCCACGGGCAGTGTCCTCCTGACGCTGCTAGGGGAGCAATCCCTTTCTCCTGCTGAAGAGAAGGCCACACAAACGTTGCCTTGAATGGACAGGAGGCCGAGGAGGGGCGTTCTACTTCTTTTTGTTTTAATTGGAGTATAGTTGCTTCCCCAGTGGTTCAGACGCTAAAAAATCTGTCTGCAGTGCAGGAGACCTGGGTTCGAGCTCTGGATAGGGAAGATCCCCTGGAGGAGGGCATGGCAACCCACTCCAGTATTCTTGCCTGGAGAATCCCACGGGCTGAGGAGCCTGGCGGGCTACAGTCCGTGGGGTCACAGAGAGTCAGCCGTGACTAAGAGACTAACACACGCTTCCCGTTAGAGCTGTGGTGTAATGTCGTGCTGGTTTCTCTATACAGCAGCGTGGTCACGCACACACACATGTATGTCCCCTCCTTTTTGATTCCCATTTAGGTCACCCTTCAGCCCTGAGCAGAGTTCCCTGTGCTATGCAGTGGTTCTCATTGCATGCTGAGTTGCTTCCGACGTGTCCAACTCTTTGTGACCCCATGGGCTGTAGTGCACCAGGCTCCCCTGTCCATGGAATTCTCCAGGCGAGAATACTGGAGTGGGTTGCCATGACCTTCTCAAGGGGATCTTCCCAACCCAGGGATCGAACCCCCGTCTCCTGTGGCTCCGGCATGGCAGGCAGATTCTTTGCCACTGAGCCACCAGGGAGGCCCAGGTTCTCACTAGTTATCTATTTTATACATAGTACATATGTCAATCCCAACCTCCTAATTTATCCTGCCCACCCTCCGGTCCCCTAGTGTCCAGACATTTGCCCTCTATGCCTGTGTTTCTATTTCTCCTTTGCAAATAGATTCATCTGTACCACTTTTTCTTATATGCTAGCCACATATAAGTGACGTTACGCAACATTTGTTTTTCTCTTTCTCACTTCACTCTGTGTGATCATCTCTAGGTCCACCCACATCTCTACAAATGACACAATTTCATTCCTTTTCATGGCTGAGTAATATTCCATTGTCAGTGATAATTCCAATATCACTGAAATTTTATCCAGTATTTATCATTTCAGCCACATTTAGCATATTGCAATTGAGTGATGAGTTTTAATTATTATTATTATTTTTTTTTACTTTGTGTAAGCTCTTTAAACTGTTCTACAAAACATCTTCACCATTCAGAATCTCTAGGTTAGCAATTTAGCCCATGCTCTCTTTGGTTCTAATACTGTACTATCCCCAGAAGAAAAAGAGTCCAGGTGACATATAATTTCTCCAACATCTCTGTCTAGGGACCTTGAAAACACCCTGCATTATAGACGATCAGTTGAGTTCAGTTGCTCAGTCATGTTCAACTCCCTGTGACCCCATGGACTGCAGCACACTAGGCCCCCTGTCCATCACCAACTCCCAGAGTTTACTCAAACTCCTGTCCATGGCGTCAGTGATGCCCTCCAAGCATCTCATCCTCTGTTGTCCCTTTCTCCTGTTCTCAGTCTTTCCCAGCATCAGGGTCTTTTCCAGTGGATCATCCCGTCACATCAGGTGGCCAAAATATTGGAGTTTCAGCTTCAGCATCAGTCCTTCCAGTGAATATTCAGCACTGATTATAATGTTCAGCTTAGGCAGTGAACACAAAATGGAACAAAGTTTGGTCAGAGTTTCACAGTGAGCCTCACTGGAGAATGTGGATTAATAAAATCACGTGCATTGTCTATTTTTTTGCTGCATAGCAATATTCATCCACAGAAGGTTGTGATCGCAGCACTGGATCAGATTTCAGAGAAAAAGAAAAGAGATAAGTATTTGCTATCCAAGGGCTTGCTGTCTAAGTGATTTTGATGGATCCTGTTTGGAAATCTGGGGGCCTCCCCCACACCTCTTGGATGAGTCTGTGTCAGTTGTGAGACACAAGAATGAGGTGGGGGAAAACTCACCCCCGTTTCCTGTGGAGCTGACTTACAGATACTGTCTGGAGCCCCAGGGCTGCAAGTCATCACATCTCTTCCATCTCACATCGTCCACAATGTAGGGTCACAGTCAGGGTGATGGATGAGAGCTGGCCTGCACCTGCCACCGCCCACCCCCACATGCTGGAGGCAGCAGGGGGCTGAGTGGGGCCAGGGCCCCACGTCCGTCAGGCCAGTCTCCAGAACACGAGTCACGAGAGGCCCTGGATCCTGAGTCACTCAGCTTCTAGGGGAAGAGTTGGGATGCAAGGAAGGCTCGGCTCTGAGTAGCTTCTCTGGGAAGTGGTGGGGAAGCCGGGGCTGAGTACGCCCACAGAGCACACACATCCCAGGCTGTCTGCACGGGATCACCCACCTCTAGGACCGGCAGCAGTCTATGTGGCTTATGGAGTTCCAGATTCCACAGCCTCCTTCAGGTTTTGCAAACTTCCATGTTTCACAGATCATGCTTTTGGCCTTTTGAGATAATGACTCCATCAATTAATTATCCAGAAACATTCATTCACTTCCGCTTCGTGTCTCAGGGTATATCAGTGAGCAGTCAGAGGTCTCTTTGCTGGAGAAACTTAGGTCACAGCTCAAGAAGACCACTGACATCGACTGTGAACTCAGCACAAATGTAAGCAGCACAGCCCGTGGTTAGTTTCTGAGTGCCGTGTGCTAGCATAATGGGGGGCTGGGTCAGGACAATGGGGAGCTTGGGATTGCTGTGCCCTTTCACATAGGGTGGTCAGGGTGAGGGCAGCCCTTCTTAGAGGGGACCCTGGCCTGGAAATTGGGAGGTGTGTGCTGGATGGGAGCGCAATGATGGAGTAAGAGGCAGGAGAATGTGCTGGCGGGTGAACAGGGGACCCCTCTCCCGGCCTAGGGCTGAGTCCAGGGGAGGAGGATGGGTCCGGAGATGAAGCAGATAAGACATGGCCAAGAGCCCAGGGCGTTCCACTTTCAGTGGCGTGGGAGCCAGGGGAAGCTTGCTAGAAGAGGAATGATGCCTTCTTACACTTCAGGAGCTCCTCCAGCTGCTAGGTTGAAAGTGGCCTGGAAGGGCAAGGCTGGAGGCAAGGATGCCTTTGGGAGGCTTTCATGCGAGGAGGAGCCCCCGTGTCTTCAGTCCTGAGCACAGCAGCGTGAAGGAAGAGCGGTGGTTTCATTTGGGAGCAGTGAGGGGAAAGTTCAGCTGAACCACTGGATGAGGGCAAGAACGCCACAGAGCCGTCTGGACCTTTGGCTGAGGGTGCACAGGCTGGAGGGACTGAGAAGGGAAAACCGTCAAGAGACAGGGATGGGTCTGACTTTCCAGATGTGGAAACGAAGTGTAGGCTCAGAGAGGAGGTTGTGCGAGTGACTCAGGATCACACAGCAAGGCGTCAAATGCAAGCAGAGGTGGCACAAGCACTCTGCCTCCTGGAGACACAGGCCAAGACTGGCCCCGAAGGCCCTGCTCCCTCCTGCTGGGCAGGCCTGCCTGCTGCGTTGTGTGTGCGTACCTGGGTCAAAGCGAGCAGTACAGCATTACTTTGAGGCTAATGAGTTTTTATATACAAAACAAACCTTGGTGGAAACCCAGTATGTGTGTGTGTGTGTGTGTGTGTGTGTGTGAGAGAGAGAGAGAGAGAGAGAGAGAGAGAGCATTTGTCTAATTACCTACTAGAGACATTTTGTCCCCAAAGCAATCACGATGCTGGGTATTCCACTTTTTCCTGGGGTCTGCTGCAGAAATGGAAAATATTAAATCAAGTCTTTGCTCTCTGGGAAAAAAAAAGAAAGTCTGCTGAGTAAAAGGCGACATTATAAAAAGTGTTCTGCAGCAGAGAAGAGCACGTTCCGTCAGGATAAATAAAGAAAAGAAAACAATTTAAACCAAACTTTGCTTCAAATTAAAATGCAGGTTTATTTTTAAAGGGAGAAAAATCACGCCTCACTCCAAGTGTATGTCTGGGACCCAAACCTCTGATAGAAAGTTGGCTCTGCCTTGGAAATAGTTTGTGTATAATGATTTCTTCCTTGAGCATTTTGAGAGCTTTATTATCTTTGGATATGTATCAACACATTGTAACTGCAAAAGGGAGCAGTCTGTGGACACCAGAGAGGATGCTCAGGAGCGTAATTACAGCATCCCTTTGAATTACACTCAGTTCAGTGTGCCCAGGCTTCCCGTGCATTTTCTGAAACCTGCCTCAGTCTGCCCAGGCTGCCATAACACAATGTCTTTGAATGAGTAGCTTAAATAACAGAGGAGAGTTCTCACGCAATTCTGGAGGCAGGAAGTCCAAGATCAAGGTCTAACAGTTTTGATTCTTGGTGAGAGAGGACTCTCATCTAGACTTGAAGCCAGCCACCTTTTCACTGCATCTTCATATGTTGGAGAGAGCCAGTGAGATGGAGATAAAGGGTGAGATGGAGATCGTGATCAGTATAGGAGTTGGGGAAGGGGTTTGCCTGGTGGCTCAGGGGTAAAGATCCACCTGCCAGTGCAGGAGACGTAGGAGATGCGAGTTTGATCCCTAAGTCAGAAAGATCGCCTGGAGGAGGAAATGGCAAATCCATTCCGGTATTCTTGCCTGGAGAATCCCATGGACAGAGGAGCCTGGCGGGCTGCGGTCCATGGGGTCACGAAGAGTCGGCCACGACTGATCCTCTGGGCATGCATGCATAAGGAATAGAAGAAGAGAGTCCTTGGTGTCTCTTTCTGTAAAGACTCTAATCCTGTTGCATCAGGGTCCCTGCTTATGATCTCATTAACTTTCATTGCATTTTTACCACAATGCAGTCACCATGGGGATTAGGGTCTCCACATGTTTTGTGGGGATGTACTCAGTTCCTAACAGGGTACTGTGATGGTTATGGGATGCGTGTGTCCACAGGTGAAGGCCTGGGCCGTTTTCAGTTGGGATATTGCTTCCGGAGAAGATCCCTTGGAAAAGTATAATCTGCACCCCGTTTCATGATGGGACCTAAGCCATTCGGCACATGAGGAGATAGCCATGGGACCTCTGCAACTTGCATGCGGGTCGTCGTCATTAAAGAGCTCTTGGCTTGTAGGTAGCACAAGTTCAGAGACTTATCACGCCCTCAAGCTGCTGACCAAATATACCTCAATCCCCCTTGGGGATCAGCCACGTTGGTCTTGGCCTCCTCAGCCCTTCTCAGACCTCGACAGCCGTAACTCACGGATGTTTTGGTTTTCTCTGGATAATCTAGTCCCTGTCATCTGTCACTGTAACAGATTTTCCTTACGTTGCCTGTTTGTTTCCGTCTTTGCTTGCCACTATTTCAACTAGACCTGCTTTGGCAACACTGAATCCAGCTTTCTAGGAGTAGCCTCTATGATAAGATTTCTGAGGTGGAAGACCTTACTAACCACAGTACAAGTGGTGTGCTTTCAAAGCTCTTTCCGGTTTCACAAGGGCTTTCACAAAGGCTTTCCAAGTGCATTTCTGCCTTCACCCCCACTGGCGGGGGGGCGCTCTGCATTTTCTTTTCCCAGTGCGGGGAGGGTGACCAGGATGGGGGATTTTGGAAGAAGCTGTCAGGAACGGGGGTGCAGCCTGGGCCTGGGATCGTAAAGAAGTAGAAACTGTCATTTTGGATGAAAAACAGCCTTTTATTCCCAGGTGGCATTTGAGATCTATTTCCAGCACCTTGTGTTTTCAAAATACGCACAGATGACGATTTTTTTAAAGGACCAACATAAAGCATGTTTCATTTCTGCTCTTTAAAAAGTCGTTGTCATACTGGTTTCCTACGAACGCAGTGTGTTTGCCATCGTGCAAGAGGATTCAGACCCACAGAAGAGATTTCTCTGAGATCGATTTGTGATCATACAGGCTCAGTGGTTAGAATGAAGCAATATACAAGTTGTCAGTCAGCACACTGGGGTTTATCCTGTGAGGGAGAGTCTTTTTTTCTCCCCTTGAAAAAGGACACATGTGCTATAGTGATATTCTGGGTCAAACGATTAAAACGGTTTTGTTTAAAATGTATGAAGGATGAGCGGTCTGGCCAGGTGACATTCTGACCCCTGATGCTGCCAAATCTTGTCTTTGTTTCAGTAAAATCAAGTCACCAGGGTGAAGGTAGAGCCGCTTCCTGTTCTCACCACAGTGGATGCCAGAGGGCAGCTCTCCACTCAGCCCAGCCGAGGACACAGCCCGTGTTGGGGGCTGATCAAGATCCACCTGGATCGCTTATCATCTCCTGAGATTGAAAGTGTGGGATTAGCACATGTACATTATTCTATGCAAAATAGATAACTAACAAGGACTTACTGTACAACACAGCCAACTATTAACACAGTCCTTATTTTGGAATAGGTCTTCCCAGGTGACTCAGTGGTAAAGAATTTGCCTGCTAAGCAGGAGACACAGGTTCGATCCCTGGGTCAGGAAGAACCCCTGGAGGAGGAAATAGCAACCCACTCCAGTATTCTTGCCTGGGAAATCCCATGGACAGAGGAGCCTGAAGGGCTACGGTCTATGGGGTCACAAAAGAGTTGAGCACAACTTAGGGACTAAACAACAACAACAATCAACTGATAAGGAAAGAGTCTGGAAAAAATGGAGATATGCAAATATGAATGAATCACTGCCGCCGCACCCTGAGCTAACACACCACTGTTAATATCCTTCTATAAAAATTTAGAAAAAAGATAAAAAAATCTAAAAGGGAAAAAATAATTAAAAAGCAGAGCACAGGCTCCTGTCCAGTCCTGGACTGAGAATTACCAGCAGGGTGTCTTTCCCAGGACTGCCATCTCCCGAGGCAGGAGGAACATTCAGACGTGGGGGAACTCTTCCTGAGGCCAGGACAAAGATGCATGAGAAGGATGCAGCCCAAAGTTGTCCTGGGGACTGCGGGGGCATGGACCGTCTGCACTGCAGAATTTGCAGAGGGTTTCCTTGCCACCTGTCCCTGCAGCCCCGAAATATTGACCTTCTGTGGCAGGTGGGTGATTGGCCTGGTGGCTTAGACTCCACGCTCAGTGCTCCCCTCCCTCCTGCAGAGCGGCCTGCTTCATGGGATAGCATCTCCATTACAGGGATGTTGGGTCCATGTATACAGATGCAGGGCTGGGCTTGCCCACCAGCTCAGCTAGAGGCCAGTGGAAGGCATGCTCTCTTAAATGCATGATGGTGACCAAGACAATGTCGTGCCAGGTTCATAAAGGCCCACCTGTCCTTAAACAATTGACCTAAAGATGCAGAAATGCTAGTGTCAGAGGCAGGACCTGTGGGACTGGCAGGCTGTGCTCTCTCAGGAAAAGTGTCCAGACGTGGTGTTCACTGAAGTACAAGGATCCAGTCCCAGCTCAGCAATGCAGCTCACAAACCCTTTATGGGCAGCCCTCACCTTTTCCCTTGTGGCTCAGCTGGTAAAGAATCCACCAGCAATGTGGGAGACCTGGGTTTGATCCCTGGGTTGGGAAGGTCTCCTGGAGAAGGGAAAGTCTACCCATTCCAGGATTCTGGCCTGGAGAATTCCATGGGGTGTAGAGTCCATGGGGTCGCAGAGTCGGACACAACTGAGCAACTTTCACTTCACTTCCCCTCTTCACCCTTCCATAGGTCAATCACAAAGAGCTCCAGAGGTGTCTGACCCTGCGATCCTATGGACTGTGTGTGTGTGAGTCGCTCAGTCGTGTCCGGTTCTTCACCAGTCTCCTCTGTCCATGGGATTCTCCAGGGAAGAATGCTGGAGTGGTTTGCCGTTTCCTCCTCCAGGGGATCTTCCTGACCCAGGGGTGGAACCTGAGTCTCTTGCGTCTCCTGCTCTGGCAGGCAGATTACCACTGTGCCACCTGACAAAGTTTGCTATTTGTCAATCGCTAACAGGCAGTTGCTTTAATTATTTTTTCTCAAAATTGGATTCTTTTCCTAAATCTAATTAAGATTTTGTTCTCCCTTGTATCTTTGAAACTACTCTGCCATGCCTCATTTCACAGCTCTTGGAGGCGTGTGTGTGTGTGCACACACACGCACGTGTGTTCACGTGCCCATGTGTGTGCTGGAGACGGGGAAAGTGAGGTGAGTAACTTAAGCCTAAAGTATCTAAGAAGGCTCATCTTCCAGACAGGGGAAATGCATCTGCCATCCAAGTGCTCCCTTGGTTGGAGACGACTTCATGCTGATTCACAACGTGCAGAAGACCTCAGGTGACAGACTCGGGCAGCCTGCTGGCAGTCCTCATCAGCACAGCCAGGCTGTCCCCTGGCATTAGTAACTTATGGGGAAGTGGGACTGGGGCACCCAGGAGCTGGGGGGACCCCTGCAGAGTGGAGGGCTGGGGGCAGTGAGGTGTCCCAGGAGGCAGCCTGGGAGTAGACAGGGATGCGTTATTCCAAATGCGGTCACCGTCTACATCAACACGGCATCGCTGTGCCCTCTTATAGAAGTGTGACGTGGCGGAAAGAATGCCCCTGGTTCCTGGCACAGAGCTCCTCCAAGCCTAGGGGTTTCCTAAGGGGCAGGACTGTCTTCTGCTCTACTGAGGCGACTGTGGCTTGGCTTCCAGATGGGTGCTGGTGGTTGAAAGGAAGGACCCACTGTTGGAAGCTTGAAATTTTCAGCTCTGTGCTCTATCCGGAAGAGGAGCCAGAAGTGGAGGGAACAGTGGACCCTGTCTCCAGTGAGGAAATCTCCCCCAAAGCCCACAGTATGGGGCTCTCTGAGCTCCCAGGTGGGTGAGCACAGCCACATGCCCAGTGGGGCTGGAAGTGGAGGGAAGGAAGAGTGGACCATGTCTCCAAGAGTAAACCTCCCCCGTAAATCCCCTAGGACAGGCTCTCTGAGCTCCCAGGTGAGTGAGCACAGCCAGGTACCCAGAGGGGCTAGAAGTAAAGGGAACAGTAGACCGCATCTCCAATGAGGAAAACTCCCTCCAGATCCCATAGGACAGCCTCTCTGAGCTCCCAGGTGGAAGAGCAGAGCCGCGCACCCAACAGGGCTGCACCCCAGCTCACGGGCACCGAAGCCCCGGCTCTCGGGACCCCTGGACCTGGCCGCGCATCTCTTCCCCGGACTGTTCCCCTGTGTGCTTTATCCCGTCCTTTACTAACGCGGTGCACTGAGCTCACTGAGCTGCTCTGGCAAATTAACTGACCCTGAGGAGGGGTGGCGAGACCTCCGATTTGTAGTTGGGGCAACCTGGGCACCCACTACCTGCCATTGGCATCTGACAAGGGGGGGCAATCTCATGGGACTGAGCCCCTCACCTGTGGGATATGACGCCGTCTCCAGGTAGACAGTGTCGGAATTGAGGCTGCAGGGCCCCAGCTGGTGTCCCAGGACTGCTTGGTGTGGGGGAAAATCTTAAGTATCTGGTGTCAGAAGCGTTTTGAATTTTGACTGTGGCTTGAGGGTATAGGAGACACAGGAAAGAAGACTTCAAACTGTGGGGCTGGAGGAGACTCCTGAGAGCCCCTTGGAGTGCAGGGAGGTCCGACCAGTCAACCCTAAAGGAAACCAACCCTGAGTGTTCATTGGAAGGACTGATGCTGAAGCTGAAGCTTCAATACTTTGGCCACCTGATGCGAAGAACTGACTCATTGGAAAAGACCCTGATGCTGGGAAAGACTGAGGGCAAGAGGAGAAGGGGCGACAGAGGTTGAGATGGTTGGATGGCATCACTAAGTCAATGGGCGTGAGTTTGAGCGAACTCCAGGAGACAGTGAAAGACAAGAAAGCCTAGAGCGCTGCAGTCCACGGGGTTGCAAAGAATCAGACATGACTGAGCAACTGAGCAATAGCAATGCAGTAATGTATGAAGCACTTCATGCCAACCATTCATGAAGGAAAAGAGTATTTTAAATAGTCTTTCATGCAAATGCACCCACTCCCTGCCGTTTCTGCCCATCCTGGTGTCGGCCAGAGATGCAGAGCAAATATCCTGCCTTTTCCTGCCAGCGCATTCATCCTGATGGAGCTTCTCAGAGAATGTTAATTAGGAGAAAATGCCAGAGATGTCCCCAAGAGATAAACGCCCACGCTTCTTTTTCTCCATTGTTTTCTCAGGACTGGAGATTCCGTGACACTCTTTGAAAAGCATGATACCGTTTTTTGTTGAAAAGTTTTCTTTTCTCAACTTTCTGAAGGAGGGGAAAAAAAAAATCAAGCACACCCTCTCAGATGGGCCCTGTGTTTTCAGGCCAAACAAACGGGGTGCTTTCTCTCCCCCACAGTGAGGTTCATCTGCAGCTGTCTCAGCGGGCAGGCTCTGGCCAAGAGAAACAAGGTGCGTTCTCCAAGAAATAAAATTAGTTATCTCTATTTGCTACATATACAATATTTTACGCATTAAGGACACCATTAATATATACAAACACTCAGCATTGTGCAGTATTTTATTAAATTCACTTATCTTGCCCTTTCACTTTATTATTACATTGCAGAATAAAAAGCTCCACTAACATATCTTGTGTCAGATGATTGCATTTCTTCTCTTTGTTTTTTTCTCCTCCTCCTCTCAGAAATATAGTTCACTCAGACAGTATCCCAAAAAGATAATTCATATTCAGATTCAACTAAAATTAATCGAGTACTTATCATGTACCAGAGACGGCACTGGCCACATTTATATACATTACTTCATTAATGAGGAAATTATTTTCAAACCTGGTTTTGCACCAAAGTGCAGAGCTCTAAGGCAGCTTCCTTTCCAGGACATCAGAGATAAGAGAGTCTAACTCCAAAATAAGGATGCTGTCTGCACCCAATGCGTCTCCGTCACAAATCTGGGGAGGAGAGTTGGGAATCTGAAAAACTATGGGGAAATAGCACTACTCACAACTCAAGATGCAAAACCCGGTGAAGAGTTTAGAGAGAGCGCTCGAGTTAGCATTTCTCTGTTGTCGCTGTTGTTTGGTCACTAGGCTGTGTCTGACTCTTTGTGACCCCGTGGACTACGGCGTCCCTAACGTTTCCCTAATATATGCCAGGCTGCCCTAATATTTCTCTAAACATATATAAATGGCCAATAAATGTATGACAAGACTCTCAACATTAGGGAAGAGAAAAGCACCGTGAGACATCACTTTATGTCCACTAAGATGGCTATTATTTAAAAAAGAAAATAAGCGTTAGCGAGGACGTGGATAAATTGGAACCCTTCACATGGCGCTTAGAGATGTAAAACGTTGCGGCCACTGTAGGAAACGTGTGGGTAGTTCATCAGAAAATTAACCTAGAATTACCACATGATCCTGCCGCTTCACTCTGGGATATATATGCAGAAGCACCGAAACCAGGAACACGGACAGATGTTTGTGCACACGCGTTCATGGCGCCATGGTTCACGATAACCAGAAGGCAGAAGCAAACGAGTGTGTGTCAGCGGACAGTGGACACTCACAGCGCGCTTCCTGTGTAGAGCAGAATATTACTCAGTCTTGAAAAGGAAAGAGTCTGACACGCTTCGTAGCTTGCATGCACCTTGAGGACATTAGGTTGTGTGAAAAAAGCGGGTCACGAAAACAAATTTATTTTCCCACTTGTATGAGATCCCACAATATCAAAATCCATGGAAGCAGAAAGTAGAATGGTCGTTGTCCAGGGCCGAGGGAGGGGAACAGGGGAAGATGTTACTTAGTGGGAACAGAGTTTTAGTTTGGGAAGATGAAAAAGCTCTGGAGTGGGATAGTGATGATGGTTGTACAACAAAGTGATTGTATTTAAAGCCACAAAACCGTACGCGTAAAAATGGATAAAATGGTAGATTGTACATACTACGTATTTTACCAGAATAAACAAAATATATTATTGCTCATGTAACAACTACCACCGCCTAAGTCAACGGGGAAAGCCCAGATTAGAAAGCATAGTCTAATATAGAAAGATGGGAAACAGGCATCTTTCAGATTTACAGATCTCCTGGAAACCAAGGCGGGAAATGAAACTGTGAGTTATTTAGTTGTCTATTTAAGTGACAGCTTAAATGGTGTGAGTAAACATCAATGATGCGAGGTATGGAGATTTTAACGGCAGCAAATGCTAATCCGCCCCCAGGGGAGCCGGCCCATCTCCTCTATCATAACCAGGTAATGGGCTGCCTCTCCCACGGGCCTGCGTCCCGTGTTCTCTTCCTGTCGAAAGCGTGGCTCTGCTGCAGATCTTTCTCACTCCTCCTCACTCTGCTGGCTGGGGGCTCCCTCCTCCGCGCAGGAAATCCCTGGTGTCAGGTGCCCTGGTGGCATGAAGGTGGCAGACCCCTGCTCTCCCTAGACTGAGTTATGGGGCCCTGTCACCAAGGCCAGGGTGACGAGGTCACCCTGCTGGACGCTGATCTGAAAGCATGACCTCGGTGCCCAACAAACGCAGGAGGAGCCGGCTGGCCACGTGACGCTTGGAGCAGACGGTGGGCCACGTCCAGCTGCCTGGTCCCCGCCCGCTTCCCTTCATCACATGCGGTCCAGGGAGGGGCAGAGGGGACCGTCTCAGCTGGGCTGTGGCTGCAGCGCGCTGTCCTGTGTCCCCGGGCACCCAGGCCTCAAGGTGAAACCTTCCCCTTAAATGTACCTCTCTCTCCTGTCAGATTCTAATAAATAAGCACCTCTTTATCTCAGATTCAATTCTCTTCTCAAAAGTTTGTGCAGAACAGATGGAGACTCATGCAAAGGACGCATGCCATTAGCTTAGAGAAGAAAAACTCCACTGCTCAAGAGATGAAATAAAAGAGCTGTATTCTAGGTGGAATATTCAGAATTGCTGGGGCTGGGCAGAAACTCAGACAGCAGCAACAGGACCTCAAAGGGAGGGCAGGGCAGGCTGAATTTCCACAGGTCCAGGCTTCCCTGGTGGCTCAGATGGTAAAAAGTCCAGCAGTCCAGGAGATGCGGGCTCATTCCCTGGGTCAGGAAGATACCCTTCTAGAGAAGGGAATGGCAGCCCACTCCAGTATTCTTGCCTGGAGAATTCCAGGGACAGAGGAGCCTGGCGAGGCACAGTCCATGGGTCTGCAAAGAGCTGGACACGACTAAGCAAATGGCACAGCATGTAGCTCTTGTGTGGAGCGTTTGGACTCGTAATTTACCGCGATTACAGGGAAATCCACTGGCTCACTGGTGCTCCTGCATACTCTCGCAGCGTGCGCGTGCACACACACACACACACACACACACACACACACACACACACACATCTGTAAGTGGTTAGGAACTCTCAGGTGTTTTTTCTTTTTTTTCCTTCTTTTTGGCTGTAATCTTAGTTCCCTGACAAGGGGTTGAACCAGGAACCCTTGGCAATGAGACTCTCAACTCCTAACCACTGAATCATCAGGAAATTTCATCAGGCGCTTCTTGATTTCAGATGATACAACAATTTAGAGCCCACCCGCTACGCTAGTATCTTTGGCCTTTCCTCAGGGTCACTCCGTCGCACACTGTTACTTTAGGGAGGAAGCTGGCCTGCACTGCTGTCTCCATCCTGCGCCTGAGAGCCTCCTGCAGGGGTGCCGCCTGTGTTGCGCTGGGGCCTGCTGAGCACTGCAGAGCAGGGGGCCACAGTCCTCTGGGGCTCCCAGCTAAGCCTGTCCTGCCGGCACCATCTGTCCCGCCTGACCTGGGGTCAGACCGCCTCTCTAGGTTAGAAGCACACATTTTCTCTTTATCATCACAAGCTATCAGCTCAGCATCCTCACATCACAAATAAGAGTATAAGCCGGGCGTGCAGATTTTGCCCAGGAACCCTGAAGTGGGACTTCTGAGCTTCCAGACGCCTGTGTGAGGCTCCCACGGCACGGTGAGCTGGGGATGGCAGGGTGGACGGGCATGATGCTGGAAGTGGCCGGTGCCCAGGCTCCCCTTTCCCTCGCCATCTCCCGGAGCCTGCTCAGACTCATGCCCATTGGGTCAGTGGTGCCATCCAACCAGCTCATCCTCTGCTGCCCTCCTTTCCTGCCCTCACTCTTTCCCAACATCACGGTCTTTTAATTTGCTGGTCACCATATAATCCCTATTTCTGGTAAAGTGTATTTTAAAGACAATGAGATTGATATATCAATTTAAACACATAGTATGGCATTCAGTCTGAAATTACCAGATGCATTAACCTTATCTTGGGCTGAATGGATGAAAAATAGAAGCTACTACGTAAGACTGAAATATGATGACTCTAGTTCTTACTTTAGGGTTTGTGAGCACTGTTTTCCTGGCCGTTCTTCCGCGCTCTCTGGATGTGAGCAGAGTTAGCTAAGCGAAAACCTGTGTGCACTGGGAGCCAGGGAAAAGGAAGCGCGCCTTTAACAAGGAGCCCAATTCCCGTCCAGGAAAGAGGCTGAGACGGGAACAGTGGCCCCGTCGTGACCCCCACCGGACGGTCTGTTCTCCGTGCAGCGGGCCTTCAGGGCCTGCAGTGCAGAGGTTTCTAGAGCATGCTCTATTTTACTCGAATCCCTGAACATTTCAAGAGCTTAGGTTCCATTCACATTAAGAACCCGCATTAACGCCCCTATTAGAAAGGCTGGGACCCAGAGCTCTGACAGCACCGGATGCTGGTGACGATGCGAAGCAGCAGGAGCTGGCAGGGCTGGTGGGAAGGACCGTGGAGCCCCCTTGCAAGGCAGGCAGTGGTTTCTTACAAAATGAGACACTCTTGCTGTATGACCCAGCCATCTTACATCTTGGTATTGAACCGTGTGAGTGGATAACTTGTGTTCCCACAAAAACCTGCATGTGTGATGTTTATAGCAGCTTTACTCACGACTGTCAAAACTTGAAGGCAATTAAGATTACCTGGTGGCTCAGATGGTGAACTGTCTGCCTACAGTGTGGGAGATCCAGATTCAATCCCTGGGTTGGGAAGATCTCCTGGAGAAGGAAATGGCAACCTACTCCAGTATTCTTGCCTGGAGAATCCCATGGACAGAGGAGTCTGGCAGGCTACAGTCCATGGGGTCGCAAAGAGTCGGACACGACTGGGCGACCTCACTTTTCAGTAGGTGAATGGATGCACGCGCCATGGCCCACGCAGACAGCAGAACATTATTCAGCACTAAAGGAAATGCCTCCCGAGCCGTTAGCCGTTGGGAAGGAGCCTAAGACGCATGTTATTAGGCTGCTGTTTGGCCACTAGGTCCTGTTCACCTCTTTGTGACCCCACGGACTGCAGCACGGCAGGCTCTCCTGTCCATCACTGGACCGCCAAACCCTGGGGGAGCCAGGATTGGCAAAGGCCCCACCGTGTGCCGGAGGCAGAGTCATCCTTGCTGCTGTCGTTCGGTCGCTCAGTCCTGTCTGTCTATTTTCATTGCCATGAGCTACAGCCAGGCTTCCTGTCCTTCACTATCTCCCCAAGGTTGTTCAAGCTCATGTCCATTGAGTCGATGATGCCATCCAGCCATCTCATCCTCTGGCGTCCCCTTCTCCTCCTGCCTTCAAACTTTCCCAGCATCAGGGTCTTTTCCAAAGAGTTGGCTCTTCACATCAGGTGACCAAAGGATTGGAGCTTCAGCATCAGTCCTGCCAGTGAATATTCAGGACTGATCTCCTTTAGCATGAACTGGTTGGATCTCCTTGCAGTCCAAGGGACTCTCAAGAGTCTTCTCCAACACCACAGTTTGAAAGCACCAGTTCTTCGGCGCCCAGTCTTCTTTGTGGTCTAGCTCTCACGTCTGTATGTGACTACAGGAAAAACCATAGCTTTGACTATATGGGCCTTTGCAGGCAAAATGATGTCGCTGCTTTCTAATACGCTGCTTAGCTGTGTCATACCTTTTCTTCTAAGCAGCAAGTGTCTTTTAATTTTGGGCCACAGTCATTGTTCCCAGTGATTTTGGAGCCCAAGAAAACAAAAAACTCTGCCACTATTTCCATTTTCTCCCTATTTGCCAAAAAGTAACGGCACTGTGCGATACCGTTCCCGTGACATTCTGAGGAGAGGAAAAGCTCAGGGGACAGAAATCAGATCCACGGCTGCCAGTGGGGCAGGGCTGGGCAGAGGTGCTGCGTGGGACAGGAGGCCACACTGTGCGTCTGAGGGCGTGTGCTCTGCCGTGACTGGGACGGTGCTGATGGTCACCGACCGCGAGCATTCGTCCGGCCCCGGGGGGCTGGGGCTCCACGCTTCGAGAGGAGATTGTAATGTCGGTAGACGATCGCTCAATAGGCCTGACTTTGAAATATTCGATTAAAAGACCTTTCCTTCCGGTTAGGGGTTGACTTTTACCACTTCCCTCTGGCAAAAGACAAAGTGACGTCTGCTGCGCTGAGCTGACGGGGGCGGCGGGAGAGGCGGTGCCGGGGCGGGGTGGCTTCTGGACCTGACCCGGCTCAGCTGGGCGTGCCGGCGGGGTCAGCGTGCCGGCCGCCCGGCGCCACCGTCTCGGGCTCCCGGGTGAGCGCGGTGGCGGGCCCGTGCGGCAGGGTGAGCAGGGAGCCCCAGCTGTCCCTGGAGCTGAAGGCCAGTGGCTGCTGGCTGGCGGGACTCCACGTGGACGCTGAGGGCCCTTGGCTGCAGCTCCAACGGGGACTGAGTGCCCTTCTCCCCGTGGAGCTCTATTTGCAACTGGCCATGTGCCCCCAGTGTTAGATTCTGTCCAAGTCCAAGGCCACCTCTACTCATCCAGCTCCTTCCCCAGCCTCTGTGTGCATTCCTTCTGAAGGTCAGTCTCCCCTGCCTGGGCTTCCAGGCGGCACTGTGATAAAGAACCCACCTGCCAGTGCAGGAGATGGGAGACATTCGGGTTTGATGCCTGGGTTGGAAAGATTCCCTGGAGGCCAGCATAGCAACCACTCCAGTATTCTTGCCTGGAGAATCCCATGGACAGAGGAGCCTGGAGGGATGTAGTCCGTGGGTTCACACAGTTGCTCTTGACTGAAGCGACTGAGCACACTTAGACCCCCGGAAGTGATTTTTTTACAGAAGGTTAACCCTGTAGCACAGAGTCAGACACGACTGAAGTGACTCAGCAGGAGCAGCAGCAGCAATCCTGTAACAAATAGCCTTTCCCTCTGTGTGACTGTTTCCAAGACCATACTGGAAGAGACCTTGGTGATGTGTTTAAGAGAATACTGAATCTTCAAAATATTGCTTGTTGCATTTTTAAAACTCTAGAACTTACATACACATTTCAGTAATTCCTACCTGTGTGAGATAAACTCTTCTACCCCAGTGTGAAATACACTGTCAGCTTTTAACTGAGTGACAATTTCATTTTCTCCCCTCTCGAAGCCGTCTGTGGCTTATCCCATGACTGCCACCATCCAGGTGCACACGCGTGTGCCCACACACGCACTCACACACTCACAAGCACACCTATGCACACAGCATTCTTCATTATCGCACCTATATCGTCTTTTTGGATCATCAGATTCCTAATCCTCCCGTCTGTGGCCTGAGTGAGTTACTTGAGAAGCCCTTGCAAGGAAAAGTCAGACTTTATTACCCTTCATCAATCAATGAAATGAGCTTTATTTTGCTCATGCTGTAAAAAAGCGCAGGAAGGCGAGAGAAAGCTCCTTCAGCAGCATCTGCCAGGAGCCGCGCCGCGCGTCAGTGCAGAAACGGCATTTACGAGCCCACTCGTGTGAAGCTTGAGGAGGCTGGCTCATGAAATTGGCCGAGATTTGGATTAAATTTAAACCATTCTATGCTGCTCTACTTTTGATTAAGGCTGTGTGTGCAGTGAAAACCTCCCATTTGAATAGAACCTGGGTCTTTAAGAACTTTGTCCCCAGATCTAAATTGAGCTCTGAGCTTGATCTGGCCATGAACAGTGGGTCGATTCACACTCAGCGTGAAAGCGCAGTTGGAGATAGCACGCCATCCTTTTCAATTTTAGCTTTGGACCCGAGTTTATGAAAATCAAGATCAACACAGAGGCCACTCACTCTAATTTACTTATTAAAGTGTGAGACAAATTTGCTAAACTGATGATGCCAGTAAGGAACTGAAAAAGTAAAGGAAGGGAAAGTGAGGATCCCATGTGTGTCCCTCTACTCACTCATCCTGGAAAAAGAAAAGCTGAGCAGCTGACAAGGGGTCCCAGGAATGAGAACTGCTCTTTTCATAAAAGGACCTCAGGATGCATTTGATCATAACACTTCACAAAAAAGAAACTGCTTTGATCCAACTCTACCAACCTAGTCTTTTCCCTTTACATAAAATTTTACATTTCGGTCTGCCACTGTTCTTTTCCTCTGATTATCAGCAGATGCGAATGAACCATTCTAAGCCTCGGAGCTTATTTTAATATCTGTAGAAGACTCTTGTCTTATTCTCTAGGAGTCACGGGATAAGAGATGAAGTTACACGGTTCATGGACATTCTGGGAGAAAGCACCTGGAGAGGCTTGTCTGTAGTTCACTCACTGCTGAAGCCCCTGGCCCGGCATGCAGGCGATGGGAACTCCAGAGGATTTGGGGAGATGGTGTCCCCAAAACAGGAGCTGGCTTTAGACTGCTAGCTACAGGGACGATGAGAGCAGGTAAGAAAGTCTGCTTTCGGAAGCTGGCCAAACACTGCGGTTTATAACCTTTTTTCTATAAAGGTACGCTCACTTCATCTCTGGGCTTCCCGGGCAGAGCTCATGGTAAAGAACTTGCAGGCTGATGCAGGAGACATAGAGACGGGGATTCAATCCCTGGATTGGGAAGATCCCCTGGATAAAGAAATGGCAACCCACTCCAATATTCTTGCCTGGAGGATCCCGTGGACAGAGGAGCCTGGTACGCTACAGTCCATGGGGTTGCAAAGAGTTGGAAACAATTGAAGCTACTTAGCACGCACTTCATCTCTCTCAAGATTCTGTATGCTGGGCCACTCCCAGGGGACCCCACAGCACTGAGCTTGGTCTCCCGCTCTGGTTCTAAGAATCAAGTTTCCTCTTTCCCCTGACCCCCTCTTCATGCCCCCAAGTGAGGAGACAGTCTGTGTCCACATGCAGCTGGGCTATGTGGGGATCGAGGCATGGCCACACACAGGCAGACGTTTGGAGAAACAGAGATGCCAAACTCAGCACAGAAAGAAACTCCCAAAACAATGGGCATGAAATATATGTGTCTCATCTTAAGGCAACCCACTCCAGTGTTCTTGCCTGGAGAATCCCATGGACACAGGAGCCTGGCCAGATATAGTCCACGGGGTCACGAGAGCTGGACGCGACTGAGTGGCTAAACCACCACCACCATCTTATACTACTCAGAAATAAGAAAGAATGAAATAACGCCACTTGTGGCAGTGTGGATGGACTCGGAGATTATCACACCAAGTGAGGCAAGTCAGACACAGAAAGACTGACACCACCCGATATCACTCATATATGGAATTCGATTTTAAAATGACACAAAGAGACTTATTTACAAAACAGAAGCAGGCTTACAGGTATCGAAACCAAATTTATGGTTACCAAAAGGGAAATGTGGAAAGTGAGAGTGAAGTCCTCAGTCTTGTCAGACTCTTTGCAAGACCATGGACTGTAGCCCACCAGGCTCCTCCGTCCATGGGATTTTCCAGGTAAGAACATTGGAGTGGATTGCCATTTCCTTCTCCAGGAGATCATCCCGACCCAGGGATTGAACCTGTGTCTCCCACATAGTAGGCAGACGCCTTACCATCTGAACCACCAGGGAAACGTGTGGGGGAGATAAATTCAGACCTTGAAATAAGCATATACACACTTCAGTTCAGTTCAGTAGCTCAGCCGTGTCCGACTCTTTGCGACCCCATGAATCGCAGCACGCCAGGCCTCCTTGTCCATCACCAACTCCCAGAGTTCACTCAGACTCACATCCATTGAGTCAGTGATGCCATCCAGCCATCTCATCCTCTGTCGTCCCCTTCTCCTCCTGCCTCCAATCCCTCTCAGCATCAGAGTCTTTGCCAATGAGTCAACTCTTCACATGAGGTGGCCAAAGTACTGGAGTTTCAGCTTTAGCATCATTCCGTCCAAAGAGATCCCAGGGTTGATCTCCTTCAGAATGGACTGGTTGGATCTCCTTGCAGTCCAAGGGACTCTCAAGAGTCTTCTCCAACACCACAGTTCAAAAGCATCAGTTCTTTGGCGTTCAGCCTTCTTCACAGTCCAACTCTCACATCCATACATGACCATAGGAAAAACCAAAGCCTTGACTAGATGGACCTTAGTAGGCAAAGTAATGTCTCTACTTTTCAATATGCTATCTAGGTTGGTCATACATTTTCTTCCAAGGAGTAAGTGTCTTTTAATTTCATGGCTGCAGTCACCATCTGCAGTGATTTTGGAGCCCCCAAAAATAAAGTCTGACACTGTTTCCACTGTTTCCCCATCTATTTCCCATGAAGTGCTGGGACCGGATGCCATGATCTTTGTTTTCTGAATGTTGAGCTTTAAGCCAACTTTTTCGCTCTCCTCTTTCACTTTCATCAAGAGGCTTTTTAGTTCCTCTTCATTTTCTGTACACACTACTACATTTAAAATACATAACCATTAAGGACCTGCTGTATAGCATAGGGAACTCTACTCATTTTTTTTGTGATAACCTATATGAAAAAGAAACTGAAAAAGAACTAGCATGCATGCTAAGCCGCTTCAGCCCTGTCTGACTCTTTGCAGCCTGTGGACTGCGCCTGCCAGGCTCCTTGTCCGTGGGGATGCTTCAGGCAGGAATGCTGGGGCGCATTTCCATTTCTTTCTCCAATATGAGAAAAGAAACAAAAAAAAGAATGAATGTACATATATGTATAACCGAATCACTTCTCTATACACCTGAAATCAACAATGTTGTAAATCAATTTTACTCCAATAAAACAAGATAAAAACGTAAAATAACTGAGTTGTCCAAAAACAATTATTCTGTGATGGAGAGCTGCTGTGCAGCTGTGGGCTGGAGACTAGCAACCCATCCTTCTAACTCTATTCATTTATAAAGCAGAGAGATCGTTTTGCTGACAAAGGTCTGTACAGTCAAAGATATGGCCTTTCCAGTAGTCATGTACGGATATAAGAATTGGACCATACAGAAGGCTAAGCAACGAAGAACTGTTGCTTTCAAATTGTAGTGCTAGAGATGACTCTTGAGAGTCCCTTGGACTGCAAGGAGATACAACCAGCCAATCCTAAAGGAGATCAGTCCTGGGTGTTCACTGGAAGGACTGATGCTGAAGCTCCAATACTTTGGCCAACTGATGCACAGAGCCATCTCTTTGAAAAAGACACTGATGCTGGGAAAGATTGCGGGGAAGAGGGGAAAGGGGTGACAGAGGATGGGATGGTTGGGTGGTGTCATTGACTCGATACACATGAGTTTGAGCAAGCTCTGGGAGATGGTGATGGACAGGGAAGCCTGGCGTGCTGCAGTTCATGGGGTCACAAGGAGATGTATAGGACTGAACACACTTGAGTGTTCAGCTAGTGACTCAGCAGCAACAACAGAGTCCATTGTGTCAGGCTTGTTATCCGGACCTCACACACAAGGCTAAAAATTCTTACTGCCACAAAAGATATATAGTCACAGTTCACTGGCGGGAGACATTCCTTCTCTGACACTGGCTGTATGGCTTCAAGAAGAGATCCCACTGGATCCCATCTGGTGAGGAATGGAGTCCTTTTAGGGCTCCCAGCGCACGCTAGTGGTAAAGAATCTGCCTCCAGTGCAGGAGACCTGGTTCCATCCCTGGGTTGGGAAGATCCCCTGGAGGAGGGCATAGCAGCCTGCTCCAGCTTTCTTGCCTGGAGAATCCCGTGGACAGAGGGGCCTGGGAGGCTACAGTCCGTAGGGTCACACAAAGCTGGACACAGCCGAAGAGACTTAGTGCACATGCACGGAATGCTTTTAACGAAAGCTTTCTGCTCACACATGAGAAGCCCTGTAACTGCTAATTTCCTTCCCTCTGTGGATGCTGTGTCTGATGCTCAGAGAGGCCCGTGCGCCTGCTGGTGGTTGAGCGAGGAAGACGTTGGCCCGGGACCTTGCACTCAAAGAGAAAATCATCATGGATGAGGACGCAGACACATGACACTTCAGCCATGTGGCAGGAATCCCTTGCTTGACAGGCAGGTGTCTCCCCTCATATGCCTGCAAGTTAGCTGGGGATTTGGAGTGAAATCCAAGAGAAAGGGGGTCCAATTCCCAGACGAGCCGGTGAAATTCCCTGGAGGTCACTTTGTCCTGGGACCCCTGGGAATGCTTCTGAAATCTGCTAAATGAAAAGAGATATTCCTGGAAGAAAAGGATTTGTGCAAAGACTGGGGTCTGAAGAGCAGAGGGCTGTACAAGCTGTACCCTGGATGGGCCCTGGAGACCTGGATTTCACACCGTGGCTTCCGCTAGTGATGTGAAGTTGACTATCATGAAACCTGGCCCACTTATCAGTCTTCCCATCTGAAAATTGTGAGAACTGCTTTGAGATTTCCTAGCAATATCTTTAATGGTTTTTTTTTTTTTTTTTTTGGCTGATAGCTCATCGATTCTCAGCTCTCAAGTTTCTGCAAATGATGTGAACGTACAGATCCCTGAAGTTCTGTTTACCCGGCTTCATCTCTCTGCACATCCAACACGCGTCCATTTTCCCAACCACATCCTCAGTAATGTGGAGACATTCATCGCGTTTATGGGCTCATGTGCTTTTCTCACACGTGGACCACAGGCTTTTCCAGAGGCTGTGGGACCCAGTGATCCCAGCTGACTTAAGTACAGAGACAGAGAGAAAGTGAGACCGCTTTCTGGGAAACCAGACAGGAGGGAGATTGGCAAAAATGTGAAACTGAGCTGCTCTGCTCGTTGTGTCCTTTTATCTTTCAGAAATCATTGGCTTTTTAAAATTGTAGTTGATTTAGAAGGTGGCATTCGTTTTGCTGTACAGCAAAGTGACTCAGTTATACATACACGTACTATTTTTCCTATCTTCCCTGTTACAGCTTATCACAAGCCGTTGAACAGAGTTCCCTGTGCTGTGAAGCAGGACCTTGTCTGCTTTATGCATATTAAGAGTGGTGTGTGCATTAGTCTCAGACTCCTCATATGCCCCTCCGTGCCCTTTGCCTTTGGTAACCACGGTTTGTTTTGTGCTCCTGTCAGTCCGTTTGGTAAACAAGTTCATTTGTGTCCTATTTTAGATTCTGCATGTAAGAGAGAGCATGGTGTGCTTCCTCCTCTGACTGATTTCACTGAGTATGATCATCTGTCAATGGGCACTGAGGTTGTTTCCATGACTTGGTTATTTACAGTGCTGCTGTGAAGATCAGGGGCCTCCCTGGTGGCTCAGATGGTGAAGAATCTACCTGCAATGCAGGAGACTCGGGGTCGATTCATGGGTTGGGAAAATGCCCTGGAATAGGGACTGGCTACCCACTCCAGTATTCGTGCCTGGAGAATCCCATGGACAGAGGAGCCTGGCGAGCTAGAGTCAGACACAACTGAGTGACTCCACACACACACACACACACACACACACATACACACACGTGAACATCAGGGTGCATGTATCTTTTCAAGTCATAGTTTTCTTGGGATGCATGCCCAGGACTGGGATTGCTAGATCCTGTGTAGGTCTGCCTTTGGTTTTCTAAGGAACCTGCATGCCGTTGTCCACGGTGGTTGCTCCAGTTTGTGCTCCTACCGGCAGTGTGGGAGGGCTCCCTTTCCTGCGCATCCTCTCCTGTGTTTATTATCTGTAGATGTTTTACTGACGGTCATTCTGACCAGTGTGTGGCTGTGCCTCATGGTAGTTTTGATTTGCAGAAAACAGTTTTAACACATAAAGATGTCGGGGGTCGGCTGGAGACTGTTCCAGCTGAGTAAGAGCCCGGACTCGGACTCACGAGGAGCGTCTGGATGCGGATCCCACACCCGGACCACCGACTGCAGGGCTCCGTGCAGCTTGGGAGCCACGCCGCTCCCTCCTCACTCACGGCTCTCTCCCGGGGTCTGCTCCCTGGCCAGGCCAGCCTTCCAGGTAGGCAGCCCTGGGCTCTCCCATCTGCTGATGAGTCCACCGAAGGCTCAGGCGCCCCGGATGCGGACAGCAGCGTAACGGGGGATGGGCGCCCGGGTCGGGGAGGCAGAGGCCCCTGGTGGCTGCTGCTCAGATGGGGTGGGTGGGCCAGTGAGGTGGCCGAGCTTCCTCACCAAGTGTGCATGTCACTGAGTGTGTCTGAGTGTGAGTGAGCTAGGGAGACCTAGTGTGTGTGTGTGTGTGTGTGAGTGCAGGGGCATGAGACTGTGTGCCTGGGAGCTGTGGGTGAGTGTGTGGGTCCAGACCTGAGTGGGCAGGTCGCTGGTTCAGCCCCACGGGCCCCTCCTGCTGGTGCTCACGGGGGACTGATGACAGTGGGCGGCTGTGATTACGAACCTGAAATATTCCTCATTAAGCTCTGATGAACGCTTGCCAGACTCAGGATGTTTTGTCTAAAGTTGCTTACCTTTGGGCCTCAGGTGGCCTCTGAGCATTTAAGTTAAAATAACAAGGCAGTATCGTCATCGTGAACTTTTGCCATAGGAAAGGGAGCGTGTTGGCTCTGACCACTTGAGCGTGTCCCGGGCCGGGCTGGTAGCCTTTGGGTCTGGTCAGTGGGCTGGTGGACAGTGCAGGCTGCTAGGAGGGGCTGGCATCTGGGCAGACTGCCACCCACATGAGCACCAGAGCTGGTGGTGATCTACTGGTGACCTGCTGGCCTTCGCAGAGTGCAGGTCAGTCCGTGGCCAACTTTGTGCACGCCTGGGCCTGACTGGACCGACTGAACAGGGTTGCGTGTAAGCCAGCCCACAGCCCTTGCTGGCATCTTAGCTGGCTCAGGGTGCTCCTTTAAAATGTCCACCCAGGACAGCCCCAGAGCTCACCACACAAAAGCCTTGCTTGTGGAGACCTGGGGGCAGCCTAGATGCTGAGGTTCTCTTTGGGGAGAACCAGAGGAGGGTGGGTGGGGGTGGCTGAACATCTGGTGGAAGCAGTTTCATTGCCAAAGATTAACATCTGTTGCTTAAGCATGAGCGCATAGTGGCTGGAAATGTAATAAGATTCATGGTCCTGCTTTAAGTAGATTAATTTTGTAATATTTGCTTTCCACCCCCTGCATTTATACTCGGATTTGGACTTGGGAATTGCCTTGTAAAATCGCTCTACAGCTCCGTCTAATGGCCCCATGGAACGCAATGCGGTCAGATCCTCACCGTGCCTCTCCGTCCACTGGGCCGCCTGCCCCTGGGCAGAAGCGTGGTGCTCCTGCCCGCCTGCAGCCAGGGCCAGGCGGGGCTGTGCTTGCCCTCCAGGATCTGTCTCAGAGCCTGTAGCCTTGGCGAGGACAAGTGTTGTTACAGTGGATGACTGAGTCAAGGCTTCTATTAAAATATCTTCAGGGTAAAGCATAGGCAGACGACAGCATGTATCTGCAACTCTAAGGAGGGTGAAGTCGTTCACTCCCTGTATTGCGTGTCCTGGTGGCCATAGCAAAACGCCACAGACAGGGCGGCTTCAGCAGCAGACAATTTATTTTCTCGCAGTTCCGGAGGTTGGCAGGCCAGGACCACGGTGTGGGGAGGGCCGGTTTCTTGTGAGTCCTCTCTCCTCCGTGTGCACACAGCCATCTCCGCCCTGCCTCCTCCTGTGTGCTTCTGTGTCGGAATCGCCTCTGTCTGTGAGAACACTAGCCGGATTGCATTAGGGTCCACACTCCTGGCTCCCTTTCTTATTACCTCGTCAGGGACCCCGCCTTCAAAGAGTCACGTTTGGAGGTACTGGGGGTTAGGAATCAACCTATGGATTTGGGGGGGACACGTCATAGTGTCAATCCACTACATCTCCCAACAAGAGTAAAAACAGGGAGTCCAGTCTTGAAGGAAAATCACAGATTTGTATTTTTTAGAATCTCAACATGGACAGAGTTTTATTTCTATGAAAAGCCACTTGCCAGGCCTAGAGGAATGAAACCACTTTGTCACATCAACCTGATTTCCTGCTTATAACTAATTTAACTGTACTCATAATAACTAAGGCTCATAATAGAATACTATGAAGATGCGTGTTGTGCTGGTCTTTTTGCAGAGAACACCCAATATAGGCAGAAGACAACAACTGCTATCATATCATTGATATGTCCAGCTCTATGCGACCCCATGGACTGCAGCCCACCAGGCTTCTCTGTCCGTGGGATTCTCCAGACAAGAATACTGGAATGGGTAACCATTCCCTTCTTCAGGGAATCTTCCTGACCCAGGGATCAGACTTGGATATCCTGCATTGCAGGGGGACTCTATACCCAGTGAACCACCAAGGAAGGCCCTCATATATAATCCATCTTTTTAATAAGTTCATTAATCATAAAAATTCAGTTGTCCGCTTAGTAATGCCTTCTAATGGAGCCTGGATCCAACTGAATGATGGGAAGGTAAAGAGGTCCCAAATCAAAGGATCACACAGGTATTAGCTTAATGTCTTGCTTTTTCAGAGTCTGCTGTTAAAGTATGTTCTGCATTCGGTGGCAAATGTGTCCTTGAAAATGTGTATGCCCACACATGTGACTCCAGCTGGCACGTGTCTTACGGATCATGCGAAGGGTGGATCTGTTAGGATCAGCATCTTGAAAGGCCCTTCTTTGCTAAGATAGCAGTTTCACCCTATGGCCATCAGGGTTTTCATTTAAGATTTTCCTTAAACGAACCAGTTGTGCTCTTTTCTCAGTCTTCTCAGGGAGAGGCTGACAGCAAAGTCTCAGTTTCCAAAGAACAACTGGTCAAATAAAAATGTGAAACCCTGGGCTTTTCTGGCTTCCTGGTAGAGAATCAGGGCCCATGTGATATCTCCCACCTGAGACTCTGAGGCTAAAATGAAAGAAAGTGTCTTTGCCAGGCCAGGGTGATGGAGGCCATGGGGAAAGGCCTGGCCTGGAGCACGTGCTGTGCGGGTCTTTTTGCAAAGAACACCCAGTATAGGTGGGAAGCCACGGCCACCGCCATATTATTGATCTATCAGCCGCTTGGCCGTGCCCTCCAGTTGGCCTCTAGCTGGGGCTGCCATCTGGGTTCACACTCGAGAAGGCTGCAGGTGGCGCAAGCTTGTTTTCCACACTCGTCCCCATCTGATATACACAAGCAGCATGAAGGTCCCCCTGTGAGTGCATCTGGCCTGAGTCTCCTTGTTGTCTGGCCAGGAGTTGCTGCTCTGAGAAGTGGAAACGGCCCCTGTCTGGGGGCAGGCCTGTCCTTCGTGGAGGAAGGGGGCCCGAGTGAGGAAGGGGACCCTGAGGCCTGGCGCTCGTCCCCAGCTCACTGCCTTGGGTCGCTTTCTCCCGGTAGCCCGTGGGCTGAAGGGTGTTCTGGCCAGCGGTGTGTCACAACGTGATCCTTGGGGACTGGCCCTGTCCCCTCTGCCCTTTGTCCTCAGCGAGTCCGGGGTGAAGTCACACGGAGCCGGGGTGGGCAGCTAATTTCGTCTCACATCATGCTCACCCAGCCACCCCGAAATGCATGTAAATGGATTCTATGTGTTTTCAAAAAGAGTGCCGTACAAATAGAAGGTGGTGAAAGAAGGGACCAAAAAAAAAAAAAAAAGATAAAATGCCCTGCAGCCGTCATGTGGGTGTTTCCAGTTGGAGGGAAGGCTGCTTTCTGTCACCGTCTGAATGTGTATAAACCTAACTCGATCACCTTCTGAAGAATGTATGAATCATGCTTAATAATCAGCTTTAGGCACTTCTGAGGGAAGTGTCGCATTTTGAAGCTACAAAGGTCCCCTAAACAGCTCCTGGGAAATGACCCTGCATCCCATTAGATGCGAAAATCCACTACCATCGGATGGGGTGTCGGAGCTGAAGCACTTCAGTCTCAGCCCACTTCAAAATGTCAAGGAGCCTCCACTTAAACACTTGATTAATCTACAATGGCCAGGGAAGACAGCGCCTTCCCGGGAAGGGAAAAATCATGTATGCATTTTTTCCTTGAAGAAACTTTTCTTTGCACTCAAGGAAAAAAAAAAATAACCTATTCTTTCTCTCATATTCATTATTTTCTGTCTTTAAAAAGACCTTTATCTGACTTTTATCTCTTCCATATGCCCGTGGCCAATGCCAGCATCTTCCCGTTTTACAAATCTGCCCAGGTAGAGGCTTTATCTGACTCACTCCAGCTTACTATTTTCCTATTTAAATGGCTGATGCTGAATCAAAGTCAAATGTGAAGGTCAGGGAGATGGTTTTGGAGCTTTGTGATCGGAGACACACACAGGGCTCATTCGACAGAAGAAAAGGGGCTCAGCAGAATGAAGTTCCCACCAACTGTCACTCTTACAACCTATGTTTGGAGCAATTTGGGCTCTGCTTGCTTTGTCTTTATTATAAATAATAATAGGTCATTACTCTACTTATCATACATTACATATAATTTGCAATGATAACACCATTAATAATTTATCTGTTGCACATATTATGATTAATAAATAAGAATAATTATTCAGGTAATTTGAATTTTACATGAAAACTAGGTCTCATAGAGCCTACCAAATAGGTATTTTATTTGGGAAGATTTACAGAATCTCCATAATTGCCACAATTACAAATGTCGTGATATAATCATCCTATTTCCACGGAAAACAGATTAGTTCCTCATTGCCCATTGCTTTTTTTTCTGGGAATCCCATTGTTCAAAGTTGTCTTGACATTTAGGTGAGAAGAAGGGCATGCGGTGTCTGCTGTCCATTTCACAGCTAACATCCCTGTGCACTTCAGAGCTCGTGAGTGTCCCTGTGTCTTTATGACCAGTTTGCATTCACAGTCTCCGTGCAGCCCTGAGCCTCTGACCCGCTGTTATCTCCTGGGGAGCTCCTGTCATCTCCTTCGGGGGAGGGTTAGTGGGTGGCTCCATGACTCTTGGCAGCTTCTCACCCTTTCAGAGCTGCTAAGTTATTATTGGTTTTGAATGCGCTTTAACATTATCTAAGAGGGTAAGTTTTGTGTTGTGTTCTTACCATCAAAAAAAAAAAAAAAAAAAAAACGGGGAAAACAAACAAGGTGACCTAAGGTGGCCCTGGGAGGTGCTGGCTTGTCTGTCTGCTCGCTGGTGGAGGTGGTGTCCTGATCCTCCGTAGAGACTGCCAGCTTCAGACTGTACCCACGAACCATGTGCTGCCTGAGTCAGGGACACCTCCATAGCGCGGTTTAGGAGGAAGCAGCCCTCGGGGCACCACGGGGCTGGCAGCAAGCTGATGTCATTGAATCTGCAGAAAAATAGCCCCCAGAGCCCCCCGGAGGCCAAAACCCGGGCCTTCTCTTGCACCCCCAAGTTAAAGCCCAGCTCTGTGAGGCAGGGCACTGTGTGGAGACTCCAGGAGGGTGGGGCAGGGCCGGCTCAGCAAAGAAACATATTGCTCAGCAGAAGGAGGACCAACCGGCTCCTGTCTGTCCCCCACACGTGTCTCTAAACACCCTGGTGTGGCGGGACAAATGCCCTCTAACTGGCCCTGCCTGGGTGTGCATGTGCAGAAGTCAAGGGGGGTGGGCTCCCGGAGGGCGGGCTCCCAGATGCTGGTGGCTGAGGGCATGCAGGAGCATCCAGGGCCCAGGGCTCGCTGCCAGGACGGAGGAGCCCCTACGGTCCCCACTGTGGGGTCGGGCTCTGGGTTCCTGGGCCTCTCTGTGGACCCATGTGGGGGTGCCCTACAACCCCAAGAGGGATGGAAAGCCTCGCTCCGAGCGCTGACTGCCTTGTGAGCAACTTTGGGAGAGAAAGGCAGAGACTGGCCTGGCCACCTGGGGTCGAGGGCCCTGGGGGCCAGAGGTGGCCCTGCGCCCGGACATGGCAAGCCCGTGGCTCCAGCCATCTGCCCTCTGAGGCCTGCCTCCCCCGTTCCTTCCCTCACTGCAGTGACGTGATGGTGGACCTGGGCAACCGGGAGGAGCTGTGCTTTCATTAGACTAGAGGGGACACCCAGAGTCAGACGTGAGCAAAGCGACTGAGTGTACGCACAGACTAGCCATGTGCAAGGGTGACACGTTCGTGCTTTTCACCCCTGTTCTGATTGGTTGGGTACAGGCTACTGGATGTGAAGGGTTTGGGGACGTCTCTGCCGTGGGCTGGGGGTTGTATCAGTGTGAAAAGACAGTCATCCTGCTGGAGTGTGACGCACGTGGAGGGGACCGTCATGGTGCGTCCTTTGGAGATGCGGTGGCTCCTAGGCACATGGGTTACAGAGCAGCACTCTCTAACTTTCAGCAGCAGAGCCATGAACAGAGACGAACTTGGCCTTGAGACGACGCTGCCCACACAGCAAGCACCGAACAGGCACCATCTGGGCGCTATGGAACCAGCTTTGGGGGTTCCACGGCGGTTGTGGGGCGGGGTGGGGGAGGGGGTCCTCGTCTCTGTTAAATTGAACAGAAATGTCTCCTTTGTTGTGAAATAAATACCCCACCTTTCCCTCATTAAGGTACATTCCCGGCCAGGTTGGCCTGTGACAGAAGCTGAGGTCCAGGAAACAGTATTTCTCACCCTCGTGATGGGGGCCAGTCACCTTGCCACCCCAGGGCCAGCCAGCGTCTCCAGCGCACAGGGAGGCCATGCCCCCTGCTGGGTGGCTGCCCCTCCCTGCTGAGCCAGCCCACAGCACCTGCCCAGCACCCCAGCCCAGGAAGGCCCCCAGCTCTGAACGCATGATGGGACTCTGCTCAGAATGCAGAGGCCCCCAGAGTTCTGACCCACGGCCTTGGCCTGGCAGAACCGACCCGTGGGCCCAGGACTCTCTAGACTCAGTCAGTGACTTCTGCCCATGTTTCCAGATCAGCAACAACCAGAAAAAGCCTAAACACCCCCATTATTTAGGACAGCCGCCTCTGGCAGGCCACCCTGCCTCCCCTGGGCCCCCGGCCTCCCCTGGTCCCACCTGAGGACCCCTCTTCAGTCTGACGTGGACTCAGCTCCTCTGCCTGCCTTTGGGAGTCTGCCAAGCGTGAGGGGGTGGCCGAGCCCCCTCCCACGCTCGCCTGGGTGGTCTGCGGTGACGCCCCCCCAGAAGGCAGTCATGCAGCGGGGCTCGGGGAGTGCGAGTGTTCGCCCGGCGCTGCTGAATGTCCTGGCAGGCTCGACGCAAAGTCAGCGCCTCTGGCGACGGAAGCTGGCCCACGGCCTGCTCTGCGCTTCCAGCGACAAGAGTTCCGCAGGGCAGGCTGGGCCCACGTGGCTGGAATGCCCAGGATGTATGGACTTGGGTTCGTGGAGACGGGCTGTGCGTGTTCTCAACCACTCACCAGTACTGCGGCCAGGTGTCACCTGGGAGCCCAGGCCCCAGCTTGGCGAAGGATGCCCGGGGCCACACCCGATGTCCTGCTTTCAGAGTCTTCATTCAGGGGTCTGGAAGAGGCCCCAGACATCTCGTTTTCCTTCTTTGGGCTCTTGGACTGATTCAGAAAAAAATGGCTCTATCCTATTCCTTAGGAAAGACACAGACCACTCTCGGCAGTTGGCCTGTGACCCCACAGGAGGTCTTAGGGGCCAAATCCTCCACGCTTGCCCTGGGGTCTTGCACACACAGAGTCCTCTGTCCCCTCTGTACCTGAGCATCAGCCCAGGACATGGTTTCCCTATTAACATGACCTGAGCCACTGGAGCCATCCTGCCCTCTGACCCCCTGGGTCAGGACACGGCTCTCCTGGCAACACAGCCCGAGCCGGTTCCTTTTCTCATGCTACGTTGATGTTGCGGACTTGAGTGATGTGAGGTGAGCGAGACCAGCAGGTCTTTCTCTGCGAAGCTCAAGTTCCCTCCTCTTGCTCTTTCGTGTGAGTTCAGCTCCTTGTGCTGGCCTGGGATGTTCCCCCAGGAGTGGTGGAGGGTCCAGATATGATCAGTGTTCATAAAGCCAGACACTTGGCTGCAGGGGAGAGTCACACCCAGGTTCTGGGCATCATCTTCATCCTGACCCCTGCACCCCGACATTCCTGCTGGTGAGCATCTCAACTCAGGGGCGCAGACCAGAGATACACGTTAGGGGAGAGACATGTGTCTGCACACTTAATATGAAGGATCCTTTCAATATTGACAGAGGGAATCTCAGAGACAAAGACGGTGATGTGTATGTGAGACACTCAGGAGGGCCATCACTTTCTGGCTGCTGTGGCTTTGGTGGAGACGCTGCACTGACTGAATTCTGGACCAATCAGATCATCTCCTTGTTGTTTGGTTGCTGAGTTGTGTCTGACTCTTAGACTGAGCCAGTAAAGGAGACGGAATTCCATCTCTTCATACCACAGATCAGCAGGTGTGACGGACACAGTAATTTAGGAAGGTGTGTGCTAAGTCACTTCAAGTGTCCGACTCTTCGTGGCCCTGTGGACCTTAGCCTTTCAGGATTCTCTGTGGCTTCTCCAGGCAAGAACCCACAGGTGGATTGCTACGCCCCCTGCCGTGGGACCTTCCTGACTTGGGCACTGAACCCTGCATTTCTCCTTCTGCGTTGGCAGGCAAGTTCCTTATCACTAGTGCCCCCTGGGAAGCCCCAATTTAGGGATAACACACAGTGATTTGGGAAAATACCCATGACCTGCGGATGAGGGTGAAATGAGGTGGTTCTGCCTTCTGTCTGCCTAGGTTGCCATTAAAAAATGCCACAGACTGGGCTATATAAACAGCAGATGTTCGCGTGTGATGGTTCTGGGGGCTGACGTTGAGGACAGGGTGCCAGCAGGGTCTGTTCTGGGGAGGGGCACAGAGTAGGGTGGCCTTCGTCTCTGAGGTTTGTTTTTTCCTTCTTTAAAGAGAGCAATGTAGACCTGCCTGAGCTGGTCGGTCAACTCAAGCACTTGCTGGTCTTTGAATGGAGGCTTCCAGCCCTCACCGGGGGGTCACTCCAGATCAGAGGGGTTTGGGTTCGGGTTCGGCCACGAGCTGGGCAAGCACATTTGAGCAGCGTCTTCCTGGACCTTCCGGCTTCCTTTGCAGGATAGCGGCACCCTCTTCATCTGCTCCTGGCAACAAGACTAAGGGGTCCCTAAAAACAGCATCTGGCGTGGGCTCTGCCCCTCCTTGGACCTCTGCCCCCTTATACAGGCTGTGGGGCCCACTGCTGGAGCGAGTGAGGGGTGCGACCCCATCTACACTTCTCTCTTCGGGCCCTGACTATTCCTGACCCACAAAGCGAGGCTCTGTGGACTGGCTGTGGCAGCGATGCTCTAGCTTTTCAGCATGCTGCCTGAGAAAATTATTTACAAGAACCTCGTCCCAACTCCTACTCAGTATCTCTGATCCCTTGTGAGCAACCAGACATTCTGTGAAACGCTACCTCGGAGCCTGTCTGGCAACAGTACACAGAGGAAAATTTAAACCTCATAGCACAGAAAAACACCATTTAGCTATCGTATTTGGGTGGAAAATGTTTAAAACACTGCTTCCTACCGTCCAGCTTATACGACTGTTAACAAATAGGTGCTTTTCTGCATCAAAGCCCCCTTTTTAAAAATGAGGCAAGGCGCTCAGGGCTGGTGCCCTAGAACGACCCTGAGCGATGGGATGGGGAGGGAGGTGGAGGGGAGCTCAGGATGGGGGACGCATGTACACCCACGGCTGATTCATGTCAATGTGTGGCAAAAACCACCACCATATTGTAAAGTAATTAGCCTCCAATTAAAATACATTTAAAAAGAAAGAAAAAAATGACAATTTTCTCAGTCAGCTCGCTGCTTTCTCAATAATTACATCACCTTTTCAAACATGAACTAGACAAAAATAAGATCAGCTGCCAAAGGTGAAGTGGGAAGGCAGTCGGTGCAGCCGCCCGGCAGGCTGGCTCGCTCTCAGGAGGCGCCACGGTGCCCCTGCCTGCACATCAGAGGGTACACATTGTCATGGACGGCTTCAGAGCACTTTCCAAATGGACTAAGTGTGGTTTTGTTGAATGAGTAATTGTGTTGGAAAAGTAGCTCCATAGATTTCTGGCACGTTGTTTTGTTAAAAAACCTGAGATTAGGAGATGTCATCATAAACTTCTCTTAAATCTTCACTGGCTAGAAACTATTTTATTGGAAAATACATACATTATAAAGAAGTGGAGTCTTAAAAAGCAATAGGCAATCCACAGGAAAAATATGAGCAAATAAATATCAACCGTTTGCTCATGGTCTTTTAAAATAATATAATAATTCATAATTAGTTCATCCATCCAACTCTATAATTACCAAGCAATTAGTAGGTGGTTCCACTGTGGTGGTGCAATGGTAAAGAAACTGCCTGCCAAGGTAGGAGACACAGGAGATGCAAGTTCGATCCCTGTGTTGGGAAGATCCTCTGGAGAAGGATGTAGCAACCCATTCCAGTATTCTTGCCTGGAGCATCCCATGGGCAGAGGAGCCTACCAAGTTACAATCCATGGGATCACAAAGAATCAGACACAACTGAAGATTGAACACGTACACTATGATATGGATCAGAAATAGAATTCTGAGACAGATACAAATATATGTCCTGGTTTTGTGAAGTTTTCACTTACAAGCAAAACAGAAGAATTGAAGTATTTTCCAAAAGTACTTTTTTAAAATTTAGAAAACAGGCTAAATTTTTTTCTTTTAGAGTTAAATTTAAGTAAAAGACATATCTGTAATAATAGTGAAATGATCTAAAAATGCAAAAAATAAGATTGTTTCCATTGATTCCTTTTGTTGGTAGATTGCTGAAGTGGCTGTGGGTGCGTTTCTGTCCACATCTAGAATATATCACCCTATACCTGATGTCTCGTTCTTATAAAAATACGTGTATATTAAAAATAATTTCTATATGCATATTCATATACATGTTTAGCGGGACTTTTAAAAATTTGACAATATGTCCTGCAGTTTGCTTTACAGTTATATGGGGCTTAGATTACTTAAAAATACATGTTCGAAACTGTCGGACAACCACCAAACATTAGTTAAAATCAATATGAGAGAGAAAATGCTAAGATCTGCCAAGAGAGGAAATAAACGAGAATCACACAGAGTTTAATTAAAACCAGGTAGGATGAAAAAAAGGAAGGGCGAGAAAAGCAGAAAACAAATGCAAGTGATCACTAATCTCACAGGAATAGATGCAGCTGCGCCAGCTACTGCTTTAAGCATGGATAGTTTAAATAAGTTAACTAAAGACAGGGATTATTGGAATGATTTTAAAGTGTGGATTAAGGAACTATTTTTTTGGTCTAAAAGAAACTAGTTTTAATTATAAAGTTACAGAAAAGTGAAAAGTAGAGAAAAGGCTTCCCAGATGGCTCAGTGGTAAAGAATCAGCCTGCCAATTCAGGAGACCTCAGAGATGTGAGTTCAGTCCCTGGGTTGGGATGATCCCCTGGGGAAGAAAATGGCAACCCCTTCCAGTATTCTTGCCTGGGCAATCCCATGGACAGAGGAGCCTGGCGGGCTACAGTCCACGGGGTCACGCAGAATTGGACACGCCTGAAGTGATCTAGCACACATACATGTCTAACACATGAAAGGAAAGGAGAAAGCAACAACAGGTCAACACCCACTAAAAGAAAGATGGAGAAGCCGTATCAGTTTCAGGCAATGTGACTTCAGAAGAAGGGACTTTATCAAAGGTATATGAGTGTATTCCATAATGATAAAGTGGCCAGTTCTACAGGAAGGCACAGCAAGCTTACCTCTGTATGTACCTAACCACAGGATATAGAAATATGTGAAGGAAATCTAATAACACTAAAAGAAGAAATATATAAAGCGCAGCTGCTTGATGATTTTAACACCTTCTGTCAGAAATAGATCAAGCAGACAGAAAACCAGGCCACATACATATACGCTAAGCAGCACTATCAGTCGACTTCTCCCAGCTGACGTTTATAGAATGATCTGTCCAACAGCAGCAGGAAACGTGGTCTTCTCAGACTCACATGGATCATTCACCGTGATAAACCATATTTTTGTGTCATAAGCACACATGAATAAATTTAATAGTCTGTGAATTCTACTAATACAGTATATAGTCTCAGATCACAGAGAGTCAAACTGGAAATGAATAACAGAAAAATAGTTGAAAATATCCAACTATTGGGAAATTAGGTGCTGTCTACCTAAGGCTACTTGGGGAAATGCCTAACTTAAGACTATGGTGGGGGAATAACGGGGATGAACCCCGAGCATCGAGTGACAGAAAGCAAGAAAGTGCTCAACGCACACACACACACAAACACACACACACATGTGCACAAGTGCTTGTACAAACGCATGCCCTCAGTGCATATCCATACACACACATGATATGGAGTATGTCAAAAGGACACAGGAGTTAGGTGAGAAGGACCAGAAGACTCACGCCATTTTCTTGCGGGCAAAATAGAAAATAAAGCAGCACTGGATTATATCCCAAAGCGTGAAGCTGACACCCGCGATCCCACCGTGATGAAACTCACTGAGCCGATAAACGGATAGAGGGGGAATGCAGACAGCCGGTACAGGATCGCTACAGATAACGCCTGTAGCTACTCTGCTCTCTGAAGCTGGAGCGTGGCTCTGTCTCCCTTCAACGTGGAGGTGATGTAGTAAAGGAACTTCCTTCCAAGGGGGTGCAGTACGGAAGCGGGGATCTTATGGTGGGGAAACACGTGCTCCCTCACCCAGGTAGAGAAGGTCAATGCAACGGTGACAAGTCATGGTGAAGTCATGGACGCTTGACACTATGCTGTGAGAAAGACTTCACCTCTGAGCTCTCCGTGGTAACCTGTAGCCCAGCCTAATCATGAAGAAAACATGAGGCAAATTCTAAGAGAGGGACATTCTACAGACTGCCTGATGGGCACCACTCAAAACTGCTGAGGTCAGCAAAAACAAGGACTGTTCTTGAAGCTGTCACAGCCAAAAGGTGCTCCAGGAGACATGATGATGGATGGGACCCTGGAAGAAGAAAGATATTCGGAAGAAGCAGGATAAATCTGAATAAACTTCAGACTTCCGTTAACAGTGATGTGTCAATACTGGTTCTTTAATTGTTGCAAATGTCTTGCACTAAAGAAAGATCCTGAATATAAAATAATGCAGGTATAGACATGCAAGAAGTGTTTATACTATCTTTGGAATTTTCTGTAAATTTAAAGCAATTCTCAAATAAAATTTACATTTTTAGGAAATCTAATTGCTGATTTAATCTTTCAATGTGAAGAGCCAACTCATTAAAAAAGACTCTGATGCTGGGAAAGATTGAAGGCAGGAGAAGGGGACAACAGAGACGAGATGGTTGGATGACATCATGGACTCAATGGAAATGAGTTTGGGCAAACTCCAGGAGATGGTGAAGGACAGGGAGGCCTAGCGTGCTGCAGTCCATGGGTCAGGGCATCAAACATGACTGAGTGACTGAACAGCAACAAAATTTACTAAGAGTACCTTTCCTCTGAAGATGATACAGTATGGTGATCACTGGTGGAACTAAAGAGAAAGCCAGAATGAAATAGATTACTCTCAGCCACCTCCAAGGAACCTGAATTTGATGGACATTTTAACTTGGTGAAGATTAACAGATGCAGATTCACAGGACTTACCTTTGCTTGATGCTGGTGAAATCGCTGCAGCCCTTCTTAAGTTGCTGGTGCCGTGGTGCTGTCTCTGTGTATGAATAGCAGCACTGAATATGTCAGAATGAGGCCTCAAGATAACAGCATTTGTGAGTTTGGAAAGGAGTCATAACAGAAAAGATAGCAAGGACAGTCGTTGAACAGCTGGAGTATCAGAGCTCCTCGGGCCAGTTTAAGTGTTTCGGAAGAGCTACACCCACCCTAATTACGCAAAGAGTCCGTGTAAATTAGCAATTTGTGACGATTGAACTGTTCACCTCCGAAGCACCCGTTTATTTAAACGCAATTACTTACATGACCGGGGCCAGTGATTTCTGAAAAGGAGCCTCTCGTCTCCTGCGATAGGTGTTCTGCCAAAACTCAGCATGCATTTTGTTTTCTTTAAAAACTACCATTTCTATATAATTGGATTAACCCAGCATGTGACTGAGGCCAGATGTCGAAGTTTCCTAGCTTGGGTAGATCCCTCATGTAAATTTTCTGAGGCTTCTCTCATAATATTGTGAAAGTTAAAACTGAGTCATTGGTTAAAAATGACCTTCACGTGTCCTTAAGAAGTTTTACAACTGTTGGTCAGAAGGAAAAACACTAACAGCTTTTTTAAAGTTTTAGACGGGCAAGTAGCCATGGGCAGAGATCAAGAAACTGTGTTTATTAATTGCTTTCCACAGTCTATCATTTTGTTAAGAAGTGTATGAGGGAAAAGCATTTCTCAAGTAATAGGGAATTCACAAAAGCCTAGGTATTTGAGCTTTCCAGTCTTCTTGAAAAAAATATTTCAGCTGCTACAAATCCAGCTTCTTTCTTTCCTGGCAATTCTCATCTTTCTCATATGTATTCTTTAGAGAAGCGTCTATTTATATCTTCTGCCAATTTTTTCATTGGGTTATTTGTTTGTTTTTGATATTGAGATACATAAGTTACTTGTATGTTTTGGAGATTAATCCATTGTCTTTTGCATCATCTATAGTTTATATGGACATTGTTGTATTTAAATAGTGCTAAAATAGTCGTCAGCCCACTCTAGTGTTCTTACCTGGAGAATGGACAGAGGAGCCTGCTGGGCTACAGTCCATGGGTCCCAAAAGATCGGACCAGACCAAGTGTGCATGCCTGCAAAACAATCATCATAAAAAGAAGCTGCAGAGATTTATAATAGTATTATCAGCTGTCAATCTGTATTCCAAAATAACTCAGGGTTAGAGTAAATTAATTTCACAAGCTGGCGTTTAACACAGGCAGAATTTGAGCAAAGAAGAATCAACTTCCCTAAGATAAGAGTTTATCAGCAGTGCATGAGATTGAGTGAAGTGAGACTGTAAATATTTTTGCTGACACAGCCAGATGGATGGTTTGAATAGAAAGTCAAGACTTGAGGGTAGTCTGAGGATATTTGGAAGCTGCTATGACTTTAAGAGAATATAGATTAAATGCTTATTAGTTGTTTTCTTTCTTTCTTTTTTTTTCTTTTTTACTTTTGGAAAGAAAGCTTTAGTGAGGCCAAAGCCTTGATATGTGACTTTTTACCCATCCATTGATGAGGCCCCAAACTGTGTAATATGAAGAAAGACAAATTTTTCTTGTGATAATTTGAAATGAATTTCAACAATATCTGCTGAAAAAGAAAAAAAAGACAAAACAAACCAATAAAACTTTACACACGCGCAGGCCAATGTGTGTGTGCTGTGCTAAGTTGCTTCAGTCGTGCCCCAGGCCGCCACCCCAGGAGCTGTGGCCCTGGCTTGGATAGATAACCTCCTGTGACTTTTCTGAGGCTTCTCTCACAATGTTCTGAAAGTTAAAACTGAGTCATTGTTTACAAATGACCTTCAAGCGTCCTTAAGAAGTTTTACAACTGTTGGTCAGAAGGAAAAACACTAACGGCTTATTTCAAGTTTCAGACGGGCAAGTAGGTACAAGCAGAGATCAAGAAAAAGCTCCTCTGTCTGTGGATTCTCCAGACAAGAGTACTGGAGTGGGTTGCCATTCTCTTCTCTGGGGATCTTCCTGACCCAGGGATTGAACCCAGGTCTCCTGCACTACAGGCAGAGGTGAAGAATCTGCCTTTACCCTCTCATCTTTAGACAGCCAGAGCGTGGAAGTCACCTCACCTAGAAACGCTTCCCAGAGCACTTTGGGCTGGATGTTCCACTCCTTTGCTTTGACCATCACCTACCAGCTGGAGCTGTGGCTTTCTTAATGGGCTCTCTGCAGCACCCAGAGCCAGGAAGGCAGGTGCTGTGTCTCACTTGCTTTCCATTCAGGGCAAAGCTGGTCTAATCCCAGAGCAGGAATAAAAGCGATTCTCCTATGACCCGGAGTGTCAGGGTCACCGTACTGTGAGTGCCGATTTGCTGCATTTAAAATCACACCCCCTCTGGGCTTGATTTCCTCCCGACCCGCCTACCTGGCCGAATCCTGCACCACCAGCACCAGCCTAGAAACACGTGTCTTCTAGGAGCCAGGATCATGCACACGCAAGGCCTCTGGAAGTTGGCATGCACTCAGCCGCTTTGGGCACATCTGGCATTTTCCGAGCTGACTCTTCTCTCCCTGATGTTTTGGTCGACTTGAGAGTATTCAGATTCCAGAGGAGGTGCCAATGGGCCTGTCACACTCATCTTCGGATGACATCTGCTGAGGATTTTTCAATAACATCAAGTGTACAGAGCCTGTGGAGAAGGCGGGCCAGTGGATTACGGCAGCCGTGTGGGGAGACTGCTGGGCAGAAAGTTTTGGTTTGATGATTCTCCTGGTGTGGTTTGTGTCCCCTGGAGGGAGGGCCAGACCCACACTGTGTCCCCCTGAGCTGGACGCAGAGGCCGGCCTGGTGTGGGCGGAGCCCGGCTGGCACACCAGGCACAGAGGGGCCCCGTGAAGGCTGCGGCTCCGGTCTGGCCGCATCCCACTTCCTCATTCTCACCCCTCAGTGCTTCGTTTTGACTCACAGTATCTCCCTCTGTGGAAGTTCTTTCAGTCCAGTCCAGTCACTCAGTCGTGTCTGACTCTTTGCGACCCCATGGACTGCAGCACTCCAGGCCTCCCTGTTCATCACCAACTCCTGGAGCCTGCTCAGACTCCTGCCCATAGAGTTGTTGATGCCATCCCACCATCTCATCCTCTGTTGTCCCTTTCTCCTCTCCCCTTCAATCTTTCCCAGCATTAGAGTCTTTTCCAGTGAGTCAGATCTTCGCATCAGGTGGCCAAAGTATTGCAGTTTCAGCTTCAACATCAGTCCTTCTAATGAATATTCAGGACTGATCTCCTTTAGGATGGACTGGTTGGATCTCTTTGCAGTTCCAGGGACTCTCAAGAGTCTTCTCCAACACCACAGTTCAAGAACATCAATTCTTCAGCGCTCAGCTTTCTTTATAGTCCAACTCATATCCTGGAAGTCCTTTGGGGTTTTTGAATTCCTAAAGAAACAACTTGCTGAGTCATCAAAACAAGCAAGAATATTTTCTTCCTCAAGCCCTTAAAATATATAATGTAGGTCACCCTGCCTACAAGTATGCTGGGTTTCACAATGGAAGGCATGACCGCACTTTAAGTCAGGCTCGTCGGAGCCAACTTCACCATGGAGGTTTCCACCCTGACCCTGTCCTTGCAAGCCTGCAAGCCCTGTCACACGGAGCCACTTGTCAGAGTCCTTCTGAGAACCCCCTACCTTGATGCTCTTCATTGTAACTTTTTATCCCCTGACCCCCTCTCTCTGCCTGTTGCCTGTAAATCCCGCCTTCTTCTGTGTGCTTAGAGCTGAGCCCCACCTCTCTTGTCTGTTGCAATAGCCCTGAATAAAGCCTTCCTTGCCCTTTTTAATAAATGTCGAGGTACAATTTTTCTTTAACAATATGTGATTAAGGTTATTTCCCACATTCCTGTCAGGTGGCTCTTCTAGGTTCTGTCTGTGCTGCAAAATTCTCTAGGTTGGCCGTGACCTCACTGCCAAACCCATTTGACCACACATATCTGGCCTCAAGGACAGATTTTTCCATGTTTTTTTCTTCCTATCATTATACTGATCTATGTCATTGCTTCAGCTCCTGGGCGCAGACTTAAGTATGCATTTAGAGGGGATGAAATTTTCACAGCATGTCTCTGGTCTTTCTCTAAATCAGAAAGTATGGTGGGAAATAGCAAGACAAATTATCTCACTTTACACAAGAGAAAAGTAAGCTTTACTGAGTTATGTGGATATTCAGTGTTAAGGAATACTTACATGTAGTGTATTAATTGTTCCAACTTCTGTCTGAAGGACTCATTTCCAGTTATACCAAGATGCCAAGCTAATTTACTATGTAAATGCAAAAATGACATATTGCATTTTAGTTTTGTATCTTACGGAAAAAATAATTTTAAAGATATTTGGGACAAGATAAAATGTTTGTCATCTCAAGGCAGCTCCCCTTCTACACTACCATCACCACCAGCACATACTCCTTCCCCAGATAAATCTTTTTGTTCCAATTTCTATAAGGAAACTATTTTGATAGAGTGGGAAGCTTTTAGCTTTGGTTGGAGTTTTCTTAAATCAGTGACATCATGTGGTAGTTAATACTCCCTACATTTTTTTGAAATTAAAAAAATTAAAATGTAGAATTAGAAATATAAAGCAAAAACTCAAGTCTATAACAAAAGATACAGAGTCCAAGCATGAATTTAAAATATTTGTTGAGAGAGATGATACTGCTCTTGTGAAGACTGTAGTGAAATTTTTAGAACTATTATACTAATCTGAGAGTTCTTAAATAAACAGACTGCTATCTTACTACCCCTTGAAATTCTGATTGAGTAGGATGCGCATTTTAAAAAATAAGGTTCTCAGGGAGGGGACATATGTATACCTATGGCTGATTCATGTTGATGTATGGCAGAAACTAACATGATATTGTAAAGCAATTATCCTCCAATTAAAAAAAAGCTTAAAAATAAAAATAAAATAAAAATAAGATTCTCTAATGGTTCAAATAGTTGACAAACTTGACAACCAACGAACTGAACAAGTCATGGCTGGACCACAGAGCATGTCCACACTCAGGGAAAGCCTGCCTTTTCATTTCTAATAAACCTGAGTGCTAGTCTGAATTATGAACTACTGCTCATTTACAGTTTTCAGATCTTAGAGATGTTAAAAGCAGTACAAATCAATGGCTTTCAAACTATGCTTTAATCCAGAGAACAGGAGCCGGGGTAAAGATGTGGAAAGGTGGGAAAAGCAATGGGGAAGAATCTATACAAAAAGAAAGCAACGTGACAATTGCTTAGTGTTAGAGTGTTCGTCCACAGAATTTTCTTTAAGTAAAAGAATTATTTGCTTTAAAAATAATGTTTGAGAACAATGATAATGCAAGTGTTTCTTAAGTTATGTTGAACTGCAGGTTGTGATTCAGTGAGTCCAGGGCTGGCGGTGGTGGTGGTGTTCAGTCGCTCATTCCTACCCAGCTGCTTGCAACCCCAGGACCTGCAGCACGCCACGCTTTCCCGTTCTTCATTATCTCCTGGAGTTTGCTCAGACTCATGTCCACTGAGTCAGTGATGCCATCCAACCATCTCATCCTCTGTCACATTCAGTGTGACATGTATGTTGCTCGCGTAGAAATCAGTACTCTTGGTCCCCCAAAAAGATGAAGTCCTCTCAGCGTCCCAGGATGTAATTAGCCCAGGCCCAGAGGTGAGGACTCCTCACAGCCTGAAAGTTGCCCTCTTCTTACCTATTTATCCAATCTGAACTTTCGCTTCCTGTTCGATGCTTATTTGATTTGCGTCTTCTTGTCTAAAGTACCTTTAACCTCAATGAAGTGGGTAGATGAGAGGCTGAGGGATTCTGTGTCTCTCACTTTTCTGCACAGTGTTTATGCAACACCACCAAGCGATGGCTGGAAGTTCTTTTCGCCATGGCCTTGGTCCTGCTTTCTATTCCATGAATTCATCCCACACCTCTTTTACTGAGTGGCTCCTACATAGGAGAAACTGCCTTAGGCACAGGGGAAAACTGAATGGAACCAGCAGAGCCACTGACCCCAAGATCTTCGAATGCAGTGGGGGATCAGCCGCGTGGAAGCTGGAGCCAGGCTCCGGGGATGTCAGGGGCTGACGGAGGGATCTAAGACTGGTTGGATGACTGCTGCAGAAACCATGCCTGTCAATGGCAGGCTTATGTGTGTGGAGGAAAAACTGTGCCGTTTGCTGTCACTTTATTTCTCTAGTCTATTGAGATCTAGGTTCCTTTGATCTAGAACATAGATCACCTGATTTTACCAGCTTTCTGATTTTAACCTGGAACTGCTTCATCCAGTGTAACACCTTAGGCAGACATTGTACATAATGAAATTGTATTTCCATACGTTTATTTTCAAACTGTATTTGAGATCCACAGTAAAATGTGATGTAAGGTCAAGGAATGATGGGGCAGTCATCAAATATCCCTTTGAACAACATAGACTTTTTTTCTTATTGAGTTTTTAAGTCATTTATAGAAAAAGCATTCTTAGAGTTGAAAGCAAAAATTTTCAAATGTTCAAAAGAATTAATTTTATGGATTGTTTGAATTCACTAAAACACATTTCCTGAAGATGTTATGACTATGATTTTAAGTTATGTAGTGGTTTGTAGTTTTATTCATTTGTTCTAAAAGAACTAAAATTCCGTTCTGGATCCTTATTTTATCAAGCATAACACAATATAACTCAAGAAATTTCATAATCACTAAGGAAATAATTAACTGCCAATATCAGCCACAAAGCAATGGTGCTGTGGCCTGCCAACATCATTCTTTTGGATTTTAGGAAATGTGGACTCGATCAACTAAGGAAAAGGAAACACCTAATAATTCTCTCTAATGATAGCTCTCTTGAATTCTGTAAGTGTGAAAAGTTTTATTTTTAAAGAAAAATGTGGCCTTTCCAAGAACTCAGAGCATCCTCTGCCATGGTCCTGACCCAGAAAAGCAGCAGAAAGCAGCCTGCAGACAAAATCTTTGATATTCAGTTTATGCAAAGCGCTGTCCTCCCAAACTGAAACCAGTAGGCCCGCTCATTGCCAAGTGATGTCTGCACAGGGGCACAGGGAGGAGAAGGGTCTCCCTCCCTCCAGGGGGCCTCTGAGGAGCCATGGCAGCGGGGGGGAGGACCCCGCCCCACTGAGGCGCCCCCTGACATCCTTTCCCGTCCGTCTCCATGAGGACAGGCAGCTGGGCAGCGCCTCCTCCTTGCGGCTGCAGACCAGCGGGGCAGTGGGAGGGGAGACAGAGGAGAAGCAGGTGCTCTGGAAGGCGGGCACCCTCAGGACGAGCCCAGAGTGCCAGGCTTGATGGGCCTAGATGAGGCTTCCACGCACATGCGCCACTGCACAGTGGCACATGTGGACGCTTGAAAGTGTGTGTGTGTGGTGTGAGTGTGTGTGAGTGTGAGTGTGTATCACAGGGTGAGTGTGTGTGTGTGATTGAGTTGAGTGTGTGTGTTTGCTTTAAAGCATGTGAATGCTTTAAAGTGTGTGTGTTTGTGTGTGTGTGAGTGTATGTGAATGTGAGTATGTGTTAGGGTGTGTGTGTGTGTGTGTGAGTGTGTGAGTGTGTGTGTGACTTAGTTGGGTGTATGTGTATGTGAATGTATTAGTGTATGCGTGAATGTGTGTTAATCTGTGTGTGAGTATATGTGAATGTGACTGTGTGTTAGGGTATGTATGTGAATGTGTATTAGTGTGTGAGGGTATGTGTGTGAGAATGTGAGTGTATTCGTGTATGTGTGAGTGTGTGTTGATGTGTGCGTGAGTGTATGTGAATGTGACTGTGTGTTAGGGTGTGTGTATATTAGTGTGTGAGTGTGTGTATGATTGAGTTGAGTGAGTGTGTTTGTATTAGTGTGTGTGAGAATGTGAGTGTATTAGTGTATGTGTGAATGTGTGTTAATGTGTGTGTGAGTTTATGTGTGTTAGTGTGTGTGTATGTGAGTGTATTAGTGTATGTGTGAATGTGTATGAATGTGTGTGTGAGTGTATGTGTATTGTGTGAATGTGTGTTGATGTGTGTGAGTGTGTGTGGAATGTGAGTGTGTCTGAGGGTCTGTGTGAGTGTATTAGTGTGAGTGTGTATGTGAGTTGAGTGTGTGTGTGTGAGAATGTGAGTGTATTAGTGTATGTGTGAATGTGTGTTGATGTGAGTGTGTGAGGGTGTGTGTGTGAGTGTGTATTAGTGTGTGAGTGTGTGTGAGGGTGTGTGAGAGTGTATTAGTGTGAGTGTGTATGTGACTGAGTTGAGTGAGTGTGTGTGAGAATGTGAGTGTATTAGTGTATGTGTGAATGTGTTGATGTGAGTGTGTATGAGGGGGTGTGTGTGAGTGTGTATTAGTGTGTGAGTGTGTGTGAATGTGAGTGTGTGTGAGGGTGTGTGTGAGTGTATAAGTGTGAGTGTGCATGTGACTGAGTTGAGTGAGTGTGTGTGAGAATGTGAGTGTATTAGTGTATGTGTGAATGTGTGTTGATGTGAGTGTGTGTGAGGGTGTGTGTGTGAGTGTGTAACTGGGGCTGGCAGTATAGACGTTCAGATCGTTGCCTTCTGTCCAGGATGCTCTAACAGGCTGTTTGCTGTGCGAAGCTTGATATAAAACTGTACAGCGTGTCATTCTTTCCGGGACACAGTGTCTCTGCGGCTGAAGCAAGGAGCCCGCATTTGCAGAGAAACAGCTCTGGCTTGTCTGCATGACTGTTTCTGCAAGTGCCCGATGCACTGGCGTGAACACATGCCCAGCTCGGTGTTATCAAGAAGAGCGAGAGAGCAGGAAAGACAGAGAGATATTAGCGGATAGATAGGCGGAAAATAAGACAGGGATTCAGCTTTACCTTCGGGGAGTTTGTGGCACATTCATTCAACGCCAGTATTCCTCCACTTCACTAAGAGTCAGAAGCTGAGTCCCCTGCATGTACCGGTCACCCTTAGTGTCCAAACCCCAGTTTGGCTGGAGGCCTTTCCATGAGTCTGAGTGCCGCCTCCCTGGGCACCTTGTGGGCAGCCAGGGCAGCGCTGATGGAGGTGGTCCAGCCGGGAGGGGAGGAACTGGGCCCTGAGGCCCCACCCTCCCCGCCGAACCCAGCGTGCTGGTCACGGAGAGGCTGAGTGACGCGTGTTCCCAAGCGTGGTTTATAAATATTCTTTCACATTTGTGGAACATGTTCAAAGGCATTTTTAATATTGCTTTCATTTAATTCTGGCTCGGATAAATGTGTCTGCAAAATGGTTTCCCTAAATTCGTGTTCGTAGCTTTTCGCGAACATGGGGTGGAGACAGGGAAAAATGTCAGTCATGCTTTTCATATTCGCAAGCCAGAGGAGGAGGCCAGGTTTGGAAAGCGAGGGAAAGAGCTTGTGCACACATCAGGGGTGCAGGCCTCTGTCACTCCTGCCAAAAGGCTCGGGGCTCACTGCTGGGCTTTCTGCCTCCCTTGCCCCTCTTGCAGACTTTTAGGAGCCGGAATACACTGAACCAAGGATGAGGCTTTAAGGGCAGGCTGACTGCCGGACCCCAAGGACCCTCCAAGCTGGGTCTGGAGCTCCCCACCTGCCCTTTGCCTCCCAGGGCCAACCCAGAGTGAGAGTCCTGCTGGCCCGGGCAGTGGGGCCAGACCACCCCAGCCCCCTTGTCCCCACACAGCTCCTGTCTGGGGGCAGCTGCGGGCCTGTGGGACCCCTGGCTGTGTCTCTCCTGTCCCCCACATGGGCAGAGTCTCACCCCACCAGCAAGGGCCCTGTGAGGGATGCTCCATGGGCGGCAATGACCCCTGGGCTGAACATGAGAAGTCTGCTCTCCACTTCTGGAGTCTTCTGCCCCTGCCCCTGCAAGCCCCTCTGTCCTGGGCTTGTGGGACACACCCCAAGGAGCCTGCGGCCTTGGTCCTCGTCCACACCTGGCAGAGCCCAGCAAGGCTCAGGGGAGGTCAGCTGGGGGCGTCCCCCACTCCTTAGATGGGGCAGCCCTGGGTCAGCAGGGAAGCCCCTCACAGAGGCCCAAGAGGAGGGGGCACCTCTTCTGCCTTTGGGACACTTCCTTCTGCCTTTGGGATCCCTCCTCTTAAAGCTCAGTTTTGTCTCTGGACTGACAAAGGTTTAAGAAGAGGAAGCTGAGGTCAGTCACCTTGGAGCTCACGCCCCCCCTCCTGCCTGCTGAGTCCCTGTGGGGCACCCTGGTTGGGGCTCAGCGCCGCCCCTCCCTGCCTGGACCCTGGCTCCTTCTGGCCTGGATGGGCGAGGGTGCTGGGATGATGGAAAAGGTTGGTCCTCTCTCAAGACCGCAGTGGGGCTTGCTGAGCTCATGGCGGAAGGGACCTCTTCGGAGACCACCAAGGGCTGTCTGCAGCCAGAAGTGGTCCCTGTGTGACAGACCCACATCCCTGGGCACAAGCATGGCCCTGGGGGGTGAGCTGAGGGCTATGTACTCACAATGCTCAATAGAAAAACGCATTGTTCAGATCAGACCTTCCACTTTTTACATACACATTTTAAAGGTCACACCACATTTGCAGTTATCACAAAACACTGGCCATATTTCCTGTGGCTTATTTTATGCGTAACACTTTGTGCCTCTTAATTGTTATTCAGGGGCTCAGTCGTGTCTGACTCCTTGTGACCCCGTGGACTGCCTCACGCCAGGCCCCCTGTCCATCGCTGTCTCCCAGAGCTTGCTTAAACTCACGTCCATTGAGTCAGTGATGCCATCCAACCATCTCATCTTCTGCTCCTGCCCTCAATCTTTCCCAGCATCAGAGTCTTTTCCACTGAGTCAGCTCTTTGCATCAGGTGGCAAAGGACTGGAGCTTCAGCATCGGTTCTTCCAAAGAATATTCAGTGTTGATTTCCTTTTAGATCGACTGGTTTGATCTCCTTGCAGTCCAAGGGACTCTCAAGAGTCTTCTCCTACACCACAGTTCAAAAGCGTCAAGTCTTCGGCCCTCAGGCCTCTTTATGGCCCAGCTCTCGCATCCGCACCATACTGCTCTCCCGTCTCCCCACTGGCAACCACTGGTTTGTTCTCTGTCTCTCTGAGCTTGCTTCTTTTTCTGTTATATTCACTAGTTTACTGTATTTTTCAAATTCCACATGTAAGCAATTTCATACGTATTTATCTTTCTCTGTCTGACTTATTTCACTTAGTCTAATGCCCTTGGTGGCCATCTGTGTTGCCATGAATGGCAGAACGTTGCCCCTTTTAACGGCTGAGTAATATTCCTCTGTATAGATACGGCAACACCACTGAAGATATACCACGTCTTCTTCAGCTGTTTAGACGGACACGTTGGCTTGTTCCGTATCTTAACGCTTCTGTGAACATCGGGGCTTATATATTTTAGAAATTCCCATTCTCGATCTGAAATTTTAGTAAACAGGCACAGGCGGAAATACATACATGTCATTTAGCAATTATTTCTAGAGGAACTCTTGTCAGATAAGCCTGTTAGGTGCATTGTAAAACATGAGGTTAGTAACAGAGAGGAACTGGTTTGAATTAAATTATAATACTCCCAGAGACACATGCAACCCCTTGCCCACGTGTCAGGTAAAGAGTGTTCGTAAGATACATGATCGCTGCAATTATTAAACCAAGGTTTCCTAAATTTTAAAGCTGTCCAAACGCATCGCCCTGGAGGCATTTGGTGGTCAAGCGATTGTTGTCGTGGTTTCCTCCCTAAGTTGAGTTCTACTATTTTGTGACCCCATGTACCGTAGCCCATCAGGCTCCTCTGTCCACGTGGTTTCCCAGGCAAGAATGCTGAAAGGGTTGCCATTTCTATCTCCAGAAAATCTTCCTGACGCAGGGATCTAAGCTGCATCTCCTTCACTGGCAGGCAGATCCGTTACTGCTGAGTAAAGTTTCTTTACTTCCACCAGGGAAGGCCCGTCAAGTGATTAGAAGAAATTAAACGAGTCAAAATTGAGAAAAAGGAATGACTGGCTTCACTTCATGGACACTTTCAATTTCCAACAGGAAACAAGCTGTAGCTTCATTTCAGGGGAAAATCACAGCTGTGAGTCCAGGAGTGGTCCAGATACGACGGTCCATGCCTCTGTTTCCGGTGACCTGAACTCTTCCTGCCTGCACAGTACCAGACTCTGAGCAGGACGGACGCCACACAACTTCTGAAATTCTCCACCTGCGGTCACCACCCACACGGAGGGATGTGTGGGTGGTGGGGGGCTCATTGCCTGAACCCCAAGTCACAGCAGCCAGTCGGGAGGCAGGCTTGCCCCACGGAGCAGCGTGTTTCTTGTTTCTGATAAATCCGTAGTCCCTGAGAACGCACTGGCCTCCAGCAGACCTGCCGGGATTGCCATCTGCTAAGATCCCTGGCCTCTGGAGCCTGGAAGCCTCCCGGGTTGTGTGAGTGATGGCTCCTGAAGCCCCCTTGCCAGGCACAGCCCTCCGACCTCTCCCATCCTCCCCCTGGCAAAGATGCTCGTGAGAAGTGAAGGCTCTAGGGAAACACGCTATGGGGAACACTTCCCCGAGTCAGGAGGCTGGACCCCGGCTATCAAGGTCATAATGAAGCCGTAATCCTTGGCAAGCAGTTGTTACCAGCAGTTAATGACGACTCTGTTGGTTAACAGCTCGACCTGAAGCTCAAGGTTGTTAACACTCCATCAAACTCCTTGTTAAGAGCGCTGAGGTTTTATTGAAACCCACTTGGATCACAGCTGGAGAGCTGCGCGGGCACTGGGCGGCCCCCGGTGGCCCATGACTGCGCTTTTTCCATCAGCCGGAGCACCGGGCACATTCCATCGTGTTTATAGAATACTTGTTAACTGCCGGGGACTGGTGCCACCGCGTTCGGGGACTCGACGTGACGCGGGCGAGACTCCCTCCCCTCTCCTTGCGTCAAAGGCGTGTTTTGTTGTGGATGTTAGTGTGTTATTGACGTGGCCAATGTTTCAAACTCTGCAGTTTCCCTGAGGCTTATTTCAATTCTTAAATATAAAAGACGTTGCCAGGAGGTCGAGGCGTGTCCGATTGATTCTGGGATAGGTCCCCTGCCAGCTCCATCCCGGAGGCCAGCTGCAGAGTGTGACCCCTGGCCCCCTGTTCTGCATTTGGGGGAAGCTCTCAGCTTTGCCCCTCCCTCTCCCAAGCTTCAGGCTCTTTTAAGGGGGTGGTAGATAATCCATTCAAGGACTGTAGTCAGAAGCACGGCTCTTCACCTAGAAGGAGAGTCTTTATCTTCAGGGTGCTGGCCTTGCTGAACCATGTTCTAGCGGGCCCACTGTGGGCGCTTCTCCTGTTCCCTCTTTGACAGAGATGACAAGGGGCAGCTGAGACTGTCACACTGTCTGCTGCGAAGTCCTGGGCCCATACAGGGACCTGGGGGCTGAGTGAGCTGCAGAGACAGTGTGCGCAGCCGAGGAGGCACACTGCGCTGTGCTTAGTCGCTCAGTCCTGTCCGACTCTCTGGGGCCCCATGGACTGTATCTGCCAGGCTCCTCTGTCCATGGGATTCTCCAGGCAGGAACACTGCAGTGGATTGCCATGCCCTCCCCCAAGGGATCTTCTCAACCCAGGGGTCGAACCCAGGTCTCCCTCATTGTAGGCAATTCTTACGGCCAGATTCTTTACCAGCTGAGCCACCACGAAAGCCCCAGATGTGGGGTAAGACTCTGGAATCTGCCACAGTCTGCTTGGAACACGGGGCTTCCTGCATACTGGTCACCCCTGGAAGGAAAGGCTCAGGCAAGGGAGCCGACGCGGAGCTGCTCAGGCAGGTCCCTCTCTCTGCAAGGAGTCAGCGCAGCTCTGGGTCCTCCCGCCTGCTCAGTCGCTGCCCGAAACCCTTGTCTTTGTCAGGCCTGTCTGCTCGCCCGGAATTCATTACCATACTAATGCCCGGGGCTGCGCTTGCTTCCTGGGTGAGGAGGAGGACGAGAGCCCTGGCACAGCCGGCGTTCAGAGGCCTGCACAGATGGGCTCGGGCCCTTTGTTCCAGCCCCGCCCGGGGGGCTGTTATGGGAAGCAGCCAACCTGCCTCTGTCCCCGCGAACACGGTCGCGCCATTGTGTGCTGTTAATTGTTACCATGTACGTGGAATCCGCGGGGTCGCGGTGGATACTGAGTACAAGAACCCGGAGCCCTCTGCCAGACCAAACACATGTCCTGGGCATTCAGCTGCAGTCACCTTGTGCTCAAAGAAAGATCCTTCTCGCAGAGCAATTAAAAAGTCTGATTTATTTACAAAACAGTCCATAACGGAGTCTCAGAAGGCTCAGTCTCTGACACTTTCCCATGCGGACACCCTAACAGATTCTCCTACAATGGAGCCATTCTTTCTGCCCTTGTGATATCCAGGCGCCTGGACCACTAATCACAAAGCTGACCACCGTCTGATGGGAGAGGGGGCAAGCCGCGGCGCCACTCCCAGCGTGCAAAGCATGGTTCTTGGCTCCACGCTCTACAACCACCATCGCTGCGCCTGGTCCCACTGAAGACGGGGTGTTTGGAGTGGAAAACCAGGGGGGTGACCCTGGTGGCTCAGCGGCAAAAAAATCTGCTTGCGATGCAGGAGACGCAGGTTCGATCCCTGAGTCAGGAAGATCCCCGGGAGAAGGAAATGGCAACCCACTCCAGGATGTTTGCCAGGAGATTTCCGTGGATAGAGGAGTCCGGTGGGCTACAGTCCATGGGGTCCCAAAGAGTCAGACACGACTGTGACAAAACCACCAACCGTGCTGTTGACCATCAGGGGTCGGCATTCGCTGGTCAATAACAAAGTGGACTATTTTAGGTTAGATAGAAGGCACATTGTTACTGTGGTTCATGGCTGATGAGAAAAAAAAATAATGAGTTTGAAACTAATATTTTTGAAGTCAGTAAGGAAGGAGGCCTGGGTTGGTCTTGCGCTCAATTCGAGACTCATCTCTGGCCCATCCGTGGCACCCGCCCAACCCGGCCCTTCCTCTGCCCAGCGTCGGCTCTGCAGTGTGCACGACAGCGAGGCCACGGTGTTGGTCGCTCAGTCGTGTCTGACTCTTCGTGAAACCAGACTGTAGCCCACTGGGCTCCTCTGTCCACGGGATCTCCCAGGCAAGAATACTAGAGTGGGTGGCCATTCCCTCTTCCAGGAGACCTTCCCTGACCCAGTGATGGGACACACTCCTGTGTTACAAGCAGTCTCTTTACCAGTTAGCCACCAGCAAAGCTCCTCCAGGCTGGATGAGTGGACACAAGAGGAGGACCTGGATCACTTCTTAGGAAGAGGGGCGTGCAGTCAAGGCTTCCTCCCCTGCTGAGAAGCTAGACCAGCGGGGGAAGACTGGCCCAGGGCAGGGCGGCTTTCATGAAGTGACCAGCATGGCGGTCCCTGAATGTGTGCACAGAATCAAGCCACAATTCAGATTGTTCGGTTCTGGCTGGAGACCTCTGAAGTTTGAATGGCCATTTCTTTTCGATATGGAATGAAATGTTAATAAACCAACTGAGGACTTAGATTTCATTTTCTTAGGCATTTTTGTTACGTGGGAACTGGATACCATTGCTGAGCAGGGGAAGCTCCAAGTTCAAGTGCGGGCGCCACACCCCCTTAGTTTTCACGTGTTTGTTATAATGCATCTCGTTTAGTCTGCCAACACCTCTCGTTCATTCTTTAGTCCCCTGCCTCTGTTTGCCTAAAGAATGGGCAGCGTTTACCACAGCACTGAGGAGACAGGACTGACGAGAGAGGAACTAGGACCTGCATGGAGCCCGAGGCATCAGGAGACCTTTCCTGGTGCAGCCCTGACCCGGGGTCCTTCAGCAGCATGGCGAGGGCAAGAGGGATATGGAGACTCTTCTCGCAGCAGGCGGGCCTAGCGACTCACCACAGGCAGGAAGAAAGGAGCGGGATCAGAGGTGACTTCAGGATCTGGTTTCAGCTGAGTGAAGAATGAAGCATCACCGACAGGAATGGAAGAGCCAAGAGGAAGGGCAGAGCTGGGGGCGAGAGACTGCGGGACGGGGGTGGGGGGGCTTTAGACGCAATCCATTTGAGGTTGTGTGGACTCTCAGAGTCCATCAGGCATCCAGGTGTTCACGCATATGGTGCTGGAGAAGAGCCGGTCACTGGAGGTCCTTCCCCCAGAGCCCTGTAAGGAGACCATGGTGGTCAGCCTTAGACTCAAGCACAGTAAAATGAAGGGCAAACAACGTGAAGTCCTGGGCCAGCTTGGAGTCTAAGGCCACTCAAATGCACCATGTTGTCTTGTGGGCACTAGAGCACCTCTGGAAGTGGAGAAGAGATTCATGGGGTGGCCAGAGGCAGGAGCAGATGAGACCCCCAAGAAGAGAGTGACAATCAGAACTGATTCTGATGGAAGGGTGGGTGGCCTCAGGGACAGAGCAAAGTGCCCCAGAGTCAGGAGAGGCCTGAAAGGACAGGAGAGGAGGGGCTGTCCCCAGGGGTCAGGGGGAGGAGTCTCCCACCCCAACATAAACTACTGTGGGCAAGCAGGAAGAAAACGCCCTTGGGGAACACGCTTCATTGGGAACCATAGCCAAAGGTCAGTGATGCCAGTCGGTTCAGCTCAGTCACTCAGTTGTGTCCAGCTCTTTGCAAACCCATGGGCTGCAGCGCGCCAGGCCTCCCTGTCCATCACCAGCTCCCCAGAGCTCACTCAGACTCACGTCCATCGAGTTAACAGTGCCACCCAACATCCCATCCGCTGTCGTCCCCTTCTCCTCCCGCCTTCAGTCTCTCCCAGCATCAGGATCTTTTCAAATGAGTAAGTTCTTTGCATCAGGTGGCCTAAGTATTGGAGTTTCACCTTCAACATCAGTCTTTCAAATGAATATTCAGGACTGATTTCCTTTAGAATGGACTGGTTGGATCTCCTTGCAGTCCAAGGGACTCTCAAGAGTCTTCTCCAGCACCACAGTTCAAAAGCATTAATTCCTCAGTGCTCAGCTTTCTTTATAGTCCAACTCTCACATCCATACATGACTACTGGAAAAATCACAGCTTTGACTAGACAGATCTTTGTTGGCAACGTAATGTCTCTGCTTTTTAATATGCTGTCTAGGTTGATCATGATTTTTCTTCCAAGGAGTAAGTATCTTTTAATTTCATGGCTGCAGTCACCATCTGCAGTGATTTGGGAGCCCCCCATCACAAGTAAAGTTTGTCACTGTTTCCACTGTTTCCCCATCTATTTCCCATGAAGTGATGGGAACGGATACCATGATTTTAGTTTTCTGAATGTTGAACTTTAAGTCAACTTTTTAACTCTCATCTTTCACTTTCATCAAGAGGCTCTTTAGTTCTTTGCTTTCTGCCATAAGGGTGGTGTCATCTGCATATCGACGGTTATTGCTATTTCTCCCGGCAATCTTGATTCCAGCTTGTGTTTCTTCCAGCCCAGCGTTTCTCATGATATACTCTGCATATAAGTTAAATAAGCAGAGTGACAATATACAGCCTTGACGTGATCCTTTTCTCATTTGGAACCAGTCTGTTGTTCCATGTCCAGTTCTAAATGTTGCTTCCTGACCTGCATACAGATTTCATACAGATGCCTTCTAGGTCCATTTCCAAAGCCAGAGCTGGACGGCAAGGAGAGTGAGCCCTGTGGGAGGCCTGGGATCCATGCCCAGGGGATGATCTGAGCAGCTGGCTTAGTGAAGAGGGAGGGGTGAACGCCGATGTCAGTGGTACCCACTGGGGTCACATTTGATGTCAGGAAATGGGTGGTTCTCTCCCAAGGTGGCAGAGGCTGTGCAGAGAGTGGGGTGTCATCAGGAGGGACAGAAACTGAGCCAGAGTTAGGGGGATGGCTCAGAAGGGGAGGAGGAGGGCACCAAGGGTATAGGTGGGGTCGGGGCGTGTTGGACTCTCCCTGGAGCAGGGTCAGACATTCTCCCTGGAGCAGGGTCAGACATTCTCCCTGGAGCAGGGTCAGACATTCTCCCTACTAACCAGCTATTTCACTGTGGTGACTACATTTTTCCCTTTGAACTGTGAGCTCCTGGAGGGCCGTGACCCCCAGAGCTCCATCAGGAGGCCGCAGTAGTCAGCCTCAGACTCCAGCACAATAAAACGAACAGAAAAAAATTTTTTTTTAAATGAAGCCCTGGACCAGCTCGGAGTCCAAGACCATTCAAACCCATTGTCTCATCTTGCAGGCACTAGACCACCTCCTGCCAGGGCAACGCAGGAGATGCAAGAGGCCCAGGCTGCATCCCTGGGCAGTGGAGGTCCCTGGAAGAGGCAACGGCAGCCCGCGCCAGCACTCCTGCTTGGGAAGTCCCACGGGAGGAGGAGCCTGGCGGGCTACAGTCCGTGGGGCCACAAAAGAATCAGACAGACAGCAATCAAACAACGACCAACCAGCCTGGGTAGACTCATCTCTGTTCCGCATCTAACTGTTATATCAGAAACAGAGGCCAACGGTAGAGAGCACTGATTAAAAATCTGTGAGTTTATACAAGGCTGCTACATGCCCGCCTGTCCCTGGGCTGGATGGGCACGGCTGGGCAGGCTGTGTAGTCAGTGCACGCCCGGAGAAAGTCTGTAGGCAAAGTTCACTTGCCGAACCCACGTATGTGAAAGACGCTGGCTCAGCACCATGCTCACAGCCACAGCCGAATCCTGCTCGACGCTGAGTCAGACGCCACGCTGGAGGGGATTAGGAGTGGGATGACCATCACAGGGCATGAAACTAGGACCCCTCAGTCTAGTGGCTGCCTTGTCTGCCCACCACCGCTCTGCTGGATGGCACCCCGACGGGCCCCATGGTTCCAGAAATCTCTCATACAGCATTGGCCTTTTCTGTTGAATCAAGACCCAATCATCATGGGTTGAAAAATTGTGTCAGGTCCAATTTCAGCATATTGAACAGCATCGCAGGAGTCCGGAAACGTAAAGGTTGCCACTGCCTCGGGACAATCCACTTGACCTATTTTTTGGGGTTTCCCTCATGTCTGCTGTGCCCAAGGGCACTTCAGCAGCCTTGATATACCCGGTCCCTGAAAGAGAGGACTGCCTTGGGGGTCTGCCCAGGGCATTTCTTGGCCCCCATGACAGAGAGGGAGTTCTTTTTGCGGGAGGTTGCATAAAGAGCTGGAATTTAAGCTTGTCTTAACTGCTCTTCATAGCACAGCTGTGCTCAGGGTCGCCTGCCAGTCTACGACCAAGACGTCATGATCTTCATAGAAAGTGCAGACACACAGTGTGCTGCAGAAGGCGGAGCTTCAGTTACACATCTGGTTAAAAAGCTGGGGAAGAGGCAGCAAAGAAGGGGAGAAGGGAGACCCCCAAGAGGCCATGTGACTGTAGTTTTGCCCAATGTTGGTCGTGTTGCATGATGGAGATGAAGCTCCACCCTGCTCTGGTCTCTGGAGGGAAACAGGTGGGTGGGCCACGAGCTGGATCTCCTCACTGCCCCAGAAGGGCCTGGATGGGGGTGCACTTGGATTCTTAGGGACGCAGCCCAGAGGAAACCTCTACACCTCCCAAAAGGGCGGAAAAGTTGCAAACCTTTCTCTGCTCCAAAACCCAAAGTTTTGACTTGCCTGGCCTCACTGTGTGACGGGCACATGGCCTTAGATTGGACAACGAGACCTCCCTGATGAGCAGATGTGCTCCCTCCCAGCGGACAATGGGAAACCACAACTTATCCTACTTGCTTCTTTGACTTCATTCCCAGGGAGACATAGACTTAAATGCACTGCAATTAAATGACAATGCATATTTCTGATACTAATTTTCTGCAATTAAATGACAACAGATATTTCTGATACTAATTTTCCATTCCTTTCTGTATCTTACAGACATTTTAAATTTCCCACTTCACGATCTTGTTATATGTGCCTTTTTAATTTTTTTGCAAATACTCTGTCACACCTTTGAAGGAAATGAGGATCTCTCAATATTACTAAATATATCTGCATGACACTTGGGTTCATCTTTAAACATTCAGCTGTGTGTTTGTGAAACAGCTTGGAAGGGTATGAATCAGAGCCAGGGTCTTTGTCTGTGAAAGACCAAGGATGTAGTGTTGACTAAAAAAAAATGCGCAACCTAAAAGTTGCCAGGCTCCTCTGTCCATGGGATTCTTCAGGCAAGAATATCGGAGTGGATTACCATTTCCTTCTCCAGAGGAGCTTCCTGATCCAGGAAGAACAAAGACACTGATAAGGTCTGCAGGGTTCAGCCCCTTCAACTTTGTGCCTGGACTGGTGGCCTGCCAGAGCCAGTGCCAATGAGGGGGGTCTCATCACGCAGAGAGGCCTGGCCGACGTGCTGCTCTGCAGGCACAGGCCCCAGGGGAGACTGGGGAAGCCCCCTGACTCTGCGGCCTCTTTGTGTCTTCATCTGCAAGTGAGGGTTTACAGGACATCCCCTTGATGTACTCGTTCCAAGTTTGGCACAATTTAGAGCCCAGGGACATGGGAGTGAAGAAGAGAGAAACTTAAAACCAGGAAAGTGAGTGGCAAAAATAACTTACATAGAGATCCTGACTTGAGATTGCCACTCGGCCTTGGTGGCAGAAGTCATAAAGCCAAGGCGAAAATCACAGCTGGCAGGCATGCTCATCCGTGGTGGTCGTGGAGGAAGCTCAGTGCTCCAGTCGCCAGACTTTCCAGGAATCAGGGCGTCCTTCCTCCACTCCTGTCATCCAAACATCACGCCTGTGCTTAAGATTCTGACAGCTCTCAAAATGCAGATATCCCCAGGGTAAGACTGCGGCATCTTCACGAAAAATGCACAGTCTCTTAAGTTACCAGCTTGGAGGTGAGGGCAGAGGAAGGATGTGGGCACAGGGACTCGGTATCCTGTCAGAGGAAGGTGAGCTGGAGGGGAGAGTGGCGAGCACCGAGGAGCAAACCCAGATCCTCCGTCCGCCACGCTATTTTGCCTGGAAGGCGCTCCACCCTTCACAACGCCTCTTCTCTCTAGTCTTACCGAAGTTTAAAAATAGATTCAGTTCAGTTTCAGTTCAGTACTCAGTCGTGTCCAACTCTTTGCGACCCCATGGATTGCAGCACGCCAGGTCCATCACCAACTCCCAGAGGTCACTCGGACTCATGTCAATTGAGTCCGTGATGCCATCCAGCCATCTCATCCTTGGTTGTCCCCTTCTCCTCCTGACCCCAGTCCCTCCCAGCATCAGAGTCTTTTCCAATGAATCAGCTCTTCTCATGAGGTGGTCAAAGTACTGGAGTTTCAGCTTTAGCATCATTCCCTCCAAAGAAATCCCAGGGCTGATCTCCTTCAGAATGGACTGGTTGGATCTCCTTGCAGTCCAAGGGACTCTCAAAAGTCTTCTCCAACACCACAGTTCAAAAGCATCAATTCTTCGGCACTCAGCCTTCTTCACAGTCCAATTCTCACATCCATACATGACCACAGGAAAAACCATAGCCTTGACTAGACAGACCTCAGTCGGCAAAGTAATGTCTCTGCTTTTGAATATACTATCTAGGTTGGTCATAACTTTTCTTCCAAGGAGTAAGTGTCTTTTAATTTCATGGCTGCAATCACCATCTGCAGTGATTTTGGAGTCCCCAAAATAAAGTCTGACACTGTTTCCACTGTTTCCCCATCTATTTCCCATGAAGTGATGGGACCAGATGCCATGATCTTTGTTTTCTGAATGTTGAGCTTTAAGCCAACTTTTTCACTCTCCACTTTCACTTTCATCAAGAGGCTTTTAGTTCCTCTTCACTTTCTGCCATAAGGGTGGTGTCATCTGCATATCTGATGTTATTGATATTTCTCCCAGCAGTCTTGATTCCAGCTTGTATTTTTCCAGCCCAGAATTTCTCATGATGTACTCTGCATAGAAGTTAAATAAGCAGGGTGACAATATACAACCTTGACGTACTCCTTTTCCTATTTGGAACCAGTCTGTTGTTCCATGTCCAGTTCTAACTGTTGCTTCCTGACCTGCATACGGATTTCTCAAGAGACAGGTCAGGTGGTTTGGTATTCCCATCTCTTTCAGAATTTTCCAATTTATTGTGAGCCACACAGTCAAAGGCTTTGGCATAGTCAATAAAGCAGAAATAGATATTTTTCTGGAACTCTCTTGCTTTTTCCTTGATCCAGCGGATGTTGGCAATTTGATCTCTGGTTCCTCTGCCTTTTCTAAAACCAGCTTGAACATCAGGAAGTTCACGGTTCACGTATTGCTGAAGCCTGGCTTGGAGAATTTTGAGCATGTAAGATGAGTACAATTATGCGGTAGTTTGAGCATTCTTTGACATTGCCTTTCTTTGGAATTGGAATGAAAACTGACCTTTTCCAGTCCTGTGGCCACTGCTGAGTTTTCCAAATTTGCTGGCATATTGAGTGCAGCACTTTCACAGCATCTTCTTTTAGGATTTGAAATAGCCCCACTGGAATTCCATCACCTCCACTAGCTTTGTTCACAGTGATGCTTTCTAAGGCCCACTTGACTTCACATTCCCGGATGTCTGGCTCTAGGTGAGTGATCACACCATCATGATTATCTGGGTCGTGAAGATCTTTTGTACAGTTCTTCCACCTCTTCTTAATATCTTCTGCTTCTGTGAGGTCCATACCATTTCTGTCCCTTATCGAGCCCATCTTTTCATGAAATGTTCCCTTGGTATCTCTAATTTTCTTGAAGAGATCTCTAGTCTTTCCCATTCTGTTGGGAAAGAAAATTCCTCTATTTCTGTTGGGAAAGAAATTCCTCTATTTCTTTGCATTGCTCACTGAAGAAGGCTTTCTTATCTCTTCGTGCTATTCTCTGGAGCTCTGCATTCAGATGCTTATATCTTTCCTTTTCTCCTTTGCTTTTCGCCTCTCTTCTTTTCACAGCTGTTTATAAGGCCTCCCAGACAGCCATTTTGCTTTTTTGCATTTCTTTTCCATGGGGATGATCTTGATCCCTGTCTCCCGTACAATGTCACGAACCTCATTCCATAGTTCATCAGGCACTCTATCTATCAGATCTAGGCCCTTAAATCTATTTCTCACTTCCACTGTATAATCATAAGGGATTTGATTTAGGTCATACCTGAATGGTCTAGCAGTTTTCCCCTACTTTCTTCAATTTGACTCTGACTTTGGTAATAAGGAGTTCATGATCTGAGGCACAGTCAGCTCCTGGTCTTGTTTTTGTTGACTGTATAGAGCTTCTCCATCTTTGGCTGCAAAGAATATAACCAGTCTGATTTCATTGTTGTCCATCTGGTGATGTCCATGTGTAAAGTCTTCTCTTGTGTTGTTGGAAGAGGGTGTTTGCTATGACCAGTGCATTTTCTTGGCAAAACTCTATTAGTCTTTGCCCTGCTTTGTTCTGCATTCCAAGGCCAAATTTGCCTGTTACTCCAGGTGTTAGTCCCCTATAATGAAAAGGACATCTTTTTGGGTGTTAGTTCTAAAAGGTCTTATAGATCTTCATAAAAGATTCGATTTCAGCTTCTTCAGCGTTACTGGTTGGGGCATAGACTTGGATAACTGTGATACTGAATGGTTTGCCTTGGAAATGAACAGAGATCATTCTGTCGTTTTGAGATTGCATCCAAGTATTGCATTTCTGACTCTTTGTTCACCATGATGGCTACTCCATTTCTTCTGAGGGGTTCCTGCCCGCAGTAGTAGATATAATGGTCATCTGAGTTAAATTCACCCATTCCAGTCCGTTTTAGTTCGTTGATTCCTAGAATGTCGACATTCACCCTTGCCATCTCTTGTTTGACCACTTCCAATTTGCCTTGATTCATGGACCTGACATTCCAGGTTCCTATGCAATATTGCTCTTTACAGCATCGATCTTGCTTCTATCACCAGTCACATCCACAGCTGGGTATTGTTTTTGCTTTGGCTTCATTCTTTCTGGAGTCATTTCTCCACTAATCTCCAGAAGCATATTGGGCACCTAATGACCTGGGGAGTTCCTCCTTTGGTATCCTATCATTTTGCCTTTTCATACCATTCATGGTGTTTTCAAGGCAAGAATACTGAAGTGGCTTGCCATTCCCTTCTCCAGTGGACCACGTTCTGTCAGCCCTCTCCACCATGACCCACCTGTCTTGGGTTGCCCCGCAGGCATGGCTTGGTTTCATTGAGTTAGACAAGGCTGTGGTCCTAGTGTGATTAGATTGACTAGTTTTCTGTGAGTATGGTTTCAGTGTGTCTGCCCTCTGATGCCCTCTTGCAACACCTACCATCTTACTTGGGTTTCTCTTACCCTGGGCTTGGGGTATCTCTTCACGGCTGCTCCAGCAAAGTATAGACAACTGCTCCTTACCTTGGATGAGGGATATTACTCTTTTCCCCAATAATGTGTGGTCCTTGGGTGTCTAAATATTTTGTCATCAGTTCAGTTCAGTCACTCAGTCATATCTGACTGTCTGCAACCCCTATGGACTGTAGCCTGCCAGGCCTCTCTGTCCATCACCAACTCCCAGAGTTTACCCAAACTCATGTCCATTGAGTTGGTGATGCCCTCTACTCATTGCATCCTCTGTTGTCCCCTTCTCCCGCCTTCAATCTTCCCAGCATCAGGGTCTTTTCCAATGAGTCAGTTCTTCATGTCAGGTGGCCAAAGTGTTGAAGTTTCAGCTTTAACATCAGGCCTTCCAATGAATATTCAGGACTGACTTCCTTTAAGATAAGCCAATACTGCACTTGTCTGAAATTTCACTTGCTGATGAATTAAGTAAATGCCTCTGCCTGGTGCTTAGGAAGAGCGGTTCTCAAATGCCCATGGTGAGGCTTCTTCTCTGCTTTAACCTCATGTCTGTCTCACTTCCAAATATGACATGTGTGTAGCTGTAAAGTAACAGCATCTTTAACCTACTAACTGATATTTTACAAAGGTGATTGCGGTGCAGATATTCATGATAGTGAAAAATGTGTTACCTGAAACACAGAGATCTTCCTCCCAAATCACTCTACCATAAACCACAATACACATACACAAATCTCCTGGTTTGCTTTTAAAATACATTTCACCCCTTCTGCCGTTTAGGGCGGCTGTTTTGAGAGGAGTGGAAGCATTGCCTAGGTGTGTGTGTACTGTGACTCAGTTCTGAATGGTATCTTCTTCAAGATTATATACTATTCTTTTAAATTAAATTTTCTGCATTTTATAGGATACTGAAGGATTGAAAAGGTATGGGAAACAAACCCACGATCAAGCCTGATAAGAAGGCCTAACACAAATCCACTGGATAAGTGCTCCTGCCATTGCCGGGGCAGAAGAATAGCTCAATGAGCTTTGTGGAAAGGAACTTGGCGATGGCATAGGTGCTGCTGGAACGGCAGTGGGCATCCCAGCCTGGGTGCCCTCTGGGCATCCAGCATCCTTCTCCATGGCTCTCCCTAGACTTAGGACGTGGCACTGAAGTATTTTCACGACACATTTTCAAACTTGGGCTCTGCTTTGCTTCTCAGGCCTTTAAAATGCGGAGACAATATTTTGAAGGGTTTTGAAGATGGGATTCTGAAACTTCAAAACCTGCAAAGAATGGAGCTACACAGATGTCTCAAATGTCTTCAGAAATCATTGATGTCTCCGTCTGACGGCCCTAATACATTCCTCGGTTTCCAGCCTCCCGTTCCTCATGCATTCACCCTCCTCCCGAGCCGAGGGCAATCATCTATTGTCAAATGCATAAAATAACACTGGGAATGCAGACTTGAGGTAGCCAACGGTTATGTGTTATTTAAAACTTATGAACCCAAATGAGGGCTTATTTTCTCCAAATTGAAATTTATAGTTTCATTTTAGAGCGCAAACCTGAATACTGATGGAGCGCAGGCGAGCTATTACAGAGTGGCCCTGGAAACAAAGCAGGTGAGCACCCGAGGCAAGCAGCTGGCACGGAAATACACAGCCCTCCCGTGAAATATTGGGACCTGCCACCTGAGCGATGGCTGCAGACCTAGAACAGATTTTGTGCAGATGATATGCAGTTAAGATGGTATCTGCTCTTACACCATGTGGTTTAAATGCCCACAAAACAAGGAAACCATTGGTCCCTGTCTTTCATATCTTCCAGGCTGTTAAACCCATCCCAACAACCAGAAGTGTCATCTTTGAAATCTGATCACCTCTCTGTTAGATCAGCGTGTGAGTGATTGCTTGGCCTGTCACTTTGGCAAACTTGTTACAATACTGAACTTCCTCTCTCTCTCTCTCAGTGACTCAGTCGTGTCCAACTCTTTGCGACCCTTTTAGACTGTAATCTGCCAGGCTTCTCTGTCCATGGGATTTTTTTCAGGCAAGAATGCCAGAGTGGGTTGCCATTGCCCCCTGTAGAATGTTAGGCTTTAGACTCTACTACGGTTGAAATTCAGGTCAATTTATCTATAAAACATTAAGGGTCAGAGGTGCAAATCAAGTTGAATAACCTATCTTCACTGAGTCTGAGGTCCAGGCAGGGATGCGACTTTCTGTGCACATTAACGTATCCCAGTGTGACACTTGAGACAAGCTTTAAGAAAAGACAATAAAAGCAGAATCAATACACAGAGCAATGCGACTGCTGAAGAACCCGCCCGCAGGAGATGCAAGAGATGTGGGTTCAATTCCTGGGTTGGGAAGATGCCCTGGAGGAGGAAACGGCAATCCACTCTGGTATTCTTGCCTGGAGAATCCCACGGACAGGGCGGCCTGGCGGGTTACAGTCCACAGAGTGGCAAATAGTCAGACATGGCTGAGCGACTGAGCACCATGTTTAAAGACCCCTAACGCCTCTTCTCCAGAGAGGCACCAGGCCACCACAGAGGACCATCCTGCGACTTCGGTGCTTGTATGAGGCCACTGCGGTCCCTACTCTGCCTCTGAGACTGCTCTGGAAGGAATGGGGTGGTCTTCCTCCAGATGGTTCTGGGTGCTTCTCTTATGGACTCGCATTTCAGCCTGTGTGCAGTCCTGGCTGAGGCCACGGTCCGAGGAACGCTAGGATTTCAGTGGTGCCCACCTCACTCTGCATTTGGGGCCTCCCCTCCTTCCATCCCTCTTCACAAGAAGGGTTGTGTGGCTGCGGCGTGGGTGCTGCTGGGAGGGTCGCTGGAGGATGACACGCATAGGGAGGAGAGAGAGGGAGGGGACAACCTGAGGGCTGAGCCTCTGGCAATGTGTTCTCATGTGAAACACACGCGCACACACACCCAGGAGACAGCAAGAACCTCAGCGTCAGAAGGAAACAGGCAAATCCCAGCCTCAGCTCCTTGTGTGGGTCAAAGATACAGGCTGACGCCAGCCACTGCGGTCCAGCTGTTTCCCCACCTGATGCTGACACGGGTGTGGTTGCCCTAATCCCTCTCGAGAGAACTCACTGGGGTCAGGACACGGCCGGATGATGGCAGTGGGCCGGGTAATCAGATGACCACGAACATCCCCCTGCCTGGCGTGCAGGGCCCTACGTGAGCGTCCCACTCGGTGGGCGGGCCAGCGGCCTCTGCAGTGTTAGGTCAGCCTTACAGCAACGTGGAAAGGCAGGGATTAACCAGGACCTCGTGTCAAAGAGACAGGAGAACTGACACGTGCTCGTTAGAGAGTCCATGTGTCTCCTGGAGGAGGGAGCCGCAGGGTTGTGCTGTCCAGATGGACCGGTCCCCGCTCATGGCTGCTCCTCGGAGGCCCAGTGGCCAGTCCGTCCATCACGCCCACTGGGCTCTTTCTTCTCCCATCAGTTCACGTGATTCCTTTGCCCTACTGCCCCAGCACCACCTGCCGTGCAACAAGGTCGAGTGTGATCATCCCAGATCACCGGTGCGCTCATGTGAAGGTCTCACGATGAGCTCCATCCCCAGCCAGCGAGGGTCAATGCAGGGCTTTAATCAGGGACCAGGGCGCCCCTGACTCTGCCTTCTGGGTCGATGGCCCGACTCGCTTCTAGAAGGGGAAAATGAGAGGGCTCGAGCTAACCCCTGTGCTGGCGTGATTCCTCCCGTCTCCTCTGTGCGCGCCCCTTCCAGGCAAGCACATTCTGCTCCAGGCCCCCTTCTTTTGCCGCCATCCTGCAGTATTTTCCCTTGGGCCATTTGCGGTTTCTCTGCGTTACAGTAACCTTGGGGATTTGCAAATGTGACACAGGCTAGAGCCTTCTCCACATATTATAGCAAAATAAACACTACTTTGAAATACTTAGAGTTAAACACACACACACAGAGTTAAATCCCAACGTCTGCCGTAAGAAACAGCTGTGATTTCAGCAGCTTTCATAACTTTGACATGCCGTACTGTTTTCAGCTGTAAAATGGTGATGATAATATTATTTGCTGCCTGAACTATGCTGCATAATGAGTGAATACTTATGACATCTGGCACGCATCTGATTCTGTGCTTAAAAGCTGTTGGTTGCAATTATTAGAAGTATAAACATTTGTATTACTATTTTGTGAAGTTTCCAAAACAAGTCACTGGACAACCAAAAACTTCACGCAGAGTAACACTTTTGATTTAATGCAAGAAATTTACTTCAGTTGGAATTCCAGCCTCTTTTGATATTGGAAGTCATGTAATTGTTCTTTCAGTCATAGAACTCTGAGGTCTTTAAGAGTAGAAATGAGCTTATTTACAAAACAGAAACAGAATCACAGACTTCGAGAATTTAAAGTTACAAGCCGGGAACGGTGGAGAGTGGGACCGATTGGGAGTTTGGGGTGGACATGTACACACTGCTGTATTTAGGATGGATAACCAGCAAGGAACGGCCACGCAGCACAGGGAACTCTGCTCAAGATCCCGTAATAGCTGAAGTGGGGAGATAATTAGAAAAGATTAGACGCATTTCTGAGTATGAACTGAATCACTCTGCTGCACACTTGAAATTAACACCCCATTGTTAAACAGTCAACCAGGTTCCAACATAAACTAAGATTCAAAAGAAAAAGTGGAAAAGTCTTTCCTGTGGTTTGCTATTTTCTGTAGTCTTTTCTATTAAAAAATACACTTTCAACATCAAATGCATAAGAATTTCATTAAAACCAAAGATCCTAATAAAGTGATTCCAGTAATTATTGTTTGCTCCATTAAACCCATACGCTTTATTATAAATTCTTTGTTATCACTTGTATACTAGCATCAGATAAAACATATTATTTGGGGGAAACTATAAGAAATTGCCTTTTTATGTCAAAAGGGTCAAATATTGGTGATTTCATAAGATTTCAACAAATATTTAACTTGTGAAATAAAGCGCAATACATCTTTTTTATTAAAAAAAAAATCATCTGAAGTAACTAAAGCAGTTTAAACAGGACAGTTTAAACATGAGTATGTTTTGAATGAACTGCAGACAATCCTACCGTATATGCATCATTGCTGTGGACTGAGTAGCTGGCTCGTTTAGGGCTGAATGAAATATTTATGGTGGACCAAATAAAGCTGCGATGGAATGGCAAGTTCCTATATCTGGGGACATCACTGTCACTGTGGGCACTACTGAAGTAGCTCTGGCCTAATTTCCTCTGACTCTGGATGTGTGCAAATCACAGGGAAATGTGAACTGACTATGGACTGAGAAAATCGGCAAAGACAGAAAATCATTGCAAATCAGAACCTTATCAATATTTCACAAGGCTGAGACTAAATGTCTTACTTCTCCAGAAACAGAAAGCAGTTTTCTGAAACCATAACTCTGAGATAAAAAGAAGTTCACAACACAGTTCAATGCCAAGGACTGAAGGCAGAGCTCCAAATCCATTGTTTGTGTGTAACTGAGTAACACGCGATGACACTGTGTGTGCTGAGAGTCAGCATCTCTGGTAAAGGAGCTGCTATTATGGGAATGTTTAGTCTGGGCACTGCCTACAACACATGAGCAGAGCTGTGCCCGAGCCTGTTGGAACCCACTTTGGTTTGTTCTTCTTAGCGTGGCTATGACCTAGAACCCACCAGCAGTGGCCGCGTCCTCTCTCTCATCCTTTCTGACTCCAGAAGGAAAAACAAAGCATTCTTTCATGGCCTGCTTGAAGAGTTTTTCTTAACATCTTCATCATGACAGCCTCAAACAGAAAACAAAACATGCAAACAAAAAGTAGCTTTTAAACTGGACCCTAAAGAGTGGACTTTTAAGCCCAGTGTTTTAATCAAGAAATATAGTCAACTGCATAAAGCTTTGGAGATATAAATTCTTTGTTCTGTGATAAATTTCCCTTCTGGATGGAAGCAAATAAACCAGGAAAAATAAACAAAACACACCAATTAAGGTCCAGCTTCCTACTTCACATAAACTGAGGGAACACTGATAAATTGAGCCATTTGCTGAGACTGGAAGGCTTGTGTTTTGCTTTGTCATTAAAGTTTCTGCCTTAAGGAAGAAAAAAAAATACTGCTGGTGTTTGTGAAAGGGAATGGGGAGTGGTCTGTAGTAAGGAAGAAGTCTTAGATATGTCAGAAGTTTTGTTAAAATGTTCTGTTATATAACTGTACTCCAATTTTAAATAAAAGGTGAAAGTATTCTGGGGAGGGAAAGGTGGTCAATTTAGAGAACATGCAATCGTAAAAAAATCATAATCCCCTATGATTGTGTATGCTCAAGCATACACAAACACGTACATGCACACACATGCACACACAGTGGGCTGGGAGTGCACTAAAGTGTCCTCCAGTGTGGAAACCTCCTTCTGTCCAAGTGCTCCCGTACCGCCTCTTCCTTGGCGGGCTGGCCCCCTACCCCCAGTGCCCTAAGCCCCCCACCCAGCTGGAATGGTTCCTGTTCTGGGAGCGCTTTCTCTGTCTCAAATCTCAAGTATAGTCCTTTATACTCAAATGTCCATTACAGTCCTTTCTTTCTAGACACCCCGCCCCTCTTCATGCCTCTGACACCATCTCCTTTGTGACATGCTCACCCCAAGGCCTCCCCTGTGGCCACCCTCGCTTCACAGTTCTCTGCAGACTCTGCCCACCCTGCCTCTGGCCCCTGTGGGCTCCCCAGCCCTTGCCTCCCCTTCTCACACCCTCGCTGGGATCCTAACCCCTGGCTCTGGTTCCTCTCATCACCCGCAAGCTTATGATCCTCCAGCAGGTGCTTTGCCCTTATCTGCGTCCCCAGGACCAGTTACAACTTAGAGTCTAACACGAGAATGCAGGGCGTCCCCGTCAAATATTTTACGACTTTCAAGATGGTGACAGTGGAGCACACCGGCTCCACCGGTCCTGGGACAGCGCCCAGGCGGGAGGCGGCTCCCAGCTCTGTGCCGGGAGGAGCCGCCGATGAGCGTCAGACCTCAGTCCCTGCACGCGGGGGCGTGGCCCAGAGTGAGCCGTGGGGTGCACGTGAGCCATGGCAGCCTTGGGATGGCGGTCAGCAAGGCCGTGCCCGACCACCCTGCTGAGAGACACGGAGGGGCTGGGGAGCTGGTCTCCACCAGCCAAGGCGCCGGCGGCCTCTTCTGCCGCTTCAGAGTCCTCGTGCTGCCGGACCGGCAGACGAGGGGAGGCCCACCCTCCTGGCGAGGGAGCTGCTCTTACGTCACAGGTGCTGAGAAGCGGGTTTGGCACAAGGCGGCCCCTTGGCTCATTTGCTGCTGCCCTCTGGGCTACCGCTGTCTTTGAGGGGGAAGCGCCTCCCCAGGGCCTCAGGAGGGTGTGTGGCCAGTTGAGGTACTGACGGGGTAGGGGTCTCTAGTATGGCTACTGCAGGGGGCAGAGAGGAGGGTCCCCGGCCACAGTGGAGGCTCCGGCCCACCTTCTCATCTTCCTCTTGTAAGTTTTCCAGGATGCACAGCCAGCTAGACTCAGAGCTTCTGCTTCCCGTGGGATGAATTCACAAGTGAACGCATGGGGTGCAAAGTGTGGATGCCTGTAGATGCCACCCGGTGGATCTGAGTGTACCACCCCAAACCTTCAACAGACTTAAACTCAACGTTCCCTTGGGCAGAGGCAGTGGTGCTGCTCACTGAGGACTCAGCTGACTTCTTCTCCACGAACTGTGCTCAAACGGAAGATGGTGCCCAGCACAGAATTCTGAACACTCCCCAAGACAGCACACAAGGCCAGGTCCAGGAGGGGGTCTGAAGGCTCCTCTGCCCCACATGGCACAAATTGGCAGAACCGTCCCAGCATCCGAGCTCCCCAGGACCAGCCAAAGCCTCTCCTGGATTAGTCCTACAGCACGGCTCCTCCCTCTGTTCAGGTCTGCTCTCCTCCCCCAGACCTGGCTTCATCCTGGGAGTGCTCCCCAGGAAGCTGTCTGATTCTGCATCTCCATCTCAGACATTGGTTCCCTAGGAGCCTGACCTTTGACATTGCCTCTCATTTATTCCAGACCAGTAGCCACATCATGTCACAGCACAGGTGAGCAGAGAAGGAGAGAGTTTACCACCAAAAGAATTGCAGATTTCCTCCAGTACCTGGAGAATATGCAGGAATGGACACTGAAGAAATTAGAAGGGGAAGAGCAGAAGGTGCATCTGCACAGGAGAGTGTGCTGACACGGGAGAAACCCTCGTTACCTGGGGTCTAACATCTGGACCAGGACTCCAAGAAGAGTCTTAACACGCTTGTCATCTGGCCTCCTAAAGAGTAGATCTAGAGATGAGCTGGAATGAACAGAGCAGCGGAGCTGGAATTTCCCTACCAGGGTTAGGGGAAGGACCCAGGGTCAGGGAGGTGGTGCTGAGAGATGAGCTTATTATATGACAGCAAACACCAGCCCTGATCAGATTTCTCCAAGTCCACTAGCAGTTTCTTTTCTCAGACAAGTGTCTTTGAGGAGCTCAGCGATGACTTTCAGCCGTAGGTCTGAGTTGCCTGCAAGAGATGCCAACATGAAATGAGAAACCCAGGGACCATTTCAAAGGCTAGATTCTCCAACAGCAGAGCGTAGCCACCAGTGACGGGGTGAATGTACTTCTTGAGCAGACAGAAACACATGGTGGCAAGCAGAGTGCTTTAGCCCGAAAGAGTCAGGGGAGGTGCTAACAGACAATAGCCTTACTAGGGCTGTGAAATATGGGCCAACAGCCACGGTGTGGTCTGATTTGTTTAACTGAGCAACTGAACTGAACGGAGCCACTGAGTGCATGTGCATTCTGCAGTTGGATCTGTCCTAACAGCCAGGGACCAGAGAACAGGCATTTTCCACCATGATGCAGCTACTCCCTCCCAAGCTTAGGGGAAGACTGGCTCAAAGTCCTACAGCCCGTGAAGAGCGGCAGGTAGGGCTGCATTACCTTGCTCTCCATGATGCTGACCGTGGGCCTCTGGGACCCTTCAAGAAGCAGCTGTGTCCTGCAACCCATGCTTAACGTGGCCCTAGATTGCAAAATTAATGCAGGTATACACATTTCATTCGGAGAAGACAATGGCACCCCACTCCAGGACTCTTGCCTGGAAAATCCCATGGACGGAGGAGCCTGGTAGGCTATAGTCCATGGGGTCGCGAAGAAGTCAGACACGACTGAGCAACTTTACTTTCACTTTTCACTTTCATACATTGGAGAAGGAAATGGCAACCCACTCCAATGTTCTTGCCTGGAGAATCCCAGGGATGGTGGAGCCTGGTGGGCTGCCGTCTATGGGGTCGCACAGGGTCGGACACAACTGAAGCGACTCAGCAGCAGCAGCAGCAGCAGCAGCAGCATACGTTTCATTGACCATGAACATCACCATTGTTGGACTATGCACAGTGGCAATGAGGCATCAGGCAATTTTTAACCACCTCAGCAGGCGAAATAAATTATTCTTCAAAAGGCAAGGCAGGCAAACACTTTGAGAAGCAGAGAGTGCTGTGCACACCGCTGGATCTTGTGTCTGTGGAGGGGGATAGTTCAGACTCTCAGATGCAATGATGCCCTGTGTCTCGGAGAACCCCACCATTGTTTGTCTGAGAAAATCTGGATGAGACTCACACATGACCTGAAGGGGCAACGATTTGGTTCCCCACATCACCACCTCTTTTGATATTCAATCTTCTAAGGAGGATTTCTAACATGAAATCCATCTGATTTTCCCACCCCTGAAGTTCCAGAAGGGTTGTGTCTTTCAGTAGAAGATTTATAACGGGTAGACCAGGGCAGAAAGAGAAAACCACACCATCGTGATTGGAAAGACGTCTGGGGTTCTTTAAAAACAGTGATGTGCTAGGCTGAAGGGGCCGAGTGGGGGGGTTACGTCCCCGGCACCCCTGTGGGTCTGGAATCAGGCCTGCTCTGGTCAGATTGGGACCGGCTCACAGATCCAGGGGCGGGTAATCTGATCATCGTCTTTCTCGTTTTTCATGCTGTGTTCTCTTCAGAGCCCCTTCTCCTGGTACCAGCCTGTGACGGTGCGATAAGACACAGGAAATTTAGTCATCATGGCTGCACCGAAGGAGCTCAGGGAAGGGATTAGGGTATTCCATAACCCCTTCCATTCGCCACGGCCGGGGCCGCTCCCCTGCGATTACAGGGCTCCGCGCCGCCACGGTTTGCTCCCTCTCCGCCTGCTTGGGAGATTATATATGTATATATGTGTATGTATCTCCTGTTTTATTTATATATTCACTTTCTATAAGTAAAGCTTTGAAAGATTAACCCGGAAATAGTCACCGTCACAATCAGCCCCCTCCATCTCGGCAGGAGGCTCTCCAAAGTTGCTCGCTCCCCTCCTCCCCAACGGCGAAGGCTAGAGCACTCGCCGTCAGCGGTGTGACCGGAGCGCTCCTCCGTGTTCTGTCTTTATTAGGAAATGCAGACAGTGGACCTAAGCAAACTGACACGGGATACAGAGAGGGTGCCACTGGGGAGCAGCGTTTAGGGAAAAGTAGAATGAGCCTCAGAGGCAGAGCAGGGAGTCCTGCTTCCTGTCGCTTGGGGATGTGCAAGGCTTTTGCAAAGAGGCCACTTCTAACAGTGGATAATGCCTCCTGGCAAGTCTCTTGGACAAAATGTGGACATGCCCCCAGCAAGACTTCTCTTTAGGAAGTCTTCACGCTGTAGATCTTTCCCTTGAAACATTTCATTACTTTTTAATTCTAGCAGTTAACAGCAAGCAGAACAAACATTAGTATTAACTAAATTTTTACGGAAAATATTTTTAATTTTATTTTGGGGGTGCAGTTTAAAAGTAATTGGAAAAGACTATGTATTTTCTCTATAAGGAGGACATTTGAAGCTGTATAAATAGGACACTCTGAGAGAGGAGAAGAGGAAGGTATAGGCCATTGGTATCGGTGAAGGGTTGAAGGAATTTTTAAGTAGCTGCAAATAGATCCATGAGTCTAAAATAAATAAGCAAGCCATGCTCTAGAAAAATTAATTTTAAGCCAAGAGAAAGCAGCATTGACTACCAATCTCAGTTCCAGTCATGTACCAAAAGGTCCTAGAGGCCGTCTGCCACTGAAGGATGCCTGACCTTGGGTACAAGGTCTCACCTGCAAACAGATATAACTACATCTGTCTTTTTGGACTTCCCAAGTGGTGCAGTGGTAAAGAACCCGCCTGCCAACGCAGCAGATGAAAGAGATGTCTGATCAACCCCTGGGTCGGGAAGATCTCCTGGAGGAGGAAATGGCAACCCACTCCAGTACCGTTGCCTGGAAAATTCCACGGACAGAAGAGCCTGGCAGGCTGTAGGCCATTGGCTCTCAAAGAGTCTGACTTGATGAGCACAGCACAGCATAGCAGAAGGTTCTGATGGGGGTGTAATTAAACGGCATAATGCAGGCCAAGCACTGGTGACGTAGTAGGGGCTTGACAGTATCATGCTTACCAAGATGCCCTCGTGGTTTTCCAGGATCCAGGAGAAGAATAGAGTTCTGACTCAAGTCCACTGAGAACCAGGGGATAGAAAAGCAAGGAGGATCTGGGGTCTGTTGGACCAACCCTGAAATGGGTTTGATGCAGGACTGCTGTCGGTTTCTACTCCGAGCACTGGGGTGCTCTCTCTCTTTCCTTTTGTTAAACAAATCAGACCACACCGTGGCTGTTGGCCCATATTTCACAGCCCTAGTAAGGCTATTGTCTGTTAGCACCTCCCCTGACTCTTTCGGGCTAAAGCACTCTGCTTGCCACCATGTGTTTCTGTCTGCTCAAGAAGTACATTCACCCCGTCACTGGTGGCTACGCTCTGCTGTTGGAGAATCTAGCCTTTGAAATGGTCCCTGGGTTTCTCATTTCATGTTGGCATCTCTTGCAGGCAACTCAGACCTACGGCTGAAAGTCATCGCTGAGCTCCTCAAAGACACTTGTCTGAGAAAAGAAACTGCTAGTGGACTTGGAGAAATCTGATCAGGGCTGGTGTTTGCTGTCATATAATAAGCTCATCTCTCAGCACCACCTCCCTGACCCTGGGTCCTTCCCTAACCCTGGTAGGGAAATTCCAGCTCCGCTGCTCTGTTCATTCCAGCTCATCTCTAGATCTACTCTTTAGGAGGCCAGATGACAAGCGTGTTAAGACTCTTCTTGGAGTCCTGGTCCAGATGTTAGACCCCAGGTAACGAGGGTTTCTCCCGTGTCAGCACACTCTCCTGTGCAGATGCACCTTCTGCTCTTCCCCTTCTAATTTCTTCAGTGTCCATTCCTGCATATTCTCCAGGTACTGGAGGAAATCTGCAATTCTTTTGGTGGTAAACTCTCTCCTTCTCTGCTCACCTGTGCTGTGACATGATGTGGCTACTGGTCTGGAATAAATGAGAGGCAATGTCAAAGGTCAGGCTCCTAGGGAACCAATTTCTGAGATGGAGATGCAGAATCAGACAGCTTCCTGGGGAGCACTCCCAGGATGAAGCCAGGTCTGGGGGAGGAGAGCAGACCTGAACAGAGGGAGGAGCCGTGCTGTAGGACTAATCCAGGAGAGGCTTTGGCTGGTCCTGGGAGCTCGGATGCTGGGACGGTTCTGCCAATTTGTGCCATGTGGGGCAGAGGAGCCTTCAGACCCCCCTCCTGGACCTGGCCTTGTGTGCTGTCTTGGGGAGTGTTCAGAATTCTGTGCTGGGCACCATCTTCCGTTTGAGTACAGTTCGTGGAGAAGAAGTCAGCTGAGTCCTCAGTGAGCAGCACCACTGCCTCTGCCCATGAAATTAAAAGATGCTTACTCCTTGGAAGAAAAGTTATGACCAACCTAGACAGCATGTTCAAAAGCAGAGATATTACTTTGCCAACAAAGGTCCGTCTAGTCAAGGCTATGGTTTTTCCTGTGGTCATGTATGGATGCGAGAGTTGGACTATGAAGAAAGCTGAGTGCCGAAGAATTGATGCTTTTGAACTGTGGTGTTGGAGAAGACTCTTGAGAGCCCCTTGGACTGTAAGGAGATCCAACCAGTCCATTCTGAAGGAGATCAGTCCTGGATGTTCATCCAAAGGACTGATGTTGAAGCTAAAACTCCAATCCTTTGGCCACCTGATGGGAAGAGCTGACTCATCTGAAAAGACCCTGATGCTGGGAAAGATTGAGGGCAGGAGGAGAAGGGGACAAGAGACGATGAGATGGTTGGATGGCATCCCCGACTCAGTGGACATGGGTTTGATAAACTCCGGGAGTTGGTGATGGACCCGGGGGCCTAGTGTGCTGCGGTCCATGGGGTCGCAAAGACTCTGACAAGGAGATTGTGTGCTGAAGATGCACGCCCAGGGAGGGAAAGGATCGAAATATCCTGGCAGAGAACCTGGAGGAGACAGGATGCTGAGAGTCACCTCAAAAATGGCTACCCTTGGAGTCTGTATAAGAAAGAAACAGAAGGGGATGAAGCCTGGGCGCAGGCCTTGGAGGCGGTTCTGGTAGGAAAGGGGATCTTCCAGGAAGCCAAGGGGAGACTGGTTCCGAGAAGGATGAAAACGAGGGACGTGGGTGGGAAGAGTGAGGAGAGTTTGCTGGGGAAAGCTCATGACAAGGACACGTGTGTGTGGGTGAGGAGGGTAGACTTGAGTTGGAATCACTATTTGCTTCTTGAGAATCTGCTTGGCCCCACTGTGCTTCCTAGGTGAAAGGAGGAAAAAGTCACTGAGGACTAAACAACTTTTTAAAAATCTGTAGGAAAAGTGGCGAGAGAAATGATGCGGTGAGTGCTGACAGCCGGAAATGAGAAACAGGAAACATTAATCAAAATAGAAATTTTTATTTTTATTCAAAAAATACAAAAATGTTTTGAAGTTTTAGGGACCAGCTGTGTTTATTGAGAAGCATTTTAGTTTTCTTAAAAGACTTGGAACCTTCTTTAAAGGAATTATTTTCCTCTCAAGAAGATGTTATTCATAAGGGAAATTATAATGGTTGCTTTGCCTGGAAAATCCCATGGATGGAGAAGCCTGGTAGGCTGAAGTCCATGGGGTCACAAAGAGTCGGACACGACTGAGTAACTTCACTTTCACTTTCATGCATTGGAGAAGTAAATGGCAACCCACTCCAGTGTTCTTGCCTGGAGAATCCTTGGGAGAGGGGAGTCTGGTGGGCTGCCGTCTATGGGGTCACACAGAGTCGGACACAACTGAAGCAACTTAGCAGCAGCAGCAGCAGCTTTAATATGATCAAATATCATAAGTATGAAACATTACATTCAATTTTGAGAGACTGAGTCTCTTTTACCCCTTGATAGCGTTGTCCTTGAACATATACAGATTAGACCCATAAGAATGAACAATAGATTACAAGTTCAAATATAAGTCATTAATTCTTGGTAAAAACTCAAATATGGTGTAGTTGGTATTTGCAAAACAGACCTAGAGAAACTTTGGCAAAAAAAATCTTCTCAAAAGTTTAAAACATATTATGTTTTTTGTTTATTTTTTAGATTTGTTTTTTTAAGCATTTATCTTGATATAGAACAATGAAACCTGGCAGATTTGCAAACTGAGGGGACAGTCATTAGAGCTGGAGGAAGAAAAACACACGCATATGCAAATCGACAATGTCTGTAAATTGCAGAAAGTGTGGCATATTCTTTCGTAAAATATAAACTACAATAACATTAGATAAACTTTGATAAACAATAAAATGTAAATTTGTTTGTTTGAAATTTTCATGCAGTTGAATCTCACTGACTGCAGATTTTCAAGGTTACTTGCACTGGAGGCAAAAGGCAGTTTTGAAGGGGAGAAGGCAATGGCACCCCACTCCAGTACTCTTGCCTGGAAAATCCCATGGACGGAGGAGCCTGGTGGGCAGCAGTCCATGGGGTCGCTTAAGAGTCAGACACCACTGAGCGATTTCACTTTCACTTTTCACTTTCATGCATTGGAGGAGGAAATGGCAACCCACTCCAGTGTTCTTGCCTGGAGAATCTCAGGGATGGTGGAACCTGGTGGACTGCCACACGACTGAAGCAAATTAGTAGCAGCAGCAGCAGCAGCAGCAACTAACTTATATGCAGAGTACATCATGAGAAATGCTGGGCTGGAAGAAGCACAAGCTGGAATCAAGATTGCCGGGAGAAATATCAATCACCTCAGATATGCAGATGACACCACCCTTATGGCAGAAAGTGAGAAGGAACTGAAAAGCCTCTTGATGAAGGTGAAAGAGGAGAGTGAAAAAGTTGGCTTAAAGCTCAACATTCAGAAAACAAAGATCATGGCATCTGGTCCCATCACTTCATGGGAAATAGATGGGGAAACAGTGGAAACAGTGTCAGACTTTATTTTGGGGGGCTCCAAAATCACTGCAGATGGTGACTGCAGCCATGAAATTAAAAGACGCTTACTCCTTGGAAGGAAAGTTATGACCAACCTAGGTAGCATATTCAAAAGCAGAGACATTACTTTGCCAACAAATGTCTGTCTAGCTAAGGCTATGGTTTTTCCTGTGGTCATGTATGGATGTGACAGTGAGACTGTGGAGAAGGCTGAGCGCCGAAGAATTGATGCTTTTGAACTGTGGTGTTGGAGAAGACTCTTGAGAGTAACTTGGACTGCAAGGAAATCAAACCAGTCCATTCTGAAGGAGATCAGTCCTGGGATTTCTTTGGAAAGACTGATGCTAAAGCTGAAACTCCAGTACTTTGGCCACCTCATGTGAAGAGTTGACTCACTGGAAAAAGATTCTGGTGCTGGGAGGGATTTGGGGCCAGAGGGGAAGGGGACGACAGAGGGGGAGATGGCTGGATGGCATCACTGACTCGATGGATGTGAGTCTGAGTGAACTCCAGGAGTTGGTGATGGACAGGGAGGCCAGGTGTGCTGTGATCCATGGGGTCGCAAAGAGTCGGACACAACTGAGCGACTGTACTGAACTGAACTGTTTAGTCACAGGGATTCATGTTGAAGCCCAGCTCTGGGTTCTGTGCAGAGACCCCTGAAATGAGCAGCCCTGGAACCTCTCACAGCTGTGTCATCCGTGGAAGGCTGGGGAAGGCTGGGGACACAGCGTCTCCACACCTCAGAGTTCAGTACTTAACCATAACGTGCAAGCAAGTTGCCTCCGAGAGCAGCCATGCAGCTTTGCATCCGCTACAGGAAGGGCCTCTGGCGAAGTCCCGGGGTGACGCACACCAGCCCTGACCTGCCTTTATGCACCATGGGTCGTCAGGGTCATGCACACTGACACTCAGTGAGCTGGCTCCAAGTGCCAACAGTCTGATTCGAGGTGGAACAAAATCAGAACTGGACCGTCTTTAAGGGCCTCAAATTATGCTTCTATCATTTTTCTTCTGAATCAAATCCGAGACTGCAAAATGGAGGGGGGGCGGGTTCTAAAAGGAGAATGTGATGTGCTCTCCAAATAAAGTGCAGGATAATAAGGCCTGAGGACCTCTGCATCTCCAGCGGCAAATAGAAGAGGAGGTGGGAGTGCAGGCCCCTCCTTCACCACCTTGCAAAGGGGCCCTTTGCTGCTCCCCAGATGCACCACCTTGGAAGAGGCGCACGCAGCTCATGCCTTCAAGGAAATCAGTCAGGAAACCTGAGTGGTCCTGGTCCTTGAGGACCAAACATGCTGCTGAAGGCCAGGTGTAATTCAGATAGAAGCATCTTCTGTAGGCAAACTTTCCTTAGACCCTTGCGTTTTCCTGGGTGGATGACTCTCCCCTGCTCAGACTTTTAGTACATGAGACAGTCAGTTGTGTGACCCCTAGAGATAATTAGAATGTTACCGTTGAGACCGTTCCTGGGGCTTCCCCGGTCCTTAGTGGTAAAGAATCCTGCCAGTGAAGGAGACCACAGATTTGATGCTGGATCCATGAAGATTCCACCTGCCAAGGGGCACTTCGGTCTGTGGCCACAATTATTAAACCTATGCTCTAGAGCCCTCAGTACTGAACCCACAGCTCCTGCGGCCTGCCTGCCTTCGTGCCCAGGCTCTGCAACAAGAGAAACCACTGCAATGAGAAGCTTGCGTGTCGCAGCTAGAGAGCAGACCTCACTCACTGCAACTAGAGAAAAGTCCACACAGCGCTGAAGACAAAGCACGCTCAAAGATAAACAAATGAAGTTGTTTAAAAAGACAGTTCCTAAAATGGCTTATACATTTTGAAAACCTTTTTAAAAGTTGGATTGTGTGCACAATGTAAATTGGACAATAAAGTGATTTATTGAAACACCCTTTAAAAAAAACTAGCTAAATGGAAAAGAAATACATTATTGAACTTGATTCATATATATATATATATATATATATATATATTTCATGGCCTGGTATAATGGTCACACTAGTATTTTAACTCTGATCATAGTAAAGATGAAAACATCAATCCATTCTGTATGATAAGTCTGGGAAAAGAAAAAAATAAACAACTAAATCAACAGAGAATTTAGTTCAAAACAACCAAGCCAATGGAGAATTCAGTTTGTAACAAAATCTTCAAGAAATTCAGCTAAACAGTTCAGAAGGAGAAGTTTGCACTTCTCAGTTATCTTAGAAAATGGAAAACAGAAGCAAATGTTTTGGATAAAAATATGTTCTTTCACACAACGTACATTCAGAGAAATACGCTTTTCATATGAATAAGTTAGTGTCCTTATATCTCAATAATATATGTAAAAACCCAAAATTTTAAGGGTTGAAGTTGCTGGAAGCTCTATGCATTTGCTAATGAATACAGTAAGAACACTTTATGTTGCGTTTATGTTAATACATGCATGCTGCGTCACTTCAGTTGTGTCTGACTCTTTGTGACCCTATGGTCTGTAGCTCCCCAGGCTCCTCTGTTGATAGGATTCTCCAGGCAAGAATACTGGAGTGGGTTGCCATGCCCTCCTCCAGGGGATCTTCCTCACCCAGGGATCGAACCCAAGTCTCATGTCTCCTGCAGTGGCAGATGGGTTCTTTACCACTACCATGCTACACCATACTGTTTACAATTTTACCTTAAACTGATTTTTAAATTGATTATAAAATAACTTACTTTGCAAAAAATCTAGAAGAAGACTAATTTTGCTATTCATTTTATATTTTAATGCATTTATTTTCAATTTTTTCTTTAATAATGAAAAGCTAACATTTAAAGAGTGCTTTGTACAATCTTGTATATTAAATTATTCAATCACATCCTTTTTGTAACATAAAACAATGATTCTCTGAGGTAGGTAATATTAGTAAAATACTATTAAATATATGGTTTTAAATACTGAAATTCTCACAAATAAAAGCTATACATTACATTTTAAACAATATTTGATGTGACCATTTTAAATATATTTTATCTATTAACATTCTGTTTATAATTTTATTTAGTTTATATTATTCTATTAGTTAAATGGGTTCTTTTTAGCTAATCTGTAATATTGGACATTTGTATTCCCCAATTTGTAATTCACTAAGATTCTCCAACATAAATCTTAGTGTTCTTGTTTGATTATTTCAATCTAACATTCTACATCACACAAAAGACAGCATGCAAGTATTTATAATGTCACATACTGGCAAGCATTAAGTTGTCTTTCAATAGAACGGGTCAGTCGTCTGTGGTACATGCATTTAATGAAATATTTGGTGGGAAAAAGAAAGGAACATGACCAGGAAAGCACGGATAAATTTTAAATGCACATCACTAAGTGAGAGATACCAATCAGAAAAGGCGACAGAGTATTTACCATGTTCAAGTGACGTTCTGGGAGAGGCAGTGCTGTAGAGATGCCCTGGAGATCGGTAGTCGTCAGGAATCCTGGGGCTTACCTAAAGAATAGCAGGTATTCTAGGACAGTGAGCCTCTTCTGCATGAAACTGATGCAGTGGATTCATCACCCTCTTCAGCTGTCAAAATCCATAAAGCTCTAGCACAAAGAGTGGACGCCAATATGTGCAAAATTGCAAGTTCATTTAGGAGGCTGAGAAACCTCTTGTCTGAATGCGTAATGTTAGCGGGATCTAACTGCTGGACAGACCTATGAAACCACATCCCTGAAGAGGGAGGGATGAGAAGGTTGTGACCTATGCATCTTTGGGAATGGATGGGATTTGTTAGACTAAAGGCAAAAAGGAACTGCCCTTAAACACTGTACTGTAGTTGGTGAAGCTGTTTTCCATGGGGGCATACGTTAACAATTCTGGAAAAACTATACAGGCCCACTACTGCTAAGTCATTTCAGTCATGTCCGACTCTGTGTGACTCCATAGACGGCAGCCCACCAGGCTCCCCCGTCCCTGGGATTCTCCAGGCAAGAACACTGGAGTGGGTTGCCATTTCCTTCTCCAGTGCATGAAAGTGAAAAGTGAAAGGGAAGCCACTCAGTCATGTCTGACTCTTCACGACCCCATGGACCGCAGCCCACCAGGCTCCTCTGTCCATGGTGTTTTCTAGGCAAGAGCACTGGAGTGGGGTGCCATTGCCTTCTCCGTACAGGCCCACTGGAGTTAAGCAATTATGTAAATAGATGCAGATAGTAGGAGCCAGTTGTCTTATTGTTGGAGTGGGAGGTTACAGACAAGCCAGGAGATGAATAAAATTGTCCACATGTAATGGATTAGAGTGGGATAATCAGTGTGGACCCACATGTAACAGTACAGACATAGAGCTACATGTAGATACAGACACAGGTAAGGAAATGCACATAAGCTGGTGTACATGCCTGTGTTTCTTTGCTGAGAGGACGGGACACAATGACAGCCCATCTACAAGAACAGCTAGCACTAAAATCATGGTATCTCTTCAGTTCAGTTCAGTCCAGTTGCTCAGTCATGTCCGACTCTTTGCGACCCCATGAATCGCAGCATGCCAGGCCTCCCTGTCCATCACCATCTCTCGGAGTTCACTCAGACTGACGTTTATCGAGTCAGTGATGCCATCCAGCCATCTCATCCTCGGTCCCCTTCTCCTCCTGCCCCCAATCCCTCCCAGCATCAGAGTCTTTTCCAACGAGTCAACTCTTCGCATGAGGTGGCCAAAGTACTGGAGTTTCAGCTTTAGCATCATTCCTTCCAAAGAAATCCCAGGGCTGATCTCCTTCAGAATGGACTGGTTGGATCTCCTTGCAGTCCAAGGGACTCTCAAGAGTCTTCTCCAACACCACAGTTCAAAAGCATCAATTCTTCAGCACTCAGCCTTCTTCACAGTCCAACTCTTACATCCATACATGACTACTGGAAAAACCATAGCCTTGACTAGAAGGACCTTAGTAGGCAAAGTAATGTCTCTGCTTTTGAATATACTATCTAGGTTGGTCATAATTTTTCTTCCAAGGATTAAGTGTTTTTTAATTTCATGGCTGCAGTCACCATCTTCAGTGATTTTAGAGCCCCAAAAGATAAAGTCTGACACTGTTTCCACTGTTTCTCTGTCTATTTCCCACGAAGTGATGGGACCATATGCCATGATCTTTGTTTTCTTCTTGCCATTCTCTAATTAAAGAATCAGGGATATCTGGAAAATAGCTAATTGTGGGACAAGGACAAGAAATAGACAAGATGAGACTAGATTGTCTTACATCAATCTTAGATTTTGTAGCACAAAGAGTAAGGAAGTGCTCAAAGGAAAAGAATTTGCATTGACAGAAGTGTGTCAAAGAGACAGCAATTGTGATAAATTAATGTAAGGTGTTAATATGGAAGAAACTGGATGTGAATTATATAGGAGCCTCTGTAATATCCTTGTTATTTTTCAGTAAAAGTAAAACCATTATAAATTTTTTTTTAAAGTTTATGTGAGTAACTCACTGGATAGGACTTAATAGACCATTAGAGTCTACTAAGAAAGGATCAATTTGAATATAGACTAATAGAAATTCTCAAATATGAAAAGCAGAGAGAAATATATTGAAAAGAAATAAGCATATCCTCAAAGACCTGTGAAAAATTTATTTCTATAATATGTTTAATTTTAGACCCAGAGGGAGAGAAGTTAGAAATTAGAACTGAAAAAACAAAACCCTTACTAGCAAAAAGTTTCTCAAGTTTGGTGGACAGTATCAGCTTAGACAAATAAGAAACACATGAATTCTAAGAATAAATGAAAGTAGAACTGAACCTAGGCACACAATATTCAAACTACTGAGCACCAAAGATAAAACAAATACTTGAAAGCGGACAGAGAAAAGAAAAGACATTATCGGCAGGGGAGCCGTAAGCAAATGATGGCTGACTTGTCATCAAAGACAACTGGCATCAGATTATACAATAAATTTTTAAAGTGCTGAAAGGAAAAGAAAAAAAGCTCAATCAAAACCTCATTTATAAATAGAGGTAAAAGATGAGTTTTTCATATGAGCAATAGTTGAGAGGTTATGTAGCCAGCAGATGCAGTACAAAGATTGCTGAAGGAAATTCTTCCTGCTAAAGGAAAATGAAAACAGATGGGAAAGAGCACAATAAATGGTCATTTGTGGGTGAACATAAAAGAGCATCTTTTAAACAATATTTGAAGACAAATTATAAGACCAGAAAACCAACATTGTATTTTTTATGAATAGACTTATAAAACCAATAGCATTCATGCAAAGCACAAGAAAGAAGTTACTTTACTTTTGAGACTTTCTTATATCTCACTTGAATTGGCACATGTCACCTCCTGGAGAATGTGGTAAGTCGAGAATGTATATAGTAATTTCAAAAGAATCAGAAAATGTGAATATCTGTAGCGGCATATCCAATAAAGAGATTAAAATGGAGCAGGTATGAATATTACAGTAATCTGAAAGAATCCAGAAATGAGAGGGAAAATTGCATGAGAAAACTAGAAAGCCAATAGCAAGACACTAAAAATAAAATAAACCATATCAATTACTAAATTAATTATAAAAGGCATTATAGGTACAAAAGGCACATGTGTATATGTAGTTATTATTAAAACTAAAGGCAGTGACTGAGAGTTGCAAGTAAAAGATATCAGAACCCATGGTTTGCTGTCTAAAACAGGCATTTTAAACGCAGTGTCTAAGATGCCTTAAGAATGTGGCCGTTGTTCAATTGTCCAGGTGTGTCCAGCTCTTTGTCCATGGATGGCAGCACGCCAGGCCTCCCCGTTCCTCACCATCTCCTGAAGTGTGCCCAAGTTTATGCTCATTGCATCAGCAATGCCCTTAAACCATCTTATTCTCTGACACCCTCTTCTCCTTCTCCCCTCAGTCTTTCCCAGCATCAGGAAATTTTCCAATGAGTTGGCTGTTTGCATCAGTTCAGTTCAGTTCAGTTCAGTCGCTCAGTCGTGTCCGACTCTTTGCGAACCCATGAATCGAAGCACACCAGGCCTCCCTGTCCATCACCAACTCCCCGGAGTTCATTCAGACTTGTGTCCGTCAAGTTGGTGATGCCATCCAGCCATCTCATCCTCTGTTGTCCCCTTCCCCTCCGGCCCCCAATCCCTCCCAGCATCAGAGTCTTTTCCAATGAGTCAACTCTTCACATGAGGTGGCCAAAGTATTGGAGTTTCAACTTTAGCATCATTCCCTCCAAAGAAATCCCAGGGCTGATCTCCTTCAGAATGGACTGGTTGGATCTCCTTGCAGTCCAAGGGACTCTCAAGAGTCTTCTCCAACACCACAGTTCAAAAGCATCAATTCTTCAGTGCTCAGCCTTCTTCACAGTCCAACTCTCACATCCACACATGTCCACTGGAAAAACCATAGCCTTGACTAGACGGACCTTAGTCGGCAAAGCAATGTCTCTGTTTTTGAATATGTTTTTGAATATCTAGGTTGGTCATAACTTTTCTTCCAAGGAGTAGGCGTCTTTTAATTTCATGGCTGCAGTCACCATCTGAAGTGATTTGGGAGTCCCCCAAAATAAAGTCTGACACTGTTTCCATTGTTTCCCCATCTATTTCCCTTGAAGTGATAGCTGTTTGCATCAGATGGCCAAAATACTAGAGTTTCAGCATCAGTCCTTCCAATCAGTATTCAGAGTTGATTTCCCTTAAGGTTGACTGGTTTGTTCTTTTTGGTGTTCAAGGGACTCTCAGGAGTCTTCTCCAGCACTACAGTTCAAAGGCATCAATTCTTTGGTGCTCTGCCTTCCTTTCGGTCCAGCTCTGACAGCTGTGTGTGACCACCGGGAAGACCACAGCCCTGACTACACGGACCTTCATCGGGAGAGTGATGTCGCTGCTTTCCAACACACTGTCTAGGTTCATCATCACTTTCCTGCTGAGAAGCCCTCGTCTTCCGATTTCATGGCTGCAGCCACCATCCACAGCGATTTTCCAGTCCGAGGAGAGGAAATCTGTCACTACTTCTAACTTTTCCCTTTCTACTTGCCATGAAGTAATAGGGCCAGATGCCATGATCTTAGTTGTTGTTGTTGTTTTTAATATTCAATTTTAAGCCAGTTATTCCTGCTTGTAACTCATCTAGCCCAGCATTTCTCATGATGTGCCCAGCGTATAGTTTAAATAAACCGGGTGACAGTGGACAGCCCACAGTATTCCTTTCCTAAGATTACTAAGATTAACATAAAATTATGAACATAACATGTCACTGTGACTGTATTTAATACTAGGAAAACCTTGACTGGAAGTCAAGAATTGTTACCAGAGGTAAAGAGGAGTGTTCTACGATAATAAAGTCACCACAGTATCTCATAGACACAGCGATTATAAATGGATTGTGTCCGTTAGCGAGCCTCAGGTACAGGAAGCAAACAGAAGCAGAGCTAATGGGGACTGCAGTTCATGATCAGAGATGTTTCTCAGGACTCTTCACTCAGCATCGTAGAGAATCTCTAGACAGACCATCAGTAAGTATGTAGATAAACTGTTTCCTGTCTAGCTTTGAGTGACAAATTAAGGGCGTTATATCTAATGAAAGCAGAGTACACCTTCTTCTTAAACATGCACAAAATGTCATCCAGATAAAGCATATATTTGGCCATAATGTATTGGCAATAAATACCTAGAATATTCTCGTTTACATATTAGACAAAGAAGAAATCACAGAAGAAAATAGGAAATATTTTAAATAAATGATCATGAAAATGCAGCATATCAAAATACTTGAGATTCAGCTTGAGCAGTGTGTAGAGGGAAATCCAAATAACCTAATCTGATCCACTTTACTCATATATTGTAGTGTCTACGCTAGAGGAGAACCCTGTACTGGGGCGTCTGTGCTTGTGTTCTGCATATTCTTGAAAAGGCAAAAGAGGAGGCCAAAGAGTAAGAGGATAATCGGAAACGTGAGAGCAAAAATGACTAGAATAGGCGACAAAATGTAAGACGCAACTAGCAAAGGGAAAGGTTGTTTTTATTATCATTAAAATTAAAAATTTTAACAAGATAGGTAGAGATATATGTAGTGATAATAAATTAAAGTATTATAAATTAAAGGAGAGATACACTACAACATTCAAAAGATAATATGATAAATAATTGGTGCCTGAATTTTACAACTTGGAAAGCAGGGAGATATCTCTTTGTAACATAATCTGCTTAAACAGATTCAAGAAAAAATAATACAAATGGCCATGTATATACAAAAATTCACTATATAAATAAACAAAAATCCCCCAATAGAATTCCAGATTCAAATGTTTTTCTCAGAATTTTGACCACTTAAGTAAGATGTAACATAACATATATATTACTATCAATATTTTTACAAAGAAGTGGAAGAAACTGACAAAGAAGCTATTAATATAGCTTCAATGGAAAAAATACAATTCTACTTGTAGACATTATTGCAAGCATTATAAAAATCCTAAAGACTGCACATACATGTTGCTTAAACTAATGAGTAAATTAGAATAAGTCAGACTTAGAAGAGTAAATTAGAATGCAAGATCAACATACAAAGATTACAAGTTTCTTTTGTACCAGCGGTGAACACCCACAGATAAAATTGACATACTATTAAACATAAAATAAATAACCTATAAGGATATATTTGCAATGCAGATAATATAGCCATGATTTTATAGCTTTAAATGAAATATAATCTGTGAAATATGGAATCATTATGTTGTATACCTGAAACAAATATAACATTGCAAATCAGCTGTACTTGAATTTGAAAAAAATTCAATCAAAACCGTAATGCCATTTATAGTAGCATAAAAGTATGATACCCTTAGGCATAAATTCAGCAAAATGTATGCAAAGTTTGCTGAAGATTTAAAAATATTGTTCAGAGAAAATTTGTCATTGTTGTTCACTTGCTCAGTCGTGTCCAACTCTTTGCGACCCCATGGACTGCAGCACGCCAGATTTCCCTGTCCTTCACCGTCTCCCGGAGCTTACTCAAACCTGTGTCCATTGAGTTGGTGATGCCATCCAACCAGATATCTCATCCTCTTTCATTACCTTCAGAGAGAAGAAAGAAGATCTAAATATATGGAGAAATATACAATGTTCATGAATCAGAAATTTGACACTTTCAATGTGTGAGTGCCTCCCAAACCAATCACGTCCATGAGTTTGAAATGAAAATCTCACCAAACTTTTGTGGAAATTTGACTAGTTGATATAAAAAATTTGTGTGAAAGTGCAAATGACTATTGTTAGGAATCAAAAAAAACACAAAATGGCATCACGAATGTGAACAGCGTTGTTACACGAGTAAACGGAAGTTTGTCCTCAAGTTTAAGGGACTGGTGCATTGTGTATACAAAAGGAAACCCTCTAAAAAACTATCAGTATTAACTAGCAGTTAAGAAAGATTGAAGGCCAAAGGAGAAGGGGACGACAGAGGATGAGATGATTTGATGGCATCACTGACTCGATGGACATGAGTTCTGAGCAAGCTCCGGGAGTTGGTGAAGGACAGGGAGGCCTGGCGTGCTGCAGTCCATGGGGTCACAAAGAGTCGGACCTGACTGTGCAACTGAATTGAAGTGAATAAAGTTGAGCTTGTAGCTATTCTATGATCCATCCATTCCTCCCTATACATTAAAAAAAAAAAATTAGATCATAGCATCATGTCCCATCAATTAATGACAAATAGAAGGGGAAACAGTGGAAGCAGTGACAGACTGTGTTTTCTTGGGCTCCCGGAGCTCACTCAGACTCACGGTCCATCGAGTCGGTGATGCCCTCCATGCCTCTCATCCCCTGTCGTCCCCGCTCCTCCCGCCTTCAGTCTTTCCCAGCATCAGGGTCTTTTCCAATGAGTCAGCTCTTCGCATCATGTGGCCAAAGGATTGGAGCTTCAGCATCAGTCCTTCCAATGACTATTCAGGACTGATTTCCTTTAGGATGGACTGGTTGGATCTCCTTATTGTCCAAGGAGTTATGAAACCCATTTAATTGTACACTTATGAGAGCCTCGTTTACTCTGTGCAAATTTCACCTCAGTGAATGAATGAATTTAATTACTTCTCCATTCTTTCCATAATCTAGAACTGTGCATAAAATACAGATACACTACTTCACATTATCTAGTTCTTATATGATAAAATAAATGATACCCAAATGTGTATTTTTCCTGTATTTCAAACTGTTTTTCTTATTTTTTATATCACTTGCCAGTGAAGCTTGGTGAGAAGTGAATTTGCATTTTATATGTACTCTTTATTAATACAAATTCTTCTCTTTGTGCCACTTACCTTTCTAAAATGTGAATTCCATTTGGCTTTAATATTGTTACTCTGTTTGCTGTGTGTTAGGTTGCTTCAGTCATGTCCTATTCTTTGTGACCCCACGAACTCTAGACTGCCAGGCTCCTCTGTCCCTGGGATTCTCCAGGCAAGCATATTGGAGTGGGTTGCCATTTCTTCCTTTAGGGGATCTTCCTGCCCCAAGGATCGAACCTGCATCTCTTCAATCTCCTGCATTGACCGCTAGCACCACTGGGGAGCCTTGCTCTGTTTGCTAATGCACTTCTTAACTCTTTATTTCTAATTCTTCCACATTTTTTAGTTTTAGGGTTATCTCTTGAAAACAAGTTTTGCTTGAGCTTAATTTATTTTATAATTTGGTTGATCATTTTGCATTTGTTTTCATTACTGTTCATTTGAATTATTATCTTCTATTGTGATTTATTTTTATTAGACACTATTTTTTTTCTATTTTGGCTTCTACTGGTTTCAAAGGTACAATCCTAACTATTAAACCAAAATATATTTACAAGTTAATTTTTTTTCCTATCAACATTAAGCATAAAATAATCTTTACTGTTCTTCTAATACAGAAGACCCCAGTGTCTTCTCACTTGTTGACCCTGTTTTCTTCCATTCATGTAATATTAGACTCAGTTATTTCAATCAAGGAATTTTATTTATATTTCAATTATTCTTTTCAAGCTTTTATTTGGTGTCTATGGATTATAATTTTGAATAGTATACCTTTTTGCTTTTGAAAAAGTTGGAATCTAACCTGTGTTTCGCAACCTCTGTATTTAAAAAGTGGTTAAATTAACAATGTAGGTGCTGTCCCTCATGGAGACCAAACTTCCAGGGCATTGAATCCATATCTTAAATAATATTAAATTATTTTTCAAGAGTGATTAAACAATTCAAACTGTGTGTAGCTTTTATTTTAGGAGAAAACATGTGCTTGCCAGAGTTACTTATTTCCAAAAATATAAATTGTCTAGAATTTCAGGCCCTATCCATGCAATGCACCAACTGGAAGCTCCAGGGACAAAGGCTGGTGTCCTGCGTGGACCTTGCTCTCCCAGATGTGCACATGCCCCAGACACGCAGCAGACACCACCAGCACAGAACCCCTGTGACTGCCAGCCACGCGGCTTAGAGAAGCCTGGCTACTCACAGGCAGGTGTAAGAAGATGCTGAAGAGGACGCTGTGTGGGAGGAGAGAGGTGGGACTCCACTGAAAAAGCTAACAGCTTAAGAAAGCTCCTCCGCTTGTCTGGTGTTTCTCAGATGGACGCTGAGGATGAGCACCCATCTGCTTTTCTCACTTCAGCGTCACAAATACAGAAATTGATTGCATTCTGAGTCTTAATTTTTTGTTGTTGATTTCATCTCATGTAGATGCGAGGTGGCCAATTAAACCAGAAACAATAATTTTCTCCTATTTTCTGTATAGAGAAAATAAATCTGGCTACCTGTATCGAAGTCTTCAGGGCCCCTCTTGTATCTGGTGGAATGGGGAGGGTGGCTCCAGATCTCCTCTAAGAGGAATTACACATGGATTACATGTTTGCTAACAGAGCTAATATACTAAGTATAGTCTTGTCTATGGATAAAATAAATCACTGTGTATATATCATTAATAAAGACATCTGAAACCTCTCACATTATGTCAAATTACCAGAATTAAGCCGCTTGAGAGAGGGAGGGTGAGCCAATCAAATCTGAATATGCTAAGTGATCATTAGAGCTGGGTGTGATAATTGAAATTTGCTTTGCAGTAATTTCATTAAAAATTCATAACTATGCTGGCCTTTCCTTTCCTTGCTCTGGCATAGTGAGGAGCTTAACCCTGTCGGTGAACGATGCTTCCGATGTGTACACACCGCTGATGACAGAGCTGAAAGCAAGAGGCAAGGGGCAAACGTAAGGCAAAGACAGAAAGAGTATTAGCCAGAATGCCCTCTCTGGCTCCTGAGCTCCCATCCTTTTCAGAGGAGTGTGTGCCTTCCTAACATTCAGTTTTAAACTCCTGGAGAAGTTATTTTTAAAATTTTTAATCTCATAATCCCCTATAAAATGCCTTGTTTAATACTAAACACTTGTAATTATACTAGACAGATTAATTATATAAATTATTTAATCTCTTGTAATGATACATTCATTATCTAGTAAATAATAATTTTTAAAAACGCATGTAGGAGAAAAAATAATTGCCATTAATGTCTTGTCCCCTGGAAGTTTCTGGGAAATTTGAGTGACAGACACACCTTGTAAAGCTCCTAGTGTATATCCATTTATATAGGAGGTCTATGGTGTGTTCTTTCAGAAAGCATCTGATGTCATCTTGTGGTCATCATCAATTTGTGAGTTCATTTCCCAAAACTTTGTGTGTTGATTCTGAGAAATGAATTATGGTTTGAACTCTTCAAAATCCTGGGCGTTCTGTTAGCATGCCTGCATGCTGCTCAGCTGCTTCAGTCCTGTTCAAATCTTTGTGACACTTTGGACTGCAGTCTACCAGGCTCCTCTCTCCATAGGATTATCCAGGCAAGAAAACTGGAGTGAGGTGCCATCCCCTCCTCCAGGGGATCTTTCCCACCCAGGGACTGAACTCCGCTCTCCTGCACTGAAGATGAATTCTTTACCACTGAGCTACCAGGGAAGACCTTGTGTTAGAATAGGCCTGTTAAGTTTAAACTATTCTGACGAATATATTTTCCTTTAAAAATAGGTCCTGTGTATTTGAAGGAAAATTTAACCATATATTTTTAACTCATTTAAGGTTAGCTTACCAAAATATCTATTTGTAAGAACTCTTAGAAATTCAAGAAAGTGCATGAATTTGATTTACCAGCCATTTGAAACTTTCATCTCAAGAAAGGATATCTCTATTTGTTAAGACCAAACCAATTAGAATATGTCATGGTTGGGTTTTTCATAAGTCTTTCACTTGGAAATGTTTTAATATATTCTGAAAAATTTAATATTCATGGTCATTCTCATCTTAAGATTTTCAAAGTTAGAGTCTAGATTTTATAACCATATAGTGTACTAGATATCAGTCTATTCAAATCACCCAAGATACAGATCTTAACAACAATGATGTATTAAAGGAACAATCTTATAATTATGTACCATGGCAAGAAGAGTTGTATCCAATTCTGCATTTCAACATCTCAGACAGGAAGGTGTCTACCTACAATGTGGGCTACCTGGATTTGATTCCTGGGTCGGGAAGATCCCCTGGAGAAGGAAATGGCAACCCACTCCAGTACTCTTGCCTGGAAAATTCTGTGGATGGAGGAGCCTGGTAGGCTTCAGTCCATGGGGTCACAGAGTCAGACACAACTGAGCAACTTCACTTTCACTTTCACTGCATTTCTTAAATAGGCTTTGAAGTGTTACAGTATTCAACAGGTTGATGCTATTCATGAAATAATGCTTCATATCATACCTCTGATTACTCTGTTTAGCTATCAAAGAATAAAAAGAAATATATTTGGCCCAAATCAGGATTCTACTAGTTCACTTTTGGCTTCATATACACTCACATAAAGATATATTTTGAACAACTGATATCTAAGGGCATAGGACCTAAAAGTGGAGACATACTACATTGTATCATAGATTTTACTTCCTAAACAGACATTAGTAATCAAATCATCTTCAGAATTTTCAAGGAGTTGGAGCCAAGAATATCCAATATTCACCAAGCAAAAATTAAACAGAGACTCATCACACTGTTTATTTACTTCATTTATTTTTCAGCTTCTATAAATCTGAGGGAAATGCGCAGAAACCTGCCTATGGGGAAAGCATCTTTCTATGGGTTACTTCCTGAGGGGCACCATGTATTGAGCTGAAAGAAAATCAAATTACTCTCCAACAACCATAGTTAATGTGGTTTTGCAGGACCTAGAAAAAGTCTTCAGTGCCAAGTATGGACTTGGCAGACTCTCTGCAATCATCTGCTCTTCTTGTAATACTCCACCTTCACGGAGGGCTTAAATATTGAGTAACACCTTTCTTCATCCACTCAGTCCAGTTCAGTCACTCAGTCGTGTCCGACTCTTTGCGACCCCATGGACCGCAGCACGCCAGGCCTCCCTGTCCATCACCAACTCCTGGAATTCACCCAAACTCATGTGCATTGAGTCAGTGATGCCATCCATCTATCTCATCCTCTGTCTTCTCCTCCTGCCTTCAGTCTTTCCCAGCATCAGGGTCTTTTCAAATGAGTCAGCTTTTCACATCTGGTGGCCAAAGTGGTTTCAACTTCAACATCAGTCCTTCCAATGAACACTCAGGACTGATGTCCTTTAGAATGGACTGGTTGGATCTCCTTGCAGTCCAAGGGACTCTCAAGAGTCTTCTCCAACACCACAGTTCAAAAGCATCAATTCTTCGGTGCTCAGCTTTCTTTATAGTCCAACTCTCACATCCATATTTGACTACTGGAAAAACCATAGCCTTGACTAGATGGGCCTTTGTCGGCAAAGTAACGTCTCTGCTTTTTAACATTATCCTCCTCCAAATCCACTGGTCCTTGTTCTCAGAACTCTTATATTCCCTCCTCTCTACCACGGAGGGCGCTCTGACCGTGGGTACCACCTGCGCTGTGCGCGTACCACTCCCTCAGTTCCTTCTGGTTCTTATGATGTCTAGCATCATTCGTAACAAGAGAACTACTCCATCGACATGCTCCAGGTGCCCAGCCCAGGTCTTTGAGCTCTGATCCGTATTCAGAGCATCCTTAGTCATTCTGTATCCGCACCTCTTTTCCTCTTGTTCAGCAATAGTTCCAAACACACAAGGGGCTGTTTCCTCATTAAGAAAATCAGGACCACCTGGGAGAAGAGATTTGTCCATCCGTTAATCTTCATCTGCACTTACTTTTCCTTCAGTCAGCTTTTACACTCCCAGGGGTTCTTCCGCCTAGAAAGACTTCTACTCCATTTTAACAAGGACACTTGGTCCTGACATTATCAGTCTGTAGAGCTCTCTTCAGTGCAAACCCCTCAAGTGCATCATGAGCCCCTCAGAAAGGTTCGTTGCGTCTTGCTCATCTTTGTATTCCCTCAGGGCAAAGCAGTGATGATCCCAGTGTTTTTCTAATCATGCATTATGAGGACAAAAGTTTGATATTTAGTGAATGAATGAAGTCAGGGCTTCTTGAGGTCAAGGGAATATTGATGCTCTTTGAGTGGTTCATTTCACCTGGTGTGATGCTTATGCTTCAAGATCTATTATTGAACGCTAATGGCTGGATTTCAAAAGCTAATGCCATCTTTGAAACAATTATCTTCATTCATTGCAGCCTCGCCTGAGTTGCCTTTCTCCAGCTCATAGGCTGCACATTGGATTGCTAACTCTCAAAGTCCTCTGAGGCTTCCCATTGTTCTACTTCAACAGAGGTCTGCCTCGCTTTCTAGAACATCCTGTTTCTCTCTGGAGTTTCTTCTCTCTCTCCTTTCTTCTCTCTAGAGTTTCTTTCTGGGCTCTCTGTTCAAACCTCAAATTCCCTGAAGTTGTCTCAAATTCATACCCCTGGCTTCAATTTCTCCTCTGATTGTACCTGCTAAAACTTCCTCTAACCGCATGAACAGAAAACCTCTAGCTCTCAGTCTATCAAATATGGGCTACGATTCTCCTTGTAAAATCATGCCGTCTGCTCAGTGTCCCATCTTGGTTAGTGATGTCCAACCATTGAAGATAATGGACTCTATTTCTTTCTTGTATTCTGCAAAAGGTCCAGAAGACTCTGCCTTTCAGAAGACATGTACCCACTGACTCCTGCTGTGCTATTTCAGGCCTGGCATGTAAACACTCCCACAACCGTTATTTTGCCCTCTTGCTGTTCCTGGAGTGGGACACTCTGGTGTTCCTGGTGTGTGCCGGTTATTAGCTCATGCTTGTCTTTCTGCCTCAAACTCGTTTCTCTTCTTTTGTCTAATTTTCTTTCACTATTCAGATCAAAGGCCGCATCACCCAAAAAGTCTGTGATAGTTGGCCTCAGTGCACACACAGACACAGCCCATCTCTATTATAAGAACATCTACACAGTCTTTCCTTTCTAGTTAATTTCACAGCCAACGAGGTGACTTCGATCCCAGCTGGCACAGGTATGGGACTGTGAGTTCTAACCCTGCTAAAATCAAGGAAAAATCAGGAAGACTGGTCACTCTATAATGAACTAATTATTTTGTCCATAAAACGCTAACATATTGAACAGATTTGGTTTTCTTTGAAGTTGCTTCTATTGGATACCAAATTAATGTCAAAAGTGGAATGACTGTTTTAATCTACTGCCAATATCTTGTAAATGAAGCTATGCCAATTTTAGAATTCAGTGTTACTTTAAAGTTTTATAATAGCCTCGCAAATAGTTTTCCAAAGACTCAACATGCACTGTGGATAGTCTACTTGGCTTTCCATTTTGCAGTCAGTTTTGCTCCTCTTTGGTGACTCCACAATGATTCCAAAGTTTTCTTATTCCTCTGGCCAAAAGAGGATAGAATTCAGACCCCTTGACCATCAGTGGTACATCAAGTCTTGCTCATGCTCATGAGTTTTGGAAGCCTCGTCAGACCATTTGTGAAGAGGTGGCTTATTTTGGGGGAAAGTGTCAAATAGTGTATAAAGTAAGGGGATGCACGGGGCGAGAGCTGTGCAGCCTGGTGGTCAAGGCTGCAGGCGAGCTTCCTGGTGATCCGGGCCTGCGTCCTCGGGCCTGAGTCGCCGGGACGCCTGGGCCTGCTGTGTCCTGCAGGGTCAGGAATGATGCTGTCTGTGCCTCAGTCACCAGCACAGGTGCGCTGCTGCTCGTTCTGGATGCTGACTAGGTTCACCATCAGGAGAACGGAATCCTCCGTCACCTTGCATGTGTTTGCATGAAGGCCGAAATGAAGACTAAGCTAATGCCCATGAAGGATATCTGGCAGGACCCCCTGCCCTTGAGAGGGGCCAGCGAGCGAGGGCTCTTATCAATAGCAAGCTGTCATCTGCCACCTGGTCCTCCGTAGACCTGGCGGCAGAAAGGCCCCAGAAACAGTTATTTAGATGTCTCCATTACAAATGCTGTATATTTGAGTTATTTTTCCCTTTGGACAATTTCAGCTTAGAGCTGAGTTCTAAATGTATACACATAAGAGACTGTATCTGTAAGAAATAGTCTATCCATAAATTATATCAAGAACACCAAAGCAGTACACATCAGACAATAATTTTCAAATTATTCCTCTCTTAGTTTGAAATCTATGCTATCCAAATACACAGATTTTGTTTGATTTTGTTCTTATTTATTTAAAAATGCTTAGTAAAAGTTGTATCTATTAATGTTGAAGATATATACCATCATGATTTAATACACAGATATATGGTGAGCACATAGATTTCAGGCAATACTAGTCTGAGTAATGCTTAATTAACATCTTCAAACTCCAACAAGTCTTCCTCTGATAGTTTATACAGAGTGCACTGCATTTGGGAAGTTGAAAATGGTTGAAATTGCCCTGATAAATCAGAATTTAAAGAATTACTGTGTTCCGCTCTTGACATAACTGATCCTTTGTCTGTTGGTTTAAGCTGACTGAATGGGCGATGCAGGAAGTCTCTGGAGCTTCATGCTAGAAAAAGCCAAGAGTCTCAGGAAAGAGAACTGAACTCTCTCCAGGGCCGTTTTTTAATTTTATATTTTGGCATGCCACGCAGTGTGTGAAGCCGTCATTCCCCTCCCTGGGAGGGGGCCTTTGCCTCCTGCCTTGGAAGCACAGAGTCTAACCAGCAGGCCCCCAGGGAAGCGCCTCTCCAAGGCCGTTAGTGACTCACAGACAGAGGCAGGCGTGCTAACTTTCCTATATATTATGCATTCAACAGTCAGTCCTCTCCTTGGGTATCACTTGGGCCCTATTCACATTACTGTTGTTCTTTTCATTTTCATTATTGTTGGTCTTTTTTATTTATTTGTATATTTTTAATTGAAAGATAACTGCTTTACAGTGCTGTTTTGGTTTCCACCAAACATCAACATGAATCAGTCACAGGTTTATCCATGTCCCTTACCTCGTGAACATCCCTCCCTGCCCTCCCCCATCCCATCCCTCTAGGTTGTTACAGAACCCTGGTTTGAGTTCTTAAGATTTGTTTTTCTTTCTTTTTGACTTTGTAAGGACATTGGCAGGACTGATGCTGAAGCTGAAACTCCAATCCTTTGGCCATCTGATGTAAAGAACTAACTCATTAGAAAAGACCCTGATGCTGGGAAAGATTGAAGGCAGGAGGAGAAGGGGACGACAGAGGATATGAGGGTTGGATGGCGTCACCGACTCAATGGATGTGAATTTGGGCAAGTCCTGGGTGTTGGTGATGGACAGGGAGGCCTGGCATTCTGCGGTCCATGGGGTCGTAAAGAGTCAGACATGGCTAAATAACTGAACTGAACCGACTGGCTCTCTAGTTGTGCTCATGGGCTCCAGAGTGCTTGGGCTCAGTAGCTGTGGTGCTCTGGCTTAGTTGCTCTGTATCACGTGGGACCTTAGCTCACTGACCAGGGACTGAACATAGGCCTCCTCCATTGTGAGGTGGATTCTTAACCTCTGGACCGCCAGGAAGTCCCTGAGATTTGTTTACAATTTTTTTCTTTTTCTTTAAGATATTTTGCTTTTTTAATAAGCCAGATTGCTGTCTGCATTGCTTGTCATTTCCACAAAAGACAAATATTTTTTTGGAGTCATCATTCAGGAAAGCTGCTATCTGGCTTTACTGGTTTATAACAAGCATGGATATGAATCTTACACCTTGAATGGAGATAAGTCACCTTACTGCCACTTGGGAGGAAAAACCTCCTTTCTCCATGCTTGCCTTTTATGGTGATGAACAGGTTCACAAAGACCACTGATGGGAGGAGAATGGTCCGTACCTGTCTGTCTCTGATAGGCCAGCAGAGTGTGCGGGCTGGTTCCTGAGGCTCTGGAGGGTGGGAAGAGAGAGAGGAAGACCAGGGGAGAGAGAGAGAGAGGGCAGAGGAACTGCAGAGATAAACACCAGATTTCTTGGCAAAATATAGTGGTTTGGGTTATGTCAAGTCTGGAGAAGATAATAGTTTGTTAATGTCATGCATATCAAGAATGTTAATTTTTAAAAAATAAGTACAAAAGGAAGCATTGAAATACTGAATCTCGATGCAAACATTGGTGGTAACTCACAGAAGATGAGGACAATCGACTCACCTTGGAGGCGGCTCCCACAAGGCAGGGAGCAGGTGTGAGCACAGCGTCAGGGTGGAAGAGCAGAAGGTGTAATTTAGATGATGTAGAAGAGGAGTTGGGGGAGAATTTGTTGCTCAGGCAGGTGGCCTTCACAGTTGCACTTTCACACCTGAACAACAATGAAAAAATTGCTTCTTTTTTCAGTGAGACCCATGCCTCCCCATCCCCTGGCCCCCAAGGACAGCGGGTGCCTAACTGCCTGACGGCTCCCTGGCACTCATGGTGCCTCTGTACAGGCAATGTTTGAGGCTGTATCCTGGAGATGCTATGCTCCCAGGGAGAAGGAAAGTTAAGGTTCTTTTAGAGCGTCTTGTTTCCGATTTTGGAAAAGCCATCAGCAGTAGCTTCCATGTATATGATGTAGCCTAAGTTGCAACAAAGTCATAATCACATCCAATATGGGAGCCAGTGGACATGAGTTTGAGTAAACTCTGGGAGTTGGCAGTGGACACGGATGCCTGGTGTGCTGCAGTCCATGGCGTTGCAAAGATCCGGACATGACTGGGAGACTGAACTGAGCTGAACTGATAGGGGTCCTACGTCCTGGTCCTTTAAGGAGCGTGAAGCCTTATGTCCACATCCCACAGCAGTTTTGAGGGTCCCCATCAATACATCATGTAGGCTGGTGAATAAGACAAGGTTCCTACTCTCAAGATGCTCAGGTATTTGCAGACACCAGCCAGATAAATATGGCCTGGCAGAGGAGAGGTACATCCCGTAACTCAGAGCAGGCCATTCTGCTCCGCTTAGTGTCGACCGCCCCCAACCTCTTTCTCTGACTCTCCCTCCTGGTGAGAGTCCGCCAGGGCTTCCGCTGTGCCCCAGCTAGGACAAAGTGCAGTCCTGGGGCGGCAATGCTGTGGGGCATTTTTCCTCCAACTTACACTGTGTGGGGTGCTCAGCAGGGAACTGGGCAGGACTTACTTCCTCACCAATTCTCCCATCCCCAAAGTCTTTGCTTATTTTTCTGTTTTTAATTTGTGTAATTGGTGCCATAAGCGCGCATTTTCCCCCTTCCAAGGGTCCTGTGACAATCAAATGACAGGCCATCCTGAAGACACCTAGGAAGCAGGTGCAGGAGAAGTATCAAATTGCAAAAAGGACTGGGGCTTCCGCACAGGCACTGTGATCTTCACAGAGGACGTTTCAGCTCTAAACAGTAGTGCGCACCTCACAGTGTGGCTGTGTGGACTAATTCAGATCGATCATTGAAGAACCTAGCACGGTGCCTGGCCGGGACTAATCGCTGCCTGATTGCTGACTGCGACTCTTTTCTCTGACTTCCCTGGTGGCTCAGTGGAAAGGAATCTTCCTGCTAGAGCAGGAGGCACAGGAGTAGGGCTTATCTCTGGGTTGGGAAGATCCCCTGGAGAAGGGACGACAGCCCTTTCCAATGTTCTTGCCTGGAGCACCCCACGGAGGGAGGAGTCTGGAGGGCTATAGTCCATGGGGTTGCAAAGAGTCGGACATAACAGAACACATACTGTTTTCCTTATTTATCCATGTGATTTTCTTATTCCCAGATACGCTAAAATTTTACCTGCTAACACAGCCCCTGGATAACAGAGCCAACTATAATCAAATCTGAAAGGAAAAAAAAATGGGACTGAGTGCACCATTGCTTTTCTTCTTGAGTTTATTCCAAAGCCATTTTGTCATAATAAATGTCCTCCTAGAATATTTCATTTCTTTTTCTTTTTTTTTTTACTTTCAGCAATAATATGCTTTCATTGTGGGAAATATTTTCAGAACTAGTTCTTACAATTTTTTTCCTATTAGGAGACCTATTGGTTTTCACTAATTATATCTGGTTATTAAATTTCTTGGAAGATATTTCAATGGTCACTATTTCAACTCTACCATAGTGATGTTACTATTCCCTTATTTCTGTACTTAGATCTTTTCAAATTTTCTATTAAAAATGCTACAATAAAAATCATTGACTAGAAACCCTTTCCGGATTATTTTCATTGAATACCTTGTTTGTTGATCACTTACTCAGTGGTGTCCAACTCTTTGTGGCCCCATGGACTGCAGCACGCCAGGCCTCCCTGTCCGTCACCAACTGCCGGAGCATGCTCAAACTCATGTCCATTGAGCAGATGACGCCATCCAGCCATCTCATCCTCTGTCACCCCCTTCTGCATTTGATCTATCCCAGCAACAGGGTCTTTTCAATGAGTCAGTTTTGTGCATCAGGTGGCCAAAGTATTGGAGTTTCAGTTTCAGCATCAGTCCTTTCAATGAATATTCAGGACTGATTTTCTTTAGGATGGACTGGTTTGATTTCCTTGCAGTCCAAGGGACTCTCAAGAGTCTTTTCCCACACCACAGTTCAAAAGCATCAGTTCTTTAGTGTGCAGCCTTTTTTATGGTTCAACTCACATATACATGCATGACTACTAGAAAATCCATAGCTTTGATGATAGGAACCTTTGTTTGCAAAATAATGTCTCTGCTTTTTAATATGCCATCTAGGTTTGTCTAGAATATCTTTCTGGAAAAGAAATTACTGCTTTTACTTGTAAATGAAATAAATTTATATATATATAAATTTCTGGATACATTGTTAAATTGATTTTAAGGATGGTTGTATCAATTGTTACACCAACAGTTTCTAAAAGAAACTGCCAAACCCCTTCTAGTACTGAGTACTATAATGTTCATACATTATTACTTCGACATGTTGATGTTTTATTTTTGTTTTGATTTATTTTATCACTAGCAATATCAAACTAACTTCATGTTTATTACTAGTTTTACTTTCTCTTCTGTAAAATGTATTTTCATTGTATTTCCTCCATTTTACATTGAGATTTTAATGATGATCTTGTAGCTGACTAATAGCTTTTGTGTATTAAGGGTGTTTCTTTGTCATATGTGTTACTGAGATGTCTTCCTAGTTTTCTCTTTGAATTTATTGTTGCTACATACATAGGTGTCTCAAATTTAGTCTCCACTTTCTGAGAAATATTACTTATTTTCTTCCTTTGAAAATGTTTCCTCATCAAGAGATCAGATGATTACTTGACTCTATTCCTTTAGTTTATATGATTTAATTTTTATGTATTTCTCTATAATTTAAGTACACTGAACTGAACTAAACTGTATTTAATGAGGCAAAGGTATATGTCACTTAAAATTAAACCAAAAACACAAATAACCCTGTATATCTTTTATGTCTCATTCACGTGAAAGGGTAAACACTTTCAACGTTGTAATCATCCAGCTCTGTGCTCTGAATGGTTAATTCCAAATTGGGCTTTGTAAGTGTGTTGTTCGTGTATGTAGCCCTCAGGAATCATTCAAAAGTCCACATGTTCGATTGTTTCCTGAGGTCCGATGCATTCGCCATCCAAGTGCCCTCAAATTAAAATATAAGCTTCAGCTTGACTTCTGAGCATCGGTCCTGCTGCTCTTCCGACAGCTGCCTCTGTGACCCAGACACGTGCCTCGGATGCGGCTTCTCCTCAGAATGTGCCTTCTAGCCCATACCACCTCATCAATAAGCTAATGCTGTCAATCAATGAGAAAGATTTGCAGGACATCTTAATTAAAGAAACGACCGCTAATACAAATCACGTTTCCAGTGTATTGATGGAGCGTAGGGGTGCTGCTGGACGGCCGTGGGCAGTCATCAGTGGGCAGGGACCGAGTCTCTTCCTCACCTCCTGGTGTTTGCTCCCAGACAGACAGGGGAATGTTTAGAGGATCAGGGTGAGCTCAGATACACATTCATAGGAGGGCAGAGTCTCCAACAGATTTATTATTATTGATAGTTTCTTTATCTTTTTCCTGTTACGGTGTTGCTCAATAATTTAGAATTTGCTTTCCCTTCTTTTTCAAAACTCAGACATTAATATAGACTTTCTTATCTACCAAAATAGCCAAATAATAAAGCAAGTTTGCAGTTTGACTTGAAAAGCTCATTTTAGTCCTCTTAGCATTATGTGATGATAGCTTTCTTAATGAACCAAACGAATGTGTCATTAGAAGCTTCACGACCCTTTGTTATTCATATGAGAGCCTGTTTTAAGCTGTACCTGCCCATCAAGTGAGAAAGATGCACCATCTCAGAGGAAAGATTTAAAAATCAACCAGCTAAAGATAAATAGGGGTGAGGCTTGGGATGAATGGGAAAAGGGGAGGCAGCCAGACGGAGGTGGGGGAGACTCGGGAGGGAAGGAAAAGAGGCAGACACAACGAGAGGCCCTCTGTCCTTCGGCAGGACACGGCTGCCATCGCAAGTCGATAGCCAGGGTCCCCGAGTGGCTTCCTCCGAGACGCGGCTTAAAGAGGCGTCCATCTGTGCTGTCAGCGGTATTCAGCGGAGAGCTAATGGACCATCAGAGATCAATATGCAAGCCTGCGCGCTGTAATGTCTAAAACCCACTCCTCCAACAGTCTCTCTTGGCCAGAAGTAGCAGCTGATGTTAAATAACCCATTTCTAACCACCGCTCAGAAAGGCACAGATGCTGTGGAGAGAGGTGTATTTCTCTTCCTCCTGGTTCTTTAACTGTGGGAGAAGACGTTCTTTCCCTGGAAGCTGGAGGGGGCTCAGAAGGACAGTGCGGTGGCCGCTGGGCCATGCTGTCTTATTTCCATGTCAGGGTTTTACCAAAGTCAAGACATCCTCCCTGGCGGCCCTGTCATGGAGAGCTGTGTAGGAATGAGCACTGGAAACCCAGGTCCGAGCTGAGACTGGTCCAGCCCCTCTGAGGCAGCACTGTTGTCTGAACAAGGGTGTTGGGAACACTCTAAATAGAGCAAGAGTTTAGAAAAATGTCTTCAGTTTGTAGGAAAGTCATCATGACTTAGAAGATGTTAATGAGAGCATAACTCTGATAATCAATTAAGTCATCTTGACCTTGGGTGGGACAGAAACAGTAGAAAAATTTAGGATATGTGTGTGTGACATTGCACAGACGTTAGGTGTGTGCAATCAGGTGCCTTGTCATAGGTTATTTTTTGAGTGCCTAGGTGACCTTGTTGTGAAAACTGTGGGAGACAGTGCTCTGTCTCTGCCCATCCACAGACTGGTAAGGAGGGAATGGGGAAGGAAGCTGTATTCAGTGCTATCTTCCCCTCTTTTTCTTCCTCGAGGAATTAAAGGAAAATGAATCTGAGGTTAGGAGCATAGCAACCATTCACATACTCTGTTGCTAATTCAAATTGAGCTGAAGCTCATTTCTTTATTTGATAGAAAAATAGAAGGACTGCTGAGCATTCTCCCTGCGGCTTCTGTTGCTAGTTTGCTCTGCAAATGAGAAATCCAGGGTGGGCGTTTGCAGACTGCTATTTGTAAAGCTATGCACGCACCAGAGCACATCTCCCTGCAGACTTAGAGCTGGAGGGTGAACTCTACCTGTGTGATGAACTGGAAGGAGAAAACTCTGTCTCTAAGGAAATTTCTATACTTTTTGGACACGTATAAAACATCCACTGTATATTTAAAGATTGAATATGCTCAGCAGATCTCCTCTTCAGTGGCGAGATTTAGATCCAAGGCATATATGCCACGTATCAGCAAGCATCTTAGCAGTATGCATGCGCTATTGCCCCCTAATAACACAATAATGCTAACACATTATTAATTAATGTGTTAATTAATGAACATTATTGTGTTATTAATGTCTTATTAATAAACACATTAATAATAATAACACATGAACATTCAGGGTAAATCTATAGCCATTGCCAGCTGGTGCTTGGGAGTGGTATGCATACATGAATCCTCTCTTATCCAAAGCCTGTGGGCAGGAGGGATCGATTGAGTATTTGAAGATGGAGGTTTGGAACTGGTTCAGTCATATCAAGAGACCTTATTATTCTATCATTTCCTTTTATAGGACATCATACTCTCTTCAAAATGACATTTGGGTACCCAAGTGACAAGGTTCTAGGGTGAATATATACATTTCAACCTGTTAGGCTCAGAAGAGAGGCAGGGATGTGTTTGATAAACACGTCTTGTCTCCACGCTGAGTGTGTTCCTGTGCAGTCGTTCAGTGGTGTTGGACTCTACATGATCCCTTGAGCTGTAGCCCCCATAGACTCCTCTGTCCATGAGATTCTCAGCAAGACTATTGGAGTGGGTTGCCAGCTTCTCCTCCAGGGTGACTCCACAAAGTTCCCCAGGAGTCAAGGAGCTTGAAGCTCACAGCATCTGAACACTCACCTCCTTTCTATAGCAGCTCTTCTTTTGGGTTCAGTCCATGATGACACAGCCTGGATGTGATCACAAGGGGCTGTTGACAAGGGCAGATGCGCCCAAGGGGGACATCTTTGTCCCCTCCTCACTAACCCTCAGGTCGCAGAGGGAGGGGCTGGGAAAGGGCAAGTGGCATTCAGGAGTTAAACTGCTTACCGGGAGCGACAGCTGTGGTGGCTTAGATGCCATGTCGGGTCTGACTCTAGCGACCCCGTGGGCCGCAGCCCGCCAGGCTCCTCTGTCCATGGGATTCTCCAGGCAAGGATACTGGAGTGGGCTGCCATTTCTTTCTCGAGGGGATCTTCCAACACAAGGATCGAGCCTGGGTCTCCTGCACTGCAGGAGAATTCTTTACTGTCTTAGCTACAAGGGAAGCCCAATAGCAGCTCTAATCACACCTAGACTTCTGCCCAAATTTCAAATTTAGAAATGCCATTTCATGGGTAGGTGTTTCCTGCTAGACGTGGCGGCCTTCGCATATCAGCATCGTTTTTGTTGCTTTCAACATTCAGTTTGAATAAGTATCTCCAAAGAGGGAAAACTGAGCAGAAGAAATGAAAATGTTCCTTGATCCTTGAAAACAAGTCATCCCTGATCTTTTCAGCCCATGAAGTGTGAAGGTGGATGTGGTAAACGCGGTTCTGCTCTTCCGGGAGGTTCAGGAAAGTGACCAGCCCTGTGAGTGGGTTATGCTGCTCTTTCATTCTTCAGATCTGCAACACTGAGGGCCAAGCTTGTCTTCAGCCTGTGAATGAGGCCAGCAGACCACGCTGAGCAGGATGTGTCCAGTGTCCAGAGTGAGGCGCCTCGGGAAAGTAAAGACTGAGCCTTGTCCTCACCTTCAACTCTGCCCCAGACATGGAAGGTGGAGTTGAAGACGTCTTCTTATTCCTTACAGCCCGAGTATCCCACCATTTAAAATGTGCATAGTGGTAATAATCACTATCAGCATGGTCCATAAAGAAAATATATTTACTCTTATGTTAGTACATAATTAATAGCTGCAATTTATGTGTGTATATACATAAACACACACACATCACGTTGAGCTTTTCATAAGAAGCATATCATTTAAATGCAAATTGCTATTACTGTTTTGTAAATAATTCAAGAATGAATAATGCCTGTCATAGGAAAAAATATATATATATATATAGTTCCCTTAATGTATTTTGTAACCTGCAATAACTAAGGTGTGTATATAATTTGTGTTTACATTGGATGGTCCTTTCCTTATGATTTCTGTTATTAAATACAAACTGTAATTTGGTATGGGATAATTGGATGATAATTTATTTCAGGCCACTTGAGTCCTAAAAGTACAGCTAAAGAGACCAGCTGCAGGTTCCAGATGAAACAGCAAACAAGCCACGGGCTGGCAGCGGTGGAGAGCGCTGATGGCCTGCTGCACGTGATCCCGCTCTTACGAGGGGTTGAAAAGAGTGTCGTGCATGTTTCCAAACCTCAGCTCTCTGAGGGTGTCCTGCCTGGGGTGAGAGCCCCATGACTTTGTGTTCAAGGCAGAAAACATCAAGCTAGGGGGTCTGAGATCTGTCTCCACTCCTGCTGGGCAGATCATGTTATCAGGAGTAGAACTGACCAATAAATCAATCACCGATCAATAAACAAATACAGAGAAACTCACCGTCAGATTCATTTATAAAGCACCATATAACTAGCTTGACTACTCGCCCATGGCAGGAATAAGTACCTGGAAGCCATGCTAAAATGGCTGTGTTGCCAAGGAGATGTAGCTCTTAGAAAACCCAGCGGGGAACGCCCGTAGGCCGGTGCCCGAGCTGGTCCTTATTCATCAAACCTGGCAGCCCGATGGACTCATGCTCACTCTGAGCCCACACGGAGAAGCCCAGGCCACTGTGCTGTTCTGCGCAGCGATACATGCTTTGTACCCTTGCTTATCTTCCCGTCAGAAGACAACCCCCAGGCAGAGTTCTCAGGCACGTGCCAAGCCTCGTTCTTGGGAGAATGTGAGCCTCTCTGGAGGATTAAATAATTGTTTCTCGTAGGACTCCGCCACACGCACGCACACATCCCAGAGACTCAGGTACGCCTCGGGACACCCCACCACCACCGAGAGCCGTCAGCATCCTGCACCCCGGGATGGCAGGGCCATCATGGTCAGGGCCTGAGCAGGGTTCCCTGAGACCCGCGCCCAGGCCCTGAAGCCCGCCCAGCCTCCTCCAGGGACCTAAGCACAGTCGTGATGCTGCAACAGACAGCAAGCTCGGCCCTGCGTGGACGCGGCCTCCGGGACTCGCGATCGGGTTAGTTCCCCTTGAGTTCTAGGATCCCTTCAATTTCAGGAGACGAAACCAACACAGAGGTTAGGGGACAAGGTCAAGGTCCCTGAGGGCAGCTGACTGTGGGGCAAATAAAGGGAAAGTGTGAAGGTCACTCTGTGGTGTCTGACTCTTTGCGACCCTGTGGAGTGTCCAGTCCATGGCATTCTCCAGGCCAGAATACTGGAGCAGGTAGCTGTTCCCTTCTTCAAGGGATCTTTCTCTCCCTGGGATCAAACCTGGGTCTCCTGCATTGCAGGCAGATTGTTTACCATCTGAGCCATCAGGGAAGCCCAAGAATACTGGAGTGGGGAGCCTGTCTCTTCTCCAGAGGATCTTCCTGACCCAGGAGTCAAAGCCAGGTCTCCTGCATTGCAGGCGGATTCTTTACCAGCTGAGCCACAAGGGAAGGGTCACACAATGATTTCTTAAAAGAGGAACTCTGTTACAAATTCAATGGATTCATCACAGTATTTTAACGAGCCTGGAAAAATACTAAAAATATTGTACACGTTGTTGAAACAGATAAAATGCACACTGGCACACAAATACACACATACAAAATCCCCCGGTATAGCAGAAAGTTATTTTTCAACGTTACTTCACCTTCATTTCAGTTGGCAAAGGCAAACAGAGAGATCATACAGGTCAGCCAGTGTCTGGAAATGTATTTCTACCTTTTGTCTATTGTTTAAGCACTTGAAAAGAGGGTTCACGTGTTTTCAGGGGTTTTATTTTGTGAATAAAATGTATAATTGAACACCATGAATGAAGATTTCCTAAATACCAGTGTGTGGCCTGCTCATTGCCAAGGAAAGGTGTGGACAGTGAGATTCCTAAAGAAAACCTCCTCTAATGACTCTGCCAAGGGGTCCACACGTGACCAAGCATGTTGGCCTGGAGCACAGGCCAGCACCGCATGCTCTGGACGAGGGGGCTGAGAGCTGAGACGTTCCCGAGCCAGCGGGCGGCAGTGCCAGCTCCCGGCCCAGGCGCCTGTGCCTCCAAAACAAGGCCAGCTTTCACTAAGAGGGCACCCTTTCCTGGGAGCATCTGAAGAACAGAGATGCCCTCTCTGCTGGGCCAGCTAGGCAGGTGGGGGAGGGGATCACACACGTGTTCTACAAGAACACGGTCCGTCTTTTCATTCTCTGTGTGGTTGCTACAGCTTCTGCCTGGAAGAGAGACGGAGTGATGGAGTGCTCCAGAGGGGAGAGTGGGATTCGGCCTCTGGCCCCGCTGTTGGACCGGCGGCACATTTTGCCAGGCAGCCGCTATGGGGTTTCTCTGGTAGCTGTGGGTGACGGGGAGAGAAAGGGTGTCAAGCCTGGTCAGCTTCGAGCTCCAGCAGGAGGTGGACATCCGGGGATCCCTTTCTCCATCTCACAGCATCTTCCAGGCCAGCAGTGAAGGATACACAGCTTCTGCTCAGAGACAGGCAGTATCTTCTTCCGAGGACATCCCACAGGCGAGGGGGATGCCCATGGGAAGCCGCGAGGGGTGGTCCTGTGCTTCCAGAGGGAGGCCGTGCTCCCTAGCAGTGCTCCTGACGCTGGACGCTGGCTGCTGCTTGGGGTAGGGGCCCGAAAGGGTTAAATGAAGCTGTCGTCCTGTTCTGTCCGCCTCTTCCCTCCCCTTTTCCATCCCATCTCATCTATTCTAATCTGCTCTCTTCCTTTCTAATGCTTGTTTTGATTTTACCTCTTTCCCATCCTTTGGTCTTTAAAATCATTGCTAAAACCTCAACCCTGGGCAGCACAGATGAAGGCATTTTAATGAATCAGCTCCAGTTCACCCCGAGTCTGGAGGGCTGGGGAGGACCAGCATATCCTGGGACCCTTCCCTGGTCTGTATTCAACTTTTCTGTCCACGTGGCCTGGATGCTCAGGCCCGCAGGTGGGCGGTGCTCTGTCCAGCTGTGTCCCTGGGGGAGGGGTCATTTCATGACCTTCACAGTTCAGCAAGCTGGGCACTTCTGGAACACAGCACCTTCAGACCCCTGCTATTTCAGAACCGCTTTTCTGATGCCTTTTCCTGCAGCCTGTGTTTTCTATACCTGGTGTGTTGGAGTGAGGTGCACATCTAATCAAGATGACCATCTCGATAAAGAGTAACTCATTCTCTGTAAACTGCACACATGACTGTGTCATCTAATGAGGCAGTTCCCTGTACTACACACCGACCATTGGATCAGTTCTGGCAAAAATTGGCATAAGGGAAGGGAAGGAAGGGGTGGTGGTGGAATTGTTCACACTGATGGGGAAAGTGTACCAAATGTGTGTGATTTCTCATGAATTTTGGTATCTCTGCTCATAGATTTTATGAGTGAATTTCAAGAGAGAGAGAACGGTGGGTCTTATTTCAATGTCCAGGCTGAGAAGTGGTCCAAAATCTATTACTCAGAATTGCATCATTGGCTGTTCAGTCACTTAGTCGTGCCTGACTCTCTGTGACCCCATGGACTGCAGCACACCAGGCCTCCCCTGCCCTTCACTGTCCTCCTGGAGCTTGCTCACATTCATCTTCACTGTATCGGTGATGGTGTTTAACCACCTCACACTCTCATCTCTTTCTCCTCCCGCCTTCAATCTTTCCCAGCATCAGGGTCTTTTCCAATGAGTCAGTTCTTCGGATCAGGTGGCCAAAGCACTGGAGTTTCAGCTTCAGTCCTTCTAATGAATATTCAGGGCTGATTTCCTTTAGGATTGACTGGTTTGATCTCCTTGCAGTCCAAGGGCCTCTCAAGAGTCTTCTCCAGCACCCCAATTAGGAAGCACTAATCCTTTGGCATCCAACCCTCTTATATTTAAAGGGATGCTATAATTAAACACAGATATTCAAAGGATAGCAAAATATGACAGGCGACAAAGCAATGTGTCTGTCTTGAGTGGCTGTCCCATGAAATAAAACATCTAGGATCCACCTCCGTGACGAGGAATCTTCCAGCAGTGTTTTAAAGCAGAGCTTTCTCCAGCTGAAGGTTGTAACCTCCCTGCAGCCAGGGCCCAGGGTTTGGTCCGTCCTGGCGTGAGGCGAATGACAGCTTCTCCATGTTCTGAAGTGACTGGCTGAACAAAGCATGGGGGTGTGAGGAGACGCCTCCGCCCCATCCTTCCGGAGAAAGCGGAGCACAGAGAGACCCGGTGTTAGCGTTTCACAAGCTATTTCCTGTGCGGCGTTTCCATTAGTAGCTATTCCACATTTCTCCCAGTCAGAAGCCACACATGTGCTTCTGGTGGTTGTAAACAGATGGGAGGAAGATGAAGATACTTAAAATGATCACAAAACCTCTTCTCTCTCCCAGAAGGCTATGAATAGAGGGGAAAAGCCATTTTTGAATCTTTGATTTAACTCTCTAGAGAAAGGAGGAAAAAAGTCTCCAAATAGTTCCCATTTCCCACATCTTCTTAGAGAAAACTAGTCACACTTTTGCCAACATCGATATTAAATTCAGACTTGTTTCCTTGGCTAAAGCCCCTAGAAACTTCCCTCAGGAAATCATTCCCACAGACGCCCCACCATACAATAAAATACGGGAAACTCCGCAACATTGCGAACAGAAAGAGTCTTCTAGTTGCTTCCAGGGACAGGCGGGAGGGCTAGTTCAAGGGAAAAACCAACAGGAGAGGAGATGGAGCAGCTGGGGCTCACCCAGAACCCCTGAGCCTGTCTGCACAACTTTTCTTGAGAAGCTAGCGAATCCCACCAACTGCAAGTTAGAACCAGGTCACGGCCAGCTGCTGCATCCACTGATGACGGCTTCACACCAACAACTCCAGCTGCCATGCCCAGGGCATATGTGTGAGCAGGGTCTTGGTCCCGAGAAGAACAGAACTTCACTACACACGTGGCTTTGGAGGCACTCTTAGCAGGAACAGAGGACCTGCTTCTCATCAGCTTTCTCTTGAGCTCTGGGTTCACCTGGGCCCTGAGAAGCAGCAGGTGGGACCTTGTGGATTTCACTTTGTCCTCTGATGCCCATCATGCTCCTGAGAGTCACATTCAAGAGGGAAGTGGCCTGACCGCCAGGAGGTGTTGTAGGCCAACCAGACGGTCACTGTGTCATCCGGCACTGAGGCTTGGAGAGAGACCCAAGTCGTGAGCAGTTGGAACTAAACAGGGGCTTGGGTTCACCCCAATCCACAGCCCGATGCATGCAGGGTCCACACACACCATGCATCTTATCGTTCTCCTATCCAGAGGGGAGCAGCACCGGACAACTTCCATAAGACAAAAGGCTCTGAGGCCACAACCATGACGTCCACAAAGCTCCATCCTGGGTTTCAGCATGGGAAAGGCTGACGAGAAAGCTGGGACGCTGCCAAGCTCATGGCTTTAAAGTGGCCTCAGAAGCGTGGGTGTCCCTTGCAGGAAGCAGCAGCTCCTCCACCAGTCAGCAGTCATCTCTGACAAACTGGATGCTAGCCGCGCGCCGGGCACGGGCTTTCCCGGCGGCTCAGCAGTAAAGAATCCACCTGCAGTGCAAGAGAGCTGTGTTCGATCCCTGGGTTGGGAAGATCCCTTGAGGAAGGGAATGCCAACTTGCTCCTGTATTTTTGCCTGGAGAATCCCATGGACAGAGGAGCCTGGTGGGCTCAATCAAGCTCTTGCAAAGAGTCGGACACGACCGAATGACTGAACACCCCCCGACACATGCACGCAACTGCCTGGTACAATCCTGATAAAACTCCAGGCACAGAACTCTGGGCTAAGCCAGGATAGATTTCTTTTTCTTTTTTTTTTTTTTTTTCAGACAGCCAGATGATTCAAAATTAAGGCCATCAGACACTGGTGAGAAAGAAAAATGGTGCTATGTTTAACAGAAAGCACTTAAATGCCACACGTCTCAATAATGTAATATCTCCACAACTGTTTCTGTTTAAAGCTAATAAAAGTAAACACAAGACATCCCCCGTCCTTTCCTATCAAATTTATTACTTTGAGCGACAAAATGACAAAATGATTAGCAGTTAATAAGGCCTTGGCTTAAAAGATTGACTGACATTGCATTACTCATTTAATTTCCGCTTCTCTGAGCTTTTTTTCTCTCTTCCTTCCAGCACGGAGGGAATTAATATTATCACATCAAAGGCTTTCCTTTAAATGGGGAGAAAAATCATTTAAAAGGACACAGGCTGTGATTATTCAAACTAGGTTATTTGCACCTTGTATATATAACAATATCATGGTACAACTTCATCTCACTCAAATTGCTGTCAGTCACTAATAGAAGAAATTTGCTCACATTTTATCAAGCGCCATTGTGCGGCGTCAGGTGGGGGAGGGTCTGAACCGCAAAATCTGATAAGAAGCATATGAACTGAGAGCCAGTCCCGGGCCACGTGACAGAAGACAGATTTCTAGACTAATGCTCAGTATGTAAATTCTTCTCTTCCTGTCTTTCCCCTTTGCCTCTCTCTGCTCTTTGTTTCTCCTCAGTCCCCTGCGTTTTCTTAAAGAACTGACGCCCAGAGATACGTGGCAACCTCCGTGGGATTCAGGATGCAATTAGATGATGCAGCGTTAGCATTCTGCTTCCTTCCCTTCTGAGCCTTGGCAGACAAATTATACCAGGGCTGATTTAATGCCTAAAGACGTATATCATCTTCCTAGACAATCTCTGTATCCGTGGGTGAAATTAGGAATGACCCAATGCTTGGCACAAGTACTGGTCACTGATCTATGAGCATCTACGTCTTGATAGATGGAGGGACTACCTTCTCTAACTGCCATTGCGTTAGAGCATGGAAGACTAACGGCTTGCGTGTCAAAGCTTTATTCTTTCTTCCAAGGAAACGAGGGTAGGGAGTTGCTGACCAGTGGGCGGAGGGCACTGGGAGGGGAACGCTGACTCCCGTGTGAGATGAAGCATTCATCAGCAAAGTCAAGAGGCAGGACTTGGTTACCAAGCCTCCAGGGGGACTAAACCCCAGGGGTCCTGGGCAGGATGGGGCAGGGGCTGACAGTCAGGTAAGATCGGAGCAGCGCCCCCATGTAGAAAGGGTGGGAGAAGAGCCTTGTTAATTCAGGAAACTGCAGAGGGAAATTAGTCCACGCCCTGGCAAAAAGCAGTGTTGCAGACGGTGCCAGGGAGATCAATTTCCCCTGGCCGTGCAGACACGCCGACCACTGACAGGACACTGCTGAGCGGGCTTCATTAAAATGTCCAACTCCTAGGAAATTTTACAAATTTATAACGCTTCCTGTGGATGGGGTCAAGTTCAATGGGCAGGAAAAAGCCTTCACATAGCTCAGGGAATTATTCACGGATTACAATCTCAACAAGTTAGCATTTTTAAGAAAAATTAAGAACGCCATAATTGTCTTTGGGATTACAATACTAAATCACAGAAATGGACCGAAATTGCTTCCTTTCTGGTGCAGATCCCCATGCTTGATAGGCAGCATGTGGAGAAGATGATAGGTCTTGTGCCGGCAGTAAGGTTTTACCCAGATATTGTTCAAATGGTGTCTGGGAATGCGATGGAATGCCTGCCATTATCAAGATGGTGGAGACAGTCTTCCGAGTGGCCCTAGGTCTCAGTTTAAAAGGAGATGGATACATGCCCAGTATTAGAACTGCTGGATCATATGGTACTTCTATTTTCAGCTTTTTGAGGAATCATCATATTGTTCTCCGTAGTGATACATAGATAACGTGGAATGCCACTCTGTCATAAAAATGGAAGTGCGTTGACAGTGACATGGATGGAACTAGAGATCATTATACTAAACAAAGCAAGTCAGAGGAAGACACTTATCACATGATGTCACCCATATGTGGAATATACGACATGATACAATGAACATATCAACAAAACAGCCACACAGACATAAACAGACTTGTGTTACCAAGAAAGAGGAGAGTGAGGGGATAGATCGGAGGCCTGGGGGAGCAGATGCAAGCTGATGTGCATAGGAGGACAAACAACAAGGCCCCGCTGTACAGCACAGGGGCCCGTATCCAGCATCCTGTGATGAGCCGGTCATAAGTGAACATGAAAAAGACCACACACACATGGCTGTAAAGCTGAATCACTTTGCTGTAGCACAGAAACCTACACAGCGTTGTCAGCTCAGCTCAGTTCAGTCACGTCCGGCTCTTTGCGACCCCATGAACCGTAGCACGCCAGGCCTCCCCTGTCCATCACCAACTCCTGGAGTCCACCCAAACCCATGTCCATTGAGTTGGTGACGCCATCCAACCATCTCATCCTCCGTCATACCCTTCTCCTCCTGTGCTCAAGTCTTTCCCAGCATCAGGGTGTTTTCAAATGAGTCAGCTTTTCACATCAGGTGGCCAAAGTACTGGAGTTTCAGCTTCAGCATCAGTCCTTCCAATGAACACCCAGGACTGACCTCCTTTAGAATGGACTGGTTGGATCTTCTTGCAGTCCAAGAGACTCTCAAGAGTCTTCCCAACACCACAGCTCAAAAGCATCAATTCTTCACAATTCTTCAGCACTCAGCTTTCTTTATAGTTCAATCCTCACATCTATACATGACCACTGGAAAAACATAGCCTTGATTAGATGGATCTTTGTTGACAAAGTAATGTCTCTGCTTTTTAATATGCTGTCTAGATTGGTCATAACTTTCCTTCCAAGGAGTAAGCGTCTTTTAATTGGATGGCTGCAATCACCATCTGCAGTGTAGATCAACTGTTTTACAATAAAATTAATAAAAGACATGGAATTGTGGTATAATTGATTTTAAAGCTAAAACAAGATTTCCTTACAGTCTTCTGATTTATTAATACCTCCTGAAAGTTAAAAATATATCATCTTCCCATGGGAACATGTATTTTCCTTTGTGGATCTACCTTCTTTAAGTTTGGGATCACTCTCCCAGAATGTATAAGCTCCAAGTAATGATGCCTTTTAAAGGAACACAGTAATTTGTTTAATATTCTCCTGGCATGCCCATGTCTTGCTCCAGGGTCTTCTGCAGTGATTTACCATGTTAAACACAGGTACTTAACAGGACATCGATAGTCAATCTAGCTTGAAATCAACCCCAGGAGTCATAGGAGAAAGAGGAGATTCTCAGCTCATAAATATTCTGTTCCTGACAATATCCAAAATATATGTGAAACATCTATGACTCAATAGAAAAAAGGTTCAAGTGTTAGTTGCTGCATCTGACTCTTTGTGACCCCATGGACAGTAGCCCATCAGTCTCCCTCTGTTCATGGAATTTTCCAGGCAAGGATACTAGAGTGGGTTATCATTTCCTACTCCAGGGGATCTTCCTGACTCGGGGATCAAATCTGTGTCTTCGCATTGCAGGAGGATTCTTTGCTGTCTGAGCCACCAGAAAGTGAAAGTGAAAGTCACTCAGTCATGTCTGACTCTTTGCAACCCTATGGACTATACAGTCCATGGAATTCCTCTAGGCCAGAATACTGGAGTGGGTAGCCTTTCCCTTCTCCAGGGGGATCTTCTCAACCCAGGGATCAAATCCTCGGGTCTCCTGCAGTGCAGGCAGATTCTTTAACAGCTGAGCCGTAAGGGAAGCCCAAGAATTCTGGAGTGGGTAGCCTATCCTTCTCCAGCTGATCTTCCTGACCCAGGAATTGAACTGGGGTCTCCTGCATTGCAGGCAGACTTTACCAACTGAGCTATCAGGGAAGCCAAGCCACAGGGGAAACCCATAACTCAATAGGAAAAAAAAAAGTAACCCGATTAAGATGCCTGAACAGATATTTCTGTAAAGAAGGCATACAGATGGCTAAAGGTACATGAAAAGGTGCTCAATATCACTAACCATCTGGGAAATGAAAGTCAAAACCACAGTGAGGTATCAGCTCACAGCACTTAGAGTGGTTATTGTTGGGAAGAAAGGACAGCAAAATTCGGATGAGGATGTGAGAAAAACGCTGTTGATGGAAACGTAAACTTGTACATAGTATGGGAAATCCTATGGAGGTTCCTCAAGAAACTGACATTGAAGCTATATATGATCCTGAGCATCCAGAGGCATATTTACCCAAAATAAGTGCAATCAGGCCCTTGAGGAGATAAATACACTCCCATGTCCATTGCAGCATTATTCACAATAACGCAATAACTTGGAAACAACGCAAATGTCCATCAGCTGATGAATAAAGGAAATGTGGTGTGTTTATGCAGTGGAGTATTATTTGTCTTCAAACAGGAAAATGCAGGGAGTGCAGATGGTCCTGGAGGACATTACAGAACATGAAATAAGCTGGCTCCAGAGGGATAGATACTGACTGCTTCTGCTTACACGTGGATTCCAAAACAGTGAGGCTCGGAAGCTGAGGGCAACATCCTGGCCGCCAGTGTCTGTTAGAGGGAGCATGGGCCGCTGGTGGTGGAGAGTATACGTTCCTGTCACGCAAGGTGATGAGGTTCCAGAGATCTTCTGTACGTTGCACAGCCAGGAGTCAATAACACTGTGTTGCACACTTGTCTTTGTGAAGATGGCAGATCTGTTAGTTGGCTTGCCACAAAAACAGAGCAAACAAAAATGACAAAGGGAAACACAACAATTTCTGGAGGTGATGAATGTTCTTATTATCGTGATTGTGGTGACAGTTTCAGGGTGTGTGCAAATGTCCAAAGTCTTCAAATTGTATATTTTAAGTATGTGGAGTGTTTCATGTGTTTATTAGACCTCAATAAAGCTGATAAATCCCCTTCATGGATCACAGCTTGTCGTGGCAAAGGGCCTTGCATAACTCAAGAAAGCTATGAGCCATGCCATGCAGGGCCATGGCAAGGACCCAACAGAAGCAGAAGAGAGTGAGAAGAGGGTGGTGAGAATACACAGAAGAACTGTACAAGAAAGGTCTAATGAGCCGGATAACCACAGTGATGTGGTCACTCACCTAGAGCCTGACCTCCGAGAATCTGAAGTCAAGTGGGATTTAAGAAGCACTACTAAGAACAAAAATAGTGGAGGTGATGGAATTCCAGCTAAGCTATTTAAATCCTAAAAAGATGATACTGTTAGAGTGCTGCACTCAATATGCCAGCAAATTTGGAAAACTCAGCATGGCCACAGAACTGGAAAAGGTCAGTTTTCCTTCCAATTGCAAAGAAAAGCAGTACCAGAGAGTTTACAAATTACTGTACAATTGTGCTCATTTCACATGCTAGTGAGAATTATGCTCAAAATCCCTCAAGCTAGGCTTCAGCAGTATATGAACTGAGAACTCCTAGATGTACAAACTGGATTTACAAAGGGCAGAGGAGCCAGAGAGCAAGTGGCCAACAATTGTTGGATCATGAAGAAAGCAAGGGATTCCAGGAAAACGACTACCTCTGCTTCATTGAGTGCTCCAGATCCTCTGACTGAGTGGATCACAAGAAACTGGAAAATTCTTAGAGAGATGGGAATACCAGACCACCTTACCTATCTCCTGAGAAACCTGTGTGTGGGATAAAAAGCAATAGTTAGAAACAGACATGGAACACCTAGCTGGTTAAAAACTGGGGAAGCAGGACGACAAGGCAGTATATTTTCACTCTGCTTATTTAACTCATATGCAGGGCTGCTGGGTTAGTCCCTCGGTCATGTCTGACTCTTTGAGGCACCATAGATTGTAGCCCATATGCAGAGTACATCATGTGAAATGCCAGGCTGGACGAGTCCCAAGCTGAAATCAAGATTCCTGGGAGAAATATCAACAACCTCAGATATACAGATGATACTACTCTAGTGGTAGAAAGTGAAGAGGAACTAAAGGGCCTCTTTGATGAAGATGAAAGAGGAAAGTGGAAAAGCTGGCTTAAAAACTCAACCTTCAGGAAACTAGAATTATGGCATCTGGTCCTATCCCTTCATGGACAATAGAAGGGGAGAAAGTGGAAACAGTGTCAGACTTTATTTTCTTGGCTCCAAAATCACTGTGGATGGTGACTGCAGCCATGAAATTAAGACGCTTGCTCTTTGGGAGGAAAGCTATGACAAACCTAGACAACATATTAAAAGCAGAGAACCACTTTGCCGGTAAAGATCCAGATAGTCAAAACTGTTTTTTCCACTAGTCATGTAAGGATATGAGAGTTGGATCATAAAGAAGGTTGCTCGCTGAAGAATTGATGCTTTTGAATTGTGGTATTAGAGACTTTGAGAGTCCCTTGGACTGCAAGGAGATCAAACCAGTCCATCTTAAAGGAAACCAACCCTGAATATTGATTGGAAGGACTGATGCTGAAGTTGAAGCTCCAGTACTTCGGCAATGTGATATGAGTGCTAAGTGACTTCAGCCGTGTCGAATTCTTTGTGACACTATGGACTGCAGCCCACCAGGCTCCTCTGTTCATGGGCTTCTCCAGGCAAGAAGGCTGGAGTGGGGTGCCAGTTTCTTCTCCAGGGGACCTTCCCCACCCAGGAATCAAACCCATCTCTCCTATGGGTCCCGCCGTTGGCAGGCATGTTCTTTGCCACTAGTCCCACAAAGAGTTGACTCTGGAAAAGACATTGATGCTGAGAAAGACTGAGGGCAAAAGGAGAAGAGGGCAGCAGGTGATGAGATGGTTAGAGAGCATCACCAACTCAGTGGACATGGAGTTTGCACAAACCCAGGAAACAGCTGAGGACGGAGTTCTGGTGTGCTTAGCTGCTGTAGCTGCAGCATGAAAGTCAAAGACGCTTGCTCTTTGGGAGGAAAGCTATGACAAACCTAGACAGCATATTAAAAAGCAGAGACTGCAGCCCGCCTGCAGTCTTCCTGCCTGGAGAAGACCATGAACAGAGTGAGCCTGGCGGGCTGCTGATAGAGTCGTGAAGAGTCTGACATGCTGTTACCGACTGAACAGCAACAACAACGAGGCTGTTACAGAGAACAGGCTTCTTCAGCGCACTCGCGGCTCATGAAACTGCAGAGATGCTTGCAGTAGCTACCGTTCCCGTAGCAATGGAACAGGAGCCAATAATCCATGACTTTAATTATGATCATTTAAATAATGTTTAATTTCATCAAAATGAAAAACATGATATCCAAGCATATATATATATATAAAATACACCTTAAGTCTTGATAATCTATTGGCTCAGTTTTTATTCCTTAAGATTTCAGACACCTGTCTTGACACCTATTAACTATAATATAAATCTTGCATCTCTCTGATTTTTAGTAAGTTCTGTGTTATTGAAGAAACCAGATCTCTGCAAGTCTCCCGCCTGTTACAGCAGCAACTTGCAGTCCACGGCCAACGTCTGCGTGCAACTTTATAAGACACAGAACGAGGAAGCAATCATGTTTCATGGATAAGAAGAAATAAATGAAAATACAGCATTCGCGATTTTGAATAAAAGCGAGTGAAACCTCTTCAATTGATCACGCCTTCGGGCCCGGGGGACACTGCCCGAGGCTCCCCAGCCGCACTTCTTGCTCCTGGGGGCAGCAGGAGGTGGCCCCCTTCCCTTCCCTCCACCCCACCCCCGCTCAGGCCGAGGGCAGCAGGCTGAAGGTGCAGCTTTACCAGGCATTGCTCCTGGAAACTGAGAGCGGTTCTCAGGCTGTGAACACCTGGGACAGGTGGTCTCTTTGCCAAACTCTGAAGAGTAGGATTTAAAGGTAACATTTTGAAAGGGAAGACAGCTGCAGGAGAGAGACTCCGGGAGGGCGTCCTGGAGTGGGGTCTGTAAAGGAGGACAGTGAAGGAGGGAAGGCCCTGATCAAGGAGAAAGCCATGGAGATCTTCCAGCCTGACTTGACCTTGCGTGTGGTTTATCAAGTCGTCTGGAAGGGAAACAATGCAGTTGGAAGCACTCTCTTCCAGAGAGTAGAGGCTGGAAAGTCTGGTGGGAGAGGGTATCCTCAAGGGTGATAAATCACACATTGCCACCCTTGCTTAGTGTTTAAAATGTTGTTTAAATGAGTGATGTTTGCAGCTGCCATGTTAGTAGTCTTTCAGGGAATAAGTGGCAGAAGATTAAAAAGAACACGATTCATAAAGAAGGCACATAATGAGAGAGTGGTTAATATCTCAGGTAATAATTTCTCTAGCTTTCTGGATAGTCAACTGTTCTAGAAACTCACACCCAGTAACTCGTAAATCTCCTAGCCTGAGTCATGATAACGGCAAGAGACAGTAGGTAACAACTGCTGAACAAGTGAAAAAAAAAAAAGAGCTTTGTGGCCAATTAAACACACCCAGCTTTTTTGAGCATCACCAGAAACAGTGCTGGAAACCATTGAGGGTTACCATGGCCTAGATCTGTTTCCTGGGGGTATCACAAAAGTGTTGATCAAGGATCTTTTCTCTTGAGCCAGCTCCCCGGAGACCTCCTCCCTGCTCTTCCATTAGCTGATTTGCTCTCACCTGCCACCCCAGTGAACGCTAATCAATGCACTCCAGCCACACAGTGGGCTGGCTTGTCCTGCAGCCGCGACTGTTCCCCCGGACCCACAGGCATTTCCCGGTCTTTAAGCTGTCATGTGGTCCCTGGGCATCCAATCTGTTAAATGAATTAGCCCTCGACTGTTCTCTGCAGCCTGCCTGCGCTGCTCTGGCATTTTCTAGCATGGGTCCCCATCCATTACCGAGGCGTGGCCGATCCTCGCGCCGTAAATCATCGGGACACGGCTGCCCTTTCTCCCTCCCAGGCCTGGCAGTCCCCTTGCTCCCCTGCGTTTGCGCCAGCGCAGCCTCGAGGAGGCTGTCTGGGGTCCGTGCTGTGTTTGGGCTTAACTGAATTAATCTCGTTGTTTCTTTTTCTCTGCATCTCAGACAGACCTTAGATGCAGAGGGTCTTTACAAGTAGCCTTAAGCTCTAGTATGGGGTATTTCAAATATAAGTCCCAAGTCCGTAAATGCGTGATGACTACATCTCACATCGGTAAGGGATGCGTTATTCTCATCACTCACAAGCTAGATGTGCAAAGGCAGGTGTGAAACTAAACCTGAGAGAAGGCACTAATAAAGGGGCTCTGTTCCATGCAGAGAGCCGGCTCGCTGGCCTTCGCCTCCCAGCTACAGGCTCCAGAGCCCGTCAGTGTGCGATCCCACTGTCACCTCGACGTGCATTCTCACGAGCTCCTGCAGGCACAGGCTGACCCACTGTGCTGGAAATGCAAGCTCCTTTCATTCTGCATTCATTCTGGGCCAGTCTCTCTCCTGAACTCGATGCACTGACCTGGGCCTCCTGCTTGAGCTCCCACTCCCCCTCCCCAAGGCAGGCAAGCCTATTTTGCACATTTTACAGATGGCAACACTGAGGCTAGGAGGGGTCTGAGGCTGATCCAAGGGCTGGAGTGGAAGCTTGTCCTGCAGCTGGTTGCAGAGGCTCTGGTATAAACCCTGTTTACACAGAGAAGATGCCAGAATGAGTTACATGTGGAATGACAACAGCCCAGCGAGCTGGCTTGCTGCATCTGTGTTGTTCATAGAAGTCTCTCTTCACTACCTGTAGCTTGAGTCAGGTTCCAAATGCTTTGGTTGTAATCTGGATACTGTACGTCCTTTTCATTTCGTGTTCATTCATTCGCTTGCCATGCGTCAGTCAGCAATGAGGCCTTGGTTGGGAGTATGGAATGGAAAGAAAATATGTTGCCCCAAACGCACAGTCACCACCCCTCTGGTCGCGTGACGTGGTGGAATGTAGGGTCCCGAGCTGCAGCGCACGATGGCTTGCGGGCGGGGTGGGGGTGGGGGGCCATGTCCCCTGGGCTGGGGAACCTTGCTCTTGCTTGAAGCAGCAGAAGGAAGCAAGGTTTAGAGAATGGTGTGAGCCCCAGGAACAAGATCAGACAGAGCTGTGAGGCCAAGCATTTCACCACAGCAAGATCCCTGTGCTACAATGTGGGGCGGGATCCTTACACTACCTTTAAGGAAAATATCTATTATGACTGAAAGAGCCCGTAGGAGGGTCTCTGAAGCTTCCAGACTGACCAGCCTGGAGCTGCCCTGGAGTAAGCAGTGGGCTGCTGATGGAGAAGGAGGGGGCGGGACAGAGAGCTTGCCAAGACAGGGAGCCTGGACCCCACACTGTCCAAGGGGGACTGCGTGTGACTGGATGAAACTTTGCGAGAGGGTCCTCTGGGGACTCAGCAAGGTCTGCATGGAAGGCATACACACGTCACACACACGCACACGAGTATACACACAGGTTCACATAAGTGTGAGCATATACACCAGCTGTGAGCACACAAGGGCAAACACACGTGCATGCACACAATGGCTCACACCCACGCTGCACAAGCACTCGCACACGCAAACCCTCACAAGCTGGTCACATGGTGCACGGGGAAGATGCCCAGAAGAAACTCGGAGCTGCTGTGGTTCTGATGTAGAGAAGGTTCCAAGCCCCTCCACTGATGGGCGTCCCCAGGAGAGAGAAGGAGGGCTGCGCGTGCTTCCCCACCTGCTTCTGGAGTTTCTTGTTTCACTTCTTTGTGGGGGCAGCTGTCCTCGCTGGCGCTGGTTCACCGACCCGACAGTCCACAGCTCTGCAACTGGTTCTTTTCTGTCATTTTCATCCGCGTGAAATTACTGTCCAACTTCACATACCCAGGGCATATAAGCCCTGAAGTAACAAACCCCTGTAAATCGAGAAACAGGAGCGCCAGCTCAGCTCCCACCTGGAATGGCTTGTGTCATGCTGGGGCTCCATGATTGCACCTTGTTTTAAATTCATATGTAGTCATTTCATAAAAGTAGTGTATATTTATACTGATAAATTTATCAATAGAAAAAAGATACCACACCAAGATATAAAAATTACCTGCCAAAGTCATGATTTACGCCAGTTTTGAGGCTTCTCCTCTATTATTCATGTGCGTAGGACTTTTTATTTCATCTTGACATTTACTTCACATTATAAAAATGTGCCCCTCTCTGCGATGTCTTCATCTGAGCAGCAGGTAGGCAGGAGTGGACTGAAGTCGGGGCTTCGAGTCTTGACGGGCGTCCGTCAGACGCGGCCGTGCCGAGCAGCCAGCCGTCATGCGGGCAGGTCTCAGAGGCCAGCTGAGCCCCGCGAGGGCACGGATCCCCACAGAAGCCCCCAGCTCCTCGGGAAGAAATGATCCAGCTGCTTTCCTGATGGGAAGCAGGGCTGTTTTCAGTTGACTGGAGCATGTCGGCCTGAAAGCTCGAAGGCAGTGTGAAACCATTAACATTAAATTGGAAGAATGAGTGGTTTGAGCACCGAGAAGCTGGCTGGAGGGGAAGACGCAAAAGACCTGGAGAGGGCGGTGTCTGTTCCGACTCCTGTTTCCCACGTGAAGCTTCAGCAGTGACTCCAAGTTCAAAGATGTGAGGAAGCGCACGTGGCGCTGAGAGAGTCCTGCCAGGCCAGGCCAGGCCAGGGCAGCGAGGCAGGCCGCTGGGCTCTGCCTGCAGGGCGGGCAGGGTGGGGCAGGGGCTGGCGGAGGGCTGAGAAGGAGGCGCCTGGCACGTGGACACGGAGGAGTCCCCGGCGGGTGCAGGCAGAGAAGCCCACGCCTCCAAGCGCTGATGGCGCTGTTCTGGGGACCGCAGTCCCATCCGTCCGATCACAACCACGGCATCTCGTCTTTCTTACCTGAGCTCTATCCCCTGATGTCTTTGGGTACCAAAGCCCAGGTAAAGCCTCCAACATGCTCGCCTTAGTAGGAAGAACGGGGATAAACCTCAGGCTATGGGCTCCAGTGTGCAGGAAACAGAACTTTCTGCAGACACGGCTCCCATCTCCATCTTGAACCTTCTTTCCGTGGGGGTGGCGGAGACTTAATCCATATCAGACGCCACCCTCCTGCCTTTATTGTGCATGCAGAGGTTTACAGAGACCAAGGAGGGGCGCTTACCTTGTCCTTGGTGGTCTACACCCCCCCAGGATGGTGTTGGGGGAAAACTTGGTCCAAGTAGGTTGTTGTCACCTGCCCTTCCTGTGGTCCCCTCTCCAGATCTCATTCTGTGGCTCCATCCTGGAGGACCCTCTCCATGTGCGGCCCAGCTCTGCAAAGAGCCCCATCCTCCCAGAATGCAGTGCGACCATCCTGAACTCTGGAGGCTTCCTCTTGTTCAGTCTCTAAGTCCTGTCCGACTCTTTGCAACCTCAGGGACTGCAGCACACCAGGCTCCCCATCCTTCACTGTCTCCCAGACATGCTCAAACTCATGTCCACTGAGTCAGTGATGCCATCCAGCCAACTCATCCTCTGTCGTCCCCTTCTCCTCCTGCCCTCAGTCTTTCCCAGCATCACGGTCTTTTCAAATGAGTCAGCTTTTCACATCTGGTGGCCAAAGTATCAGCATTTCAACTTCAACATCAGTCCTTCCAATGAACACTCAGGACTGATGTCCTTTAGGATGGACATTTTTGATCTCCTTGCAGTCCAAGGGACTCTCAAAAGTCTTCTCCAACATCACAGTTCAAACGCTTCACCTCTTGGTGCTCAGCCTTCTTTTGTCCAACTCTAACATCCATATGTGACTACGGGAAAACGATAGCTTTGACTATGAACCTTTGTTGGCAAAGTGATGTCTCTGCTTTTTAATATTCCATCTAGGTTTGTCAAAGCTTTTCTTCAAGACGCAAACCTCCTCTAATTTCATGGCTGCAGTCACTATCCACAGTGATTATTGGAGCAATCAATTGCCCAGCTATCCCATTCAGGGCTAGTTTTATTTTTTATTTTTCTATTTGCATTTCCATTTACTTTATTTTGTCTTCCCAGATTTACTGCGGTATAATCAATGTTTGGAAAACTCCACAGATTTCGTGTAAATAGTTTTTGAATTTGGATCCACTATCACATCGCCATCATTGTACAAGGTAACAGGCATATATCCACCACTTCCAAATGTTTCTTTAAGTCTCTTTGTTTGTTTTATTAATATTTGGGGGTAAGAGTAGATAACAGTAGATCTGTGTGACAAACACGTTGTAAGTGCAAGATACCTTATTGTTGGGCTTCCGTGATAACTCAGAGCCAAGTTCTATCCCTGAGTCAGGAATATCCGTTGGAGAAGGAAGTGGCACCCCACTCCAGTACTCTTGCCTGGAGAATTCCATGGACGAAGGAACCTTGTGGGCTACAGTCCATGGGGTCGCAAAGAGTCAGACATGACTGTGTGTCTAACACTTTTACTTTGACGCCTTACTGTTAATTGCGGGCAGAATGTTGCAGGCAGACTTCCGGAAACAGCACACCCTGTGTTCTTACGACTTTTACCCACAGAGAGCGGCTCCCTCCCCGTGCTCCCCTCTCTCTAGCTCCAGGCAGCCACCACTCTTTCGTCTGCTTCTATACATGGGAGTACTTTTCATCCAAGGGGAATCACGTTCTGTTTGTCTTTGTGTGTCTGACTTATTTTACTGAGTGTGATGTCCTCCATGTTCATCCACCTTGTTGCAGATGGCAGGTTTTCCATTTTTTTAAAAGTTAAATGCTGGATTGTTTGTAGAGATGGCAATTTTAAATCAAGTCCTCAAGATGCTGCCTGTCTTGTGTTCTGATGAGAGACTCAAGGTCACAGGTGGCAGACATAGGGTTTCAGGATAATGTGATGATCGACACAATCTACAGGTAAATACAACTGTGTAAATCCTTGGTCCAGCATGGGAGCCGTGACGCCAGGAAGGCTGCAATTAAAAATGAAAGGAGACGATGATCAAAGCATGCATGAAATACAGACTGCATTCAGCCCCAAATGCTCACCGTTTTACACCCTTAAGAACCGATTTATCTCCTTTTTTTCTGTCCTGTGAACACTCTGGCCATTGCCTTCAAAGGGCTGCCTACAGCCTCAGTTGGCATGGACTTGGGGTATGGCAGCACACCCCAGAACACAGAAACTTCTCCCTTCTTGTCAGTTCTGACCAATTAAAGTCAATTTGCTTACTGGAAATCTCACTGTCACATTTGGAATCTGTGATGTTTAAATTTTGTGTCAACTTGATTGAGCTATAGTTCAGTTTTTTAAAAATAAAACACCAGTCCAGGTGTTGCTTCATAAGTATTTTGTAGACGTAATTAGCTTCTACAGTCAGTTGGCTTTGAGTAACGAGGCCAGCCTTCCTCATGGGGCCTTATCCAATTCCTTGAAGGCTTTAAGAGAGAAGCTGAATTTACTTGAAGAAGAATGAATCCTTCCTCAAGACTGTCCTGTGGAAACCCTGCCCAAGCTTCTAGCCTGTAGGCTTGCCAGGCCCCACCACTGCAAGAGTCAAGCCCTTCAAGCAAATCTCTTGTGGTCTCCATCTTCATCTCTCTCTCTGCCAACTAAATCCATATCTATGTATATATCATCTATTTCTATATTTCTCTCCATCTCTGCTTGTATATCATCTGTGTCTACATCTACATCTGAATTGTGAAATACCATTCGTAATTAATGGCAAGGCAAGAAAAACGTAAACTTGCCAATCTGTCTCTGCCCGTTGGCCTCCTGCCTCCCTGCACGTGCATCATCCATCTGCACTAGGCATCGCCCACACTTCCACATCTGCAGAAATACCTGCTCAGCCATACAGAACAACGTCCTCCCAGCAACCACAAGACAGTTCCTGAAAAGACAACATTTCTTCTCAATCTGGTGAGGGGCCACAATGACCCACCAACTTACCTCTAGATATCTGGATTGTGCCAACAATTTACATCCTTTAATGCACAGCCACCTGTCTGAAAAAAATCTATATCACTTTGCTTTGACCTCTGTTGGGCAAAAGACTTTACAGAATTTTCTGAGAGGCAGCTCCCTGATTACAATCATCAATTGGACTCCAATAAAATTTTCCATTTCTTTTTAGATTGACTGATTAATTTTTCATCTGCACTATCATCCATAGCGTCTCCTTTCTCTCTCTGTCTCTCTGCATATACCTGCGCTGTCTACATGCCCACATATTTGTGTTTCACTCTACAGCTATATGTACACATCTTGCTGATTTTGTTGCTTTGACGAGTCCTGCAAACATAGGGTCTATGACTTGGTTCTACCAAAGATCTAATCCAAACATTTCTGATCATAGGGAGCATCAAAAACTTAGGCCACCTATTTTTTTTTTAATTTATTTCTTGGACATAGAGTGACTTATCTCCTTTTGCTCTATTTTCTTCATTAACAACAACAAAATTATGTGGCACTATATTACTTCAGCATGTGTTATAAACAGTAATAAATAAATAATATGTATAAAATACAAATAATAATAATAAAATAAGGGGCTTCCCAGGTGGCACTAGTGAAAAGAACCCACCTTCCAATGCAGGAGACACAAGAGACACGGGTTTGATCCCTGGGTCTGGAAGATCCCTGGAGGGGGGCATGGCAACCCACTCTAGTATTCTTGCCTGGAGAATCCCTATGGACAGAGGAGCCTGACGGGCTGCAGTCCAGAGGGTCACCAAGAGCTGGACATGACTGAAGTGACTTAGCATGCATTCACAGTAATATACTTAGCTATGCAACATTTTCTGTGTATCACACCCTGCATCCTATTGCGTTATACTGCGTTGGGGGTGTGTGTGTGCACCAACTATCTCTGCCCACAAGAGGACTGGAAGTTGTAGGAGGGTAGGGTCTACCTATTATCTTCTTTGCCACAGCCCATCCCCTAAAGCATTCCTGGTGCCCTGTCGCTGCTTGGTAAGCATCTGAAAGGCACAGATGAGGTTCCCCTCCGTTCATGCGCATTCTCTTGGTGTGCAGATCACACTGAGCGGCATACATCGAGGGAAATAACTCACAGGCTCTTCGCCTTCATTTATGAGTTGGTAAGGCGATGGTACCCCACTCTAGTACTCTTGCCTGGAAAATCCCATGGACGGAGGAGCCTGGAAGGCTGCAGTCCATGGGGTCGCTGAGGGTCAGACACGACTGAGCGATCTCACTTTCACTTTCACGCATTAGAGAAGGAAATGGCAACCCACTCCAGTGTTCTTGCCTGGAGAATCCCAGGGTGGGGGAGCCTGGTGGGCTGCCATCTGTGGGGTCACACAGAGTCAGACATGACTGAGGTGACTTAGCAGCAGCAGCAGCTTGCTGATAAGTGAAAGTACATCCATCGATACAGTGACACAAAACAGCAATGAAAGGGCTGGAAGAGGCACCCCTCTAGGAGAAGGAGTGGATCTGCTGGTCTTTGCACACAGCGAGCATCTCACGCTCGGGGCCTCCCCTCCTATGCAGGGCCGCAGTGGGGGTCCAGCCCTGGTCCGCAAGCCTGGGTGAACCCAGATCCTCCAGCTACAGCTGGTGGCTCTCTTGCTGCGTGCCTCTGCTCACCTCCTAAAAGGGGGCAGGACACGGACGGACCTAGAGGTGCTCATGCTGAGTGAAGTGAGTCAGAGGAAGGCAGCTATCGCGTGATGCCGCTCACCCGCGGGATCCCGAAAAGAAGGGATGAAGGGGCTGATTCACGGAACAGAAACAGGCTCACTGACATGAAAGCAAGCTTACGCTCACAGAAGGGGCGGGGGAGAGGGATAAATTATGAGGTTGGGATTGACATACACATACTACTATGCATAAGATAAACCAGGACCTAGCTGCACAGAGAATTCTACTCCATATCTTGTAATAATAATAATAATGTACAATGGAAAATTACCTGAAAAAGATACACACACACACACATATATATATATGTACATATAATTGAATCACTTTATACTGTACTGCTAAGTCATTTCAGTCGTGTCCGCCTGTGCGACTGGACCCCATAGACAGCAGCCCACTAGGGCTCCTCTGTCCCTGGGATTCTCCAGGCAAGAATACTGGAGTGGGTTGCCATTTCCTTCTCCAATGAATGAAAGAGAAAAGTGAAAGTGAAGTCACTCAGTCGTATCCGACTCTTCGCGACCCCATGGACTGCAGCCCACCAGGCTCCTCCGTCCATGGATTTTCCAGGCAAGAGCACTGGAGTGGGGGTGCCATTGCCTTCTCCTTATACTGCACACCTGGAACTAATCCAAAGTTGTCAATCAACTATGTTCCAATAAATAAATACATACATAAATAAAACACAGTGGGCTAGCACAGCCCTTGCCTCAGAGCAATGGATGAAGATAAAGAGCCAGCAACCAGGTGGCCCCGACTCAGCTCTGCCTGACCTGGGTCTGCCAACCGGGGAGCAGGTTCTGCAAGCATCAGGAAGGACCAGCCCCTTTCCTCACTGTAACACACCCTCTGTCCCCTACCTCCTGACCTCCAGGACCACCTGTTATCCGTGGTCCTCCAAACTAGGGCCACAGAACAGGGGGAAAATTACGTAATAGTCATTGAATCTTAAAACAGTCCTTACTTTTCAGTGGGTTGCTATTCATTGTAGTTAGCGAACTAATGTGCTGGACGATGCTCTTTATTCTTTACCCTCAGCGGGTGGATGATCTCTCTATTCTTGAACTGAAAAAGTTTCTGACTTCAAGGTTCTCATCACTGATTCCAGGCTGGACCGCAGTCTTCCAGAGGAGCACCTGCTCTGCACTCAGCACTTTTTTGTTCAGTCACCAAGTGGTGTCCAACCCTTTGCAACCCCAAGGACTGTAGCATACCAGGCTTCCCTGTCCTGCACTATTTTCCAGACTTTTCTCAAACTCGTGTCCACTAAGTCAGTGGCGCCATCCAACCTTCTCATCTTTTGCTGCCCTCTTCTCTACTGCTGCTGCTGCTAAGTCGCCTCAGTCGTGTCTGACTCTGTGCGACCCCACAGACGGCAGCCCACCAGGATCCCCTGCCCTGGGATTCTCCAGGCAAAAACACTGGAGTGGGCTGCCATTTCCTTCTCCAATGCATGAAAGTGAAAAGTGAAAGTGACGTTGCTCAGTCATGCCCGGCTCTTTGCGACCCCACAGACGGCAGCCCACCAGGCTCCCCTGCCCACGGGATTTTCCAGGCGAGAGCACTGGAGTGGGGGTCAGTGCCTTTGCTTCCTGCCCTCAATCTTTCTAGCATCAGGGTCTTTTCCAATGAGTCAGATCTTCTTATCAGGTGACCAAAGAACACTGTTTGACATAAGTCAGTTAAAAATATGTAATGGGTTAGATATATAGATGATAGATGGTTGGACAATCAGACAGATAGATAAGCAGACACACAGATGATACACAGATTCATCCCGAGAATGTGGCAGACTCGACATCAATCTTCTGCACTTGCTGAGTTTCCTGTCACTATGGACATCTTCGCTGGAATATGCATCTAGAATCATTGTGACTCTCTATTTTAAAACTGCAAGATGCACTCTTTGAAAATTAATATGATATTGCAATGCGTCCTTGAGTCATGGGCCAGTCAGCTGTCACAGCCCTTGTGTTAAAGATGCTGAAGCCAGAACATCTCCCCCAGCCGTGCCCATCCCCCACTCCTGGCAGTCAAGGAAGAATCTGTCTCAGACGGTACATTTTTAAACTTTCAAACAAAGGCACATAAATGCATAATACTATAATATTCAAATCCTTTTTTCCAGCACAGGCTTGCAAATCTGTCTTCAGGGTGATCTGATATTTGGCTTCTGGAAAGAAATATATAAATAACAAATTGACTAGGCATAGGTATTTATCTTTTGTCTTGACATAGGCAAAGCAATATTTTTTGAAGTAATAAAAGGACAGACTGAAAGCTGAACTATAAAGATGTTACATTTGAGAAAAGATGCCAAAGGGATGGGTGACCATAGAAAAATAAGCTGTGTCTTCTCTAAAGTTTGCCTCGAGAGACTCTGGCAGCTGCTAGATCTGCTGGTTTACGTCCACGTGGTGGCCTCTGGCCATCCTACCATGAGGCTGGTTGTGTAACTGAAAAGTCTAGCTTGGGGACTGGACGCCCTCAAATTGCCAATCAGGCCCCCGCTAGGCAGGGGTGTTTCTCTGCACGCGCAGAGCTGGATATCACATCGATGCCTCCCGGGTGAGTGCGGAGTCCTGTTTTATCCACAGGGAAGTGTGCTAGAGGAAAAAGAAGCAGTCTTCCCAAGGGACCTGAGACAGGGCCGTGCAGGTGACATCTCAGAGCAGCCCCTGAGAGGGGCCTCCTCACTGTCTCCGCAGCCTGCGGTGTCACCCTGGGCTCTGAACTCCACAGCGCAGGCTTTGGAGGAGGCCCCTGTGTACAGAAACCCTAAATAGTCCAGGTGGCTTCCCCTGCTAGAGAGTGACAGATGCCCACACCCTTGCCTCCAGTCCCACGATGGCCCTGGGAAGCCAGGCAAAGGGGTCTAGAGCACAGCCCCATGCAGCTGGCACCATGTTTCAACCGTAACCATCAGTGCCCCGGTCAGCGGTGGGCTTCCACATGTGGGCACAGGAGAGAGAAAAGAAGACCCCTAGGACTCCTCGTGTGGCCCCCATCACCATGCACGTTTCCTGCAGTGGTGGACCCAGGGAGGGCTGGAGGAAGGCCATCCAGGATCCCAGAGAGGAGCAGAGCCCAGAGGTAGTCCAGAGAAGAGGCTGTGCTGGAAAAATGATTCCTTCTGTTTCTACCGAGATGTGAGTCTTCAAAGACCCTTGACATCTCCTCCCTTACCTTGCTTGGATCTAAAGCTCCCGTAACCTTTAAGTCCGGATTTCCAAGGCCAGGGAGCTAAGCCAGGCAAAGCAGGATGTGGTCACCAGGAGGGTCTTCCCCGTGAGGGGGACTCACGGTGACAGGGTGCTGCTGTCCCCAGCGCTGCCAACTCCTAGTGTCTCTGCACACAGCAGGGACTCCCATCTGTGTCCATCTCTCCACTTCCAGTCTTGAGGGGCCTGCTTATTTAAATATCTTAGGGAAGATGAGATATCAAGGAGTTCTGCCAGCAAACAGACCCTCATGGGCCTTTCCCCTTATCCAGCAGCAGAAGTTCGAGCATGAGCAGAAGTGTCTGAAAAACATTTGTATCAATTTCAAGATCAGGTGCCTTTATTCACATCATGGCTGGCACAGTGGCCCTGCTTACAAATCCCGCTGCTCTCACTTTCCTGCAAAGCTTTACTTTCTGGTTTAACTGGCAGTCTTCTTTGTTTCCGTGGCTTCCCCAGTGGCTTAGACGGTAATCTGCCTGTGACGCAGGAGACCTGGGTTTGGTCCCTGGGTCAGTATGATCCCCTGTGGAAGGGCATGGCAAGCCGCTCCAGTACTCTTCCCTGAAGAGAGGAGCCTGGCGGACCACAGCTCATGGGGCTGCAGAGTCAGACGTGACTGAGCGACTATTCCCTTTCTTGCGTTGCAGCTGCACGCTGCTCCACACTGCCTAATGGATGGACATTTGGACGCTGATGGAAGAAACAGACTGCTGGGCTTCCGTCTCCTCTGCTTGCGCTGTTCTTGCTGAAAGCCCAGCCGTTCTGTCTCCAGCAAGAAGGTCAAAGGCTGCAAGGTGGTGGCACTGCCTTCGCAGCCTCTGGCCACCGTGGAGGCGGGGCTGGGACGCCAGGACGTTCCTCTAAGGCTGGCTGGGCCTGGCCCTGGTTGCTGGAACTGTCAGTCACCTGGAGAATAGAAGAGGTGTGTCCACCCAAGGCACAGGCGAGACCCAGGAGGCAGCAGAGTCAGCAGCCCGAGGTACAGGGAGGAGGGGAAGACTGCAGGCGGCCTGGAAAGAAGGCTTAGCTCTGGAGGGTCCCGGCAGAAACGCCTTCACCTGCAGGGGGTGCTCAGGTGTGCCCTGCAGACTTCTTGGTTCCATTTTGTGTGGCTCTAGAGAATTGCCTTAAAGGTTTTTCAGGTATTAGCAAATAAAAAAAGCAACTCATGAGCAGGAGAATGGGCTATTTGGTAAGTAGCAAAGATCCCTACAGACTCAGAGGTAATCCCTTCTCAGTTTTACCCCCTTGGAGTTACACAGGCAATTTCAAGACCATGGATCAGTCATCAGGCAAAGTTAAACTAAAATTCATACCCAAGCAGGATGTTTCTAACAAACGGTGTTGTGTGTCTTTTAGATGCCAAGCTAAGGACAACCAAGCACTATCCACCAACCCTTCTCTACTGAACCATTTGTCAGAAGAAAAGCATATCAGAAAACATCGTCTATTTTAGGAAAACTTATCTTAAAATATCCAGTAGTTAAAAGTGAAAAAAAGAAAGGTAGTCAATTTCCACTGAACTGAAATGACTTCTTTCTGAAGTGTGACAAGACCAGGACCTTTTGCCCAAAACTCTTACAAAGATTTCCAGTTTCCCATTTTCCCATGAAAGGATTTCTTGCTTTTACTCAGAATTCCTTGGTTTTATTTTGAAAATTTTAAAAAGGAGGGAGAGGATACTTTTGAATGAGCACAAATGTGATTTCATTACCAATTCATACTCCACATGCATGCTGCCATTCTAACCGAGGAGGCCAAAGAAAGACGAGAGCTGCTGGTGGCCGGGTGCGGGGTCCGTGGCCTTTTGGCGCCAGTTCCAGCATCCTTCCCTCCTCTTCCTCTCTCCTGCTCTAAGGTCTCTGTGGTGTGATGAAGACAAAGACATCTCCCTCCCCCAGGTACTGGCCCACTCAGCCTGGTGGTGCCCCCCACCCCCGAGGTCCCGGGGGCCATGCTATCACTTTCTGCCACAAACAGGGTCACCTCTCTGCTCGGTTCTCTCCTGAGCCCCGCTGTTCAGAGTGAAGAAGAAATTCAGAGCTGTTGAATGATGACAGGGTGGGGAATTAAAAATAAAAAAAGAAAGGAAGAAAGAAAGAAAGAAATTAAGTGCCAGCAACAACCACAGAATAAACGGTGGAGCGGGTGTGGGAGAAAAAGGTTCCTGAAGAATGTGAGAAAGATGAATAGGGTCCGGACTTGGTTTCATTGTCAGGAGCACTCTGGGGTTATTTGAAGCTCTTATTTATGCTCTGTAAGCAGAACAATACTGGAGAAGAAATGATTAAATACCGGCTCTGTGAGCCGCAGACGTCTCATTGTGGTGCTGGGCTCGCCACTGGGTGGTTTTGATAAAGGCAATATGAGTTGATAACTGATACAGTTTGCCAGGGAGTCATCTGGGGCTGCTGACAGCTCCAGCCCTTTAATAAAATCATTAGAATGTAAATGTTTTTATTGCGGAATAAAGAGCCTCCAGCGAAGTTGACACCGCTCTCCCTCTGCTGAATGGGAGCGCCGATTAGCATTCAAATGATATCATGATGGGCTGGTTATCTTTATTAAAATTTTTCAAATCGAGTCTTCATTTTGCATGATTGAGTTTTAAACAAATGCAATATCCAGTCGGCTGGCGAGCTGGCCTGAACACTCCTGAAATAATTAAAGTGTTCCTTTTCTTTTTTTCAAACATGTGTTTCATAAGAAATGAATTGGATTTGCTATTTTAATATGACAATATCTAGTTAGCTTTGCATAAAAACAGGGATGTTATAGCATAATTATTGAAAGTGTACAGCTTTTAAACATATGTTTCATAAGCCTGAATTCAATTTTCTGAAATATGACAATACCAGCCACTGGGTGAAGGGTGGAATCAAGAGGTGGGCGATCGCTGAGGTCAGTCCCACAGAAATCTTCCTCACGGGCAGCAGCTCCCTGCACTCATCTGTGGTGATTCCAAAAGAAGGAGGTCTCTTTTCTTGCACATTCTCACTGCCCCAACTGCGATGGAAGGAAGGGCCTCTGCATGGACAGTGATCACAGGCTCTTGGTCATGGAAGCACTGATTACCCAGAACAAACGGAACCCTCATGAAGATGGAGAGACCCTTGGGGGCTAAGAGTGCAACGGTGTTGGCTCCTGGTGGGACTCCGCTGCTGATGGGAGGCAGGTCAGGTCCGTTTCACTTGGCATCTCTGGCTGTCCTTTGCCCTAAGTCTGGACGTCCTTTCTCTACCCGAACATTCCTAGAGGCCACACTTTGCTCGGGTGCCTACTCAGTCGTGTCCGACGTTTTGCAGTCCCGTGGAGAGTGGCCTGCCAGGCTCCTCTGTCCATGGGGCTCTCCAGGCAAGACCAGTGGAGTGGGTTGCCATTTCCTCCCCCAGGAGATCTTCCCAGCCCAGGGGCTGGACTCGGGTGTCCCACATTGCAGACAGATTCTTAACAGTCTGAACCACCAGGAAGCCACAAGATCTGTTAGCAAGACAACCGTGAGTAGTTCTTGGCTATAAGGAGCCGAGACAATCAAAAGAAATATTCCTTAGAAGTGCGACCCTGGAATAATCGAATATCTTCTGAGAGGGAGGTAGCTACAGAGCTCATCTCCTCTGTGTGTGTGTGTATGTGTGTGTGTGTGTGTGTGTGTGTGTGTGTGTGTGTGTGTGTGTGTATGCTCAGCTGTGTCTGACTCATTGCAGCCCCATAGAGGGTAGCCCAGCAGGCTCCTCTGCCCACGGGATTCTCCAGGCAAGCACACTGGAGTGGGTTGCCATCTCCAGTCTAGGCAGTCTCCCCACACCTGGGCCGAGTGCACGTCGTCTGTGCCCCCTGCATTGGCAGGAAGCTTGCCACTAGTGCCCCCTGGGAAGCCTCATCTCCTGTAAAGGGGGGCCATCTGAAGGCATGCTGTGGGTTGTCCTCAGCATAGCGAGAGGAAACATAAGACCTTTCCACTTCATGTGAACTGCTTTTGCTATTATTTTTGAGATTAAAAACATATATTGAAATAAATGACAACATATTTTGTCAATCTATATTGCCACATTAGCAGACTCTGAATTTTGTAATAATATCTTTCTAACCAGGGTATAAATCATGAATGAGATGATTTTAATTGGTATGTAAACCCATATTAGTATAACTAATAAGGTCAATATGTATATAATAAGGTAAGAATTTATAAAAATTGACATTAAGTTCTGAATTTGTATATATACAATTTCCTCATATTTCTATGTCATAATTTTGGACAGAATGTTGAACATTCAGGGCGAATCAAAATGACTCTTTTTCTCACCAAATCACTATCACAGAAAAGTCAGGATAGAAAACAGTTATTCGGAAAGGTCATAAGGAAAGGCCCACATTTTGGAGCGGGAACGATTTTAGAGGAAATCATATATCCTTGGAAAAGGCAGAACCAGGAATGATCCATAACCTCAACTGGAGAAGAGCTGGCGTGGTCAGCTGGGTGTTCCCACTGCACAGGGAGAAAGGCAGGGCCCACATGAAGAGGATCCCAGAAGAGACTGGATTCAGCAAGTCCTCTGTGACGGGGCCCTCAGTGAGGCTCCCCCAGCTCGTTAGCAAGTCAAATGGAAACTGAGAAACGTAGTTCTGATGTGATAAGTGAAAAATGACCCTCCCTCTAAAAGTCTGACTCTGACACAGGAGGTAGAAATTGAAGCAGCAGCCACCGCTTCAAAATAGGCTGCAGAGGAGTAGCAAAACAGATAGACTCTAACAGACAGCATGACACCCCGCGCAGATCATCTGGCCTGAAAGTCCTTAACCCCAGAGAACCCAGACCCGGCATTCTAGTGTCAGACCATAAAGTGATAAACAAGTAATTCCACTTGGACTTCAGTTCAGTTCAGTCGCTCAGTCGTGTCCAATTCTTTGTGACCCCATGGACTGCAGCACACCAGGCCTCCCTATGCATCACCAACTCTTGGAGTTTACCCAAACTCATGTCCATTGAGTCAGTGATGCCATTCAACCATTTCATCCTCTCTCGTCCCCTTCTCCTCCTGCCTTCAATCCTTCTCAGCATCAGGGTCTTTTCAAATGAGTCAGCTCTTCGCATCAGGTGGCCAAAGTACTGGAGCTTCAGCTTCAACATCAGTCCTTCCAGGGAACACTCAGGACGCTTGGAGCTGTTTTCAAAATAAGACCAGTGACCTTATCCACAATACCTAAGCTTACAGATTATGAGCCTTCTTTGCCAAACTACCCCATGAGGAACTCTGGTTCTTCAAGCCTCACATGGAACCTTTTCGAAAACCTCCTTCTAGCTCCATGCATGTAGACAGTAACACACCAATGATAATTCACTATAGGGGGTCTTTGACTCAAGACCACTGGTGTATGTATGAATCTTGTTTTAGGAACCTTGATTCTTTCTGTTTACTCAGAGTTTTAGGGGAGCAAATATCCACAAAAACCTGGAATTTAGAAAGCTTCCTCTGATCCATGGGCAAAGAGAATCAAGCATGCCACTGTGGACCTATAGGCCGCTGGCTACTAGAGCCCAAGAAACAGTGACTCAGCCCCACACACCTGGCGGGGGAGGCCACACACCTGATGTCAGGAGGCCCACACACCTGGCATCTGTCAGGAGGTCCACACACCTGGCATCAGGAGGCCCACACACCTGGTGTCAGGAGGCCCACACACCTGGCATCGAGAGGCCCACACACCTGGCATCTGTCAGGAGGCCCACACACCTGGCATCGGGAGGCCCACACACCTGGCATCGAGAGGCCCACACACCTGGCATCTGTCAGGAGGTCCACACACCTGGCATCTGTCAGGAGGTCCACACACCTGGCATCGGGAGGCCCACACACCTGGCATCAAGAGGCCCACACACCTGGCATCTGTCAGGAGGTCCACACACCTGGCATCGGGAGGCCCACACACCTGGCATCTGTCAGGAGGTCCACACACCTGGCATCTGTCAGGAGGTCCACACACCTGGCATCTGTCAGGAGGTCCACACACCTGGCATCGGGAGGCCCACACACCTGGCATCGGGAGGCCCACACACCTGGCATCGGGAGGCCCACACACCTGGCGTCAGGAGGCCCACACACCTCATGTCAGGAGAAAGCTAGAGGACAAAAACAGAGACCCAGGAAAGAAGTCGTCCAGAGTCAAGAAAATTTTCTCCAACAGAAAAGAGGTGCCCATTCCCTTCAGATTTTTTTTTTTTTTGCCTTGGAGTACAGTATGCAGGATCTTTGCTCCCTGACTGGGAATTGAACCATGTACCCTGCGTCGTGAACGAATAGTCTTAACAACTGGACTGCTGCGGAAGTCCACCTCAAAAGTGAAAGCCCCTAGAAAGGACTCACTGTGCTTAACCTGACAAAGGAAATCTGAGCCCACCGTCATCTACGGGTGTGACTGTTTCAGGCAACATCGTGGCTGTGGGCACTGTTCCAGGATCACAAGCTCCCTCCTCCGGAGGTGCCAGAGGAATGAGCAACAGGTCAACCAGCTGAGTCAGAAGGACCATTACAATTCTGGTTAGTAGAGTCTGTGATCGTTTTAAACTGGGGTCTCCAAATGTTGTTCATTTCATGTTTTATTTAAGGGGATGCTGGCAGTTTGATATCTTCTTTACCCTGAGAATGGAAGGATTGGAAGCCACACAAGTGGGCACCTGGCCTTTGAAGGTGCACCTTGAAGGGAGAGGGAATTTACGTGCTTTTGAGCTGGAGGAAAGGTAATCTGGAACACATGGCAACATCTCATTTTATTTTTCATGATAACCATACATTTGAGGCTAAAAATCAGGAGGTGCAGCCACGTGCAAGATGCACGCGCCCATCCCATTTCCAGGTCTCACAAGAGAGATTCTAATGAGAAAGGCCCGTTTCTTCTACCTGAGCCCCCGACGGCCTCCAAGCGAGTGGCAGATCCTCCATGCTGATGTCATCAGGTGTTGGCCGTCTCAGTCTCCGCTCAGCAGTGAGAACACTAGACAAATCGTCAGGGGAAGGGGAACGGGGATTTTGGTTTTTTTTCCTCTCTAGCAGCTGGACTTAAAAAGGAAGACAGGCATGAAATTTGTGGGTAGATCTGTTTCAACAATGGCAAGAACTACCAATTGTGTAATCCAATTTCAACAAGGGATTTCTCTTATCTTAATAACTAGTGAAATGGGTGGACTTCAAATTTCATTTCACTTTGGAAACACGCCTGACGTTTTGGAGATGTTTATCCCAAACTCAGCCAGCTATATAAACCTCTCCAGGCCCTAAGATCTTTCTGGGAACTGCACCAAAGCAGATTTTTTTTTTTTTTTGGTTAGATTTCTAATACTTCCGGCTTCTGGAACAGTCTCCCTCCTAATCCTTCAGTAATTCAGCCTCTAATCCAGACCAGAAGAAAGAATACAGACCATTCTGGAAAACAAAAATAATGAACCTGTAAGAACCTGTGTCTAAAGTCCAGATAAAGTTTTGAGGAAGTTCTAACTGTCTATAAATCACACGTCTCTTTCTTAACTTCAGTGAAATTCTTGCCCCAGTGTCTCTGGGCTTAAGCCTCACGGCATTAGGAAAAGGATATGTCCCAACATGGCCGGATCCTTCAGAAAAAAAGGAAGGCTATGAATAAGTATGAATCTGAACATTCAGGCTGTTATTTCTGCAAAGTGTTTCTTCATCTTCTGCCATCTTTTCCAGTTCCGGAGATGAGTGTTCTATCCGGCTTTCCCCGTTCCCCGGGGAAGTTCGCTTTGTCACATGGAAAGGAATATTAAAAACATATTCTGCGTGTCAGTCTCTTCTCATGACAGCCAATTTCAGGTTTCTTTGCCAGAACTTTGCTTAATTTCGAGGTGTTTTCAAGTCTTCGCTGACTCAGTTGTGTCCAAAGGCATAAGATATATGTTGAAAGTGTGAAGTTGTACAAATACCAGTGAGGCTGGAGTTTACGTAATTGGAAGCAGCAAGGAAACTGACGGTCCCACAAGGCAGCGGTGGATCACTGGGCAACACGATCAGATCTGAAGGCCAGGTTTGGAGAAGGTGAGGCTGTGCCATCCACGAGATGCTGCGGGAAAAGGAGGGGTATGGACAGAGCCCCTCGTCACCCCTAGTCCGTTCTGGGAGCCCAGACTATTGGGGGCTACTCAGTCCACAATGTTTCTAGGAGTTGCAGGCTTCCCAGCTGGTACTAGTGGTAAAGACCCCCTGCCTGTAGTGCAGGAGAGATAAGAGACATAGATTTGCTCTCAGGGGTTGGGAAGATGCCCTGGAGAAGGGAATGGCTACCCACTCCTGGATTCTTGCCTAGGGACACCCGTGGACAAAGGAGATTGGCAGGCTATGGGGCTGCAGAGAGTCAGACACAACTGAAGCAACTTTGCCCAGAAACCTGGGAGCTTCCAGGGGCCCTGGGAAGTTCACAGGAGGTCCCCAGGGAGATGAAGCTGGATCGCCTCATGGAAGCATCCTCAAGGAGGAGAGGCTTAGCCCCAATAAACTCTGAACAGGTGACATTGCAGCACTGCATCTAAGAAGTAGCTCGATACCTTCCTAATCACGCTGGATTTGCAAAGAAATACAGTAGGCACACACACACACATGTCCACACGTACCCATACAAACGGACTCAAGAAAGGCCTCTGAGTTATCTAAGTTTAAGAAGAGGCGCCTGAAAATTTGAAGTCCGGCTACTCTTGTTCAGTTGCTCAGTCACGTCTGACTCCTCGGTGGCCCCATGGACTGCAGCACACCAGGCTTCCCTGTCCTTCACCATCTCCCAGTGTTTGCTCAAACTCATGTCCACAGAGTCGATGATGCCATCCAACCATCTCATCCTGTCACCCCCTTCTCCTCCTGTGAGTCTGGAATGCTTAACAGAATGCACAACAGAACACTCACCATTTTAATCATTTGGTAGCATCAAGTGCATCCACGCGATCACGCAGCTATCACCACACTCCTCGATCTCCTTGTCTTGCAAAACTGAAGCTCTGTCCCCATTAAACGCTAACTCCCCACCCCCTGATGCCCCAGCCCATGGGGCCCACCTTCTACTTTCTGTCTCTGAATCAGACAGCTCTGAGGACCTCACATGGGTGGCATCATGCAGTATTTGTCCTTTGTGTTCACTTTCTTTCAGTTAGTGTAATAGTGTCAAGGCTCACCCGTATACCTAAGAGAGTCATTCCTTTTAAGGACAAATAATATCCCAACCCTGAATATCCACTGGAAGGACTGATGCTGAAGCTGAAACTCTAATACTCTGGCCACCTGATACAAAGAACCAACTCACTGGAAAAGACCCTGATACTGGAAAGATTGAGGGCAGGGGAGGAGAAGAGGACGACAGAGGATGAGATGGTTGGATGGCTCAATGGACTCAGTGGACATGAGTTTGAGCAAACTCTGGGAGTCAGTGAAGGACAGGAAAGCCTGGCGTGCTGGACTCCAGCTCCTAAGAGCTGGACACGAGTTAATGACTGAAAAACAAAAACAATATTCTACTGTACGTATATAGCACATTTTGGAGCCACTCGTCAGTGGATGCTTGGGTTATTTCCACACTGGGCTATGCTGAGTAAAGCAGCCATGACCATAAAGCTTTAAACCCACAGCAAATGTCTGGGCTTGCCTCCCTATCCAGGCTCCTCATCTCCCTCTCAAGAGGATACCACATCCTGAAGTCTCTTGACACCTTTCTCCATAACTTATTGACATTGTCAACTTATGTGTATATCCATCAACTTGCATAATATTTTGTGTAATTTCAAACAAGTAGACAGTCTATTTCCCAGTTTTGCACAAGACTCAGTAAGCACATACCTGTGCTTTAAACGATGAGAAGGGAGGAAAAGAAAACTAGTAGTTTAGCAAATTTAGTTGAGTTGAGGTATGATTTCTACTAACGGTGCCCATAATTATTTTTGTTTTTATTTTAGTTTCCTCCAATGATCTTTCTTGGTACCAGAGACACAGTAAACTTGAAATTAATTGTGAATAGAAGTTTCCAAAGTATCTTATTTTTTTGCAGATCAAGGGCTCCATGCCGAGCCAGACCCTTTAAGAAGGAAGGCATGAGGCGGCAGGCTGTGAAGACACCCCATTTCAGTTACTGAGATCCTCGCTGCAATCAGAGATCTGAGGCTGAACTATGCAGGGCTTTCTCTCTCACACATCAACCCATCTGCAGGCTGGGCGTCCGTGAGTTGGTTGTTCAGACACTCACTGAGTCAGACAGGCAGTGCCTGTACCGTGCAGCGGCTGTGGACTGGGCATCCCGCAGGCAGGTGGCGGAGCAAGACAGGGCAGCTGTGCCAGGGACTCGGCTCCTCCAAGGAGCCCGCGGTGCTGCTGGAGGCCACACGTGGATGGTCACCGTCCAGCCGCAGGTCACAGCGAGGCCCAGCCTGGGAGGGGCAAGGGAGCTGTTCTCCTGCCCAGCCATGATCCTGGAGGAAACGGGGCTGGGGTCGGGCTGAGGAACGGGGAACAGACAGGGAAAGCGGGAACCAGGACTCCGCCCACCCAGGGCGCCTCCTGCAGCCAGCCCTGTGGCCTGAGGTGTGTCCGAGCTTCCCACAGGTTCGGGTCTCTCCAGAGGAGCCCGTGCTCTGCTGTGTGCCGATGCTCTCAGGAGACTCCCGGGGTCCCAGCTGCCATTCATCCTTTCCCTTCTGCTCTCCTTTTTCCTGTCCTTTTGTGGTTCTCCTGGTTCAGTAAGGCCCCGGGTGATATATGGATAAGTCAAGGGATGCGTATATCGCGTTGGGCCAGCGGGAGTGCCATGGTTCTTCCTTGCCATGCTTGGTCAATTTGACCCAGGGGAAGGTCACACCAACAGCCCTCCAAGGATGGCCTTTGGACACTGGGTGTCCCGGAGCCTTATGAGATTCTGGTCCAGAGGTCAAAGAGAAGAACCAGGCCTACCGCATCACGGTTGCAGAGACAAGGACACTCGGTCCACACCCAGGTCAGTTACAAATAGAGCCAACTCTGCCTGACCCCATGCAAAGAGCCATTCACCGTCCCTAAAATTCTGCTTCCCAGAAAAAGTCTGCCCTGTCAAACACTGACCACAACAATATGTGAGCGAGAAAGAAGAGGTTTTCTGTTTCATGTTAAAAGGGGCATATATTCTATTATTGATTCAGAAAGGAAATGTGCTGAGGGCAAAGTCAGAGTGCAGCTGCAGCAAAGCCTGGGGACAGCTTATGGGACGGGATCTGAGCGCAGCTGGAGAATGGAAACAGATGCTGTGCTTCACGAAGGAGGAAAAAAACAAACGGGCTCGCATTTTGGGTCAAAGCAGCAGCAGGCTAACACCTGGTCGAAGGATCTCCAAACGAAAATGTGCCATTGTGTCTGAACCTGGGAAGGATGCGGGGAGGAGAAAAGATGGCTGACAGTCACCCAGGGTAACAGGATGCAGGAGAGTTCTGCCCAGTTCCGAGAGGAAGACAGGACCACAGGCAGCTCCACGCTGTCGCCTGTGATGGAAAGACACGTGGATGAGGGAGCCCTGGCGGGGCAGCTGGGATGTCAGGTGCAGTTTTTTTTTTTTTAATGCCTGGAGTTCATGGAGCTACAAGAACATCCCACCTGCCAGACCCCACCCCGCCCTTGCATATTTAAACTCTCCCCTGCTTGGGCAAGTTGAGCGGCACTTTCTTTTTAAGTATGAAAGCTGCTTTGCCTTCACTCATCTGTCACTGCTGCCATCAGGCTCCAAGTGTTTCACCTGCAGCTTGCAATGTGCTGACTCAGGGCCCTTTGATCCCAGGCACGTCAAAAGGAGCTTGATTCCGAGAGTAATTTTGCAAAGAAAAGTGTCCTGGGAAAGGTTGAGGCGATGCCTCTGTTCTTAACCCCGCTTCCAGAAGGAATTAGAAGCTGGTGCTTCCACTTAGTGTCTTTGCCTCTCCGGGGGAAAGGACTCCTTCTGATATCTGAGCAGGATGCGGTGGATGCTTCTGAGATGAGCTGGAGCATCACCACGTGCCTGCCAGACACACGGTCTGAATGGCCCAGATGGTGAGCAGACCAGAGCCCTCTCTAGTCTCTCGGTCCGTGACCGCATTTCCTGTGCACCTCTGCAGCCCATCAGTGGGTAGAACTCTTTTTGAGTGGTGTCTTGGCATGTGGGAGGGAGGTTGAGGCCCTTTGGAGGCCCCTGTTGGGTTTCTGTAAGGCGTGTGCAGCCTTTGCCTGCAAAGCTCTCAGTGGCCGCCTTTGTCCTGCTGGTGTGGACAGAACCTGTTCTCCATGAAATAACCAAGGGTGATCAAAGCCGGGAGAAGCGAGACATCTGCCTCCATCTTGCTCTGCCTCTGCAGGGGGTAACTGAAGACCACCCAAGGATTCTTTCTTGGGAACCCACATGGACAGTGGAGCCTGGTGGGCTACCAAGAGTTGGACACACCTTAGTGACTATACAGTGCCAACAACAATCGAAGGGCACACATCCCTCAGCTGTGAGGAGGAAGGCCACTTTCCGATCTCTCCCCAGCAGCCCTTGTCAGCTCCCAGCCCAGGGTACCCCATCCCCAGAGACAGGAAAATCCTGGGAACCCCTTGGCAGTGCTGACCCCCACCCCCAGCAGAACAGACTTGCTCCTGCAGCCCAGGATCCAGGCCTCGTTTAGGCAGCATCGATCACTCAGGAAGGGATCTCAAGGGGTCTGCAGTCATTCTAGACAACAGTTCAACCTCATACTCCATCTTGTATTGGAAACAGTAACAAAATGCTTGTGTAATGTCAGCCATGATGACTGAAGCACTTTTTTCAATTTTCTGTATCAAGTCTGGATTCTTCCACATGGTTCTAGAGTTAAAACAGCCGTCTTACACATGAGTTGTTATTGTTCAGCTGCTAAGTCATGTGTTTGACTGGTTTGACCCCAGGGACTACAGCATGCCAGGTTTCCCTGTTCTTCATTATCTCCTGGAGTTTGCTCACACTCTTGTTCATTGAGTCGGTGATGCTATCTAACTGTCTCATCCTCTGTCCCCTCCTTCTCTTCCTGCCTTCAGTCTTTCCCAGCATCAGGGTCTTTCCCAATGAGTCAGAGCTTCACATCACGTGGCCAAAGTACTGGAGCCTCAGTTTCAGTACCAGTTCTTCCAGTGAATATTCACGACTGATTTCCTTTAGGATTGACTCATTTGATCTCCTTGCAATCCAGGGGACTTTCAAGAGTCTTCATCTGAAAGCATCAATTCTTTGGCCCTCAACCTTTTTATGGTCCAAGTCTCACATCCATAAATGTCTACTGAAAAAAACATAGCTTTAACTATATGGATCTTTGTTGGCAAAGTGATGTCTCTGCTTTTAATATGCTGACAGAGAAGCCTGGTGTGCTGCAGTCCACAAAGAGTTGGACATGACTAAGCTACTATACTGAACAGAACAAAGTTTTCATAGCTTATCTAAGAGCACACTGGTACTCTTAGATAAATGACCTCAGATATGTGAACAACCTAAGGCATTGAATTTGACTGAAACAAAGAACTGGCTTGCAGTGGGGTGGATGGGATCCCAGTATAAATCCGTGGGCCCGGGGACTAAGGCAGACGGCCCTGTGCAGGACAGCTGACCACTTGCTATGAGACAGACCAGCTGTGGATGCTTCTGTTGGACCAGCCATGACTCAAAGGCAGCCACAGTGGTTTTGTGAATGAGGAAAGTGGCCTTAGAGTCTGAGATTCAAGTCCAGACCCACCAAGGTCCAGAACAAGAGCTAGAATTTCGCCAGCTTCCTGGAAACAATTGCCTGTGTTAGTCTTCTTCTTCTTTTTTTTTTTTTTTTGATTTTTATTATTTATTTATTTATTTATATCTTTTTTTTTTTTTTTTTTAAAAATACTTTTATTCTACATTACAATACTGTATTTGTTTTGCCATACATTGACATGTATCAGCCACAGGTGTCCACGATCTCCCAATGCCTTAGCCCCCTTCCACCTCCCACCTCCCACCCCACATCCTCTCCCTGAATCATCCTGTGCACCAGCCCCATGCATCCTGCATCCTGTATTGAACATAGACTGGCGCTTCATTCTTACAAGATAGTATACATGTTTCAATGCCGTTCTCCCAAATCATCCCACTCTCTCCCTCTCCCTCAGAGTACAAAAGTCCGTTCTATACCTCTGAGTCTCTTTTGTTGTCTCACATAGAGGGTCATCATTACTATCTTCTAAATTCCATATATATGTGTCAGTATACTGTATTGGTGTTTTTCTTTCTGGCTTACTTCACTCTGTATAATCAGCTCCAATTTCATCCATGTCATTAGAACTGAGTCGAATTTATTCTTTTTTAAGGGCTGAGTAGTACTCCATTGTGTATATGTACCACAGCTTTCTTATCCATTCGTCTGCTGATGGACATCTAGGTTGTTTCCATGTCCTGGCTATTATAAACAGCACTGCAATGAACACTGGGGTACATGTGTCTCTTTCAATTCTGGTTTCCTCGGTGTGTATGCCCAGCAGTGGGATTGCTGGATCATAAGGCAGTTTTATTTGCAATTTTTTAAGGAATCTCCACATTGTTTTCCATAGTGGCTGTACTAGTTTGCATTCCCACCAGCAGTGTAAGAGGGTTCCCTTTTATCCACATCCTCTCCAGCATTTATTGCTTGTAGACTTTTGGATCACAGCCATTCTGAATGGTGTGAAATGGTACCTCATTGTGGTCTTGATTTGCATTTCTCTGATAATGAGTGATGTTGAGCATCTTTTCATGTGTTTGTTAGCCATCTGTATGTCTTCTTTGGAGAAATGCCTATTTAGTTCTTTGGCCCATTTTTTTGATTGGATTGTTTATTTTTCTGGAGTTGAGCTGCATAAGTTGCTTGTATATCTTTGAGATTAGTTGTTTGTCAGTTGTTTCATTTGCTATTGTTTTCTCCCATTCAGAAGGCTGTTTTTTCACCTTGCTTATAGTTTCCTTTGTTGTGCAGAAGCTTTTAATTTTAATTAGATCCCATTTGTTTATTTTTGCTTTTATTTCCAGTATATTGGGAGGTGGATCATAGAGGATCCTGCTGTGATTTATGTCGGAGAGTGTTTTGCCTATGTTTTCCTCTAGGAGTTTTATAGTTTCTGGTCTTACATTTAGATCTTTAATCCATTTTGAGTTTATTTTTGTGTATGGTGTTAGAAAGAGATCTAGTTTCATTCTTTTACAAGTGGTTGACCAGTCTTCCCAGCACCACCTGTTAAAGAGACTGTCTTTACTCCATTGTATATTCTTGCCTCCTTTGTCGAAGATAAGGTATCCATAGGTGTGTGGGTTAATCTCAGGGCTTTCTATTTTGTTCCATTGATCTATATTTCTGTCTTTGTGCCAGTACCATACTGTCTTAATGACTGTGGCTTCGTAGTAGAGCCTGAAGTCAGGCAAGTTGATTCCTCCAGTCCCATTCTTCTTTCTCAAGATTGCTTTGGCTATTCGAGGTTTTTTGTATTTCCATACAAATCTTGAGATTATTTCTGTGTTAGTCTTAAAGACAAAAGGCTGACACCGTTTCAGGATTAAGTCTGGGCACACTTGCAACTAGACTGCCTCCCCTTTCTCTTTAACTCAGGTTTCCCCAAACATATGGGGTACCTGCTAGGAGGAAATGAGTGAAGGGAACGTGCCCTAAGAGGCATGTGGCCCTGGCAGAAGATTCTGGAAAGAGCAGCCACCAGCCCCTGAGAGCCTGGCCCCGGCCTCACCAGCTCCCACTGTGTCTGCAGGCCACACACCCTCAGCTCCCTGCCTCCTGCACCCACGGGCCTGGGAGCCCAGGCTTCCCCAAAACACCGGGGCCAAACCCTGATTATTTTAACCATTAGCCCCAGAGTGTCAAAACATGCATTTCATAACAAATAAAATGGCTTAAGATATAGGGACTCAAAGTTTTTATCTCATTAGTTTTTGCAAATCCCAAGCTGTCGCAGATGCAAGGCTCTCAAGAGGGTTCCTTTGACTTAATAACCTTATGTTTCAGTGGCTCTGTGGACCCCACACTATACCCCATTAATTCTCATTCCAACTCCTCTCTTCCCCCACCTGAGGCCGCCTGAGGAGCACCTGGCTGGGGGAGGCGGGGTGCGTGGGTCTTTAGGTTCACCCAGATGGAGAAGTGACAGGCAGCCTTCAAGGGGCCCTAGGGCTGCATGGGAAGCTGAAAAGATGAAGGCTCCTGGTGTCTGGATCCTCCCACAGAAACAAGGAGCCCTGGCTCTCCCTGGGGTCGCGTGGGCACCACTCACAAGCAGAGCACGGGCGGCTCCTGGCAGGTCCCCGGGTAGCTGGGCTTGGCCACACTCGGTCTCTGGCGACCTGCGGGGAAGTGCTCATTTGACCCGAGTCAGGAGTGGCCACAGGGACCCAACGCAAAGAGGAAGGCAAACTGGCAGCCAAACAGCGCGAAAGAGCCGCTCGCGTTGCTCAGGGGCTCCGGGGACCAAGAACGGCGCCCCACGGAGCGCCCGCGAGACTGATCACTGCCGCAGTGCAGATGTGGTGCGCTAGGTGGGAAGAGAAATGTGTAAAGCTGTGTCAAAACCCACGGTGTGGCCCGCACGGCACTGCAGGGTCAGTAATTGAACTTCACTCTAATTATCCTGGGGAGATAATATTAACTTACAGTCGGGCGCGAGCCAGCGAGCCCATAACTCATCACTGGCTGGGCGGCTCATCGCATTGTGTTATTGAAATATGATGGCCCCATTTTTATCCTGTCGTAATGACAACTGATGTGCTGATTTCCTTCCTCTGTGCCTCTAGGGGATGATGAAATAGTAAGCAAACATTCTTTCTGGTGAAGGAACGGCACTTTATCATGCTGGCCTCAGCTTGAAAAAAGCACTTGCGGACTCAGAACCGATTTCCCTGGAGCAGGGGCTGCCCCTGGGTGGGTCCCCTTGCCAGCCCTGGGGGGTGGGGGGTGAGTACCACTCTCAGCCACCTTGGCGTCCCTCTCTGCTCCAAAGCATGACTCTCTTACTCATTTCTGGGAATTCTGAAGCATCCAGGCCTTTTTAATTCATGAGTGTGCAGGGTGGAGTGTTTGGGGAGGAGCAGAGATTTATTAAAAACGGGACTCGGTATTATTGCTCTGTTTACCCATCAGGCTTCAGAAGTCAACATCTCCACCTCTCTTCTTTATTTGCCACCTTTTTTTCTTTTCTTTTCTTTTCTTTTTCAAATTTGTTCCCCTTGGTGATATCTTATTTTCGTTTGCTTCACAGAGTTGGGCTTGCATCCTGGGACATGTTCTTCGTCAGTGACAAAGGCAGAGATAAAGCCCTCTGCCTCAAACTTTAAGATAAAGTCCCACAAAATTCCAAGGAAATAGTGCTTCTCTGGTTTCTTTGAAATGAGGCTGAAAGTATATTTTAGCAAGTTGGGAAGAGGGGAAATCCATTCTAAAATTCAGAAGTGTTGAGAAGTGGGAGAAACCAGAAGCTCCCTCCGAGGCACGGGGGAAAGTTTGAGGGTAGCTAAGAGTCCACAGAGACTGACCCCTAAAGAGAAGCCTGAACCTACATTCAGCTCTAATTAGGAAACAGAAGTGGGATGGGGTGGCAGGGGCCTTGGTGGAGAGGCTGCTGGGAAGATAAGGTGCTGGGAGAGGCATAGTGGCCCCGCCTCTTTGCAAAGCCACTCACGACTAGGAAATTCAAGGGGATCTTCTGTCTCAGGGAGATGCTGGTAAATCAAGCCTTTCAGAAGCCCTCCGCCCTTCTGGGGAAGTTTATCCACAGTTCAACTGTTCGCTATTTTAATTGAGCACAGAAAGCCAGAGCAGAAACCAGGATCTCAGGGCAAAAGGAGGTCTGTCTAAACTCATCTCTACTTGGTCCTTACCTGCTGCACCCTGGAGGGTGGTGGGGCTCCTCGGGCAGCAGGCTCTGGCCTGCTGCCATCGGTCAGATAGAGGTGGGGCGCCCTCCCCAGAGGCCTCTCCCTCCGGGACACTTTTGCTCTGTTTGATCTTAAAAAGAGACTCCGAGAAAGCTCTTGATGAGAAGAAAATGCAGTTTCGTACCGAGAGCAGTGCCTCAGTTCCTCTCTCGTGGATCCTAGCCCGGGCTTGCAGGGTGGGGGTGTCAGCAGACTGTATAAGATTGAAGGGGCATTTTAAACAGAATTCCCAGGCCCAGCCAAGCTGGACGCTGCCCGTGTATTTAGAGCTGCCTGGAAGGCAGCGTGAGCTCACTGATATCAAGGCCTGCATGGACCCTGGAAGGCAGCTATCAGGCTTCAGGGACACTGCAGAAAGAGGCTCTCTGCACCGTCATTCCGATTCCTGGAGTACACGGTCAGGACACCGTTCAGTCACAGTCCCCATGTGTCGGCTTTCACTGGGGGATGAAGGACTTTCCACGCATGTTCCTCTTTGGTTTTCTGGTCAGCCATCACCTTAGCACAGGGATGAACACACAGAGCAGGGAACCTGGGAGCTGCAGGTGAGACCTGCCTGAGGCTCTAGGCTTCACCCCAGAAAGCAGATGCGGATGCTGGTAGTAACACGGACGGCGGGCTCAGATCAACAGAGTCCACGTGTGCATCAGAGAGGCACATCTTTCTGTGAAGGAGCAGGAGCCGGGGGGTGAGGGGGCCTTTATAACCTGGGTCCATGGCTCCACCCCCGGCTGTGGGATTTTGCTTGACATTTGAGTATCAACACTAAGAGGACAGCACTTGAACTTGAGCAAATCTTCTCACAGGAACTGTCAATTCCACGTAAGCAGCCCAAAGTCAGCCCCCAAATTCTGTTGACTTAAAGTCGCCTTCCCAGTCTCTTAAAGATTATTTTAAAGCATCCGCTTTCTTTAGCAATGTCTCAGGCAGCCAGGAAGACAAAACAGCTCTTTAAAAGACATAAGGTCCGCATTTACATGAAAGATCATGACAGCCGGGTAAAGCACCACTGCCTGTAAAGCGTTATATATTTTAAGGGTCCTCGTAATTTATGTTTCAAAATTTTCTTCCCACACATTTGCAGTGTATAATGGAAGTTTCCTGTGACGTTTCTAAAGGAGCAGCTCTGATCTGCCAGCTAAATGGCATGCAGTGTTCTATAAATTCCAGTCTGAAATTGGCTCTAATGTGCAAGCATTTCTGAGACAGATTTTTCTTCAAGAAAAACTGAAAGGAAATGTGTGAAGGTATAATCCGTTACAACTGTGTTAAAGGTGTGCCTGTAACATTTTTATTCTCGGAGCACTCAGGATAGCAGATAGGAGGACATTTCTTTGGCAGTTTATTCTATTAAGTATAGACTTAAAAAAAAATTTATATAGACTCTAGCCAATGACTTCAGTCTACTTAGTTGGTCATATCAGGTAGTGTTCTTAAATTTTGTTCAAGAGGTGGGTGGCAGAGGATGGGATGGTTAGATAGCATCACTGACTCAATGGACGTGAGTCTGAGCAAAGTTCAGGAGATAGTGAAGGACAGGGAAGCAAGGCATGCTGCAGTCCATGGGGTCGCCAAGAGTCAGACACGACTTGGTGACTAAACAACAGCAGCAGCAGCTGTTACCTGGGATCACGCTCCTGCTCGTGTCCTGCCTCCCGCCACTGGAGCTGAGCTCGGATCGCATTGGGTAAGGGCATGTTTCAGCCCCTTGCAGATAAACACGATTGTGTGGCTAAGTCCCGGCGCATAGTGTTAGCGTCGTGCAGCAGCTCTGGGGACTGTCCTTCACGAAGGGGGACCTATGTCCTCCACATCTAGTACCTCTTGCTTCCAGCTTGCCCCTCGGACTGTGATCTGACCACCGGCATGCCTTCCGGAAATCACAGTGGGCCCAGCCCAGGGCACTAAAGGATCGCCAACGCCGGCTGAGTATCATTACCATGCAAAGGTTTATATATATGATTTCTTTATCTGGTCCTCTGCTGAGAGGCACTTAGGCTCTTCCCACATCTCGGGTTCTGTAAATTAGGCTGTGATAAACATGGGAGTACCGTATCTATCTCTTTGAGATCAGGGTTTCATTTCCTTTGGACATAGACCCAGAAGTGGGATAAGCTAGACACAATCAATGTAACCAGTGTGGAGAGGGAAGGGAGACGGCTATAAAGGGGTGGGGGAATAAGAGTTACAAACTATTAGGTATAAAATTAGCTCAGCTGGAATTCCATCACCTCTACTATCAAACTCCAGGAGATAGTGAAGGACAGGGGAGCCTGGTATATTGTAGTTCCTGTGGTCACAAAGAGTCGACGTGACTTAGCCACTGAACCACAACAAAAACAACAAGATATAAAATAAGTTACAAAGATGCATTATACAACATGGGGAATGCAGCTCATAGTTCATAAGGACTGACTGCACTTGGACTATAAACGTTAAACATATAAGTCACTATAGTGTACACTTGTAACTTGCAAAAATATTGTATAGAGACTATACTTCAACTAAAAATTTTAAAAAGAGAAAGCTAATAAATTAACCTAAACATTTTTTAAACAGTGCAGAACCCAAATTCTCCCAGCCTAAAGAAACTGATCATTAAGCGCGACGTGTCTTCCTTGACCAGGACAGGTTTCAAGAGGCAGTGCAGTCCCCAGCTTAGCTCCTGACAGCTCCAGGTAGAAGATCCAAAATGTGTGAAATAAGATGCCAACAATCTCACCTGTCTCTAGCATGAATATCACACTTGTGTTCTAAAACGCTCTTGTCCATCTTCATGGTGCAGCCTGCAATGGATTACCTTCTTCTCATGTTTCTCCCATTGAATAGGTTCTTGGAGGTGGACTGGCCGTGGTTCACTGAGCATCAGCACCCTGCTTCCAATTTATTAGCCAAATTTGCGATGGCAAGAAATACAGGGATGCACACACTTCCCAGGTGGTCCTAGGGGTAAAGAACCCACCGGCCAGTGCAGGAGACGTAAGAGACTAGGGTTTGGTCCCTGAGTCGGGAAGATCTCCTGGAGTGGGGAATGGCAACCCACTGCAGTATTTTTGCCTGGGAAATCCCATGGACAGAGCAGCCTGGTGGGCTACAGTCCCTGGGGTTGCAGAAAGTTGGACACAACTGAAGTGACTTGGCACCCACATATACACACACACCCAAACATTTATGTTTATTGATAATTGTACAGGTTTTCTACATCTGCTTTCAATTCTTCCATAATCAAAATTTTAGCAAAGCTCTCATCTGTAAACATCCAAGAGAAAATTCTCAGTTTATGGGTGGGGTCAGGAATCTGGACGGGACTGAAGGTCCCTGTGAACGGGGGTGAGGTCTCCTCTGCTGCGGTGTCTACAGCTCCAAGACCTAGACAGGTGCACAGCAGGTTCCTGGGAGATCTCAGTTTGGGGAATGAAGGCGTGGCTTGATGAACAGCTCAGCCACTCTGCTGAGCTTGTCATGCATTAGAAAGCATGTAGCAAGATACTCAGATGAGTTGGCCTGACCAGGCTTCAGTGAGGTTGCTTGAGTGGAATCCTGGTGCCTAGGGGACAACTGTTCCAAACTCTAAAGTAAAAGCAGGCTTAGGCATTGCTCTTCCCTCATCTGGGCTGCCCGGTGGCTCAGTGTTACAGAATCCACCTACAGAGCAGGACACTGGACCTGGCTGTGATCCCTGGGTGGGGACAATCCCCTGGAGGAGGGGCTGGCTACCCACTCCGGTATTCTTACCTGGAGAAGCTCATGGACAGAGGAGCCTGGTGGGCTGCAATTTATGGGTCACAAAGAGTCAGACACGACTGAGCTACCATAACTTCTCAGTTTACCCTCTTTTAACTGAATGCATGGTTGGCACTAGATTCTGGAACCTGTCTCAGGCAAATGTTGAAGTCACTTGGTTATAAATACATAAAATGCAAGATCTTGCTATCATTCAGTTCAGTTCTGTTCAGTCACTTAGTCATATTCATTCTTTATGAACCCAAGGGCTGCAGCACACCAGGCCTTCTTGTCCATCACCAACTCCTGAAGTTTACTCAGACTCGTGTCCGTTGAGTCAGTGATTCCATCCAACCATCTCATCCTCTGTTGTCCCCTTCTCCTCTTGTCTTCAAACTTTCCCAGCATCAGGGTCTTTTCAAATGAGTCTGTTCTTTGAATCAGGCGGCCAAGGTATTGGAGTTTCAGCTTCAGCATCAGTCCTTCCAATGAGTATTCAGGACTGATTTCCTTTAGGATGGACTGGTTGGATCGCCTTGCGGTCCAAGGGACTCTCAGGAGTCTCTTACAACACCACAGTTCAGAAGCATCAATTCTTTGGCGCGTCCATCGTGAAGTGAATTCAAATGTAGAACCATCCCTCCTTTACCTTTCCACACTGTGCCAAATATTGAGGAAATAATTATCTTAAACTTGTTGTAATTATTTTGAAACCACAATGAAACTAGAATATGACGTGACAGTTCAGGAGAAAAAGTGTCGCTTGAAAATTGGCGTTTAACAGTGACAAACAGCTTCCATTAAAATTAGCTCTATTAACCTACAAAGACGTGTCTTATGTCAATTATATGCTCCATTAAACTTTCTCAAAGGTAAGAATATCCAATCCAATGAATATCTCAAAATCAGTTAGAAAAATAAAATAAAAACATAAAGTGAAGAGTGAATGAAGCAGCGTTTGCATTGTTTACAGCAAGCTCAGTTGGTAAAGAATTTGCCTGCAGTGCAGGAGACCTCAGTTCGATTCCTGGGTCAGGAAGAATCCCTGCAGAAGGGATAGGCTACCCACTCCAGTATTCTTGGGCAATGTGGGATATCTGGGTTCAATCCTTGGGTTGGGAAGATACCCTGGAGAAGGGAAAGGCTACCCACTCCAGTATTCTGGCCTGGAGAATTCCATGGATGATATAGTCCGTGGGATCACAAAGAGTTGGACAGCACTGAGCAACTGCCACTTTCACTTTCAACCCCTCTTATATATGGCCCAGTCACTCAAAGCAGAGGGCTCTTGGAGAAGTTATGGGCCACACAGAAGAACTGCAGCTGTGGTCCTTGCTTGGAATTTGTGCTCTGTTGAGTAGGGAGAGGAGACCCCACGATGAATTCTGAAATGAGAAATGCTTGGTGCCAACAGGCAGCTACGGATAAAGTCCTGGGAAGATTTGATGAGCACAAGCTGAGACTGTCGGGACTTCTGTAAGCAACCTCGAGGGTGAAGGTAGAGGGTTCACGGAACAATCAGAACCCGAGGTAAACCTTGAAGGAAGGGAATGGTTTAGACACAGACACAGGGCTGATGAGGACCATAGACAAAGGCTCAGACTGCGGGCTGTGAACTGGTTCCCAGGAGCAGGGTCAGAGGCAAGAGTTTGGGGTGTGGCCCCAGGAGGAACCAATCAGAAAGGGAGGAAGGAAGGCGGGGTTCATTACCAGGAAACCAGGGGTGCACTGCTGGGGGCACTGAGAGGTCAGGAGGGTGATTCCCTGGGGAGGGGAGCCAGGGTTCCCCTCTGACTCCGTCCGGTTACGGGACAGGGGCTGGGCGTGGCTCCTGGGTGCTAACTACACTGCAAATCCAGATTCCCTTGGTCCTGCAGACAGAGAAGGTCCCTGGGCAGACTGTGCCCAAGGCAGAAACAGCTTCACTTAGGAGGCGAGCTGGTGCAGAGGAGCAACAGGCAGGGTGTCCATGGCGGCGGCAGCCGTGAACAGAAACAAAATCTGAGTCTTTGGGAAGATTTCCTTGTGGAAAGAATATGGAAAATGACTTTTTAAAGTTAAGGGGAATTTTTCGTTATTGTTTTTTGATGAAGACACACAATTCTGGGATGGCCATCTTTTCTGTTTTTATGGTTTGCCTGGAACTCAGATTGCACGTTACTAGAAATGTTAACAGTATAAGAAAAATCAACAGAATCTAGAGGAGATTCCCAGACTCCAAATTCTGTATATCATCGAGAGTATATAATGTAAAAGGATTACTAGTTTCGGAAAAACAGAGAGGATAATGATCCACCATCGGAAGAGAATCCGCAGCATCCCCACAGCAGACGGAGATGTTGGAAAGAGCAGATAGAGACGCATTCACAGGGAAAGGTAGACAGAATGGGTAAGTAGAGAAGGAATCTTAGCAGAGAAATGTAAACTGTTCTGGCAAGGAGTAAAATGCTTTCTGGGGACCTAGAAATCAACGCTTGGAAACACAGAATTAATCACTCATTGGTCCAACAGACACTTAGCTCCATTCTGCTTTGTGCTGAGCATTACTGGGGACCACGAGACACAAACATTGGATGCTTTGCATGCTGGTGGAAAGGCAGCTAATACATAATCACAGAAATATAAAGCACAATGTCAGGCAATAATTGCCTGTGCCATAGGAAAAATAAACAGGGGTGAAGGGGTAGAGGTTTTCAAGGGACGCTATTCCAAATCTCAATTTCCTGGAGGCAGAACAAGCCCTCCCCGCCAGGTCCATCAGGCTGGCGTGGCGGGAAGGGCAGAGAAAGCCACAGACAGAGCTGGCGACAGAGGACTGGCTCCTGACTTACCGCTGAGCCGTGGGGTGGAAGGTCCCCGTCGCCTCCACCCCCAAGGCCCATTTTCCTCTCCTTGCGTCCACGGCCGGCTGGCTGGGACAGGGGCCATGTCCTGTCCCCCATCAGGAGGGGAAGGCTTGGGGGAAGCCAGCCAAGGTGGGTCACATGCTCTGCAAAGCCAGTCACTGGAAAGCAGGTGGAGAGAAACATGGATGTGCCACACGGCGACCCATGAACGGGAGGGCCAAGTTCTCTAATCAAAGGACTGATTTGTTAGTTTGCAAGAAGTAAGGTCAAGGTCATTTACTTTGGTGTCACTGCAAAAAGTTTTTTTCTTTCTTTTTTTTTCTTTGTTTTTCTTAATGAGGAACAGGTATAGGACAGGTTTGGAAGGAAATTCATCCTTTTCGCAAAGGGTTGGCCACGACTGAGCGACTAACACTAATACCACTCATCCTTATGGCGAAAAGATACGTGGATTCCAAGCATTTTTGGAGTGAAGTGGGCTAAGCGACAGAGAAGGCAATGGCAGCCTACTCCGAAACTCTTGCCTGGAAAATCCCATGGACAGAGGAGCCTGGCTGGCTGCAGTCCATGGGGTTGTGAAGAGTCGGACACCACTGAGCGACTTCACTTTCACTTTTGCATTGGAGAAGGAAATGGCAACACACTCCAGTGTTCTTGCCTGGAGAATCCCAGGGATGGGGGGAGCCTGGTGGGCTGTCATCTATGGGGCCGCACACAGTCAGACACGACTGAAGCGACTTAGCAGCAGCAGGGCTAAGGGGAGAACCAAAGTGTCTCCCTCCCTTCTCAGGAGACCCAGATTTTCCTCTCCTCTCTTCCCTGCCCCTCTCCGCTGTGAGCCCCTCTCCAACACACAAGCACACATAGGGCCTCCTATCACTGGGGCCCCAAACTGTGCAAGAGGTGAAGTCAGTTGGTGGAGATCAGTTACTGCCCAAAAGGTCAAATATCGGGGGAGTGGGGCTTAGACACCAAGAGGGGGAAAGAGGGAAGGGAAGGAGGCGGGGGCAGGAAAGAGTCACCTGAATTTGACAACAATGTCTACAGTCTACTGACACTACAGAGTGTCCACAGTCTTGCCCAGGGTCCAGAACACGTGAGCAGGGGGTGTCTCTGGAGTGGGATGGCTTCCCCATCCCAACCTCAGCACCAATTTGCGGGGTGTTGGGGAGGACACACAGAGGGTCTCCTTCTGGACTTGGTCCTTCATGGAGAACAGCAAGAGAATGTCTGTGGGACAGAGAATAGAGAGTCATATGAGTAATTTAATAGAGACCCCCAGGGGTCTGCCCCACTCCACTCCATGGGGGCAAGGCATCGCCCGGAGCACACCTTCGGGCGCAACTCACAGAAGCCACCTCCAGCCAAGCGTCTGCTGTGTGCAGCTCTGCGCGCCATCCTGCCCAGCTCTGCTTAGGACCCACGGGGAGCTGGGCCAGGCAGTGCCAGCCAGCTCAGGGCACCTGTTGCCCAGGGGTGGGGATGTGGGAGGAGCGGGGTGCTGCAAGCAGCTTTAGGAGGAGGAGGGGGCTTCCTCGAATGCATGCAGCAGAAATGAAAAGCAGCTCCTTTTTGTGAGCAGGGATTGAAATACAAAACAAGGATGTTCACAACAGGCCGGGAAGCAGACTGACAGATTTCTTCACACAACTTATTGGAGGAGGGTGGGAAAAAAATGATCATGCTTTTCGGGAAGACCAGGGAACTAAGCAGGGTGGCCCTGAAGCTTGAATTCATTGAGTCAACTGATAATGACAGAAATCTGACATGAATTGTTTTGCAGAATTAGTGAAACGGTGGGCAGCAGAGCCGGCAGGGCAGGAGGGGACTCCTGGGTCACTCCTGGGCTGGAGGGACCATCTCGCAGGCCACTGACCCTGACTGCTGTTGTGCCGTGTCAGACAGTCACCTCCTCTAATGCCCTCTGAACTTGAACCCCAATACCCAGCCAGCCTCCTCTAGTCACTGGATGGAATGCACCTGAGACACTGGCCGCACCTGGCTTCTTGCAGGAGCTCCTTCACGAGGGACACAGGAAGTGCTGGCCTGCGTCCTGAGCATTGCTGGGCCTCCTCCAAGGCCGGCGCTGGCCGGCTGAGGCACGCACAGGCTCAGCATCCTCGGCCTCAGAGCACAAGGCCACCGCTGGCCTCATGGGCCTCAGGCTAGAGGGTCAGTATTGTTGTTGTTTTTTACCTTAAACAGAACCCTGACCTTTTCATTTTGTATGCGGTATAGCTGATTAACAATGTTGGGATACTTTCAGGTGGACAGCAAAGGGACTCAGCCACACGCATACATGCATCAGGCCTCTGTCTCCTCCAGGCTGCCAAGGAGCACTAAGCAGAATTCCCGAGCCATACACCGGGGCTTCCTGCTGGCTCAGCTGGTAAGGAATCCGCCCGCAGTGCGGGAGTGCTGGGTTCATGCCCTGGGCTGGGGCGATCCCCTGGAGAAAGGAATGGCTATCTACTCCAGTATTCTGACCTGGAGAGTTCTGCAGACTGTACAGTCCATGCAAAGAGTGGGACACGACCGAGTGGCCTTCACTTCACATGCCACAGGTCTTTGTTGGCTATCTATTTTAAATACAGCAGAGTGCACATGTCCACCCCAAACTCCCTGTCTGTCCCTTGTCCTCAGTAACCGTGAGCTCGTTCTGTAAGTCTGTGAGTCTCCTTGTGTTTTGTGAGTTAATTTGTAGCGTGTCTTTTTTAGAGTCCTCCTAGAAGGGACACCGTTCGATGTTTCTCCGTCTCTGTATGACATGCTCGAGGCCCTCCCGTGCTGTATGGATGGCTACAATCTTCTGCATTGTCCTGAAGGACGGTGTTGATGAGCGTCATCTGGATCCCGCTGCAAGGTCAGTGCCGGTTTGCACCCACAGTCTTTAGGTGAGAATTCCTCTCATCATTTGCCTGCCTGATTGCAGCCTAGCGGGAATGACTTACATAATTTTAAAACCTGCAGTGAAGTCTGCTTAGAATCCATGAGTGCAGAGCAATTAATAGAGCTCTCTCACCCATTAAGGACTAGTAGGGATCTGAAGTTTGCTTGGACCTGCCAGTTGAAGGCGGGTTGAAATGATGGAGAAAGAAAAGATTGTAAAACAGAAGATGAGGCACTAGAATCTTAGATGACCGTGTTATCTTGTCTGCCTGGGGTGACTGGAGAATTACCAGTGGTAGAAAACCCAAAACATTCTTGGCAGGGAGATCCCCAAGTTTCCCCATGAGCCCTTGGCCTGCAGAGGCCAGCATGCTGTGCAATACCAGCTCTCAGAAGGAAAACTCCATCCTGGGGCCAGCCTTCAGCTCTGCTTTCTCCCTAATGTAAGAAGCTCTCTGTAGCCCTTAAAGTATTGTTTTACATCTCTTTAGTTACTTTCTAGGAATGAAACCCACCTACTTAGCATCTGAATCGATGACTTCAATCAGCAATCAGTGCTGAGTCAGTTCTAAACCAATTTGGTGTTACTGATGGTTCTTGACTCATCATATCCCCATCCACCCTGTTAACTTCCCACCCAGGGATCAAATCCAGGTCTCCTGCATTGCAGAAAGATTCCTCACTGTCTGAGCCACCAGAGAAGCCCTATGAATACTGTAGAATTTATGAAAAGGGCTGCTCTGCTTCAAACTGTGATGTCATAAAACAGTAAGAGTGCTATAAAACATGGTCTTTATTAGCCAGTTCTCCAGATATGCTCCATCCTATCTTAATCATAGACTGGTCTGCTTACAAAGCGGCTTCAAACTGACCTGTCAGCTACAGCCTGATGGTGTGAGAGGAACCAGGATACGTTTAATCGGGGGTCCCAGGGTGCTGCCTGGCTGGGGTAAGCAACTCAGCCTACCAGTCTCGGTCAAGTTCTTTAGATAAGGGGGTGTTCCAAAGGTTAACTGTACCGGGTGAAACGCAGCACCCGCAAAGCCTGCAGATTCCACCTGCAGAGACAGGGGGAGCACTCAGTGGGTGGTGCTGTGTGGCTGGAGGCTGAGTGCTCCTCTGGCACCGGAAGTGTGGTCGAGAGCCGGGCACCTCAGTGGGGCCAAATCCTGCATTGCCCCCCGACTGCTGACCTAGTGCACTGACGTCTGTTGAAATGGGGTCTCCCTGCCTCACCGGCCCACCGTGCTCAGGACTGAGGCCGTGTTGTCCCAGGCCATCCCTGCTGAAGACCGAGTGAGTGAATGAATGCAGGAAGAGTCAATGCCTATAGGTTTGAATTTTTAACCCTCGGTGCACCATTCACTTTCTGCAGCTGAATCTCCTGTTGCTATAACACCCCTTCCAGGCAGCATCTTGTTTTAGATTTCAGAAGACTGTTAGGTTGCTCAGTCATATCCATGATCCCATGGACTGCAGCAAACCAGGCTTCCCTGTCCTTCACCATCTCCCGGAGCTTGCTCAAACTCATGTCCATTGAGTCAGTGATGCCATCCAAGCACCTCATCCTCTGTCATCCCCTCTCCTTCTGCCTTCAATCTTTCCCAGCCTTAGGGTCTTTTCTAATGAGTTGGCTCTTCACATCAGGTGACCAAAATACTGGAGCTTCAGCTTTACATTGGTCCATCCAGTGAACAATTCAGAGTTGGTTTCCTTGAGACTGGCTTTTTTGATTTCCTTGCTGTCCAAAGGACTCTTGAAAGTCTTCTCCAACTATGGTTCAAAAGCATCAGTTCTTCGGTGCTCGGCCTTCCTTATGGTCCAATTCTCACATCTGGACGTGATTACTGGAAAAACCGTAGCTTTGACTATACAAACCTTTGTTGGCAAAGTGATGTTTCTGCTTTTTAAGTTCTCCATATTCTGAAATGTTTTTGTGACACTGTGGAGTAGGGGGACCGAGGGGGAGGCCATGAGGGGCCTGCACGCTGGTCACTGAGCACAGCAGACGAGGGGGAGGCCATGAGGGGCCTGCACGCTGGTCACTGAGCACAGCAGACGAGGGGGAGGCCATGAGGGGCCTGCACACTGGTCACTGAGCACAGCAGGCCTTTCTGACCCCAGTTGTTGCTGCTGTTCATTCACTCAGTTGTGTCCAGCTCTTGACAACCCCAGGGACCGCAGCACCTGGTTTCCATGCCCTTCACCATCTCCCAGAGCTTGCTCAAACTCATGTCCATTGAGTTGGTGATGGCATACGACCATCTCATCCTCTGTCATCCCCTTTTCCTCTTGTCTTCAATCTTTCCCAGCATCAGGGTCTTTTCCAATGAGTCAGCTCTTCTTATCAGGAGCTTCAGCATCAGTTCTTCCAGTGAATATTCAGGAATGATTTCCTTTAGGGATGACTGGTTTGATCTCCTTGCTGTTCAAGGGACTCTCAAGAGTCTTCTCCAACACTACAGTTCAAAAGCATCAATTCTTGGCACTCAGCTTTCTTTATAGTCCAACTTTCACATCCATACATGACTACTGGAAAAGTCATAGCTTTGATTAGATGGACCTTTGTTGGCAGAGCAATGTCTTTGCTTTTTAATATGCTGTCTAGGTTTGTCATAGATTTTCTTCCAAGGGTCAAGTGTCTTTTAATTTCATGGCTGCAGTCACCATCTGCAGTGATTTTGGAGCCCAAGAAAATAAAGTCTGTCACTGTTTCCACTGTTTCCCCATCTATTTGCCATGAAGTGCTGGGACCTGATACCATGATCATTTTTTGAATGTGGAGTTTTAACCCAGTTTTTCACTCTTCCTTTTCACTTTCATCAAGAGACTGTTTAGTTGCTTTCTGACCTCAGAGGACTCAGAAAAGAAGAACAAAAATGTTACAGTTGAGTAAAACATTGTTTTTGCCCACCCATTCTAAATTTTGAAAAGTTTCTGGCAGCATCTTTGAAAAATGTACTTACATCCTAAACAAAGCTCTGAAAAACTCTAATAACCCAATATGACTGAGAGCAGCCTGGATATTAAATGCTAAATATACAGGTTAATTATGGGAATCTTGACAAAGCCTTAAACTATGCTTGGAGAGGGGAGGGAAGACTGCTTTTCTTGACATGAAAATGGCTCAGAAGTCTTTACGCTGTCAAATCACAGATGCTCTGAATGGCCTGGAACACATATGCCCTTAGTAATGCTGCTATGGCACTGGGGGTGGGGGGGACGTGCTTTTTTCAAGTTTAAATACTGCTGGTGTTTCAGACATGGTATAAATTTTGAATTTTGTTCTCCACCTCTGCTGCTCAGTGACTAAGTCACGGTCAGCTCTTTGTGACCTCATGAGCCTCAGCATGCCCGGTCTCCCTGTTGTTGCTATCGCCCTGAGTTTGTTCAAATTCATGTCATTTGAGTCAGTGATGCCATCCAACTATCTCATCCTCTGTTGCCCCCTTCTCCACTTGCTTTCAATCTTTCCCAGCATCAGAGTCTTTTCCAACAAATTGATTTTTCGCATCAGGTGACCAAAGGATTGGAACTTCAGCTTCATTGGTCCTTCCAATGAATATTCAGGGTTGATTCCAAAACTACCATATCCAGTCAGCCTCGGTTGTACGGACTGGCTCTGTTAAACACTGTGTCATGACAGATGATGAAGCACTTGCTAGGGTCTGGTTTCCTTTGTGACCCTGTGTCATAGTAACCAAATACATCACCAAATGCATTGGGGCCCAGGTGTCTGCCAGGGTGCAGGCCCAGGTCTCCCTCAGATATGCTCAAGGGAGGGAGATTCCCTGCACTGAGTCACTTGCCACTGCTATTGTTTCTAGAAATATCTCAGCATCACACGTCTCGGCAGTGAGGTTGCTTAACATTGCTTTGCAAAGTAAATGGCTATTTTTGAGTGTAAAACTGCCATCACCAAGGCAGCCTGTGACCCAGTCTTACTAACCAATGCTCTCCAGCAATCAGACAGCCTTGGGATTGTTTCAGTGAAACAGAAAAAGTGGGAACTGTGTCCACTTATTATTGCAGTTTGAAAAACTTACATGTGAAATGTCAAATAGCCTCTGCTACGTTCCTCATCCTTAAGTCCAACACACATCCTCATGACAATTAATTTCTTTAATTTCAGGAGTGTATTCTTCCATTCCTAGAATCAAATAATTTCAATAATTAGCTCCACAAATGACTAATTTGGGGTCTCCAAAGAGAGAGATGGAATAGAGATTTACTGGGCATCCTGAGATCTTTGGCAACAACCATAGCCAAGGGGCAAAAACAAACAAACAAATCCAACAGGCATTTTTAAAGCCAGTAAATGTAATTAGAGTGTGTGCACACTTTACTATTCACAGGATCCAAGACATGGGAGGAACCAAAATGTTCATCAATAGAGGGGTGGATAAAAGATGCAGTGTGTATATTATATATATATATATATATATATATATATGTATATATATAAACTGGCATAAACATATATGCAATATATATATATATATATATGAAAGTGTATGAAAGTGTTAGCCATTTTAGGATTAAACCCTATATATATATATAAAGACAAATACTGTCTGATATCATATGGAATCTAAAATATGACACAGCTGAATTTATTAGTGAACCAGAAACAGACTCAGGGACGTAGAGAATATAGCCTTGTGGTTACCAAGAGGCAGGGGTTTATGAGTAGAATGGGGTGGGAGATTGGTTAGCAGATGTAAGCTATTACATACAGAACTGATAAACAACACAATCCTACTGTACGGCATAAGGAACTATATTCAATATTTTGTGATAAACCATAAGGGAAAAGAGTGTGTGTATGTATGTGTGTGTGTGTATATAAATATATATATATATATATATATATATATATATATATCTGCATCACTTTGCTGTAAGGCAGAAATCAATACAACATTGTTAATCACCTATACTTTAATAAAAAGAGAAGAAAGCTTCAGTTCAGTGAAAAAGGAAGAACACTTCTATGTTAAACAAAGAAAAGACTGTGTGCACATTTTGAAGCTCCAGGAGTCTGAATACTGAAGATGCATCTTGTGACTCTTTAGCAAATGGACTCATGGATTCACCAGGTGAAGCTGGAGACAGAGGATTCCCTCCTCACTCTTCCGAGGAGATGAGTGAGAGATGAGCCGGGAGGAAGGGAGGCACTCCCTTGCATGGTGCTGGCCCAGCGTCAGGACAGTGGCGCAAACACCCGCATCTGAGCCTCCTTCTGCGGCGTGGAGGCGCAGGGCTGATGGGTCCCTCCTCCCCCAGCATCCTGGGGGAAGCAGAGGGCCCTGCACACCACCTTCCCATTCTGGCTTGTCCTCACTGCTTCACAGTGTCTTTGCAACCTCTTTTTTAATTAATTTTTTTATTGAAGGATAACTGCTTTCTAGAATCTTGCTGTTTTCTGTCAGACCTCAATATGAATCAGCCATAGGTCTACATATATCCTCTCCTCCGTCCCATCTTCCTCCCCTCTTTCTCACTTATTGCAATCTCATCTGTGGCGCTTGAAGGAAATGCAAATTAAAACCAAAGTGTTTTTGAGACTGCAGCTTAGCTTCCTCGCATTTTATACATCGTGCAGGCTGACCCACTTCATTCAACAGGAAGGAAATGGCAACCCACTCCAGTATCCTTGTCTGGAAAATCTCATGGACAGTGGAGCCTGGTGGGCTATGGTCCATAGGGTCGCAAAGAGTCGGCCACGACTGAGTGACTAACACTAACACCAAGGAGGAGAAGGGGACGACCGAGGATGAGATGGCTGGGTGGCATCACCGACTCGATGGATGCGAGTCTGGGTGAACTCCAGGAGGTGGTGATGGACAGGGAGGCCTGGCGTGCTGCAATTCACGGGGTCGCATAGAGTTGGACATGACTGAGCGACTGAACTGAACTCAACTGAAACGTGACTTAGAGATGAGGAGACTGGCCTTAGACACCAGGATGGAGAGAGGAAGGAGCATTTCTCAGTGTGCCTCTCAAGCACATGTAAGAAGTCAGCAGCTGTGTCCTAACCGATCATCTGATTACCCGTCGCTGAAAACTCTGGAACCTGCACTTTAGAGAAGGCGTTTACTGTTCTTCTGTTCAGTCACTAAGCCATGGCTGACTCTGAGACTATGGACTGCAGCACACTAGGCCTCCCTGTCCTTGACCATCTCCTGGAGCTTGCTCAAAATTATGTCCATTGAGTCAGTGATGCCATCCAACCGTCTCATCCTCTGTCCCCCCTTCTCCCCCCTTCTCTGCTCTCATTCTTTCCCAGCATCAAGGTCTTTTCCAGTGAGTTGGCTCTTCGCATCAGTTGGCCAAAATATTGGAGCTTCAGCTTTAGAACCAGTCCTGCTAATGAATATTCAGGGTTGATTTCCTTTGGGATTGAATGCTTTGATCTCCTGGCAGTCCAAGGGGCTCTCAAGAGTCTTCTCCAGCAGCACAGATTGAAAGCATCAGTTCTTCGGTGCTCAGCCTTCTTTATGGTCCAGCTCTCACACATCCATACATGACTATAGCTTTGATTGTACAGACCTTTGTCCGCAAAGTGATGTGTGTCTTCTTTTAATATGCCGTCTAGGTTTGTCATAACTATTCTTCCAAGGAGCAATTGTCTTTTAATTTTGTGGCTGCAGTCACCATCCATGGGGATTTTGGAGCCCAAGAAAATGAAATCTGACTTTTTTGGTAGATTTCCCCATCTAAGAGAGTGGATTTAACTAGGAACACATAGATAATGATTCAGTCCTTTTATATCTGGAAGTCAGTAGCATTTTCAGAGGTGAGCTATGTCCTTGAACAAAGAAAGCGAGTCCTCTGTGACCACAGGAAGTGTTTCTTCTCTTGGAGATAAGGAGAGTCTTTGAGCGCCAAGGCTCTGTTGGGTCCTGAGCTCACCGGGCTCCTGGAGGCCCTGATGTCTAGGTCAGTCATGTTGTGTGACATCAGGTCAGCTCTCTGGTGATGGGGAGAACAGTACTGCCCCTCCAAACAAGGGCCATCATGTGAACTAGGAACTGCTCCTTCATTTTGTATAAAGCTTTTACACTGTAGGCAGGGGAATGTGTTTTATTAGTTTATTACCCACCTGGCACTTCAGACAGCCTCACCCCCTGTACACAGACAGCAATTAAACAGGAAACTCTCCGAGGATCACTTTAAGAAATGAAATGAAGGCGAGATAAATAAATGTTACCTATATACGGCCCTGCATGTGTGTGTATCCTTTCATAATGCATGGACGTGTGCAGATGTGCGCACACAAAATACATTTTAGAATGAAATGGCGTGGGATTCGTCTTGGGGTCAGCATGCCCATTTCCTTCTGTGAGCTCTTGAGGCAAATGCAGTAATGTGGTCGTATGGCTTATGCTTTGGGGATGAGTGATTTGCCTGTTTATAAGGATCAGGCGAATCACGTGTCCTATTCCAGTGCCCCGCCTCACTTCAGGGGCTTTCTGCTCATAGAGGGGAACCCGCCCAGCTTAAAGACATGGATCTGGACACCGGGACCCACACTTGGGTTTCCTGGTGGCTCAGGTGGTACAGAATCTGCCTGCAATGCAGGAGACCCGAGTCCGATCGTGGGGTTGGGAAGATTCCCTGGAGAAGGGAATGGCAACCCACTCCAGGATTCTTGCCTGGAGAATTCCATGGACAGAGGAGACTAGAGGGCTACAGTCCATGGGGTCACAGAGAGTCAGACACGGCTGAGTGACGTTCACCTTCCCCACCCACTCGCTCAGTAAGAGGAAGGCTGACGCTGCACGCACGTGGTCTATGAGCCTCTCTCAGGCTAGAAAATGCTTCTGATGTCTAGGATTTCTCTGCAATTTCATGATACGTTAAGCTAGAATTTCAGAAAGGAGAAAATAAAATAGATTTACTATGTGCTATAATTGGGCCCAGCTTTCAACCCTTTACTTCTGAGAATGAATAGCATGTATCTTTCCCAGTGAAACTAAGGATAAAATCCAGACCTCCTGAAACATCAGTTCCTCCTTTTACTGAACTGAAGTTCACCTTTCTCCCCCAGGCTGTTATTCCAGAAAGGAGTATTGATCAAACAGTTTTAGTACCAAATTGGTTCACTCAACTCCAGAGATATAAGAGCTGCATCTCTATGAAAAACACCGTACTTTCATGAATTAAGTGTATTTTTATGCAAAAGTATAATTACTATGAAAAATGCCCAAATGAAAGTAGTTTTGTGTCTTTGCTGTATTTTTCTTAGACAATCTCAATAAATGAAGTCATTATTTAAAAGTCTTATTTTAATGTAAGAATTTGACCTATTCTCCATAGCTAAAACTTATTTACATTATTTATATATGAATTTCAAAGCTATTTTACTTTTCAGGGTTAAAAAATACTCAAAACAATTATACCCTAGGTACAGTTTCTGAATATTATTCTATAAATAAATCTTACATTTATTTATATTGTCCATAGCTAATAGTTACTTTTAGAGAACTTCTTTTAATAGTAGCTATTATTAGCAATGGAAAAAATAGTTGAAAATTAGGAGTATTTTTTTCCTGAGAATTTCAATGTAAAATATGTACATATACTTATGAATTAACTTAGGTGAAACCCTGACTGTAAACACAGGGGATGTTTTTATGCCTTCTTTCAGTTGAGTTCAGTTGAGTTCACTTGAGTTCCTCAGTCATGTCCGACTCTTTGCGACCCCATGAATCGCAGCACGCCAGGCCTCCCTGTCCATCACCAACTCCCGGAGTTCACTCAGACTCACGTCCATCGAGATGGAGGAGCCTGGTGGGCTGCCGTCTATGGGGTCGCACAGAGTCGGACACGACTGAAGCGACTTAGCAGCAGCAGCAGCAGCAGCAGCAGCACATCCATCGAGTCTGTGATGCCATCCAGCCATCTCATCCTCGGTCGTCCCCTTCCTCCTGCCCCCAATCCCTCCCAGCATCAGAGTCTTTTCCAATGAGTCAACTCTTTGCATGAGGTGGCCAAAGTACTGGAGTTTCAGCTTTAGCATCATTCCTTCCAGAGAAATCCCAGGGCTGATCTCCTTCAGAATGAACTGGTTGGATCTCCTTGCAGTCCAAGGGACTCTCAAGAGTCTTCTCCAACACCACAGTTCAAAAGCATCAATTCTTCGGTGCTCAGCCTTCTTCAGAGTCCAACTCTCACATCCATACATGACCACAGGAAAAACCATAGCCTTGACCAGACAGACCTTTGTTGGCAAAGTAATGTCTCTGCTTTTGAATATGCTATCTAGGTTGGTCATAACTTTCCTTCCAAGGAGTAAGCGTCTTTTAATTTCATGGCTGCAGTCACCATCTGAGGAGTCGTTTTCATATTGCTTTGGGGATGAAAGAGAGAAAGAGATGGAGTGAGAGGGTGGCGAGGGGAGAGGTGATCCATGGGTGTGAAGCAATTGCAAGGTGGGCAGCTGACTAGCTTGTGTCTCTGGGTATTCAGAACGGAGCAGAAGCAACGACGACCAAATTCCACTCATATCAGGATCACTCAGATTGCTTCAGAAACCCGAGGCTCCTGCAGCCAAGCAGCCTTGCACACCAGGTAAGACCACCTGCCCAGACGAGGATGGTTTGGGTGGCAGCTGCCCAGATTTACCATCATCTCATCTAAAGAGCCGGAGGGAGGCATCAACCCCTCTCCAGACATTTTCCACAGAAGGGAACTTCCGGGACCAGCTTGCTTTGCTCCAGCTATGAGCCACATGGGCCAGCAATGGCGTCAAAGATTAGCTCCTGGGAGAGCTCGCAGAAACCCAGATGGTGGTGGGTAGATATGGTGAGGGCCTCCCCAGCGGCCCTATCTAGGAATATTTTACAGTTTACCAAAACAAACCCATGAAACAGTCTCGACTATAAGCAAACGCAATCTTAAAATATTTTAGTTCTATAATCCCATAAATTGCCATCTATTATAATGATGAAAATTAAATGGTGAACCATAGTTAATATGTATTTACCAATTTAGAAGTAAAAGGTATGGATCCATTGCAATGTCACAGCTTTTACTCAATAATAGTTGGACTGCTAACCCGTAGCTCTGATGGAATCCATATCCATCTCATTTCCATGATGTTTTCCGATGATTCGGGTAGTAAGGACAGCGGCAATGTCAGTGTTTTCGTTTTTTCAGATAATGTGCAATCAGGATTTCCTAGATTATATAGTATATTCAAAGTGTGATCCTTCCATTTTAAAAAATTGTCTACATAGGAATTTTTTAAAATATGTAGATAGAAATGAGTGGGACCAATTTATCTTCTTCAGAAGAGACACTGACATGGCATGTGGTATCGACATAGAGACTATGCCTTTCCAACCAATGCAGGGACTGGGCATAGACATTTTATAGGAAAGGAAAAAAGATCTACATTGATTTGCTGCTAACTGTTGAGTCTTGTTGAATTTTATTTAGTCCATTCATTTAATAAATGTTTTTCCCTTAGAGTTCATTTAAACATTAATGAAATCGTTATCTTTCTCTAGCTGACTGACTGACTTGTATGATAATGTCTGGGTCCATCTGCTACATGTGATCAGTTGCTTCGATAGTGTCAGACTCTCTGCAACCTTGTGGAGTGTAGCCCACCAGGCTCCTCTGTCCACAGGGCTCTCCAGGCAAGATATTGGAGTGGGAGGCCATTTCCTCCTCCAGGGGGTCTTCCTGACCCAGTGATTGAACCCTCATCTCTGGTATCTCCTGCACTGCAGGTGGATTCTTTACCCACTGAACTACCAGAGAAGACCCTAGATCCATCCATCTTAAGTCAAATGACATGATTTAATTATTTTTATGACTGAGTAGTATTCCACTGTGCATATGTACCACGTGTGTACCCATTCACCTGTTAGCAGACACTTAGGTTGCTTCCATGTAAACAGCATTCACAGACTTCCATGTAAACAGTGCTGCAGTGAACCCTGGCGTGCATGTATCTTTCCGAATGATGGTTTTCTCTAGACACACGCCTACAAGTGGGATTCCCGGTCACACTGTGGTTCTACTTTTTATGAAGCTACCTCCACACTGTTCTCCATAGGAGCTGCACCGATGTACACCCCACCAGAAGTGTGGGGGCCCCCTTTCTCCCCCCTCTCCAGTATTTACTGTTTGTAGACTTCAGCACATGCAGCTCATTATTGAGAAAGAAAATCCAGTCAAAAAATGAGCTGAAGATCTAAGTAGACATTTTTCCAAACCATTTCCTACATTTTGTGTGTTGAAGCCCTGACCCCCTTGTGGCTGGACTTGGTGATGGGCTCTCAGGAGGGAACTGAGCTTAGAGGTGGGCCCTGGCTCTATGGGCTTCCCAGGTCACACTACTGGTAAAGAAGCCCCTAGCCAGTGCAGGAGACGCAGTGGGTGTGTTGGTTGCACAGTAGATCTGTTGGTCAGGAAGAGTCCCTGGAGAAGGAAATGGCAACCCACCCCGGTATTCCTGCCTGGAGAGTCCCATGAACAGAGGAGCCTGGTAGACTACAGTCCATGGGGTAGCAAAGAACTGGACACGACTGAAGTAACTTACACATACTCACTCATCCTGTAGAATTAGCGTCCTTGTAAGAAGAGAAGACAGCTCTCTCTCCAGGCCCCCGAGGACAGTCCCTGAGAAGGCACAGTGTGAAGCTGGCCTTCTGAAAGCCAGGGAGAGGGCCATCTTCAGAAACCCCACTCCAGTGGCACCTGGGTCTTGGGCCCCTGGTCTCTAGAACCGTGAGCACCTGGATTCCTGTTGCTCGAGCCGTTCCGCCTGAGGCATTTTTTTTCATGGCAACCTGAGCAGCCTAGCGTAGGGGACATACATGCTGTTTTTCATCCATCTTGCTGTTTACTGGTCCCTTGCCCTGGGGTCTAAGACCACTGTTGGCAGAGATTTGAATCTTATCTGCTAACTGACCAGTCCCCAGCATCAAGATCCCCTGGAGGAGGAAACAGCAATCCACTGCAGTGTTCTTGCCTGGGAAATCCTACGGATGGAGGAGCCTGGTGGGCCACAGTCCATGGGGTCTTGAAGAGTTGGGCGCAACTGACCAACACGCACAGGCATTGTTTATTCCTTTTCTTTTACTTTCAAAAATAAATGATTGTGAGTTCCCTGTGAGGGAGGCTGTAGGGGACTCTTCTGTGATGATGAGTGGGAACAGGTGAGCGGGGCCCTCTGCAGGTGACCTCGGAGGACAGGAGCAGAGGGCAGGCGGGCGCACCCTGGTCAGCACCCGCTCGGTCCAGCTACCAAATGAAGGCCTGCCTTCCAGACACAGACAGAAGGCTGCGAGGTGAGGAAGGGGCCCTTCAACCCCGGCCCAGTCCTCAGGAGGGCTGCCCAGAGGGGCACCTGACCCCTTAGTGGCAGGGACAGATGGTGATGCATTGTTACATGCAGTCAACAAGCCCACGAAAGCAAGGGTGCTGCCCAGCACGTCCCCAGGAAAGGAGATCTCCAGATGAGTTTCACTACCTTCTGAACCCATGTCTTACAAGACAACCAGAACTTTACAGACAGACCAAATCTGTGCTACAGACGGAAATCGCCGCCACGACCCCCGTTGGTGGCAAGCAGGCGGAACCTCCGCATACAGCTGTCTCTCCCATGATAATCACCTCATTTCAGCAGTAACGGCAGTTCCCCTGGATGTCCCTGCGACTTTTGTCCTGGGGGCTCGTTGGTGCCCATTGCTCGGTTAGCATCCTCGTGGCTGCTGGAGCACCACGCTCCACGGGAATGGCCTTCGGCTGCCAGAGCTTGGTGACTATGATTTCCTAGCTGGGATGAGGTTGGGGAGGGGAGAGAGGAGCCATGAGTCGAACTCATCGCCACGTGCTGCTGTTCATGTTTGGCAGGGACTCCGAAGTTCACGCCAGGCTCGCACGGCCTCTGCCCTTCTCCGGGTAGAGGAAACTCAGGAGCTTGTGGCCAGAGCCCCAGAGTGCTCACGTGGTGCCCGCCGCATTAGCCTGAGCGGTTTGGAGGCTGGAGTGACTGTGGACTGGGGCTTTCAGAGGGGGCGACAGCGTAGGGCCGGGAAACAGGGAGCTCAGGAGAGCTTGTGACTCTTTTTCACTTGTGGTTGTTTGGGACCAGCGCCGGCTGGTGCAACTTGCATTGACCATCCAAGGAACGTCCCATCACTTGCTGTATCTGCTTTGAAGAGGGACTTCCTGTAGACGTGTGGACGTCACACCCGTCTGAAAGGCCTGGAAGTTTGGACTTCCCTCCAGTCTCAAGCACATGTACCAACAGTAACAGAGCTAAGACAGGCTGTTTATCCCTTGTGCCCTTGCATTCACTCCCTCACACAAACTCCACGAGGAAGGTGTCAATACTGTCCAGTTGCTCAGAGGAAGAAACCGATGATCTCATAACAAATACTGGACACAGATCCAGAACGTTCCATCTCTTTCGTGTTTTGGAGCCAGGAGTGTGGTGGAGGCAGGGCTGGAGAAAAGCTGTCGTGCGGCACAGCTGAGCTGGCGCAGCGCGGGCCGAGGCTGGGGCGCTGCTGCAGGCTGCCTGCCTCTGGCTCGTCCATGCTCGGCCCGGAATTTCCTTGCTGTGGGCTCAGCAACCATCTTGGAAAATGGAAGAGTGTCTATGGAGAAGGAGAGAACACACCCACGTTTGTTGAACAGGGCGGAAACCTCTGCCCTGCCAGGAGGTAGGTCGGGCAGAGTCCTTGTGTGTTATTGGGAGCCTGTGATTGGCTGAGCTGTAAAGTCCAGGGGAATTGTCCATCACATACTGATTTCTTCCACAGTTACGGTGCTCAGGATTTTAAAAACTTGGTGTGCAGACTGCATGCTCCACTCGGCATGAAACTAGCACATGTGAGAGGGGTGCAGCCCACCTCTGGTCAGAAAAGTGCACGCAGGGAGTCAAGGCGCAGTAGTGGGAGACGCACAGACACTGAGGCCCTTAGCCCAGGCGTGGCAGCCGCTGAGGGCCAGTGGTGCGGAGCTGTGAGAGTGGGCTTCAGGGTCGGGGGTGAGACCAGCTCCCTTGTCTGGTGGGTTTCTACCAGACGCCCAGGGAACTGAAGTGTGACTGAGAGGATGAGAAGCAGGGGCTGGCCAGCCGCACCCCAGCCCACTCCGCACCCTGGGTGAGCTGAGTGCACCAGAAGCCTGCTGTGTGCAGGGCAGTATGCACACAGCTGGGGGCTGTAGGCCTGGGGGCAGCGGGCTCCCCCGCCTCCCGATTGACCTGCCGGCGTCCCGCCTCTCCTGGCAGAGACTGGGAGCCGTCTGAGGACGGAAGGAACGCGTCTGTCTGAGATGGGAGCAAGCCCAGCCGGAGCAAGCCTTTGAAAGACACCCACGGCGGCCACCCCTCGCTGCGCCATCACAGCCACTGATGAGGAAAGTTCTGACACGTTCACGGTCCTTGACTTCCAGTCTCCTCTTGGGTCCTGAGGCATTTGCTCCCAGGACGGGGAGAGAGACACCGACGCAGCCAGGATGACATAAAGCAGGACCTTCCCGGGGCATAAATCTCCACGAGAAGTTGGGGCGAATTCACTGGGTTTCATCACAGTGCTTTTTTCACTTTTTAAACCCCTGTTACTTTCGTGATTAAGGTGCTTTCTCCTGACCTTGGGGCCAGTCAGGAATCAGTATGTAGCTTTACAATGATTTCAGCTTCAAAACATTTGACCTTTGAATATGCTCATCATTTATCCTATTATGCAAAGAACTTCCCAACTTCATGACACATGACTACTAGGCAAGCAGTCATAGGATAAAGAGGAAGAGAAGGATTAAGGCCTAACGGCATTAGCAGTCATCACACTGAAATATTTCTCACTGAACTCTAGTCCATCATAAAGAACACGCTGTAATTAACTGTGGAAGGAGGAGGGTGAACATATTCAACATCCACAAATACAGAGGGGTTGGATGTACTAAAATACTTGTTCTGTTAATTAAGAAGCCACTCTGTTTTCCATAAGATGCTATTCAAAATATGGTAAAGATGACCTTATGTGTAAGACAGCAAAAGAGACAGATATGAAGAACAGACTTTTGGGCTCTGGTGGAAGGCGAGCGTGGGATGATTTCAGTGAATAGCATTGAAACGTGTGTATTACCTTCTGTGAAATGAATGACCAGTCCAAGTTGGATGGATAAAACAAAGCACTCAGAGCCAGGGGTGCAGAGGGATGACCTAGAGGGATGGGAGGGGGGAGGGAGGTGGGAAGGGGTTCAGGATGGGGGACACATGTGCACCCATGGTTGATTCATGTCAGTGTGTGGCAAAAACGACCGCAATATTGTAAAGTAATTAGCCTCCAATTAAAATTAATAAATTAAGTTTAAAAAAGAACCAATATTGCACGAAGAAATCTAGCCGGCATGTGGAAGGCACTCAAGAAACCTGGGCTGATTTTGAAGAATTAACCATGAACAACAGAGAATTCCTTCTGGCTGGCCCTCTTACTAAGTGCATATCTTGCTGCTGGAGACAAGACATACATTGTCCCCAACAGGTAACTGCTTACTAGCTCTGTTATATAGAACAAAGTTAATTAACTGTAGCATCCAAATTCATTAATATATACCAGTGGCCAGATACACCCAATCACCCTCAAGCTGAGGAAAAAAGCTTACAGTTGGTAGTTTAATAAACCTTAGTGGTCAGCTGCTCAGCCGTGTCCGACTCTTTGTGACCCTGTGGACTGTAGCCCTCCAGGCTCCTTTGTCCCTGGGGTTTCCCAGACAAGAACACTGGAGTGGGTTACAGTTTCCTTCTCCAGAGGACACTCCTGACCGCAGGGTCAAACCCACATCTCCTGCTTAGCAGGAGATTTAACCTGGTTAACTTTAACCACTGCACCACCTGGGAAGCTGTTATAAACCTTAACTACCAGATTTTCTGAAGCTGTTCTTCGCTTTCAATCTATCAGAATTTTCTCCAGGAGGATAAGTTCACATACGAATGAGCTTGTTAGATTAACATGTTGCCTCAGAAGACAACTGGATCCTCAGACCAGACCTCAGAGGGAAGTTGGGTGTGAGGGATCCTGAGGGGTGAGGAGACCCAATGACAGCTTGAAGGTTCTGGGGGAAACGGGTGCCTTGACTTTCCTGAAAAGTGAAGGGTGAGGAGACCCATCAACCCTGGGGGAAAATGGGATTTTTGAAAGGCTAAGCCCAGTTGGTAGGTGGGGAGGCTGATTTAAGAAGCCAGCCAGCCTGCAGTGGTAGAGAAAAATTGTGAGGAATAAAATCATACTGAAAGGTCACTGGGATATGAAACAAGGCAGGGCTTCTTTTTTTTTTTTTGAATGGTTCAAGTTCCTGAAAACAGAGTGACCCATTAGAGGATATTGTCAAATACCAAGTCTAAGCCACCATATCACCATGAATCAGGAGTGGAATCACTGTGAATACCGATGATCTCTATTTTCCTTTCCTGACCTTCAATATTTGCTTGTTTGCAATCTTTTTTTTTCCTGATCACCTGAGCTAGTGAAAATGAAAATGTGCAGAGCAGCATTAAGTCATATTTTCCTCACGAACATCACATGGAGATTGCTGTGATAACAGGTGAAGCCAAGATTGAAAACTGATTGAAAAAATGCAACCAAAAATACCACATCTGCACAAAGCGCTTTAAAATGCCAAACATTTCCTGGAGACCAATAATTGAAAAAAATAGAGTACCAAAGTCATCTGTCATGATGTTTTTAAAGATGAAATATTTGCAATCCCATTCTGATCTGTGTCTGCGGTTGGGCATCCCTTAGTCTGAAGCCAGGAGAGGCAGAATACACCTTTTATTCACAGAATTCAACTTTTTAGGACCATCGCCTCTACTATTTCTTTCTTTACAGATTTTGACTGTATATTGGACTAAATTGATGTACAGTGTTATACACAACATTTCAGGTGTGCAACACAGTTTCAGGTGTACAGCAAAAATGATTCAGTCTTACTTACACACGAGTCTATTTTTTTCAATCTTTTCCCATTTAGGCTATTGCAGAGTAGTGAGCAGAGTGCCCTGTGCTATGCCCCTGCTTAAACTCACCGTAGTATTGCTGCATGCCACTCTCAGCATTTGAGAGCAGTGAGCCCCCGAGAGCGCACATCCTGGGATGCCCAGTGGAGTCCAGCCTTGGACAAAATGGCAGCAGAACCAGCAAGAGATGAACAACGCGTCTCTGAAATGGTGTCAGTGGGGATGAAGTGCCCACGGCTTCTTAGGCAAAGATTGGCAGGGAGTGTAGGTTCTCAGCCAGCCCTGAGCCTTTTCCTCCTCCAGGTCCATCCAGGGTTAACATCTCATGTAAGTCCAGGCGCTGGCTTTGCCTCTCAGGTATTTGTTGGAAAGATTGCTGTCCAGGTAGAGGGTCATGGACTCTTTAAAATAAAGCCTCCACCTTGCCTCACATTTATATTCCTTTATTAAGTTGATTTATCCCAGTGGTTCTTGAGCAGGCAGTTCTGACCAGTACTTCGGCCACTGTTATGGGGATGGACTGCTCCTCCCGAAGAAGCGCTGATCTCCCAAGCCCCAGTGCTGTGGACGTGACCTTATTTGGAAGTAGGGTCTGTGCAGATGATATAGTTAAGATGGGGTCATTACTCTGGGTCCCTCATCCAGTAGGTTTGGTGTCCCCACGAGAATGGGAAATTTGGGTCCAGCCATGTGCACAGGGAGGACGTCATGCAAAGACTGGAGCTCTACAGCCACGAGCCAGGGGACCCCATGGGTGGCCAGCAAACCAGCAGAAGCCAGACTGGGGACAGGTCCTCCAAAGAGCCTTCAGCCCGGCACGCCCTGGGGACGCCTGGACCTGGGACTGTGGGCCCTAGGACTACGGGAGGATCAGCTTACAGGGGACTTGTTAACAGGCGCCCCAGGGAGCAACGGCCATGCTGCATGAGAAAACTCACTTCCGGCGTTAGACGGCTTCATCCTGTGACGAGAGCGTCCTTGGGACACCCCGGCCGTTTCGGCCTGCTAGCTGTGACCCGCACCCAGGACGGGAGAGAGCACTCGGTAGGCTGATCGACCCTGTCTTGGTGCGTGCTCAGTTGCTTTGGTCGCGTCTGACTCTGTGCGACCCTGTGGACTGTGTAGCCCACCAGGCTCTGCCTTCCACGGGATTCTCCAAGCATGAATACTGGAGTGGGTGGCCATGCCCTTCTCCACCCTGTCTCGGGATCACTGGTCAAACCCCTCAGTTTCCCAGCAAGTCTGTATTGAACAGAAACACCCTTGAATCCCTCCTTCTCATCCAGAAAGAGCTCCTAATGGCCTCAGCATCGTTCACCTTCCACAGCACCGGGGCCCCAGCCTCCTGAGAAACTCGGTCCCCGCGTTAGATCCTGAGAAGGAGGGCTTTCACTTTCCAAGCAGCTCTGGCTCGTGAAGGGTGGCTGACGCTCGGTCACCTTCAGCGGGCGGTCGAGTTGCCATAAGCAGAGAGGACACCGGTAGGAGGTGGGGGTTCTCGGGCGCTGAAGGACGCGCCCTGCAGGGGCTTTTCTTAAACTGCAGGATGCTCGCACGGCATTCCTCCCGGCCTGGAATTTGTCAACAAGATCCTTAACAGGCAAGCTGGGAGGTCTCGCCTCATCCATAATTGAGGGTTACTTGATTGTAAAGTCATGTTTGAGACTCACACCCGAGAGGATGGGTTCCAAAGCTCTGAATCCCTTTAGGGCGCCATCTCTGACTGTCCCGAGCCGGGGGATGCGTGTGACGTCTGTAAACTTCGGGACGCACAGGTGTCCGTTTACAGGGTTGTCAGGGTGTGGCGAGCTCTCGCTGCCTGACGATCGGGACTTGTCAACCAGGCCCTTGTTCTGTGGAGCTTCAGCTGTAGGGAGAGGAGCAGAGCTAAGGTGAATAAATTCCAGGGCTTTCTGTGTAAGAACAATACAGATTTTGTTAAAAATTATCTTCGAAAGTAGAATATAAGCCTCCTGCATTTTGCAAATAAGATGCCACCCCCCTTGTAGGAGCAGCTAAGAAGACCTACTGGCAGGGTAGTTTCGATGAAAAATCAGCCTCACTGTTTGCTCTTGCAGCTACCTAACTGAAAGAACTAAGTTCAATTTTCTTAAAATGCACTGTCTGGGGTTGATCTCCTCTCTCATATTTTAAAAATGGTTATGAACTCAAACACTGGGTTCAAGCAAATCTGAAATCACACCACCGAAGGCTGGCTGAGAAGCCAGGCTGAAAATATTTCTCCTCCGCCAGCTGTTAGGTGAGACCTGGATGATAAAGAATAAAGTCGAAGCAATGGGCCCCACGGAGCCCAGGTCCTGGGCTGCCCGATGCTGTGCTCGCTCTCCCATCGGCAGTTCCTCTCCCCCTTCTCTGTCTGTTAGCTGTCCCACCATCTGTCTTTCTAGAGCACTTGCATGATGCTGAGAAAGGAGAATGTTAGTCACTCAGTTATGTCTGACTCCTTCTGACCCCATCGACTGTAGCCACCAGGCTCTTCTGTCCATAGAATTCTCCAAGTAAGAATCCTGGAGTGGGTTGCCATTCCCTTCTCTGGGGGATCTTCCTGACCCAGGGTTCAAACCCAGGTCTCCTGCACTGCTGGCAGATTTTCCTTTAACTCATCCAAGCCACCAGGGAAGGCTGCGTGATGCAGAAATGCCTCATCCGTCCCAAGGATGCTCCCAGAGGAAGGAAGGCCTTGCCAGGGCCTTCATCTGGCTGGTCCAGCGCCGCATGAATCAGTCCCTCGCTTCTTGGGATGAATGGCCAGCGTTCACATATGCTTCTCTCCTCATGCTGGCCACTGTGCAGCTCTGATCCTGTTTCCAGACCACACCCTGTGCTGCTCTGACTCTGCTGCTCAAAGAAGCAAATGATGAGCTTGGGAAGCAAAAATCCACCCCACGTTTAGAAGATACACACAGTTCCAGGAAGATGGTCTGCAGACGACCGGTTGCTTGTTGGGTTCCTCATCCACAAGATGACGCTTGTTTGCATACAGTCCACGTGGGGATCTGCAAGGTCTGGCTTATATGCTTCTTTACTTTTAAAATATTTAACTGTGCCCCCCTCTTTTTTTTTCTTTTGTAAAGTATAAAAATACACTATTGAAAATGAAAGTCACTCAGTTGGGTCCTACTCTTTGAGACCCCTGGACTATACAGTCCATGGGAGTCTCCAGGCCAGAATACTGGAGTGGGTAGCTATTCACTTCTCCAGAGAAACTTCCTAACCCAGGGAACAAACCCAGATCTCCCTCATTGCAGGCAGATTCTTTACCAGCTGAGCCACCAGGGAAGCCCAAGAATACTGGAGTGGTAGCCTATCACTTCAGGGGATCTTCCCAACCCAGGGATTGAACCCAAGTCTTCTGCACTGCAGTCAGATGCTTTACCATCTGCTGAGGAAGGTTTTCCAAAACTAGCATCCAGATGCTGGCTGGGCTGCATTCTCATCTGGAGGCTCGAATGGGGAAGGATCTACTGCTGAGACCCTCAGGTTCCTGGCACGGCCCACTTTCTTTGGGCTGTAGCATTCATGGCAGATGCTGCTTCTGAGCCAGAGGAGGAGAGCCTTCATGGCTTCAAAGGTCTCACATCTGGACCTGCCATAAAAGGATGTATCTGATTAGGCCTGGTCCTCCCAGAATGATCACTTTTGATTAGCATCAAGTCAAAACCAGGGACCTTAATTACGATGCAAGCATCCCTTCAGTTGTACCACTGTTGCCGTTGTTCAGTTGCTAATTCACATCCAACTCTTTGCAACAGTGTGGGCTCCAGGCTCCCTTGTCCTTCACTGTTTACCAGAGTGGGCTCAAATTCACATGCATTGAATCAATGATGCATCCCACCATCTCATCCTCGACATCCCCTTCTCCTTTTGCCTTCCATCTTTCCCAGCATCAGGCTCTTCTCCAGTGAATCAGTTCTTTGCATCCAGTGGCCAGATTATCAGAGCTTCAACCTCAGCATCAGTCGCGTCAATGAATATTCAGGGTTGATTTCCTTTAGGATTGACTAGTTTGATCTCCTTGCTGTTCAAGGGACTCTCAAGAGTCTTCTCTAGCATTACATTTTGGAAGAATCAATTCTTTGACACTCAGCTTTCTTTACGGTGCAGCTCTCACATCCATATATGACTACTGGAAAAACCATAGCTTTGACTAGATGGACCTTTGTCAGCAAAGTGCTACTTCTGTTTTTTAATATGCTGTCTAGGTTTACCACATGATGTAACACCATCGGGCATGGTAGTCAATTGCCTTTGCTCTATTTTTTCAGGGAGAGAAAGGGGGTCTCATGAAAACGTGGGGCCACCTGCCACATGTGGTCTTCCATGTGTCCTGTGTGTGCACAGAATCCCTTGTGTACAGGTGTGTTTGCTCATGCACGGGTGACACCCTTATCAGTCACCAGGGGCATCCACACGACTCAAGGGCTTTCACTGAAACACCCACAGACTTGGCCCGAGAACTCTGGACCCCCATGCAGGCAGCCAGAAGGGAAGGGGCTTGGTGCTGGCCACTGCTGACAGGAGCTGACGGGGTTGGTGCCCCGTGCTCCCCACCCCGCCTCTGTCGGCGACTGCACAGGCTTACTCCTCTGCTGTGCAGCTCCCAGCAGGGCTGAGCCCTGTTCCCCGGAGGCAGCATCCGTGACGGTGTGTCTTGACTGGCTCTTCCCATCCCTGCATCAGTGCCGTACTCTCCTACAAGACCGTCTCCCAGAGAAGGTGCCTGATTGTCTCCCAGAGAAGATGCCTGCCTCACAGTCCTGACTCAGCTCTGCATCCAGAGCTCACGCAACACAGGTGTTACCCCTCTGCAGCTGGGTGCTCGGAGCATACCCTTGGCATGGTAATATCACATTCCTAGGACTGCCGTAACACATGTCACAGATCCAGGGCTTAAATAGCAGAAACACGCAATCAGATAGCTCAAGAGCCCAGGAGGCCAAGAGGAAGTGCAGGCCAGGCTGGTTCCCTCCGACCCTGGGCAGGGAGGCTCCGCTCCGGCCCCTCTGCCGGCATCCTTGGTGTCCATCCAGTCTGCGTGAAGAGGCGCCTCTGCTTTCGTCTTCACAGGCACTCTCCCTTGTGTGTCTGTGTTCAGATTTCACTTTTAAAATGAAGATAAAACAGCTCTTTCAACAAAGAAATTGAAGGAAAACCGAGCAAACATGGAGTCCCCTGACTCTGGCTTGGAAGAAGCAACTCAAGCCAAGATGGCCCTCCCTCAGGAAGCGACTAGGAGACAGGACCAAATACTCAGGTCTCCTTCCTGCCCTAGAAGAACCTCAGTTCTCCAGGTCACCAACACAGGGGCTCCTTTTTCCGTCAAATGCAGGTGCACAGCCACCCCAGAGGAAAACACCAACCACCACTAACAGCAGAACTACCAGAAACAGTTAAGACTCTCTTTGCCCAGCTTCTGCAGGAAGAGCCACGTTTCTGTTTTCCAACCTCTTCCTATGATGGTTTAGTCGGGTCTGCCTCTTGTGATCCCAGGGACTGCAGCCCGCCAGGCTCCTCTGTCCACAGTATTTTCCAGGCAGGAATACTGGAGTGGGTTACCATTTCCCTTCCCAGCCTCTTCCTATGATACTTTCTATATTTTTGGCTATGCCACCGAATATATACACAGCTGAATTATATCTTTGCTCTTTCTTTTGCTTTCTAGGAATTGCTTTTATCATTTTGTGAAATATGTTCACGGTTGGGAAGTTGCCTCTAAGCAAACGTGCCCCTTTCCTCTTCGCATTGCGTCCTCGCTCACTTAAAGCTAACCCTGTGTACTGATTATAATTTACTAGCTCATTATTTCAGCATAACAGATGGATGCAGGGATATGCATTCATACATTATATATAATTTAAAGGAAGCCCACGAATACTGGAGTGGGTAGCCTATCCCTTCTCCAGGGGATCTTCCCAACCCAGGAATCGAACTGGGGTCTCCTGCATTGCAGGCGGATTCTTTACCAACTGAGCTAGCAGGGAAGCCCCGTATACTGTATAAAGTCTATATGTTTTAATCAGTCTCCCACCTGTCAATCATCTACCTCTGTTTGCCTATCACCTATTTATCAGTCTACTCCTCTCTACCTCTGTCATCTATCCCTCCATCTAGTGTCTCTCTACAGTCCAGGGTTTGTAGTGGAGGGACATTGCTGGACAATACCTCATGCTTCTCCCAGGAGCTGCACCATTCTGCGCTGAATTGGTGATAATTGAAAGTGCCTGTTTCCATAGTATTATCATCCGAGTTTGCTGTCAAATTTCTGGAGGCTTGCCAATGTCATAGTGCTGAAGATTTCCACTGCAGTTTTGATTTATGTTCCTCTAATTATGAGTGAAGTTAATGTCTCTCCATAGGACTAAACACTACCTGCATACTTTGACTATGATCTGTCTGTTCCTTTGCACAGCCCATTTCCCCAGAGAGATTGTCCACACACTTAAGCAGCTCTGTGTACATTAGAGTGTCCTTGCCTGGGAACCTGCATGGACAGAGGCCTCTGCAGGCCCAGAGTCAGACACAGCAGTGGCTGTGCATGCATGCATGTGCTGGCAAATGATTTTCTACCTTTTAATTGTTTTCCTTTTTATCCTGTTTATATATTTTTACAAAGATGTTTTTGCAAGAGTTTTTTTTTTTAATGTTCTCAAATACACCAATCATCCACTTTCAAGTTTTACAAATATTTACCTATGTTTTCTTTCACTATTTATATGGCTCCATTTTTCTTCATAGATCTCTGGTATATTTAGAATTTATCCTGGTGTGTGATGAGGCTTCAGCCATGAATTTGACACTTACTGCTTGGAAGTAAAGCTATGACAAACCAAGACAGCATATTAAAAACAGAGACATCACTTTGCCAACAGTGTTCTGTATAGTTAAGGCTATAGGTTTTCCCTGGTGGCTCAGAGGTTAAAGCGTCTGCCTCCAATGCAGGAGACCCAAGTTCGATCCCCGGGTTGGGAAGATCCCCTGGAGAAGGAAATGGCAATCCACTCCAGTATTCTTACCTGGAGAATCCCATGGACAGAGAAGCCTAGTAGGTTACAGTCCATGGGGTCGCAAAGAGTCGGACACGACTGAGCAACTTCACCTTCACCTCATAGGTTTTCCAGTAGTCATGTACAGATGTGAGAGCTGGACCACAAAGAAGGCTGAGTACTGAAGAACTTACGCTTTCAAACTGTGGTGCTTGAGAAGACTTGAGAGTCACTCGGACTGTAAGGAGATCAAGCCAGTCAATCCTAAACGAAATCAACCCCGAATATTCATTGGAGAGACTGATGCTGAAGCTGAAACTCCAATACTTTGGTCACCTGATATGAAGACTCACTGGAAAATAACCAATGAGTTATTAGAAACCGACTCACTGGAATATAACCTGATACTGGGAAAGACTGAGGCAAAAGGAGAAGGGTACGACGGAGGATGCGATGGCTATGTAGCATCACTCACTCAACAGACATGAGTCTGAGCAAACTGTGGGAGATGGTGAAGGACAGGGAAGCCTGGTGTGCTGCAGTCCAAGGGGTCTCAAACAGTTGGACAAGACTTAGCTACTGATCAACAACAACATGATGAGATAAACTGACCCAATAGAATCTTTTGCAATCTGATGGCTTATCCCACTACTGTAACGCCAGTTATTAAAAAGTTCAATTTTTCCTACCAGTTTAAAATGGCAACTTTATCACATCATTTATTTTGCTACACAATTGTACCAGTTTCTAGACACTCCATTCTCTTCATTCGTGTGTTCATACACCCATGTGCAGCGCCCTCTTGCTCTCATGCACTGAGGTTCTGTTTATTATAATAGAAATAAGTTGATTTACAATGTTTCAGGTGTACAGAAAAATGATAGTTATATATATATATTCTTTTTCAGATTTTTCCATTTTAAGATATTACAAGATGTTGAATACAGTTTCTTGTGCTATAAAGTAGGTTCTTGTTGATTATCTATTATATATATATATATGTGCATATAATATTATATATATACAACCTAATCCCAAATTCTCAAGTTATCCCTCCCTGCTTCCCCCTTTGCCAACCATATGCTGGTTTTCTTCATCTTTGAGTCTGTTTCTGTTTTCTAAACAAGCTCATCTGCATCATTTTTAATTTCTGCATATAAGTGATATCAGATGGCACTTGTCTTTGTCTGACATTTCATTCCAGTGTGATAATCTCCAGGTCCACCCGTGTGGTTGCAAAGGGCATCATTCCACTCTTTCCGTGGCTGTGCAGCATTCCACTGTGTGTCTGCGCATCTTACCCGTCGCCTGTTGATAGCCTTTATGTCGCTGAGGGTCTGTGCGTCTACACTGTTATAAAATCGTTGCTCGTATTTAATATTGTTCTTCTGGCTATTCTTCTTGGTTTTTTCCTTCTAAATGAACTTTAAAATCAACTTGCTTCCTTCTAGAAAACAGTTGATATCATAGCTGCAATTAGGTTAAATTCACAGATTCATCTGGAGAGCACCCATATATATGTCTCTGCGATTTCCCAGGTGGAACATGACGTCATGTCAGCTTGGTCTAAGTCCTTTCCTGTCTTTCTTTTTCTTTTTTTTTAATTTTAGTACATTTCTCTGCTTGTCTAATTTCAGTATAGAAGGCAAAGTGAACATTTCAAATATGAATTATGTCTTGGCGTCTCTCTGCTCAAAATTTCCCAATAATAACTGATTCATCTCACTCAGAACAAACACCAAACTCTCCCAGGAGCTCCACAACCATAGTAACTAGGTCGACCGCCCTGTAAGTTCCAGAAGCTCCTTTGCTCCACACCCACTGCCTTCCATGTACCCACCTCAAGCTTCGGGCTTCTCTCTCACTCTCCCAGCATCACCACCCCCAGCCAGGTACCCACTCTCTAGTCCTGCCCTCTGCTGTCTGCTCATGAGGTCTCCCTGCCCATCTGTGTGTTCGAGGGAAGTCTTCCTCACTCTGAACCACCCATCTTCCTTCCAAGACCTAGTATTTTCTATAACTGATGTCACCTGATAAGTACCTAGTTTCACATTTACTGATGAGTCAGTGCTTTATGTTGAATTAAAGTTGTTCTCACTGGGAAACCCCCTGCAGCAGAGCTTCAGCCAACACACAATAAGTATTCCGCAAGTGTCCATCACACCATCAAGTGAACAATTAACCTGGAAGACAGCAGCTCTCTGTTCACTTAATCTTTACTGAGAATCTATTGGAAATACAAAATACTTCTTTGTGGCTTCCTGACAAACACAGGAGGACTTGGCCACTCGAAGGGTACCAGGGCCTCATGTGTGATTTCTGTTTTCTCTCTCACTTTCTCCCCACCTGCCTCTCCCCGACCTGGGTATGGATATTTACGGCAGATTTAAAGATGAGCATTTCCAAGTTATTATGTGGAGAATCCCATGCCCTTTTGTCTTGGGCCAGCCCATCACTGAGAAACGTCACCATTTAATCTGGTAAATGACAACTCACTCTGGAAACAAATCCACACTCAGACATAATAATCAGACCTCCGAGGTGAATTAAAAGTCTTTTAATGCTAGGGAAGGTAGACTCAATCTCACTGACGTTTTCCTTTTGTACCATGAGAAAGCCGTCTATACCAGCCCTCCACTCGTGCACAGTACACACCCCACACACACATGTGCACACATGCACACACACCCCGTGTACGCACAGCACACAGACTCTCACTGTGCTGGCCCGAGCCCCGGCAAGGTGGGCCACTTCCTATGTGCCTGTTCACCCCACCATCCTCTGTGCCCCTTCAAACAATTAGTGTCTTATTTGAAGAAATCAACTCCATTAACCACTTCCTCAGAATCTGAAAAGTCTGAGCATCATTGGAGTGCGTGCTGTTAACCTTTTATTTCTACAATACAAGGAACTCGTCAATTTTATGGACACTGTTAACTACACAGGAAATACAGAGATGAAGTCCACTTAAGCAACAGAAAAAGTGCAGATTCATAAACTCCTTTAGTTTCTTAGAGAATATCAAAGAAGTTGAAAATCAGTTTGGAGGAGGTTGCAAAGGAAGATCGCAGTTTTCAGAGAAGGGTCTTCTGTGTGTGGGGGTCTGACGTCAATGAGAGAGACACGCGTTGGCTCCAGTCGTTCAGCACAAGCTTCGCTGGTTGCAAGGATCAAGTTGGTTGACTTCAAAGCCTCCGATCCTGTCTCCATAGCCAACATCAGAGGCGGAAGTTCACGCAGGAAGCCATGTGTTCTCCTTGTCATAAATCCTAGTGTAAGACACAAAGACCACAAGGCGCAGTGTGCTTGAGCGCTTCATCATCTGCGTCTCACCCACAGCTCGAGGTGCTCATGAGCCAAAGCAGAAGGCGGCCCTGGGACTGCAGAGCATCCCTCCGCCGCTTCTCCCCAGCTGCAAGCCCAGCGCCCTTCCTTGCGGGGAGAGGGGAAGCAGGCTGCCAGCGGCAGCAAGAACGCGGCTCAGTGCAGTGGCTTTTGTGTCTTCTCATTCTCTTCCCAGCCCTTCTGGAAGACGCTTGCAGGAAATGCATGGTGCTGTCAAGTGTGGTGCTTGTGGCTGTCCGCATATTCAGACCCGGTTCAGGGACTCTTGTATTGACCACCAGGGCCTTGTACTTAGTTCACATCATGGAACCCGGGGTCCCATGCTGTATGATGTTACACATATTTTCATCTTCTGATGTGTTTCTTCTCGCAAAGACAAGAAAAGCACTTTTCTAGTTCCAACTCCAATCCTCTCTCGGCCGTGTACCCAGCAGAGATACTGGCATTTAAGACTGGGAATAAATGACTGGCCGTCAAGGGGGAGGATCCGCACAAAGCAGCAATGAGGTAACTAACTGACTCGCTCTGGCTGATCAGCGCCCCTCAGTACACAGCTGCTCCTACATCTCGAGCTGGAAATTGAGACCAACAACATCTTTAGGATAATTATCTTCCCCTCCCTTATGAAAGCAGAAACGTGGGCAACTTGAGAGCTACCCCAGGGGTACAGAGCTAACATTTCCAGATGGGATAGAGTGGACCACCCTCCCACCATCCTCTCCGTACCCTGCTCCAAACATGTGCAGTTGAGTGCTGAGTTTTGAAGCTTTCCTATTCTTATAACTTTATGCTCTTTGTGTAAATGCACATTTGCCATTTACAATAGCAAGCTGCTTAGAGCAGGTTGTTTGTCTGGGGAAGTGCTCTTTCCACAGTCCTGGTGCCCCGGTTAGTGGTGATCCAGGAGCTTTAATGGAGGCCTGATAAAGCTTCCTGCTGATATGCTTCAGAAAAAAACTAAGATCATGGCATCTGGTCCCATCACTTCATGGAAAATAGATGGGGAACAAATTGAAACAGTGACAGACTTTATTTTCTTGGGCTCCAAAATCACCACGGACAGCAATTGCAGCCATTCAATTAAAAACATTTGCTCCTTGGAAGATAAATTATGACAAACCCAGACAGCATATTAAAGAGCAGAGACATCACTTTGCCAACAAACATCTGTCAAAGCTATGATTTTTTCAGTAGTCATGCATAGATGTGAGAGTTGGACCATATAGAAGGCTGAGTGTCGAGGAATTAATGCTTTTGACCTGTGGTGCTAAAGAAGACTCTTGAGCATCACTTGGACAACAAGGAGATCAAGCCAGTCAATCCTAAAGGAAATCAACCTTGGATACTCATTGGAAGGACTGGTGCTGAAGCTGAAGCTCCAATACTTTGGCCACCTGATGTGAAAAGCTGACTCACTGGAAAAGACCTTAATGCTGGGAAAGATTGAGGGCAGGAGAAGGGGATGACAGAAGATGAGATGGTTGGATGGCATCACCGACTCAATGGACATGAATCTGAGCAGACTCTAGGAGACAGTGAAGGATAGGGAGGTCTGGCTTGGTGCAGTTCATGGGGTCACAAAGAATCAGACACAACTGAGTGGCTGAACCACAGAGCCTGGTGCTGCTTTCTGGGCAGCCAAGAGCTCCTTGGAGAAGAGGGTCTCCCCTAATCCCCTGCTTCCATCATTCAGGACTTTCGGGCTGGACTGGTGGTCTGTGGCAGCTGTGCAGGCTTCCCTGGTGGCGCAAACAGTGAAGAATCCACCTGCAATGCAGGAGACCCAGGTTCAAATCCAAGGAAATGGCAACCCACTCCAGTATTCTGGCCTGGGGAATCCCATGGACAAAGGAGTCTGGCAGGACACAGTCCATGGGGTCACAAAGAGTCTGACACGACTGAATGACTAACATACTTTGTGGTGACCTGTGAAGGTGTTGTTGGGGCTATACTGCAAGAAAGGCCTCCAGTCCCAGGAGCTTCCCAGTGGAAACTGATCTGCTGACTTGGACTTGCTATGAACCTGGATGGTGAGGAGGTGACCCCAGCTGAGTGATGCCCCCCACTCCCCTCTGCTCCTGGGGTTATGACCTGTGGGGCACCCATTGGCTCTGTCTGGAAACCAAGTGTGGAAGCTGACAAGGCCTTATCCAGGGTCCTGAAAACCTGACCGGCATGAGCCGGTGGCCAGCAGAGACCCCATGAGGCGGGTCAGCGGAGGACTCAGGGAGAGCCTGTGCTGCAGGCAGTGTGCCTCCTGCACCCAGACACTGTGAGGATGCTGCTCCCTCAGGCTGAGCCGATCCCCCGACCCCCACCCCCTCCGAGGCAAAGAGTGGCCCCCTCCTCAGACAGTGGTGTCACCCGCCCCCGCCCCCTCCCCCGCTCCACCAGTGACACGGGACATCCAATCACAGCCCATTTGCTAGGTCACTGGCCTGAGTCTCGGCCCCTCCTCCCTGTGCACATGTCTACCTGCCCTGCGATTTCTGAGTTCCTAATGGGAATCATGTTTCCATAGAGCGCCCCTCAGTCGCGCCTTCCTGGTTTTCTACAAAATGGTCAGCACATGTGTCTCCCATTTTCCTGTTGGCATTTCTGACAGGGATCCCTTCCACTGTGAGGTGAGCATGCAGGTGACCCAGCTAGCCCAGGGGCCTGTGGAGCGGATGGGAGCTTCCAGATCCTGCAAGACGGGCAGGGTTTCCCACGAGTGGGCAATGCCCCAGAGCACTTTTGGTCGATTCGGTGGCCTACTCACGGCCCGAGAGCTGGCTGCAGAATTTGCCTTACACGCCTGACACTAATGCACTAGGTGCATTTCATCACCCCAATAGGAAGTGAGAGCCCAGCGAGTCTACATCATACCAGCCTGACACAGGCGCACGTTGATTTTGACGTGTTTTCTTACAAACACCTGGTTTTCATGAATGAACGGATATAACGGTGGCCAGGAGGGCCGGTGTAGGGGACTGCCTGCCCTTCCAGCTCTGTGAACACGTGTCTCCTGCCAGGAGGTCAAGCCCTTTCAGGTGAGGGACGCCCTACCTGTCAGCACAAACCCAAGTCATCTTTTCAAGGGCTATCCGGAATTAGGTGATTTGACTTTTTTAAAGCACAGAATGGAACCTTCACAGATTCAGGCTAGAGAGGACCTGATCGTTTCCTTATGAAGACTGGCCAGTGCTATCCATGCAGGCAAGATGAAGTCAGATCAAAGGAGCTCAGGGGTTGGCTGCATGTTATGCCCTCTTACACCCACAGGCTGTGAGGCTTGGACCTCTTAAAATGCTCCTCTCAGTAGGGCGCCACAGCCAGTGTGGCGTACACATGGTGGACTTCCTGCTTTGTTTTGTTTTACTTCATTTTTTTTTCTTTTGCTTACAAATGCCTCATTTGTAGATTTTCATCCATCTTGGTTGAACACGGTGCATACCTGGAGACCCCACAGAGACAGAACCAGACCTGCCTTTGAGTGTGTGTCTCCTGCAGAGGCTCAGGTCAGCAGTAGCCTGCCACAGGGTCAGGGGCTCTGGGGGCAGCAGGGCTGCGTGTGGCTTAAGCCCTCTTGGAGGTGATCACCACTAACCCACCACAGAGCCGCCAGAACTTACACAGGACTCTAGAAACAGACTCTTGGAGACACAAAAATAAAATGTTGTGTGACCAGAACCCAGGAGAAAGGAGCAGTGACTCCACATGAGACTGACCCCGACTTGCCTGTGAGTGTCCAGGAGTGTCTGCTGGATGCATGGGTCAGCAGTGGCCAGCTGCAGGGCTGGGGACAGAGTGTGGCGTGGCATGCATGGGACTTTTTGCAGGAGGTTGCCATTTTCTTCATTAACTCCACCATAGTTTGGCCTCAGGTCAAACAACAGAGGGAACACAGCCCTATCCATCAAAAGAAAACTGGATTAAAGATTTACTGAACATAGCCCTGCCCATCAGAACAAGACCCAGTTTCTTCCAGTCAGTCTCTCCCATCAGGAAACTTCTATAAGCCTCTCACCCATATATGTCAGAGGGCAGACAGAATGCAAACCACAGTCACAGAAAACCAATCACAGCCTTGTCTAACTCAGTGAAACTAGGAGCCATGCTGTGTGTAGCCATCCAAGATGGACAGGACATGGTGGAGAGTTCTGACAAAAGGTGGTCCACTAGAGAAGGGAATGGCAAACCACTTCAGTTTTATTGCCTTAAGAACCCCAAGAACAATATGAAAAGGCGAAAGGATAGGACATGGAAAGATAACTCCCCAGGTCAGTAGGTGCTCAATATGCTACTGGAGAAGAATGGAGAAATAATTCCAGAAAGAATGAAGAGAAGGAGCCAAAGCAAAAACAATGTCCAGTTGTTGTGACTAGTGATGGAAGTAAAGTCTGATGCTGTAAGAACAATACTGCATAGGAACCTGGAATGTAGGTCTATGAATCAAGGTAAATTGGAAGTGGTCAAACAGGAGATGGCAAGAGCTAACATAAGCATTTTAGGAATCAGTGAACTAAAATGGGCTGGAAAGGGTGATTTTAACTCAGAAAACCATTATATCTACTACCATGGGCAGAAATCGTCTGAAGAAAAGGAGTAGCCCTCATACTCAAAAAAAAAAAAAAAGACTCTGAAATGCAGTTGTTGGGCGTAATCTCAAAAATTACAGGATGATCTCTGTTAGTTTCCAAAGAAAACCATTCAATATCACAATAATCCAAGTCTATGCCCCAACTAGTAATGCTGAAGAAGCTGAAGTTGAATGGTTCTATGAAGACCTACAAGACCTTCTAGAACTAACACCCAAAAATGATGTCCTTTTCATCATAAGGGACTGGAATGCAAAAGTAGGAAGTCATGAGATATCTGGAGTAACGGCAAATTTGGCCTTGGAGTGCAAAATGAAGCAGGGCGAAGGCTAACAGAGTTTTGCCAAGAGAATGCACTGGTCATAGCAAACATCCTCTTCCAACAACACAATAGAAGACTACTCATGGGCATCACCAGATGGTCAGTACCAAAATCAGGTTGATTACATTCTTTGCAGCCAAAGAAGGGAAAGCTCTTCACAATCGACAAAAACAAGACTGGGAGCTGACTATGGCTCAGATCATGAACTCCTTAAAGCCAAATTCAGACTTAGATTGAAGAAAGTAGGGAAAATCACTAGACTATTCAAGTATGACCTAAATCAGATCCCTTTATACAAATCCCAATTATACAGTGGAAATGACAAATAGATTCAAGGGATTAGATTAGATCTGATAGACAGAGTGCCTGAAGAACCATGGACAGAGTTTTATGACATTGTAAAGGAGTTAGTGATCAAGACCATCCTCAAGAAAAATAAATACAAAAAAGCAAAATGGTTATCTGAGGAGGCCTCACAAATAGCTGAGAAAAGAAGAAAAGCTTAAGGGAATGGAGAAAAGCAAAGATATATTTAGTTGAATGCAGATTCCAAAGAATTGCAAGTAGAGGTTAAAAAAAAAAAAAAAGGCTTCCTCAGTGATCAGTGCAAAGAAATAGAGGAAAACAATACAGTGGAAAAGACTAGAGCTCTCTTCATGAAAATTAGAGATAACAAGGGAACATTTCATGCAAAGATGGGCACAATAAAGGACCGAAATGATATGGACCTACTAGAAGCAAAAGATATTAAGAAGAGGTGGCAAGAATACACAAATGAACTATTCAAAAAGATCTTCACGACCCAGATAACCATGCTGGTGTGATCACTCACCTAGGGCCAGACATCCTGGAGTGCAAAGTCAAGTGGGCCTTAGGAAGCATCACTACAAACAAAGCTAGTGAAAGTGGTGGAATTCTAGTTGAGCTGTTTCAAATCCTAAAAGACAATGCTATGAAAGTGCTGCAGTCAATATGCCAGCAAATTTGGAAAACTCAGCAGTGGCCACAGGACTGGAAAAGGTCAGTTTTCATTTCCAGTCCCTAAGAAAAGCAATGCCAAAGAATGCTCAAACTACCACACAGTTGCACTCATCTCACAAGCGAGCAAAATTATTCTCAACATTCTCTAAGTCAGGCTTCAACAGTACATGAACCATGAACTTCCAGATGTTAAAACTGGATATAAACCAGGCAGAGGAACCAGAGATCAAATTGCCAACATCCACTGGGTCATCAAGAAAGCAACAGAGTTCCAGAAAAACATCATTTCTACTTTCTTGACTATGTCAAAGCATTTGACTGTGTGGATCACAACATACTGTGGAAATTCTTCAAGAGATGGGAATACCACACCACCTGACCTGCTTCCTGAGATATCTGTATGCAGGTCAAGAAGCAACAGTTAGAACTGGACATGGAACAACATTCTGGTTTCAAATTGGGAAAGGAGTACGTCAAGGCTGTATATTGTCACCTGGCTTATTTAACTTCTATGCAGAGTATATCATGAGAAACACTGGGCTGGAAGAAACACAGGCTGGAATCAAGATTGCTGGGAGAAATATCAATAACCTCAGATATGCAGATGACACCACCCTTATGGCAGAAAGTGAAGAGGAACTAAAGAGCCTCTTGATGAAAGTGAAAGAGAAGAGTGAAAAAGTTGGCTTAAAGCTCAACATTCAGAAAACGAAGATTATGGCATTCGGTGCCATCACTTCATGGCAAATAGATGGGGAAACAGTGGAAACAGTGTCAGACTTTATTTGGGGGGCTCCAAAATCACTGCAGATGGTGATGATGCCACGAAACTAAAAGAGACTTGCTCCCTGGAAGAAAACCTATGACAAAGCTAGAGAGCGTATTAAAAAAGCAGAGTCATTATTTTGCTCACAAAGGTCTGTCTAGTCAAAGCTATGGTTTTTGAAGTAGTCATGTATGGATGTGATCTTCAAATACCTGAGCCCCGAAAAATTGATGCTTTTGAACTGTGGTGTTGGAGAAGACTCTTGAGAGTCCCTTGGACTGCAAGGAGAACCAACAAGTCCATCCTAAAGGAAATCAGCCCTGAATATTCATTGAAAGGACTAATGCTAAAACTCTAATACTTTGGCCACCTGATGGGAAGAACTGACACATTTGAAAAGATCCTGATATTGGGAAAGATTGAAGGTGGGAGGAGAAGGGGACAACAGAGGATGGTATCAATGACTCAAAGGACATGAGCTTGCGCAAGCTCCAGGAGCCTGTGACCAGCAGGGAGGCCTGGAGTGCTGCAGTCCATAGGGTTGCAAAGAGTCGCAGGCGACTGCGTAACTGAACTGAACTGAAAACATCCCGGACTTTCTTGGGGCCCAGATCCTGCCTCTATGTCCCCATGTTCAGCGGAGGGAGAAGGATGAACCTAATGACGGGTTTTAATGGATGAATTAACAACGGGGACTCCTTAATCTCACTTACATTTTACAGCAGCTAGTTACCTTAGCAAGCACAAACCATCGTGCGTGTTTCAGACTCGAAACCTGCTATTTGGAAGAGACTATTTGAACAATTGAATAGTCCCGAAGAATTAGAGCCCAGATAGCTGTCATTCTGGAGGCTTTGGATGAGAACCTGCCGTGAATTCCCTCTCGTTTCCTGCTGAGGGCAGACCCTGCAGGAGGCACGGGCTCATGGTTTGAATTCTGATTCCAGACTTTCCTGTATCTGTGGTGGTGGGTCAGTCATTCACTTGCTCACTTTCTCAATGCATCACTCTTTACACTGAGTGATATAATGCTCAGCCACAGGTTCTCTGTGGGAACTAGATGAAGCAGAAATATAAAACTCCTAGCACACTTCCTGGCGTCTCTGGGAGAAATGGTGAATGCCGTTGTGGCCATCACAGTCGCTGTGTCAGTCTTGGGATTCTTCTTCTTGCTTTCCCTTTCCTCTTGTTTCTGGTGTGCAGAGTAGAATCTGGAAAGAGTCAGAGGAAGGACTTGTCCCACTTGATTTGGAGCCCAGAATGCCATACGATCTTCATTTTACCTCTGCTCAACTGTTAGAGAAAAGTGTTCTCACACACCAGAGTGAAGAAAGCAACCTTTCTATAGAAGAGATGAGAGTCTGATGTTAGGTCAAAAGTGCTGGAGAAAAGGAGTTTCTCCTACTTATCTCCTTAAATAACAGAGCATGGACTTGCAGGTAATAGTTACTGGTCAACATCATTACTTTCCAGTGTAAGAACATGTTTAACTTGGACGTCTCCAGGTATCCTTGAGTGAACACTTAGGGACTCCTGCCCAGCCCCTGGGGATGACTGGGTGCCACGTCCACCTCGTTGGATTCTGCTGGGTGAGGGTGCCCTCAAGGAGCTCAGCCTTAGCCAGGGGCCCTGAGCCCATCAAATGCAGATCCCTGGATTCACACCAAGGTCCACAGAGGCTGGAAAAATCTTAGGAAACTCTTCCTTTTCCTCCTTGTTGACCTTGAGCATCTCATACTCACCCAGCATTTCTGATATTTCGTGAGAGAATGTCAGACTATCTTTTCTGTAGTTTCTTGGAGAGCATGAACTTAGAGCAAATGGAAGGGGTTTTCTCTCTTCGTATCAACACTTGCTTGATTCTTTCAGAACTCTTTGTGGCCGAGTCTGTGTCCACAGCCCCTGCAGCATTTTATGTCTCTGGACCCAGAGATGAGCCATGATCTAGAATTTAGTTCACTGTATGTTTAATTTATAATAAGGGCAGGGGATGGTCCTGATATTCTTCCATCACTTTTTCTTTTTCTTAAAAAAATATGTTTTTTTTGTTTTTTTGTTTTTTGGCTGCACTGAGTCTTTGCTGCTCATAAGTTTTGTTACTTGCGGTGAGTGTGAGTGGGGGCTGCTCTTCAGGGTGGTGTGCAGGCTTGGTTGTGCAGAAGCTTGTGGCGTCTTCCCAGACCAGGGGTCCCATCTGCGTCCCCTGCATTGGTAGGTGGATTATTAACCACTGGACTGCCGTGGAAGGCTCCATCACTTCTCTTCTACAGACGTTCTCTGTCATGGTCAGGAGCACAGGTCCATGCAAGCGTGATGCACGGCTTTTCAGCCCTTTGCACGGAGGCCGTGGGCCAGAGCACTGCACCACGACCCAGCACGCAGCCTTTGGGAGGTCGCCTTGCTCCTGCATCTGAGCTTCTGTTCCAGGCTGAGTGAGCAAGACAGACAGGGAAGGCCCTTTGAGGAGGCCACTATGGCCGCATTGGAGTCCATCTATGATTCCAGGTTACCTTTTGGCAAGAAAGCTATGACAAACCTAGGCAACATACTACAAAGCAGAGACATCACTTTGCCGACAAAAATCCATCTTGTCATACTTCCAGTAGTCATGCGTGGATGTGAGAACTGGACCATCAGGAAGGCAGAGCATCAGAGAATTGGTGCTTTTGAACTGTGGTGTTGGAGAAGACTCTTAAGAGTCCCTTGGACTGCAAGGAGAGCCAACCAGAGAATCTTAACGGAAATCAATCGTGAATATTCCTTGGGAGGACTGATGCTGATGTTCCAATCCTTTGGTCACCTGATACAAAGAACTGACTCATTGGAAAAGACCCTGATGCTGGGAAAGGTTGAAGGTAGGATGAGAAGGGGGCGACAGAGAATGAAATAGTTAGATAGCATCACCAATTCAATGGACATGAACTTGGGTAAATTCCGGGAGCCGGTGAGGGACAGGAAAGCCTGGCTTGCTGAAGTTCATGGGTCACAAAGAGTCAATCACGACTTGCCAACTGGACAACAACTAATGATTTCAGAAACTGGTATAAATAAAATATCCTGTCTTACTGAAAGATGAAGAGAATGATCAATCAGCAAATATGCAGTAAATTTAAATAATTATTAGGATAGCTCAGAAAGCCAATACCTCTTATCAGGGCAAAAGAAAGACATTACCACATGTCTCCTAACTCCAGCCTGCGGGTGTGACCTCCATCTCTCTTGTCCACTCAATGGAGAGATGATCAGGACAACTGCTCTTGAGTTGGAGACCCAAGGATGCTGCTCAGAGACCTCAGCCAGAGAAGCTGGCAGCTGAAGAGTTCTTGCAGAGAGACAGCAGAGCTCCTGTTGTCCCTGAGCCCTTGTGCAGCCTGGACGTGGTGATTGGCTTGAAGGCGGCAGAGCTACAGTAACAAAGACCTTGGGATCTTTGCTCTGGGAGCCATACAGCACATAGCTAACTGTGGTCTGTGGAGCTGAAGATGCCCTTGACCTCTGCCTGCTGAGTGGGTGTCTCTCTCCCTCATTATGGATCTGCATTTGCATCAGAAGTACACACAGACAGACAGGAAAACCCAAAGCACTGAAGAAGTGAAATGCACGCAGACTTGTCTGATTCTTTGAGACCCCATGGGCTGTAGCACTCCAGGCTCCTCTGTCCGTTGGAATTTTCCAGGCAAGAGTGCTATAGAGTGGGTAACCATTCCTTTCTCCAGTGGATCTTCCTGACCCAGGGATCAAACCCAGGTCTCCTGCAACGCAGGCAGATTCTTTACCATCTAAGCCACCGGGCAAGCCCAACATTGTTCAAATTCAAGCACTGAAATAACCTTTACTTTATGGTCATCTGAAGAGGACAAGAGGACATTTCAGATCTCACATCTATGCAAGTGCAGGCATCCATTGTAGCTTCTTACTTTGCTGCTGGCATGATTTAAAACCTGGGTCTTTGTGAACCACCTTCTTTCTGCTGCATCTTGCTTTGGTATGCATTTCTATATAAAGCAGGCTTGTCTAGCTCCAGCTGTCAGGGATGACATAAAATGAGGGAGGCTGGAGCAGTCCTATGTTACTTATATTTGTGCTTTAATTGATCAGGCTTGAATGTCTAAAAGCAACTCTACACTTAAAAACATTCACTGTATAAAATACATCCATCTTTTTCTATTGTATTGACATTTCTCTTGAGTTGGTCATCCAGATCCACTTGCCTTGTTGGGCGTCTCCTGATCAATTCCTGAGCAGCAATTCTGCTCACCAACTTTTGCACAGAGGGTCCTGGAGAAGACACCCCGAGATTAATAAGAAAGACAGATGAAAAATCGGAAGCTCTGAACCTTGCTATAAACAGCTCTGAGTTCTGAACCGGCTCTTGGTTTTCCTGTACTCATGGTGGAGTGCCAGTCTCCTATGTCCTGTGAAAGAAAAGAATCAAATCACTCCCTTCCTGCTTTCAACGGACTCCAGAAACTGGCAATGTCTTCTAATTTCTGGGGAAACTGACATGCTGGCGTTTGGAGGGCTTTGCATATAGGAAGGACTTGGTCCAGAGGTGAGTCATCATCACCTGAGCTTTGGACTCATTATTCTGGCTTTAACCACCGCCCCCCCCACCTGCTCCAATTCTGAAAATGAGAACGTAAAGAGTACAATGATAACAGTCATAATTATCTCATAGGCTTAACTGAAATGGCCTACATATACTGCTGAGCACAATGCCTGACGCGTAGAAAACACCCTAAACGTGAGGGTAAAAATGAAATGAATCTTAAAAGACATGACTTATTGCTTTTCTTAATCCAGTTAAATCTGGCTCAAGTTGCATCCTCCATGGTGGCCCTGAACCTGGTTTTGCTTCTCCTGAGAGCATCCTCCCCTTTTTATGGTGACACAGGAGGTCTTGAGACACATGGAATATTCCAGAAGGGGAGTCCCTCTCCCACTGTTTCTCTGCTTTGTTAGCACATCATGCCTCTGATGGACTCCAGGAGGAGTCAGGAAGTAGAACCCTGCTCCCTTATATGAACGGACAGCCAGGCTCCCATGAGTGAAGATCAGCTGGTTGCCCTAGCCTGGAGCCTGTCTTGTGGCCAACACCTCAAGCCTGGAGACAGTGGATGTTGGATGCTGGATTGAAGAAAGAAGGCAGTGGTGCATTGACTGGCTGGAGTCTGTTGATGGACAGGGTGGGAAAGTTAACGGACTTTTTCTGTTAGAAAGTTGAGAAAGGTAAGGACTCAGAAGAGTTCAGTATCCCAGCTCAGGGCTCCTCCCCTGCCCCCCAGCCGAATCAGAACCAAGATCCTCCCCTGACACCAGCCTAGTGATGGTTCTGCTCTGCACGCCGCCTGCTCTTTTGAAACCTGCTCTCTATGAGATCGTGAGAACCATTCACTGAGATGTTGGGTGGGGGGGCAGGAAGGAAATTTTAGCTTGGAAAGAGCTCAGACTAGCTGTTGGGAAACAAATGCAGGGTCAGGAACAGGTGAGGTGTTGACTTTGAATAAAAGGAAAGCATCAGAGGCCAAAGGTTTCTGTTCAGCCAGAAAGACATTTCTCATCAGGCCTGAATCTGGAAGCATTTACTTCCCCTCTGATATCCCCTCCAAGCTTTTCAGAAGGAACAGCTTTGTGCATCCCAGCAGGGCCAAAGGAGCTATTCAGTAGAGAGAAAGGCTGCCCAGCGGAACAGGCAGACCCCAGGTGAGCCCCTGTCCTTGCTGGGAGCTGGCCGGAGGGTCCGTCACCACACCTGCAGGAGCAATCACACGGAGCAGCAGCCGGAGCCCCCTGGGAAGAAGTCCCCGCATAAGAAGCAAATGCTGGTTGGGGTGCATCCCTGAGACGCCGAGGATGCTTCACAGCGGGAAAACCAGCCACCAGCGCTTGGATGGAGGCCGACGCTCAGCAAGCCAGAGCGAGGTGGAGAAAGAAGAGAATACAGGCAGACCTAGAGCAGAGATCCACCGTCTCCTGGAGAGGTGTGCTGGTTTCCAAGAGAAAAGACGCTTGCAGCTCTCATCACTGCTGCCCTGTGCCTGAGGGTTTCCGTGTCCTGGTATTCCAGCCCCTGAGACTGAGCATCCTTCTTTCAGTGTTGGCTTCAGCCCACCCTTTAACATGCTGGACTCTGATTCATTCTGCAGATAAGCCTGAGCATCCTCAAATATACTTTTTAAAAGGCTTGTTGAAGTGGGGTTGATTCCAACATACTTTTTATCATTAGCTTTCTCCTTTTGGTGCCCTGTCTGTTAGAGTCGGTACTCAAAAAATCTGCTTGGATTTTCTGAGCACACGCCTGTATGGAGCGGATAATGTATGTGTGGTCCTGGGTGCAGACTTGGAGATGCCACCCGCCTTGCCCTGGGGCGGCTCCAGCTCCGCGGTCTGGCAGAACCACCCCTCCAGCTGTGGAGCGTTTCCTTGCTCATTGTGCTTGGTCTGAACTCCTATTACTCACCCATATCTGCCTTTCCTGAAGAGTCAAAGTGCTAGTCACTTAGTCCTGTCAGACTCTTTGCGTCCTCTGTCCATGGGATTCTCCAGGCAAGGATATGAGAGTGGGTTGCCATTCCCTTCTCTGGGGGAACTTCTTGACTCTGGAGAGATTGAACCTGGGTCTCCCACACTGCAGGCAGATTTCTTTTTTTTTTTTTACTATCTGCATCACCAGGGAAGCCTTCCTTCCATTAAAAATATCCTTCTACATTTCCAGTAAAAAAGCAAAAAAAGCAGCTCACTAGGTAGGTGAGTAGTGTTGGTGTTTCAGAACTAAAATACAAACTATACTTAAAATATGAGAAAGCAACACACACCGGCTGTAAAAGGCAGAGTACCAAAAGGAGAATTCAGTGAAGGCGCCTACTGGATGGAATGATGGACGTGAGGCATCCGCGCAGTGCGTGCAAAGTATCCAGTGCCGTGTTTGCACAGCAAGTGTGCAAAGAGCTTGTATGCCGAGTGTATATTATGTGTTGGAAGAAAAGCAACGTAGCCCATGAGGAATATAAGAGCTTTGGGGTGAAACAGCTGGGGTCACAATGGGCCGTGGCAAAGACAAGCACACAGGGAAGCCCATTCTGACGTGCACCCCGCCTGGCCAGTGGTCCAGTGGCCCCTGATCTCCATTTTGGTGACAGGGAGTCACCTTGGACTCAGAGTGGCCAAGAGGAATGTACCACACTTCTCCTCTCATAGATCTCCAGATGAGTCCTCCCCAAAGCTCCCCCGTCCAGCTGCCAGCTGTTCACATACGTTTCCTTCTCTCCACCTTCTCTCCCCATTTGCTGCCCAGGTTCAGCTTCCTCCCATCCTTTCACATGGCTCCTAGTACCAGCCTCTCTGGTCTTCCTGACTCCAGCCTTGCTTCTCCCAAGGTGATATTTACCTGCAACAATATCCCTTCCCTGCTGATGGCCTCACATGGACCACCCTCACCTGCAGAGGTTTGAAGTCTCCCACTTGGGTTACAGGACCCTTCACTTTCTGAACTGAATTTGCTTTTCCAATCTCAACTGTGAACCCTCTCTGACTGCTGACCCCTCTCCAGTCCCTACGCTTGACCAGCCATCTCCTCCCCATCCTTAAATTTTCAGCTTCCCTGGTCCTTACCCTCACCTGTGTGCTCCATGTACATGCCTGTATCCCAGCCCCTCATGTCTCACCAAGTGATGACTCTCCATTCATTCCAACCCCACCAGACGCTAGTCCTGGAGAACGGGGGCTGTGTGTTGCTGATGACTTAAACAGGGAGGAAAGCAAATGCAGACAGTTATCCAGAGTTGGGTCCAGTTTGAAAGCTCATCATCAAGGGAAGACTGAGTCTGGAAGGGAGACGGAGAGTCCTAGAGGCCAGTGGACACAGACCGTCTCCACATCCAGGATGGATCCGGAAAGCAGAGCAAAGCCAGCCAACGGGGGAGGCAGCAAGAATGGAAACACGTGAGGATCTTCTCCGCCTAGACTTTCCCCAGTGCAGTGCCACTGAGCTCTATTACAAAGAATCAAGTGGACCTACACTTCCTGAGTTGAGATCCTTGACAAAGGCTTTCTCCTCCCAGTGCAGCACACATACGTATAAACACACATACGTGCGTTCACACATAATCACAGAGATGCTCATCCACAAACATCACACGCTTACATGTGCACGAGCATCCTCAGTCGTGTCTGAATCTTCGCGACCCCATCTACTGTAGCCGCCAGGCTCCTCTGTCCATGGGCTTCTCCAGGCAAGAATACTGGAGTGGGTTGCGTTTCCTTCTCCAGGGGATCTTCTCAACCCAGGGATTGAACCCAGGTCTCCTGCATTAGAAGGCAGATTCTTTACCACTGAGCCATGAGGGAAGCCCGCAGGCTCACACACAATTTCCCAAATAGTAGAGAGATGTCATTACTGGAAACAAAGGCTTTTCACATTCTGAAAGGAAGAGCTCTCTAACCTTCACAGCTCCTCACACAGAGACCTTGTCTGTCTGATTATTTATTGGTTAAGCCTTTGCCTGTGTGCTCTGAGCTCAGCTGAGGCGACATCCATGTGATCTCATTGAATACCGCCTTGATCTTGTATTCCTGATATCATCATCCAGTTTTCAAATGACACGTCGCCAATTGGGAAGCATGCAACACCCTCAAGCACAGAGGTTCACTCTGCACACTCCAGTGACCTATTAAAGGTATGTTCTAGGGGAGCTGGTTGTTAGAGCAATTCAACAATGAGTGTGTCCACCACATGGAGTGAGTGCGACGTAACAAGTTCCGGTGTCGGCTTGCAGAGAAAGGCAGGTTGAATCACACAAGTGCAACGTCCACTCTGCATGGGACACAGCCTCTCTCGAAGGCTGGAGCTCGGTTTTCTGCACCAGAACGCAAGCAGTGATGAACGAGTTGGCAAGGGTTCTAAGAGGGGGTGGGGGAAGCCAGGCCTGCTTATTGTGAGGGCGAGATGCTGAGAATGATGCTCAGGGCTGCGAGCCTGCTCCTCTGAAGATGAGGGCAGCTGCTCGCTGTCTTCAGGGGGTGAAAAGGAGACAGGGGCGGAAATGGGCTTTAACTCCATCATAAGGTAATAATTTGAGATATAAAGCACTTCCGCAGCTGGAAGGGGTTACCAAGGAAAGGGACAGAATTGCCCTTCCTCAAGGTCTTTAAAAATAAGTGCTGTCCAACTTTGTTAAGGTTTGGGCATTCCTCTGAGCTCAGAGTGGAAGGCCTAGCCCAGAAATTCGCCTTGTCCGCGTCCATGAATGTCGATCTGGATTCTCACATAGCATTTTCTTTTTCTTCCCCTTCCTCTCTCACATCCTTCCACTTTTTTTCACTTTTTATTTACCAACCTAAACTGTATTCTTTCAGTGTGAGCTCTGTGTCCTGACAAATGTATGCAATCATGTAACCGCCATCACAACAGGACTGTGGAACGTTTCTCCTTCTGATTTTACATTATTTTCCTACTAATATTGGCTTCCATTTCCTTTATACAGACTTGCAAAGGTTTGACAAAATCTGTAAGAGATTACCACCAAACTGCCTTCTCCAGCCCTGTTTCTTCAGTAAGCAGTAGACTGTGTAACACTGCTGTTGTTTTCCAGTCACTAAATCATATCTGACTCTTTGCGACCACATGGGCTGCAGCACGCCAGCCTTCCCTGTCCTTCACTGTCTCCCGGAGCCTGCTCAAACTCCTGTCCATTGAGTCAGTGATGTCATCCAACCATCTCATCCTCTACCACCCTTTTCTCCTCTTTCCTTCACTCTTTCCCAGCATCAGGTTCTTTTCCTAATGAGTTAGCTCTTTGAATAAGCATTGAACTTTTAGCTTCAGTCCTTCCAATGAATGTTCAGGGTTGATTTCCTTTAGGACTGACTAGTTTGATCTCCTTTCTGTCCAACTTTAATCAAGAGGCTTTTTAGTTCTTCTTCACTTTCTGTCATAAGTGTGGTATCATCTGTTTATCTGAGGTTATTGATTTTTCTCCTAGGAATCTTGATTCCAGCTTGTGCTTCATCCAACCCAGCATTTCTCATGATGTACTCTGCATATAAGTTAAATGAGCAGGGTGACAATATATAGCCTTGACGTACTCCTTTTCCTATTTGTAACTGGTCTGTTGTTCCATGTCCAGTTTTAGCTGTTGTTTCTTGACCTGCACACAGATTTCTTAGGAGGCAGGTCAGGTGGTCTGTTATTCCCATCTCATGTGTGGTGCAGTCCATGGGGTTACAAAGAGTCAGACATGACAGAGCAACTGAACTGAACTGAAATATAAAAAGTATATGTGTATCTTATGTATATTTATAGAGAATTTATTTTTGTATATCTGTATATATATAGAGAGAGCCTCCCTGATAGCTCAAAGAATCCACCTGCAATGCAAGAGACCCTGGTTCAGTTCATGGGTTGGGAAGATTCCCTGGAGAAGGGATAGGCTACCCACTCCAGTATTCTTGGGCTTCCCCAGTGGCTCAGCTGGTAAAGAATCTGCCTGCAATGAGGGAGATCTGGGTTTGATCACTGGGTTGGGAAGATCCCCTGAAGAAGGGAAAGGTTATCCACTCCAGCATTCTGGCCGGAGAATTCAATGGATAGTCCATGGGTTGCAAAGCGTTGAACACAAATGCGCGACTTTCTCTATAAGTATAGAGAGAAAGAGACAAAGACGCAGAGAGGCAGAGGCTTCCATTGGCCTCATTTTCGCTGGATTTGAGGTGAAAAGCAATGATAATTTAGAACAAAGCTGGTGAGTCTGCTTTACTCATGTTCTGTAACAGAATTTACTAAGCTGACCTGACTGTCTGGGAAAGATGGGGATGGGAAATGAAAAAGAATCCTGGAAGAACCACCTTCCTAATGGAAAGCATTCAGATTAGGAAGAACCACCTTCCTAATGGAAAGCATTCAGACTAGAATGGTAGGGGTGTAGGTCAGTGGCCACAGAGACAGGGGACCCATCGGCCGTATGAGTCTCAAGGCAGTTATCGTTGTTGTTTGTTTTTAGCACACGTTCTCCCTCTCCACTGCCGAGTGAGCAGGAAGCCCTTCTTGACTTGTGAGAACGGTGGGTACAGACTGGAAGATGACAACCCCTGACCCCCGGAGTGGACTTTGAGAATCGTGTGTCTTCGAGGGTGAGGCTTTGTGTTGCTGGAATCAGGAACTCACAGATGAGTTCCAAGCAGCTTGAATTCGCATGATAAGAAAGTGTGCAGTGTGGGTTCCCAGGAGGACCGACCCCTGTTTGGTCCGAGCCTGGGGCTCAGAGGGACCGGAAGGAGCTGGACGCGGCCATGGCCCTGCCGCTGGCCTTCCCGTGCTGCATCCAGAAGGGCTGCAGGAGGCGACACCTGAATACAAGACAACGACACAGCAGGGGCGCGAGCAGACCCAGAGGAAACAGCCCTGCCCCTTGATGGGAGGAGCACAGTTCCCGGAGGGCATGGGCAGCTTGAGAAGGCTCGGCACAGGCAGGACCCCGGAGGGGACCGGAAAGCTCCAGCTGGAGACTCAGCGTCCTGCAGGGGCCCCGCCAAGCTGGCCGGATGCCAACGCTTCCACACTTCCTGGAGGGTCACGAGAAGGCTCAGCGTGCGGGGCCTGGACAAGGGTGTCCAGCCAGGCTGAGTGGTCTTTATCAACAGGCATTGAGTAAGACCCTGGGAGACCCTGGTTCTCAGAGCAAGTACCACAGGGGCGGAGGCTGCCCCCAAGCCAGGAAGGAAGGGCTCACACCCTAGGTGGGCCAGAGGCCACAGGGGGCCATCGGGCTGCAGAGACGCCGTGCAGGTTGGGGTGATGCACCGCTGGGGGAAGCGAGAGCAGCGCAGCAGGCGCCAGAGGTGGAGAAGGGCCAGGTGGCCACGTGTGCAGGGAGGGGCGCTGCAGCTCTGCTGAGTTCTGAGGCTGCACATCTGCCCTCAGGACAATGGGGTTCACAGGCTCAAGTCACGGTTAAGTTAGGAAAGGCTAGGAGTATGCAAAGTACATATGTGATCAGGTTCAGATCTGGTCCTTGGCTTGGTTGTTGTGATCCACACTCAGAAACCCATGGCTCTAATCACAGTCACTGTGATTCAAATGCCTTCTGCTCTCCCTCCTGTCTTTCCTCAGAAAAGGGTGTTTTGAGTCCATTAGAAGGACTAAAATCTCTCCTTCCTTATCCTCTCCTCTTCTGGGCCTGGACCATTTCTTCTTTATCTTATTCTTCCCATACTATATCTCCCCATCTCTCTCTCTCTCACTCTCTCTCTCTCTCTCTTTTTACTATAAAGTTCCAATCATAGCCCATTTTGCCAAAGTCAGAAGAACAAATATGTATTTATACACACATACTTATATACAAAGCACACACAGATGCAAAAATACACATTGCATGTGTTATTTCATAAAGTTAGGTTTTAGCAGCAAGAAAATGAATGCGTTGAACTTAAGTCTTTCTTTGGAAAACACATTTCTCAAAGGACTATTGTTCAGTTTTGCAGATCATCCTCCACACCACCTAGGCTCAGTCCTGGGCCCTGGAGAGCCCGCACACTGCTGGCGCCCTTCTGCAGCCTCTGGCCGGCCCCAGTAGGTCCCATGCAGCGGTCTCCACACCTCCCTGTCGTCCTCACGGTGAGGAGGTGAAGAATCTCCTGATTGGCTGAAGCTCTGCACTCACACTGGGATTTCCCAGCTCAGACGCCTTGGTTTTCTTTGGCTCACTCAGCCTTTCAGTCTCAAATTAGAGCTCCTTGAACTGCACGGGGTGGATTTCTACGCAGGGTGGATGCTGAGAAAGCTCCCCTCCCCCGTGGAATGTGGTATCTCCAGTTCTGGTTGCAGTTGGTGGAGATCAGTGCTTCATCCCCCAGGGCTTGGACGTTTAGGGGAAAGGTTCTTCCTGTCCCAAGCAAGGCCACATTTTCTCAGACTCTGCCTGGTCCAGATGAATAGGGAATCTGAGAAGGGAGAGGGGGATTAGTCTGGTGTGGAGTCAGTGTTGATCATTCCTCACCTGCCCTTAACTAGTCTTTGCTTTGCTGAAATACATTTTTATTAAATTTTAATCAAAAGCACAAAAACAGATTGCTTATCACAGGAAAGACTAACCCTTACTGTAAGCTTTCCTTGCCTGGCTGATGTTAGTGATGCTCGCAACTTGAGATAAGTGGGATTCCTTAAGAAACACAGAACTGCATAAGGGCTAATTGTCATCTACAGGCAATGGGTTGAAGAGGGTGAATTCATTCCACTGTTATTAGGACCCTTCTGCGTAGGGTTTACTGATGAACTCCTGTCCGCTTACTGGTGGTTGCATCCATACAACATTTCATGGCGAGGGAGCTGGCTGATGACAAGAGCTTTAAAATTTGCATTTGGTCTCCTCTGGATGGGCTTCCCAGGGGCTCAGTGGTAAAGAACCCAGCTGCAGGAGATGCAGGTTAGATGCCTGGGCCGGGAAGACCCCTGGAGAAGGGAACGGGAACCCACTCCAGTACGGTTGCCGGGAGAACCCCACGGACAGAGGAGCCTGGCGGGCGACAGTCCGTGGGGTGGCAAAAGCGCCAGATGCAACTCAAGCGACTGAGCACCGGGCTTCTCAGGGTGGCCTTATATAGTCCTTCTGAAGTTTTCGGGGTAGAGCTAATTAAACAGCATGTGCAATGCACTTCCGGCTCCAGGTGGCCCAGCAATATTAACTCCTGGCTTATTTTCATGAAGGGTAAACATAAATGTCCAATGTGGGTGGGGCAATTACCTTTTAAATGGGTATTTAAAGAAACATCCCATGTCTGTGCACTGGACCATTCCATCCTCAATGGTTTGTTCTACAAGCTCATGCTTTCCACTTCTCATTCTTATCCTCAGAGATGCTCCAAAATAGCTGAGTGATTGGAAGCCTACTAACATCCTAGCCTACGAGTAATTAGAAAACAGTGAAATAGGGAAGGATGTATTACCTCTTATGGGATTATAAAAGATAAAATTTTATTTATTTTAAGGCAATAAATTGTTTTTTGTAAAAACACATTCTTATTTTCTACTTCACAATATCTATTATACAATAATTTTATAAGAAAATAATTAATAAATATTTTTATTTTTGTACTTAATGATAAAGGCTAGTATTTCTCTGACCTTCAACCTTGATATTCCCCTCAACTTTGAACTATTATTGATAGATCTCTAAGACCAGCTTTTTGCTTGGTCCTCACTGGACACAAGTATGTGTTCCTTCAAAAACAGTAGGACTAATACAATAAAAAGGAACATTTTATGTGTAAGGGCTAGAAAAAGGAGAAATAAGGGATAACCACTTTTAAATCTGCAAACGTCTTCCAGCCCCTGTGATAATTTCCTGCAGCTGGTTTGGAGCACAACTCCAGGAGAGTCTGTGGCATTCAAGTTTCTTTAGTGCTACCATCTAGATTTCTAAAGAATATTTCCTTCTGCTTTTTAATTACTTTACTTTTTAATTAATTTACTTTAATTGCTATCAGGTGACAGATTACCAAGAGCGTTGGGATTATTCTTTGTAATTTCAAGTGTGTGTTTTCATTTTGTGGACAAAACTACATCGATTTTTGTTCTAAATGAGAAGCAGATCGAGAGAGAGAGAGGAAAAACACACCAGGGAAGAAAGAATTGCGTTAAACCTTTCCTGTAGGAACAAGGTCAAGCTTCACTGGCCCATGGACCGCAGATGTGGCCTCATTTCTCCTCAGTGATGCTGTAGTTTTAATTTGGGCTCTCAGATCACAACTTCAGATCAGGAGCATCCCAAAGGGCATCAGAAATGTGCCCAGGTCTGCGGCATCCAAAAGTGAAGAGGGCTGGTCCAGCCAGCATTCTGTGTGCCCCAACGGGAAGAACCTGTCTCACAGGTAAGGAGGTATGATGGGCTCCATGTATCCCCCACATTCATAGGTTCGGTCCTGACCACAGCACCTCAGAATGTGACTATGTTTGGAAATGGGGTCTTGAAAGAGGTGAGCATGCTTAGTAAAGGCCAGTCAGGTGGGTCTCAACAGGACTGGTGTCCTTAAAGCAGAAGAGATTAGGACACAGACGTGCATAGCGGGACGGCCGCGTGAGGGTGCAGAGAGAAAACAGCCTCCTACGTGCCAAGGAGGCAGTCCTCCAAGGAAACCAGCTCTGCCCACAACTTGATCTTGGACTGTTGGCCTCCAGAATTGTGAGAAAGTAAATGTCTCCAGTTTATGGTACTTTGTTACAGAGGCTGTAGGAAACTAATACAATCGTGAAGGTAATAAAGTAAAAAAAGAAAAGAAAAACTTCCACACAGTCCAGGTGAGTGTTGCCAGCTCACTTGAAGAAAATTCCAGGGAAAACATCTGCCTGGGGTCTCCTGCCACGCTAGGTCACCAAACCCACCGTGCACATGCCGCGTGTGCTTCTCTGTGTGCAGAGTGTGATACTGAATTTGCTGTCGTTCAGTTGCAAAGTCCTGTCTGACTGTGACCCCACGGACTGTAGCCCACCAGGCTCCTCTGCCCATGGGATTTCCCAGGCAAGAACACTGCAGTGGGTTGCCATTTCTTTCTCCCGGGGATCTTCCCGACCCAGGGATCGAACCCCTGTCTCCTGCATTGTAGGCATATTCTTTCCTACTGATTGGGCTCCAGTCACTCTCTCTGGGGTGGGGGGGTGCGTAGGTGGGGGTGGGGCCTGTGGGTGGAGAGCCTGTGGGAGATCTGTGTGGTGTATATGCATGTGGGTGTACTTCCCACCTGGGAAGCCTAATTGAATTGTCACTAGAATCATAAGCTACTACAGTTTTCACATGGGGGTTTCTGTTTCTGCTGGTCTGTAATGATTGTAGAATATCTTCGGCCGCTACATCACCTGTGGCACCTCTCTTATGATGTGAGAGATGATGGGAGGGACACGGAGCCCCAGAGCTGCTTCTACCCCGGTTCCCGGTTAGTCCGAGTTTTGGCTCATTTTAGACAAAGGAGGATCTGTGGTCCCCTTAGAACCTGTGCTCAGGCTGCCTGAAGGCAGAGTGGGATCCACCCACCTTCCAAGCAACCCCCCACCTTCCACAGCCACTCCCGCCACACGCGCCTTCCAGCGCTGACACACGCACACACACACCCCCCCACGCACGGCAGATTTCCCGCAGACTCCCCACTCAAGGCCCCAGCCCCGCCTACACACACACACCCTCCCCCAGATGGAGTGACTGGAGCACAGTCCTGATGTCCATCAGAACCTAGAGCCCAGAGCTTTCTCGGGGCTCCTTTCTCCCTCAGGGAGAAACCTCCCTGATAGAAGTGCATCCATGGCACCCAGACCTTACATTCACACGTGTGATATTTAAAAAACATTCCAAGACTTGAGTCTGCATGGCTGTCCATGGAAACCTTCTTAGCTGGTGTGATCTGAGTGGTTCCCCCCTGCCTGAGTTCTGGAGCTCCCTGGGATATTCTGATAGGAATCCAAGGCCGGGGGCACCCCACAGCAGTATCTCCATCTATAGATGCAGCTGAGTGTCCCCTGAAAATGGCCAAGATGAGTTTCGCATCATAGTTATTAAGCTGGGTTTAAAAATATTTATGCGTGTGTTATCCCTAAGCCTGAAAACTTCGCAGGGCAGATATTGGTACCTCTCTTATGGCAAATTAATTCCCAGTGAAATTAAGCAAATTCCCCAAGGCCACACAGCTGGAGGTGTTAATTCAGGACTAGGATCTAGGTCTCTTTGATCCTCCCATGGACCTACCCTTGTTATTCCAGTGCCTCAGGATGACCTAATACACAGTGCTGGAAGCGCTCACCAGCACTTGTGAAATCCCCCGACAGAATCCTACAACTTGGCAAATTCTGAGTCAGAATGTTTGAAGGACTGATTCACTGTTTAGAAAACAAAGACATAAAGACACAGATGCTTATCTTCTTAAGAGTTCATTTTGGAAACTCAGAGGCTCAGGCTTGATGCTGTTAACTTAAGAGGGTTTCCCCCACCTCTCAAATTGTGGGTGTAACATTAGTCAAATTCCGTAATAACGTGCTTAGGAACTCTTTAAGGTGGAAAGAAAAAAAGGCTTTTCATGGTGCTAATTATGATCCCTGTACATTTCTGATTCATGCAGAAGATTTTATGGCTACACCGGCCCAAGAGCAATGCAGATAATAAGACCTGAGACCCATTGTTCACATGCTCGTAACTCTCATAGTCTGAGATCGTTGGTAAACTGCCCAAAAAGAGGGAAATGCTTTTAAGTGGAATGGCAGGAGGATAAAGTCAGACCGTTAATATCCGTGTTATCTTTTTCCTTCCGGACGCAGTTCAAGATGCGTGAATTGGACACATGCCAAGATACTTCGAAATTCAAAGATTTGTGAAAAATAAAAGTAGCTCTTATTTGGATTGGGTTTACAGTGGACTCTTGATCTAATCCTCTGCCTGCTTCTGAAATCTGTCAGAGCGAAAGCTCTCATTTTCCTGCTCTGACTCAGCGCTGTTGGTCTGTCTTCATAATTCTAATACATTATTTTACTTCCTCTCCACAGCCTCACAGAGCAAAGTAAATAAAAATAAACAAATAGGCAAAACACACCAAGTTTATTTGGGCTTATCTTGGTTCACTGAAAATTGCATTCAGAAGGGGCTGTTCCACCTGCGCACAGAGCTTCTGGTGTGGGAAACCACAGATTCCCATGTAAGGGGATCCCCCAGCTCAGCATCACGCATCCGTCAGCACCTTTTCAGGCTGCCCTATGGAACCCGAGAGACAAGTAACAGTACCCGCTGGCTGTGGGATGCGCGCCCAGAAGGGCTGGCCGATGGGGTTTCAGGTTTGGGCCGAGGGGAATCACTCATTCCCAGGTCAGCAGAGAGAAACCCAACAGGAGGCACAGAAGAGGGATAAATACGCCCTGAGGCCACATCTGTCGCTGACCTTCACCAAACTCAGATCCATTCAAAGGTCGAGTCTGGAGTAAACACCTAGTTATCCCAACAAGGACTAAATCTAGCCGGTTCCCTGTTTCTTGATTTTGAACAGACAGGGGAAAAGTGAAGTAACTACATCTTAGGGAGAACAAAAACCAGGCTTTTATTTTACTCAAGTTAAAAAGGTGTCATCGACCCTTGGAGAAACGCCACTTCCCAGGCAGGGCTCTTGGAAACTCTCGGTGAAGCCAAAAAGTCTTTCTCCTGCGTCTTGAAGGTGAAATTCTAGAATGGAAGGATGCAGGATCATATTTCATGGCTGCGGGATTACTGTAATCAAATCCCTTTGGGCTGTGCTTCCCTTCTGCAGCCCCAGAATCGCAACCTACTTGGTGCCGGGAAACCTTGTGCTGCCTCGATGGACTGACCCAGGCCTCTGATCATTCCAAGTGCCGCTTCAGGGTTTCCCAGGGGAGAAGCCTGGAGGAATGGAACCGGCCTCGGGTCTTCCAGAAAGTTCTTTGACCACTGCCTCTCATTTCTTGTTGACTCTCATTTCAGCACAAGAAATGATCTGGTGAACCTCACGATTCCACCTGTTGCTCTAGAATTGACCCATGTGTGAAGAAATGAGTTTTACTTGAAAGCCGACTGGTCGTGACGCAGGCCTGTGTATGTGTGTATTAAAACCTTCAGAGAACCTGGTCTTCCTGGAAACCCATCCTCACAATCATGACTCAGTGTCAGAAGGCAGTCCTCCTCACCGAGCTGGCTCCTCCCGGCGCCACTGAAGCCCTTCCCTCCTGTTGCACTTGGTCACACTGGCACCCCTGGCCCCCAGCAACCCCTGGGGAGTGGTGTATTTTGTTTTTTTAGACATAGACTTTCATTTTACTCTTTGCTTCCTTATTGTATTTATCAACTTAATTACCAACTAATTTTGTTGACGTTTAGCTGCTGCGTAATATGACGTGTGTTACAGGTGTTGCCTGACAGGATGCGATAAGAACGCGGCATCACTTCTGGAAATTTGGGGCTTTTTATAAGGGCTGATTTTATTTTATAACTAGTTGATTTTTATAACCAGATTTATCTTTAACTGAAGGATACTTGCTTTACAATATTGCACTGGTTTCTGCCAAACATTCACAAGAACCAGCCGTAGGTTTATGTCCCCTGTGTGTTTAGGGTGAAGCTACTGAGCGTCTCTCGGGCCCTTGTCCTCCCGGGAACTGCCTGCCCTCGGTATCGCCCCCGGGGCGGCATCCGCGCCTTCCCGCGGGAGAGGCGGCGGCCCGGGACGGCGCCCGGCTGCTCCGCACATCAGGGCCGCAGGCCCGGAGATTCCTCAGCCGCAGGCCCGGGAACCCCGCACCGCGCACCCAGTTTCAGCCACTGAGTTAAGACTTTAGAGAGAGTGAAGATGAGTAGAATTCAGCCCCTAAACGGATCCAGGGACAGGGGTGCTGTCCGCAGGGGCCGGGTCTCCGGCCCTAAGAGATGCGCTGGACCGCTCCGCGCTCCTCCCGCGGCGCCCCCCCCGCCTCTGCTCTAGCGATGGACAGACTCCTCCCTGGATTCACCCGGCATCACGGCAGGGAGAGGGAGCCCAGCTCTCCAGGCTCGCAGAGCTGGCATAGACAAGGCAGCGTCGCCTCGGCCGGTCAACGGGCTGTTAGCAGAGGACCCACAGGACAGGCTTCCTGGACCCCTGAAAGGGAGACGGGTCAGCCCCCCATCCCAGAGGGCTCCTGAGAGGGCTCCCCAGCACAGCTCCTGGGAGCTGGGGAGTGGCCGGGACGGTGGGAGTTCCTGAGGTGAAGGGAGAGGGATGGCGTGGCTTTAATGCTGCTGTGCTAAGTCACTTCAGTCGTGTCAGACTCTCTGTGACCCGTAGACTGCAGCCTGCCAGGCTCCTCTGTCCGTGGGATTCTCCAGGAAAGAATGCTGGAGTGGGTTGCCATGGCCTTCTCCAGGGGATCTTCCTGACCCAGGGATCAAACCCATGTTCGATCATATGTATTTATATTATAGATATGTTATATATATCTTTACCATAGGTATATTTATATTATCGATATATTATATACATCTTAAACATAGATACATACGATATCATATATTATATAGTCTATATTTTATGTATTATGTAAATGTTTTATATCTTATATTATAGAATAGTACAATTATATATAATGCGTGTGTTCAGTTCAGTTCAGTCGCTCAGTCGTGTCCGACTCTTTGCGACCCCATGAATCACAGGACGCCAGGCCTCCTGTCCATCATCAACTCCCGGAGTTCACTCAGACTCACGTCCATCGAGTCAGTGATGCCATCCAGCCATCTCATCCTCGGTCGTCCCCTTTTCCTCCTGCCCCCAATCCCTCCCAGCATCAGAGTCTTTTCCAATGAGTCAACTCTTCGCATGAGGTGGCCAGAGTACTGGAGTTTCAGCTTTAGCATCTATTCCTTCCGAAGAAATCCCAGGGTTGATCTCCTTCAGAATGGACTGGTTGGATCTCCTTGTAGTTCAAGGGACTCTCAAGAGTCTTCTCCAACACCACAGTTCAAAAGCATCAATTCTTTGGTGCTCAGCCTTCTTCACAGTCCAACTCTCACATTCATACATGACTACTGGAAAAACCATAGCCTTGACTAGACAGAACTTAGTCGGCAAAGTAATGTCTCTGCTTTTGAATATGCTATCTAGATTGGTCATAACTTTTCTTCCAAGGAGTAAGTATCTTAATTTCATGGCTGCAGTCACCATCTGCAATGATTTTGGAGCCCCCCAAAAATAAAGTCTGACACTGTTTCCCCATCTATTTCCCATGAAGTGATGGGACCGGATGCCATGATCTTCGTTTTCTGAATGTTGAGATTTAAGCCAACTTTTTCACTCTCCTCCTTTACTTTCATCAAGAGGCTTTTAGCTCCTCTTCACTTTCTGCCATAAGGGTGGTGTCATCTGCATATCTGAGGTTATTGATATTTCTCCCGGCAGTCTTGATTCCAGCTTGTGTTTCTTCCAGCCCAGCATTTCTCATGATGTACTCTGCATAGAAGTTAAATAAGCAGGGTGACAATATACAGCCTTGATGTACTCCTTTTCCTATTTGGAACCAGTCTGTTGTTCCATGTCCAGTTCTAACTGTTGCTTCCTGGCCTGCATATAGATTTCTCAAGAGGCAAGTTAGGTGGTCTGGTATTCCCATCTCTTTCAGAATTGTCCACAGTTTATTGTGATCCACACAGTCAAAGGCTTTGGCATAGTCAATAAAGCAGAAATAGATGTTTTTCTGGAACTTGCTTGCTTTTTTTCATGATCCTGTTGGCAATTTGATGTGTATTATATATAGAATATATATAGCTTGGTTCATGTTTTTCTTACAGTTTTTTAGATTACAAATGTTCCTGGACTTTGGTTTAGAATGAGGAAAGCAGGCTTGGATATCAAAGGTTATCTAGAAAGCGGTCAAACCAGACAGGTGGCATCAGGGGCCCAGGGTCATCTAGTGTGTGCTGGTCCCCAGGCAGGAGGAACTCACACTCCAGTCTTGGTCCACATCCCCAGGATGCTGTCGAGACAGGAGGTCACAGCTGTGTCAAGGCTTCTATTCAGAATATCATGGGTGAAAAGCCCTGTTTCCGCTGATACCATCCAGGCCCAAATTTAGCACTACAGAAGACAAATTGGAAACCCAAAGAACTGATTTGCAAATTAGCAAGCAAAGGGTTCAGCTGATTATCAGAACTTGTAACTCTGTTTCTGGACACATCTGCCATTTCTGGACACTTTGTTCTTCACAAGAGGAAACCAGTGAAACCTGTGTGTTCATCTAGGCATACAGAAAAGTGAGAAAAGCCGATCAACTTCAGGGTAGGGCTTTTAGAGTTCAGAGAATTTTGCAGATGAAATATCTTCCATGGAGTGAGCGCCCTTTCTGAAGACTGGGAGGCATGGGTGGAGCCAGCCATAACCCTGCATTTTTCAGCAGCAGACAGCAGTGGGAGCCCCCTGATTACAGGCGCAAGACACTGGAGCCTCTCCAAGACACAGTGAATAGGGAGGGTTCCAGAATTTGGTGCTGATGACTCCCAACTCTCATTATCCTTGTCTGATCTTAACTTGCCTGTGCCCTGAAAACCTTAAGGAGAATATTTTTAAATAGTCTACTTGGCACTCCTTCTATAAAACTTCCTAAGTACCCATTATAATATGTATGAAAGCACAGAAAACCTACCACTCTTAAAGGCAATTATTGACAGTCTACTTGTATTTTTACTATTTCCCACCTCCCCTCCAAGACAAAGGAATACTTGAGACAAAGATCTGTGTGCAAATGACTTTTAGATAAATATCCCCAGGAGAGATAAAAACCAATAAAGCCAGAGGTGGTCATAAAAACAGTTAGTGGATCAGACAGATTAGTCTCGGCGGTGGTGTTGGGGTGATGAAGCTCTTCACAGCAGGAGGTGTTGGGGGGTTTGCAAACCTCAGAGATGTCTCCCCAGTCTTCCTGTCCCTGCTGGAAGCACTGAGACAGCGTCCCCTGCCTAGAGTCTGCTCAGTGACAGTGGGACCCCAGGAGGCAGTGTCAGGACTTACGTCTGGAGATAGTTACTATCCTTACTGGCCGAGACACATTTTGGGCAAATCAGATAGTGAAACAAGCCTTTGTTCTGTTGAAACTGAAAGTGTTAGTCACTCAGTCAAGTCAGACTCTATGTGGCCCCCTAGACTATAGCCCACCAGGCTCCTCTGTCCACGGGAATCTCCAGGTAAGAATTCTGGGGTGGGTAGCCATTCCCTTCTCCAGGGCGTCTTCCTGACCCAAGGACTGGGTCTCCTGCGTCATGGGCAGATTCTCTACCGCCTGAGCCGCCAGGGAAGCCCCTTGGTCTGATGAGTGTTTGTCAAGTGATGAGGCCGTGTTCGTTTGCTATGGCTGTCGGCAAAGTACCACGGACCATGTGTTTTAAACAACAGAAATGTGCTCCCAGTTCTGGAGGCCAGGGAACAAGGTGTCAGCCACACCAGTTCCTTCTGAGCCTCTGCAGACTGTCGGTGTCTCACCGCAATCCTCGGGGCTCCTTGCTGCATGGAAGCATCACTGCACCTCTGGCCTCAGGCTCCCACGGCATTCTCCCGCCACACGTGTCTATGTTCGAATTTCCCCTTTTGTAAGGATGACTGTGCTATTGAATGAACCCCCTCAATGACCCTCTCTTAATTACTTCCACCTGCAGTGACCCTATTGCCAAATAAAGGCCCGTTTTTAGGTGCTGGCAATAAGGACCCAAATCTGGAGGCGCTCAGCTGCACCCATGCTAGACGGCCCCGCCTTGGGGTCTCTGTGCAGATACAATGAGCTGGTTTCCAGGGCAGAGAGCACGGAGCTAGTACCAAGTAAGAGCTGCCTGGAGTTGGCCATCACACAGAGGAGCCGCTTCTGACCTCTATGCTTGACCCTTTGTGTGACCTTTCAGTTGATTTCCTAGACTCAGGCGGGACTTAATCACTGAGGACAGTGAGCTATTCGTTAATTATTAAATTACTCGACTTTTGAGTGTCCCTTGGACAGCAAGTAGGTCCAATCAGTCCATCCTAAAGGAAACCAGTCCTGAATATTCATTGGAAGGACTGATGTTGAAACTGAAGCTCCAGTCCTTTGGCCATCTGATGCAAAGAGCTGACTCATTGGGAAAGACCCTAATGCTGGGAAAGATTGAGGGCAGGAGGAGAAGGGGTTGACAGAGAATGAGACGATTGGATGGCATCATGGATCCAATGGACATGAGTTGGAACAAACTTTGGGAGATGGTGAAGGATAGGGAAGCCTGGCGTGCTGCAGTCCATGGGGTCGCAAAGAGTCGGATACAACTGAGCAACTGAACGTCAACAACAAATTAAATTAATTGATCAAAGGTGTTGAATTATAGCCTTGTATCCAATTTAGTTTCTGAAAAAGAGAAACCTACATCTTTCCTTCAATGTATCCATGAAACATCTAAAAACACATGCATAAATGAGAACTTGAAGAAAATGTTGGTCAGTTCCAAATGGCAGAAGCTTTTCAGCAGCTCTTCTTCACCTCATGGCTGTGAACCCAGGATTCATTTTAAATGAATAAGCAACTAGCAGGATTTACAGTCGTGCTTCTGAGAATCTAATTGACTGAACTTGATTTTTGCTGTGGCCGCTTATTCATTTTTGGTTCCTCTGGGTCCTCGTTGCTGGGCACGAGTTCCCTTCATTTTGGCGAGCACGGTCTCATCTGTCGGTGCAGAGCGGGAGCTGCTCACTGCTGCGGTTTCTCTCGCTGTGGCGCACAGGCCTGGGTGTGCGGCTCTAGGCGTGTGGGCTTCCGGGACTGTGGTGTGTGGCTGAGTTCCCTGACACGCGGGATCGTCCCTGACCAGGGAGAGAGCCCACGCCCCTGCATCGCCAGGCACTGGACTACCAGGGAAGTGCCTGTTTGAACATGTTTAGGGCCTTAAAGCGCAAACCTGGTGAATAACCAGGGGGGGATATTTTAGGGAAATGAGGGGACCTTGTGTAGGAAGGAGGGGCAAGTAGCTGAAATGCTGGTTGGGCAGCAAAGCAACATGCCCAGGATGTGGGCTCTAGAGAGTGAGCCCTCCCGCCTCATTCAGAGACCAAGTCACATATGAATGGCAGAAATTCTTGGCCTCAACTTTATTGCAAAGTAAAGACACACAGCTGGATTTATTTAAGATTTTTTTTTCTGGGGCTTCGAATCTCTCAAGCCTTGACTCAGAACCAGGGTCAAGTATGGCAAGCATGGGGGTTAAGCTCTGTCTTTTCTGTATAATTGTCCCTACAGTCGAGCGGGGAGTGCCCAATAAGTATATACATTTTGCATTGCCTCAGATGCTGACCATGTTCAAGGAATGATTTCTGAGCAGTGTAAACAGAACGCAAGAAAGAAGCAGACTCCTCTCCCGCCAGAATAAAACCAGCTGATGTCAAGGGGTTTAGGTAGGGTTCAGGAAGCAGAAAAGTTCAAGAAAGAGTTTGCTTTTAGACTCGATTCAGGGGCTTTTCCTTAAAGAGGCTGAGTTAGTCTGTTCAAAGCACTTGTGAGTCTGGAATTCAGATTGCATTACAGAATGAAAATAATGAAAACGATACCTGTGTCAGATAAATTAAGCGTTTCTATGAAAATATCGACTCAAGTTTAAAACACCACTTAGTATGTTCCCTGTTGACATACCCAAAGAAAAAACAATATCCATTTCCCTTATGTTTTATTAAATTTTTAAGTTATTAAATTGTGGATATGTATCATTTTACAGCTTATCAAAGGTCCTGTGAAACAGCAAATTAAACAGTGTGCAGTGTTCTGCCAGCTCCTGAGGTCAAAGCAGCAAAAAAAGTTGAAAAATAGTTCCTTGTGCATAGGATTCAGCATCCGGATCAAGCTAAGGCATTGCAATGATTGTTGACTTAGAAGCAGGTCATGTTACAGGCACGCTCCTCCAGAAACGAAACATGGAAGCGCCCTTTTTGATGTCAAGGGAAAACATGGCCCCAGGTTCCTTTCTGCTTCTCCAGAACTATATTTGGAGGGATTGAGAGATGCTATATGAAAGGCAGGAGTGGTAACACATAAAAGATAAACGTGTACTTACTCATTGAATTACAGCATTGATCTGGTCTGTATTCACAATGCATTGAGTATTAACATATGAGAAAAACATTAGAGCAAGGTATTTATTAGAAGAAATATAAATAAAACAGCAACAAGTTGCTCACTCCAAGTTAGCTGCAAGCAATTTAGCATCGTTGCCCTGAACACAAAAACAACAAGAAAGAAATGTAGCCATTGTGTTAAACAAATGTCAGTAGTATAAAGGAAGCTGAAAGTTTATGGAGAGAGAGTAAAGATATCTCTCTTATGCTGATGAAGAAAACGCATGGATGGTCCTGCCTGAAGCTAAGATACCATCTCACAATGTGTTCTCCATACATTTTCCACATGCAAGCAAGCAGGATGCATATTTCAGAGTTAGGTTTAAAAGACAGGAAACGGAATCAAGCAACTGGGAGCAAGCCACCAGTGGGACGTTTGGGTGACAGAGCCAAAGATGACCTTTGATGACCTTGACCTTTGCCAGAACCGCTAGGCAGGAGTAGCAACTTTCTGCTTATTACTTTGTATATCTGTTTTTTACTTATTGTCATTAATTAGATACATTTGACTAATCTGACACTGAGAAGACACGCATACCAAGAGGAAAAGATTTTAAATATTTTTAAGGATTTCTTTTTAAAATGAATAGCTTGAGTTTAAATAACTTAAAAAAAAAAAAAAAAACCTGTCTTTGCGTGCTAAGTGGATTCAATCACATCCAAGTCTTTGGATGAGGAGGAGCCTGTCCATAGGATTCTGCAGGCAAGAACACTGGAGTGGGCTGTCATGCCCTCCTCCAGGGGATCTTCCTGACCCAGGGATCGAACCTGCGTCTCCTGAGGCTTCTGCATTGCAGGCAGATTCTTTACCCCTGAGCCACCGGGAAAACCCTGAAGTGCCCTTAGGTACTATCTTTTTAAAGACTTTTCTCCTCATCCTAATCAGTTCAGGCCACTCTGACAAAGTTTCACAGTCTGAGCAGCTCAAGCAGCAGACTTTACGGTCTCAGCTCTGCAGGTTAGAGTCTGGAGTTGAACGAGGTCGGGTTCTGGGAGGCCTCTCTCTGTGTCCTCTTGCCTTGTAGAGATTACAGGAAGTAGCGGAGCTTACTAATTACAATAGGCCCCCTAATATGGATGAGTTCTATTCTGAAAGTGTGCGTGTGAGTCCGACAAAGTTAGCCTAAACACACAGCACAGAACCAGCTACACAGTACTGCACTGCGATAGGTTTATGATACTTTTCACATGAATAATATGTAAAATAACAACCACATGCAAAAGAAAAAAAAATTTCAGTCTTAGAGTACAGTGAACTTGAAAAGTGCAGTATTATTACAACAGCTGGCACTCAGGGGCTGGCATCCGTGAACAGTCAAGAAGAGTGACTGACCGGGGAGGGAGAGGAGGTGGGAGATGGCAGAGCTGAAGCGTCGTCAGCAACGGGAGACACCACGCACGCCTCGCGCTGATGGACCTCACATTCTCTCTTTAAGAGGTCACAACTTGAAGGCTCTTTTGTAGGGGACTTCCTCTCTAATGGTGTTACTCCCGTTACACGGGCCCAAATCTCATGACCTCATCTAAAGCTCCCAAAGCCCCCACCTCCCAAATCCATCACACTGGGGGTCAGGGCTTCAGTACATGGGTTTGGGAGGACACGTGTATAACGTGATCACTACAGAATTTGGGAAAGTAAAGCAAAAGATAGTTTTATTCTGTAGTGTTGGCTGGCATTGGTCAAGAGTCGGATTCTAGCTTGACTTGGTCACTGTGGGGTCTGCCGTGAAGTTCTTTCATCTCTTTGAATAGACTTCTACTGGAGCTCTGCCCCGCCCTCTCCTTTGCATAATACAGGCTCTTTTCTCCTTACAGCTGAGGAAGGAGTCCAACAGAGTCTAGAGGGCCGGTGAAGTCTAAAGTGGCCTCCGCATGGGTTCCACAGGAAACGTTTGCTGACCCTGGAGACTGACTGTCCAGTCCAGCGGCAGCCAGGGGTTCTTGAGCACTTGAAATGTGGCCAGTCCACTGAGGTGAACACTCAGGACAAGATACACAACGGATTTCTAAGACTTAGTGCAGAAAAGCATGTAGAATCGCAAGTTTTTAAGGTTCTGCGTCAACTGCATCTTGCAATGATGATATGTTGGGTATATTGGTTTATTAAACCCGGTCTCACACACTCACTTTTATTTTTGTGTGGCTTCAAGAAAAAATGGACACAACACACGTGGCTTGCATTTGTAGCTCTTACTGCATTTCTAGCCCTGGTCCAGAGAAACGTTCAGTTGTTTTTTAACAGGAAGACTGCATTCTCAGCTCCACTTCCCGAATGAGCCCTTGAGTTGTAAAAATTGGGAAATGTTTTCATTTTGTGTTCTTGACAAAATTGCTTAATCTTCCTAAATCTGAATATAGATAATTGGATCATAGTAAATACCAATTTGGTGATATTAAATTGGGGATTTTTCACCCTGGCCCTGGAATCAACTCAGTTCAGTCACTCAGCCCTGTCCAACTCTTTGCGACCCCATGGACTGCAGCACACCAGGCTTCCCTGTCCATCACCAACTCCCGAGTTTACCCAAACTCATGTCCATCAAGATGGTGATACCATCCAACCATCTCATCCTTTGTCATCCCCTTCTCCTCCTGCCTTCGATCTTTCCCAGCATCAGTGTCTTTTCAAATGAGTCAGCTCTTCACATCAGGTGGCCAAAGGACTGGAGCTTCAGATTCAACATTAGTCCTTCCAATGAATATTCAGGGTTGATTTCCTTTAGGATGGACTGGTTGATCTCCTTGCAGTCCAAGGGACTCTCAAGTGTCTTCTCCAACACCATAGTTCAAAATCATCAATTCTTTGGCACTCAGCTTTCTTTATAATCAAACTCTCACATCCATACATGACTACTGGAAAAAGCATAGCCTTGATGAGATGGACCTTTGTTGGCAAGCTGCTTTTTAATATGCTGTCCAGGTTGGTCATAACTTTTCTCCCAAAGAGTAAACATCTTTTAGTTTCATGGCTGCAGTCACCATCTGCAGTGATTTTGGAGCCCCCAAAATAAAGTCAGCCATTGTTTCCACTGTTTCTCCGTCTATTTGCCATGAAGTAATGGGACCGGATTTTTTGATCTTAGTTTTCTGAATGTTAACCTTTAGGCCAACTTTTTCACTCTCCTCTTTCACTTTCATCAAGAGGCTCTTTAGTTCTTCTGTACTTGGACAGTATCGTCCCTTTAAGTGAGCCTGGCCTGAACTGTCAGTGTGCCCCGCTGGGGCCACTCCTTGTTGCCTCTCTGACATCCAGGCCCCCTGCTCTCCCTTCTCCATCCATCCACGGCTGGGGGAAGGGGTGCTTCTTTACTCTTTGGATGACTGGAAGGTTGCCTCTGACCCCCCTCCCCACCCACTTCCTCTGCACCCACCACGGGGAGTGGGGGCGGCCCAGCCCCGACCCTGAATGTGAGCCGGCTTTGCTTCAGGCCCTTCCCTGCAGCTTTCCTGCCACAGCAGCCCTCACTGGGCCCCAGTGAGGCCCAGGAAGTGAAGGAGCTGCCAGGCAGGGCAGGAGGGGGTGCCCATGGGGCTCCCAGCGAGCAAGGCACCCCCACACTGGGTGCTTGCTTTAGGTACCACTTGCAGTGTGAGACCATTTACACTCTTCTCTTGCCTCTGGATCGTCTGCAGGCCTGGGTGGCTCCCCGAGAAAACAGGCAGGATTGGAGAAAAGCAAGAGGTATGATGGGGGCCAGAAACTGGATGTGTCTGTGGAGGCACCATCCCAAGAGAGTCAGGCCGGCTCTGTTCCCACTGAGGATGGAGGGGAGCGTGCGGACCAGAGGTGGACCGAGTGCCTGGACTCTGAGATGAGAAGGCAAGAGGCTGAGTCCTGCCCCCCCAAGGTCGCAGAGGCAAGACCTCGCCCCGAGGCCACACAAGCCCAGCCCAGAACCAAGGTCAGTTCCCGAAGCCGACTGAGCTCCTTGGTATCCTTGCCAAAAGCTGCTGATCATCACTACCAAGCTTCCTGACCCCAGTTAGATAAGACGCCCACTCCAGTGATCACCCTATAGCGCTCCAACCACCTAACACCAAACTTCCGGCAGAAATTTTCTTTGTCTTGAAGCTGTAAAAAATAGCTATTAATCCACGAAAACTATCAACTCTCCCTGGTCTGTCAGGAAATCAGCCTGCTGCACTCACAGTGCCCGCTTTATCTCTGGCCTTTGTTCTTAGTGAAATCACTCCCTTCTGAAATGCTCTGTCTGGAAATTCTTTTCCTATCCACACTCAAACTGCCTCAGCAGGTGGGAGGGATGAAGAACAGGCAGGCCACGGATGAGACGGACATTTAACAAGCTACATAAACTCTTTGAAGACCTGAAAAGTGCATGATTGAATTTTTGTTTGTGCAAATTAGATTCCTCACCCAATAGTGGATGCTCTGACTATATTCCTTCCAGCATCTCTTCATTGTTGACGTGTCGACTCTGGCCTAAGACCTTGTGCAAAGCCAAAGTGAAAGTGTATTTGCTCAGTCATGTCTAACTCTTTGGGACCCCATGGACTGTAGTCTGCCAGGTTCCTCTGTCCAAAGAACTCTCCAGGCAAGAATACTGGAGTGAGCAGCCTATCACGTCTTCAGGGGATCTTTCGAAAACAGGGATCGAACCCAAGTCTCCCTCATGGCAGGTGGATTCTTCTGAGCCACCAGGGAAGACTGAAACCCTGTGGAAGCTTCTTTAAACAAGCGTTCTGACTTCGTATTCTGTCTTCCAGGTTAGAAACATGTGATAATTTAAAAAATCTGAGCAGCATCCCATTGTGGGTGCTACTAAACCCTTCAGCCTCTGCAAAGCTGCTCTGGGGAGGACCACTCCGCTGCCACCTGTGATCATGCTCATAAACAAGTTTGAACTTGTTTGACCTGTAGTTCTGTCACTGAATGTGCAGCTCAACATTTCAAGAATTCAATATTCTTGAATATTTTTTTCTCTAGTAGCCCAAGTTTTTAGTCTGTCCAGCCTTTTCCTTTGTTGATACTCACTTTTCAACTTTAAAAAATGTATTTTAACAAAAATGGAGATCATTTTATCATGTGTGACAATCAGTACAGCAGTTTCACTATTGCTGCAAAAACAGTTGGCTCCTGAGACAAGTCATAGGTCTGAGGTCACAACCTGCAGCCCAAGCCACGTGTCCAGAAAAGCTATGGTTCCTGTCCTTGAAACAGCACATCGGCCTGGGTAGTGTGAAGGCACCATGGCCCAGGCATGTGTTATACACTCACACACACTCACAGGCCAGTGTGCTGGAAGAACCCAGACATGCCGACACACTCCTACTTGTTCACACCCACACGTGGACACACCCACACACAGTACAGTTCATACCACAGACTTGTACCCACACACATGCCAACAATCACACTCACACAAATAGGAAAAGCTCAGAGGCACACGGGCACACTCCTATCACACTGATAAACACAATGTCACACAGTAACACAAGTGCACGGACACACAAGCTCACAGGCCTGCTGACGCGGGCACACCGGCCCCTCCCGGCTAACACTCATACACGCCTGCGGAGTGAAGCTTCCCCCTCACACAAGCCTGCTCACGGACACACACCAGGCGCGCCCTCACCCACGCCTGACGCCCATTCATACCCCCCCACACTGGTACACTGCTCCCTGGGGAGCAGGCCGGGTCTGCGTGCCGCTGTTTTGAGTCTGGGCGCCAAGCAGATTCCGGAGAGCTTCCTTCTGGCGAGGCGCGCAGACGCGGCCAGGGCAGGTCGGCCGAGGGACCCGCTCTGACTCCAGGCCGCCGGAGCGGAGGTTTCCCGCAGAGTCCCTCGAGGGCTCCCTGCTGTGAGGCCTGGAGCACGAAAGCATGCCCCGAGAACCTGGGCTAAGCGGAGGACAGGCGCGCAGTCCGTCTCCAGCCCCGCGCGGCCCGGTCCCCAGGAGAAGCCAGCACGCCGGAGCGTCCTAGGGGAAGTCGGACTCCCGAGCGGTGTCCGGGCGTTCCTCTCCTGCTGTAGTGACTCTGGTGCTTTTTCTCTGGAGTAGAGTTAGCCTTGAGGATAGAAAAAAGATAATGTGTGTGAGAAGCCCCTTAACGCCGGCTCCGTGGAGCAGGTGCTGAGGGAGCCGCCCGCCGTACAGGCAGAACGTGCGGGCGGCCACTGAGCAGACAGCGGCACGCTGCGGGCCCCGGAGCCCACGGAGGCCGACGCGCGGCTGTCCTGCTGGGCCTGTTCTGGAGCTGCATGCGTGTGCTAAGCCCCTTTAGTCCGTCTGACTCTTTGCAGCCCCATGGACTGTAGCCCGCCAGGCTCCTCTGTCCATGGGATTCTCCAGGCAAGAACACTGGAGTGGGTTTCCATGCCCTTCGCCAGGGGCTCCTCCCTACCCAGGGATCAAATCTTTTCTCCTACACCTTCTGCCTTGGCAGGCGGGCTCTCTACCACTAGCACCACCTGGGAAGCCCATTCTGGATCTCAAGTCTTTCGGATTGAGCTTGGATAATGCTTCAAGCAATGATGCACATTTATATCAGTTTCCAAGTGAAAAATGTCTTATGCACAGCCGGCATCATCTATGGACATTGTCCAAAAAGTCTACCCCTCAAATTTGCTTCAAGATTTCCAGATGTGTAGAGAGGATAACGAAAGTGGAAGCTGTCTAAGTGTTGGTGATGTCCTACTTCAGAGGTTGCTGCAGTGCTTGGTCTCCTGGGCACTCCTTGAATCCTGGATGTTGACAGCAGACACACAGGACTTACCTGGGGCAGGTGGATGCCTCGGGAAAGCAAGCCTGGCAGAATGCCTCCATCCTCCCACCTGGCCCCTTCACTTCTTGCCTGCCCTTCAGAACTGAAGATCTTCGTGTGGGAAGCCTTTACATGGCTACGCTGACTTTGCCCCAGGCACAGTTGCAGACCCCAGGAAATTGTGCTGAAGGACCCCGCCCGGTGAGAGCCAAGGTGCCCTGCCCCATGAGAAAGGGATGACAATGAACATAACCAAGACCAAGTGAAACTGACACATTGACAGGAAAGCTACGAAAACAGAAGAACAGTGAACAAATAAATCAGGCCAAGTGCAGAAAACGGTGTAAAGACTGGGTCCAATTACTGAACATCTAGAAAACTGAGATCATGGCATCTGGCCCCATCAACTCACGGGAAATAGATGGGGAAACAGTGGAAACAGTGTCAGACTTTATTTTGGGGGGCTCTAAAATCACTGCAGATGGTGATTGCAGCCATGAAATTAAAAGACACTTACTGCTTGGAAGGAAAGTTATGACCAATCTAGACAGCATATTCAAAAGCAGAGATTACTTTGCCAACAAAGGTCCGTCTAGTCAAGGCTATGATTTTTCCTGTGGTCATGTATGGATGTGAGAGTTGGACTGTGAAGAAGGCTGAGCACCAAAGAATGGATGCTTTTGAACTGTGGTGTTGGAGAAGACTCTTGAGAGTCCCTTGGACTGCAAGGAGATCCAACCAGTCCATTCTGGAGGAGATCAACCCTGGCTATTCTTTGGAAGGAATGATGCTAAAGCTGAAACTCCAGTACTTTGTCCACCTCATGCAAAGAGTTGACTCATTGGAAAAGACTCTGATGCTGGGAGAGATTAGGGGCAGGAGGAGAAAGGAACGACCGAGGATGAGATGGCTGGATGGCATCACTCACTCGAAGGACGTGAGTCTGAGTGAACTCCGGGAGTTGATGATGGACAGGGAGGCCTGGCGTGCTACGATTCATGGGGTCTCAAAGAGTCGGACATGACTGAGCGACTGAACTGAACTGAACTGATTCAAAAGATGTGCAACCTCGCAAGTGACACAAAAACTTGCGACTTCCAGCAAGGATATACAGCCTATTGCCCTTCACCTGGACAAAAGCTTAAATCGCCACCCTGTGCATAGGCGATGCACATGTGCGGAAATGTACAGGGCTGTGTACGCACGGCAAAAAACCTGACAGCAGTGTGTTACTGCAGACTCTGGCAGCAACCATCACAAGGGACCGTGGACGTGCCCAGAGGCCCCTCTTCCTGGATCTGCCTTATGCGACTTTTAACACATGGACAAAAGCACCGATACAGTGGCAAGGATGGCCGTTGCTGGAGCTCTAGCGACAGCCAAGAACGCAGAGGAAAGGGCGTAACTCATGGTCCAGAGCGGAATTAGATAAGCTTGATTCCACTCTCAATTACACCTATTGGGAAAAAAATGTGGCTAAGAAAGGGGTCCAATAATACTATCACACTTTTAAAAAGACAAATAGAAAGGGAATAGCACACTATTAATCTGCATCTGGTGTGTTTGCCCGGCTCTCGGCAGGGGAGCTGGCCCAGCGTGTGCTTGTTTTGGGGTGACAGAACCACAGCTCTCTGCCTGGCAACAGGGTAACAGAGACCCCTGTCGTTGGAGGACTCCGCCCTTGGCAATCCTGAAAGTGCCCTCCTGACATTTTCGCTGTGAGTATCACATGCTTAAAACTCAGTGTGTAAAAATCTTTTGGGCCAAAAATGCATATTCCAACTTACTGAAGCATCCTTGCTCTTTTACCTACAGTCCCTGCTACCTCATCCCAAGAGGAATTTTGTTAACCCTTTCAATCTTCAAAGGTAGCTCTCAGCTGTAATGAAGACTGCAGTTGTGTATTAATTCAATTTGGGGAACCTGGGGCATACATGTCCAGTTGTGTCCAGCTCTCTGTGACCTCATGGACTGTAGCCAGCCACAGTCCTCTGACCATGGGATTTCCCAGGCAAAAGTCCTGGAGTGAGTTGGCAGTTCCTACTCCTGGGGATCTTCTCTTCCCAACTCAAGGATCAAACCCAGGTCTTGCAGGTCTCCTGCACTGGCAGGTGGATTCTTGACCATGGTGCCATGTGGGAAGCCCTGGGACCCTGGTGCCTCCTGTTAATTTTGAATCCTCTCCTAGAATGCCTTTGAGATCCTGCTCCATGTTTTATTTCCTCTTGCTCGTGGACACATCTTCTTTGTGGTAATTCCACAGTGTGCCTGGCGGGACATCTTGTTCACCAAAGTCTTTCTACATGACAACAGCCAACAGAGCACACTGCCTTCTTTCTGAGGAGAGCATGCTTACCCAGTAGCGTGACACTCTGCAAATGCCAGTTTCAAAAGTAAACATGCGATTGTTCCATAATAATCACACACATGTAAGACAAGGCAATGTTCAAAAACCTTATATGTCAACTAACATATGTCAGAGTCAGAATGCATTTAGTAACTGGCCGGTCCACCAGTATCAAGGTCTGCAACTTTTCCTCTTTGATTTCCGTCATTCTCCTGTAACTTGAACTTCTGCTCCCTGGTCGCCACCTTTCAACATGCTGCGATGCCTGCACTGCACACCGTGAGAAGCCCAGTAAGGCTGGAAAATGCCTGATGAAGCCAGGCGCACAGGAAGCACCCAGACAGTAGTGTTATCGGATTCTGCTGCAGATGGAAACAACAGCATGTTATTTTGATCTTAAAACCAAGCTTGAAGAGATCCTCCTTCCACCCTGCTGCCCCTGTGGATGGGTTGCTGTACAATGCGGAGAGGGGGCTTCAGAGAGACAGGAGTAAACCGGTTTGAAGAGTGTCCTGCTGGGTATTGTCTGGGGCCAGACAGGGCGGGTGTGGACACTGAGCTTCCTGGCGTTTTGCCACAGTGGACGGAACGCCTGACGTGTGAGCCCCTCCCGGGTGTCTCGCGTCCACTGTTCTCAGCTGGAGCCTGACTTTGTAAATTAGGGTTCTTCCCACTGATTTTACTCCAGCACTTTGGCCACCTCATGTGAAGAGCTGACTCCCTGGAAAAGACTCTGATGCTGGGAAGGATTGGGGGCAGGAGGAGAAGGGGACGACAGAGGATGAGATGGCTGGATGGCATCACTGACTCGATGGACGTGAGTCTGAGTGAACTCCAGGAGTTGGTGATGGACAGGGAAGCCTGGCGTGCTTCGATTCATGGGGTCGCGGAGAGTCGGACACAACTGAGAAACTGAACTGAACCACTAGTTTACAAACAAGGGACAGAAAACACAGTCTTGGTTGTGTGATTATTTTGGCCTCCAGATCCAAGGAGGAGACTGTAGGGGTGCTGGAGAAGAGGATGCTAGGCCCTGGTATGGAGATTTGTGCCCCCCAAAGGAGGTACAGGCAGACAAAGCAGGAAATTTACACAGGGCCTCCCCACAACCTCCAGAGTGGGTTGGCTGCTTCTGGTTCATGAGCTTTGCATCCTGCAGATTCAGCTACTAGCAGAAGATGCAGTGGGCATCTCCTGTGAATCCACGTTTCTAGGAGGATAGCATCACCTATCCAGCCGGGGCCCAGCATCTGCCTCTGGGAACATATAACCCTCCAGATGTGCCCTCAGGGAGGCACACCTGGGCAGGATCACACCTCTGAAGGTGCCCTTCTCTTTGCCAGTGTCTCTGGGCACCAAAACGTTGCCTGAAGCTAGAAGCTGAGGTCTCCTAAGCTCAACCATCGTCCTTCTCTTCACAGTCTCCGAGGGAGGTTCAACTGGCATTCATGAAGACAGTACAAACAGGCTTTGAGAACAGCTGAATTTACACTATGGAAAGAGCAATGCAACATTTACTGATCAGGGGAAAAAAGTGTGATTAAATACAACAAGTGTTTGGGGTGTTAACTTTCTGAACGTTCTATCAAGAAACATTGTTATTGTTGTTCAGTTGCTAAGTCACGTCTCGCTCTTCAAACCCATGGCCTGCAACACACCAGGCCCCTCTGTCCTCCGCTGTCTCTTGGAGTTTACTCCAACTCATGTCCATTGAGCCCGTGGTGCAAGCCAACCACCTCATCCTCTGTTGCCTCCTTCTCAAGCCTTCGATCTTTCCCAGCATCAGGGTCTTTTCCAATGAGTTGGTTCTTCACATCAGATGGCCAAAGGATTGGAGCTTCAGCTTCAGTTTCAGTCCTTCCAATGAATATCAGGGTTGAATACTTGAAGATGCCAACTTCTATCTCTTCATCCTCTGCCTGGATAACATAATCTATATTTGCCTAAAAATCCTAGTGAAAATGAACATTCAGGAGATAATACCTGAAATTCCATATATAACTGACTCTCTTTGTTGTACACTTTAAGTTAACACAATATTGTAAATCAACTATACTCCAATTTAGAATAAATGTTTACCAACAATCTTAATGGTTAGTAGAAAAAAAATCTAGATGAATTGAAACCGTACAGAGTTTATTCTTTGACCATATGTATTTAAATTAGAAAACAATGATAAAAAAATTTACAAACATTCCTTAATTAGACAGTTAATTCTAAGTAAAACATCAATCAAGAAAAACACATATATATGGAATTTAGAAGGATAGTAATGAAGACCCTCTATGTGAGACAACAAAAGAGACTCAGAGGCATAGAACGGACTTTTGGACTCTGAGGGAGAGGGAGAGGGTGGGATGATTTGGGAGAACGGCATTGAAACATGTATACTATCTTGTAAGAATGAAGCGCCAGTCTATGTTTAATACAGGATGCATGGGGCTGGTGCACGGGGGCTGGTGCACGGGATGATTTAGGGAGAGGATGTGGGGTGGGAGGTGGGAGGGGGCTTTGGCATTGGGAGATCGTGGACACCTGTGGCTGATTCATGTCAATGTATGGCAAAAAAATACAGTATTGTAATTAAAAAATAAATTAAAAAAATAAATAAAATAAAATTTTAAAAAGAAATGCAGGAAACAGTATTTTAGTTACTGTACTATAAAGAGAAAGGGACCAAAGAAAATCACAGTTTGTACAATTACCAGGAGCAATTAAATGTCCATGGGCGGCATTGCTTTGTTCAGTGCATTTATAAAACCATGTATCCCACAATATATTTTACCCAGAAATCAGCAAAGTTGCTATATCACAAATAGAATTTCCAGAGCCAGTGGCTTCAATCAAATGCGGAAGTAGTCAAAGTCAATTTTCATTTGGGGTTTCCTGGGTGACTCAGTGGTAAAAATCCACCTGCAATTCAAGAGCTGCAGGAGATGCTAGTTTGATACCTAGTTTAGGAAGATCCCCCGGAGGAGGAAATGGCAACCCACTCCAGTGTTCTTACCTGGGAAAGCCCATGGACAGAGGAGCCTGGTGGGCTGCAGTCCATGGGGTCACAGAGTTGGACACGACTAAGCACACACCCACAGTTTTTATTTATGGATTCTATCTTTAATTTGTAAGAATTCTGAGATAATTTTGGACTTCTTTTTGTTGTGGTGGTGGGGGGGGTGCAGCCACTATGTAAAAATCATAATTCTGATTCGATTGTGCTATACCCCCTGTGTCTAATTTGTATAGCTGCACACCCGATACATAATTCAAGAAGGTTTTGTGGGAAATTTGCCCTTCACTGTATCTGTTTCTATCAAAACGATCTCAAACATTGCAAGCTTGACCTTTTCTTTAAAGACGAAATAGTTCCCCAAAGTGACAACATCAAAATATTATTAAGTAGAAAACCCTTTGGTAAGGCATGTATGTGTCATCAGGAAATAATGGATAAGGGCACCGCCTCAGAAAGCAGAGGCAGCCTCGTGTCCTGGAAGGTGACGGATCTTTAGATGGGAGAAGGCGGATTTCGTGGGCTCATTCCTGCTGTGATCAGCGGCCCCACTTGTGAATTTCTGGAGATCATAGTGTCCCCTGATGAAAGATGTGCCTCCACGTTTTTGCCAATCTTTACTGAAGCTTTTCTCGGACTTTTCTTTTGTCAGCAGAATTATTGGTTTTCAGCCTTAATCACTAATCTGGCAACCTTAAAACTGTGAAGCAGAGAGATGGCGTAAAGGTTAAAAGCATTGGAATGGCTAAGGTTTGTGACTGCCAGCTGAGTCATTTAGTAAGAGAGAAACCTGGCATGCCGATGTCCACGTTTATTGTGGCTTATCTGACCATTGAACACTCACTGCTTATTTACAGGACTAGGACTGAGAAAAGGGAATGAGGGAACTGAACTAGAACATGGCAGTTAAAGACTGTGAAAAATCAGTCATCCAGGTAAGTGCTATTCTAATGGAAACTTTAAAATCAAAATTAGGCACAATAGCCAGAATGCATTACATACAGAACTGTGAGTACAGACAAGGTCGCCATCGCTGCTCCGTCCCTTACGTCAGGCTCCAGCGAGGCTTGACACGGCGTGGTCTGCGGAGCAGGGGTTGGTACGTTCGTGAGGACAGATTCTCTGGCACAGGGGTTGTCTGGGTCAGAGTCACTGCTCCCTGTGATCAGACAGAACAGAGCAGAAGGGGAGAGGGGAGGGGGAGGAGATGTCTGTACAATTTGCTGCTTAGCTGATCAGTCGGGTCCAACTCTTCACGACCCCATGCACTGTAGCCCACCAGGCTCCTCTGCCCGTGGGATTTCCCAAGCCAGAATACTGGAGTGGACTGCCATTATCTTCTCCAGGGGATCTTCCCAACTCAGGGATTGAACCCACGTCTCCTGTACGTCCTAAACTGGCAGGGGCATTCCTTACCACTCGCACCACCTGGGAAGCCGATGTACCATACAGTTATTCCTATATAGACATATATATAATAGACATTATTTTATCATATCAGTGAACGCTGCGTGACTGTTTGTACCATTGTTACACTGTAATGTGGGCCCCTAATGCCTCAGACGGAAACGCATCTGTCTGCACAGGGGAAACCCAGGTTTAATACCTGGGTTGCTGGGAAGATGCCCTCGAGAAGGGAGTGGCTACCCACTCCACTACCCTTGCCTGGAGAAGTCCATGGACAGAGGAGCCTGGTGGGCTGCAGTCTAAGAGGTCATAAAGAGTTGGACATGACTGAGTGAACATCAGTTTCTCTTCACCTATAATACATCTTTAGAATAATTGTATTATAATCTGTTAATAATTGATAATAAAATAAGTCATTATAATAAGTGATTTATTTGCCATTGATAGACTATAAGATGTACTGTCTAAAATATACACAGATGTGTAATGTGTACACGCATATGCACATACACAAACATAAAAACATGCATGTGTACATATGTGTATTATCTGTTTTTATTTCTGGTACAAGTTTGTAAGGCAAAGTTAGCTTATGCACATGCACATTTTGACGCAGTTTCTCTCAGATGTTGGATTGGTTTCTGCGGTCCTGAGCATCACAGCTCATAAGAGGCTTCCTGGCCTCATCCCAGCCCCACCCATGAGCTCTGGTGGGCTGTTCAGACAGCTGCACGTGCACACGCGCCTGCCACCCTGTGCGCAGAGGACCTCAGCTCAGGCCGTGTCCCAGGCAGAGGCAAGTGCCTGGGAATGTGATTTTCCAAAAGCCAGAGAACTGAGGCGAATGCTTACATCAGACATCAGGCAATGAGTGTGAGGAAGGTCTCTTAAGGGGTGGATGTGTACCTTTCAGATGAGAAGTGGCGAAACTTATCCACACTGCAAGCCAAGAAGCGTTGGGATGTAGACAGGCCCAGCCTGGGGGCCACATCACAGAAGCGCTTAGAGCCCGATCCGGGAGGGAAGGGGACTTGGTGTCTCAGCACACGGATGAACCGAGATTTATGAACGGTGCTGGGGCCCCAGATGAGCTAATTGCAAGAAAGCCATCACGCACGTGTGGCAAAGAAAACCCTCCCAGAAACGGGGCGGATGAGTTCCGCATGTCAGAAAGGTTATATAATTGCAGGACAGTTCCTAAAACCCAAGTGAAGTCCCACTCGAGAAGACATGTCTAAAAATAAGAAAGTTTAAAGAGAACCCACCTTGTGTTAACACAACAGAAGAGAAGGACAGTTCCCACTGTGGCTCAGTCATGCGAATGACAAGGTAAAAAGGACACAGTTCAGGGCCGGGGGCTGGAGATCCCACGTTTAGGCTTCCGCTGAAAGCCTTATTCAGCTGAAACACTGAGTCTGATAACTCTCAGCTTGCTCTACTGACCATTTCATCACAACTTCATCCAGCAAGTAGAGAGGGAAGCAAAGGCGGCTGTGCCTCTGGAACTGATGCAGAGGAGCAACGACTGGATGCTGGCTGGAGGGGAAGAGGCAGAAACGGGGGGCCGCTCTGTCGTCCTGGAGTTACTGCCATCCTGGTGCCTGCTCTCCTGCGTGCAGACTCCCCGGTAGGAGATGGCATCTCGCCAAGGGGAGTTTGGCAGGTCTCAGGAAGATGAGCAGGGGCGCGCAAAAGTGTGATTGTGATGTGCTGTGTGGTTACTTTTAAGCGGGAGGGAGGGGAGGAGAGAGAGAGAGACAGTGAGCATCCGTAATGGACTTTCTGATGAACTCATCTTTCACAAGGACATGTGGAAAAGATTAAAGGGAGGGTTTTTGTATAAGGAACAATGAGAAAGTTAAGATCACATACTTGAAAAATTTTGACAGGAAAATGAATGCCTAGAATGACCCAGGGCTTTCAAAGTTGATAAAGACAAAACTTGGCTTCTCAGTCCATATTTCAAATCATAAAAAGAAGAGCAATGAAGATTTAGACACAGTGCTGGGAGGAGACGCTCTGAAAACAGAATTTTCTAAAACTTTGTCCGTGACCTGCAGGGGACATTAATCTTTAAATATAGCTAATTATAGAGGTCAGTTTACACAATAAGGAACAAAAATGGTCATTGAGCACAAGCAAAAATGCTCAGTTCTGTCAGTCATCAGGGAAATGCGAATTAGTGTAATCCACCTATCAGAATGGCTTTTTTGTTTTGTTCTGTTTTTCATGACAGCACCAAATGTTTCTACGGAGTAACTAGAACTCTTGTGTGTTGCTGGTGGAGATGTAAAAAGTACAACCACTGTACTTGAAAATGTTTGCGTTTCTAATAAAGCATGCAGTGATTCTATGGTTCAGGAATCCTAACCTTATGCATTTCCTCAAAAGAGATGAAAACATATCCGCAGAATACATGTACAAGAAGGTCCACGGCAGCTTTTTTTTCCATAGCAAAAAGCTGGAAATACAGCGGTTCATCAGCAGGACACTGGCTCAGCGGTGAGGTGTCAACTGTGGAATATCTTGGAGGAACGAAATCGTGAATATCATGTTCCAAATCAGGTAAATGTAAATGCAATCAGTGGCTAAAAAAAGAAAAGAGAAAGACAGAGGCTGCCCTGGAGGATGTGGGGGTGGAGGGGGAATGGACTTGAGGGTGCTTTCTGAGACCGTGTAATTTCTGTATCTTCATAGGGATTTGGTGACACAGAGGCAAACATTTTCCAAAAACTCAGTAAGTAAACACTTAGGATTTGTACTTTTCATTCCACCTGAGTTTTATATCTTAAACAAAAACCTGTAAATAAATATTAAATTCTAAATACCGAATTCTGCCACTTACTGTAAAATGTATTGAAAAAAAAAAGCATAGCTGGATGGATGAAGACATATAAAGCTAGCGTAGTAAAGTGTTCCTGGCAGACTGAACCTTGTGAACATATCGGTATCAAAATATTCAACTTTGCTGGATGTTGAATATTATAATAAAACATTGAAAACTATTTATCTGAAGCGCATATGTAATAATTCTTTATCAAAGTAACCTGAAGTGTTCTATGCTGGTGTAACACTTTCTAGCCTGGATACATCATGTACAATGAACTGAGAGTTTGTGGATGAAGTCAGGGTCAAGATTGAGGAATGCTAGAGATCCAGATATAGTTCTGGTTGCCAAACAGAATATGGAAGTTTAAGTAAAGTTGCATGCTATTTAAACTGGCATTTGCCCAGAGTGAAGCCACCCTCTAACTTCTCATTATCTGTTCCTGAAAGATGAAGAGCAGGATGGCAAACTCCGAGGTTGGAGTGAACATTGAAAGAGATGACGCAAGTGAATGGCTGTGCTGCGCTCAGTCGTGTCCGACTCTGCGGCCCCATAGACTGTAGCCCGCCAGGCTACTCTGACGCTGGGATTTCCCAGGCAAGCATACTGGAGTGGGTTGTCATTTCCTTCTCCAAGGGATCTTGCCGACCCAGGGATCGAGCCCAAGTCTCTCATGTCTCCTGGACTGGCAGGCAGATTCTTCACTACTGTCGCCTGGGAATGCTTAAACGTGTACATGTAACCCAGCAAATAAACAGTTTGTCATTGTTACTATCGCTGTGGATGTGAGCTTGCATAGAGCACAAAAAGAAGGACTCGGGAGCAGTCCTGGCCAGCCGCTGGAGACGCCCGGCGCCCAGGCACAGCCACACCCCTCACAGTAGCCCTCTTGAAGCCTCCTGCTCTCTGCTAGTGCATTACAACAGGGAGCAGGGGGCGCGCATGAATAATTCACGTTTAAAATGGCAGTAAAGAGGCCAGCTCGCATCTTGACATTGAATTGTACAGAAATGAAAGTGACTATTGAAATAGCTCCTGAGAGGGCGGTTTAACAGAAACGATGGGTAAAGGATTGGTAATTAAGATGAATATAAAGCAAACACGCCAGTCAAGCTGCTGTGAGGTATCCCCTCACCCCACTCAGAATGGCTATCATCAAAATGCCCACACACAGAATTCTGGAGAGGGTGTGGAGAAAAGGGAACCCTCTCCCACTGTTGCCGGGCCTGCAAATTGAGCCACTGTGGAGATTCCTCAAGCACCAGGAGCGAAGTCGCCACACGGCCCAGCAATCCCACTACGAGGCCCGTAGCCTGGGAAAGGCACGCTGCCCCCGTGTCCACAGCGGCACTGTTTACAGTAATTAGACCCTGGAAGAAACCCGGATGTCCGTTGATAGGTGGATGGATAAAGAAGTTGTGCTACATATATCCACGATGGAATATCACTCAACCATGTGAAGAACGTGATTGAGTCAGTACCAACGAAGTGAATGAACCTGGAACTCGTTATACAGAGTGAGGAAGAGAAAACGATTGCCCCTTAGCCCATTTATAGGGAATCCAGAATGCTGGCACTGGGGAACAGATTTGCAGGACGTGTGTAGAGACTCAGACACGAGAGCAGAGCTGCCCACGCGGCGGGGGGAGGAGAGGGCGGCCAGACCGAGAGAGTGAGGGAGCCGCACACGCGCCCTGCCACGCGGGGAGCAGATCCTCGGTGGGAAGTTGCTGCGAAACAGAAGGTGCTCTGCGGCAAGCTGGAGGGGCGGGGCGGTGTGGAGGGGCAGGAGCGAGGAGTCTCGAGAGGACGGGGGGCGTACGAATGCTTACCTGCTGGTCCACGCGGTTGCATAGCAGAAACCACTTCAGCACTGTAGCAATCATCCTCCAATTACAAAAATAAAGCCGCAGAGGAAATCCAGAGGTGCACTGCACCAGTGGCACCACATCTTCTGCAGGGGCTCATTTCAGCACGAGCCTGAGTCCTCAGGCCGGAGAGCGGCTGCTTCACTCCCACGTGGCCCTTGCCCCAGCTCCCACCGCGTGTCACACCGCCTTCGGCCTGTGGACAATGTCAGTCAAAGAACAAGTTTAATCGGAGAAGTGCGAGATGCTGCAACAAAGGGAAACTGTCAGAGGAGACTAGATAATAACAACGTAGTCTTTAAACTTAGTCCAGGACCTGTAGTTCTTTCTCGAAGACTATAGATAGTATTCTGAGCCATATCCTGTGAGCCGTCTTACAGAAACTAGAACACGCAGTGAGAAGCTAACTCCACGGGGGGCCGGCCTGTACCCACCCAGGGGCTGAGCTGCCGCAGCTCCGAGAACTGACTGCAAAGAAATGGGAAAAAAGGCATCCCGGAACTGAAGATTAAGTGTGCCTAACACAGTGAGGCCGATGCTGGTCAGACCACTGGTGACTAACTTGAAGGCGACTGTCGGAGCTGACCACGCCGTTCTGCATGTAACTGCCAGCCCCCAGCTCTGTCCACGGAAGCTCTCACCCCTCTGCCAGTGCGTCGGGGGGGGCTCGGCCATTGAACGCATGTCACCACCTTTCCCTCCCAGTTGCCGGCTTCTGAAATAAAGCGACCTTTCCTTTCCACCAGCCTGGCCTGTTTATTGGCTTTCGGGGGCGAGCAAGAGGACCTCGCACTCCTGGTAACACCAGCATCTGCTGCCCCAGGTCTGACCAGCAGGTAGGGACAGGAGGAATCTCTCCAAGCCAGTCCTCTGCGTGAACTCAACCCAAGTGAGGCGATCGGGCGCGTGAATGGCAGGGGACTGGCTCTGTTAAGACTCGTGAGCCTTGTCTATTCTATTTTTTAAATATTTGCGGTCTAAGCCGTATCTTCTTTAATATGAATTTTAGCATTTGTTCTCTACACAATGCATCGTTTTTAAGTTATCAGTTCAAGAAAAATGAGTCCTTTCCCATTCTCTCGAACCATCCAGGTACTTAATTTTTAAAAGTGGTCGTTTTTCCCTTAGAAGGAAAGGTGCTCATACAAATGACACAGCTTTGTAAACGACCGCTTCACTACGGAGGGAGTCTGCATGACCCAGTTAACAGGCTGCCCCGCTCAACAGCGGGTCCCTTGACTTGGGGCTCCTCTGTGTTCTTTTGAGAATGCTCTCGGGTTGCTGCAACAAGGAGCCTGGGCTGACATCCCCATTCCCAACCAGAAGAGTTTGAAGAAGTCTGTCTCAGAGGGGTGACTCTGCCCACCTTGATAGCAGAGGATATTTGAGGACGTTGGAGGCACTGGGTTGTCAGGACTGGGAAGCAGGAGGGAGCCTTCTACCATCTCTCTGGTGTGCAGAGTCCAGGGAAGCTGCTGGGCGAGTCCCAGCTAGCTCTAGCCCAGTGTGTGAACGGTCCAGGGTGGAGAGACCCTGGTCTGGAGGAAGACCAACCTGCTATCCGGAGGGGCAGCAGACGATTTTGGATGGAACTTCTGGTTTTAGGGATTATTCTCCCTGGAATCAATGAGGATCCTGAGAATGGAATAAAGGTAGTGTCTCCATCACCTTTCCCCCACCTCAGCTCACGGTACATATCTTTCTCTTGACAACACGCTTTCACAAATTGGGTCAAAATTCCCACCTCCTTTGCCTTGCTGTGTATGTGTCAACTCATCACGTTTATTGACGAAAATGACGTTGCAACTGTAATGACAAGGAAAACGCAGCATCCTCTTGGTCTGTGTGAAGAGTGTGGTTTGAGGTCTTTACCTGTGAACAGCCTGTGAACATGCTTTCCTGAAACCTGACCTTTGGTGCTGACCCTGGCTCTCTGCCTTTCCTCTGGGTTGTCTTCCTTTCAAACTGACTCAAAGAATCATTTTTCCCCTCTCTGGGTTTTTCATGAAAACCTTTCATTTTTTAAAATCCTGTGCATCATTTTCTCCCACATTTATTTGTGTTGTGATTATTTTCACAAACAACTTCCTTGTGAATATTACCTTTTGGGCAAAATGGGGAAGCAGATCTTTTTGAACAAGAGCCTCCACTAGGATACGACGGTGCAAAGATAAATTATCCATATGTACACCGCTGCATACGTGTCAGTTTCATGTGTGTGTACATACACACATGCCTGCATACACGGATCCTTAACTTATATGCTTAAAAGTATGTTTTCCTCCTACTTTAAAGATATGCCACTAGAAGAAATAGCTCAGCAGTGTAGCTGTAGCTCAAAGTATTTGAGGGAATGCTTTCAGGGATTTCAAACCAGTGGTAAGAATTTCTGATGAAACACTGCAGAACATCGGAGGTCGGCTACCAGGAGAAAGATGAACAAATAATCTCCACTGGGGTGATAAACAAAATGTATCTTTTACCCAGGAAGCCAGAAGGAAAGTGGATGGAGCCTGCCTCCACGTGCGTGAGAGCTCCTCTGCTGCCCGGGGCTGCTGTGTGTGACTCTCCCCGTCTGGCTCCCTCATCCAAGGGCAGGTGTCCAGTCCCTCGTGGAGGAGCCATGCCTGGGCTGGCAGCGTCCCCTTTGGCTCAGCTCCACACTTAGAAGATTCCTTAGAGGCATAGAGTTTTAAGAGCTGGAAGAGCTCGCAGACACCAGTTTCTTGGGTTTACAGATAAAAGACTTGTTCTGAATTGAAAGAACATGACTTGCCCGAGGACCACTGCTAGGCACTGAAGAGATGTGTCCTGCCCACAGGCGGGCTGGGTTTCAGTCGTGACCTCTTTTCCCTACGCTAGAGCCAGTCTCTCTTCCCTACACAGAGAATTTTCTCTCTACCCTGGTTGTATATGGGTGTCTCTCTGAATTCTTGTTGCTGTTCAGTCATGTCTGACTCTTTGTGACCCGTGAGTTACAGCACGCCAGGTTGCCTTTCATCATCTCCCAGATTTGGCACAAATTCATATTCCTTGAGTCTGCGATGCCATCCAACCATCTCATCCTCTGTTGTCCCCTTCTCCTCCCGCCCTCAATTTTTCCCAGCATCAGGGTCTTTTCCAATGAGTCAGCTCTTTGCATCAGTGGCCAAAGTATTGGAGCTTCAGCTTCAGCATCAGTTTTTCTAATGAATATTCAGGGTTGGTTTATTTTAGGATTGACTGGTTTGATCTCCTTGCTAGCCAAAGGACTCTGTAGAGTCTTCTCCAGCATCCCAATTTGAAGACATAAATTCTTTGGTGCTTAGCCTTTTTTCTTCTCCAGCTCTCCCATCTGTACATAACTACTGGGAAAACCATAGCTTTGACTATACAGACCGTTATTGGCAAAGTAGTGATATCTCTGCTTTTTAATATACTGTCTAGGTTTGTCATATATTTTATTCCAAGAAGCAAGCGTCTTTTAATCTCATGGCTGCATCCACCATCTGCAGTGATTTTGGAGCCCAAGAAAACTAAGTCTGCCACTGCTTCCCTTGCTTCCCCGTCTATTTCCCATGAAGTGATGGGACTGGATGCCATGGTCTTAGTTTTCTGAATTTTGAGTTTTAAGCCAGCTTTTTCACTCTCCTCTTTCCACTCTTTTTCACTCTCCTGAATTCTTGTAACATCATCCAGTTGTTTAGGTGATCATAAACGTATATTCTGTATGCCATCTTCCCAAAAATATCCTAGTGGAAAGGATTCTTAAGCTTCTTTTATCTTCACTATAATTGCTAGATGCATCAACAGTAAAAAGTATATAGACATGATAACCAAAGATAGTGCGTAAACGTATCTGTGACTTTCACTGAAAAGTCTCAGTTAAGGGCCTTCTCTGGTGGCCCAGGGGTTGACAATCTGCCTTGCAAGCAGGGAATGAGGGTTCAATTCCAGACTGGAGAACTAAGATCCCTCTTTGCTGCATAGCAACTAAGCCCGTGAGCCACATGTACTGGGCCCTCGGGTCACTAGCAGAGCCCAGGTACCACAACGGAAGGTCCTCCGTGATACGACCAAGAAACCTGCATGCTGCGACGAGGATCTAGTGTAGCCAGATTTTTTAAAACAGCTTAAATTTAAAAAATAAAATCTTAGTTAACAGAATCTTGATTTTTTTCTTTCTTTTTTTTTATTTGCTGACTTAAAACAAGCATTGGCAATCTAGATTTGTGACTATCATAGTTGGTCTTTTCTGAAAATTTCTAGAGATGATTAGTAAACCTGTATAGCTCTCTCTAGTTCACTTAATATTTTAACTTATATAGCCTTTCCTTTATAGTTCTTTCTCTTTTAAGAGAATCACCCTTTACTTGAAAAATTCTATTTCTTATCAATTATCTGTCTCTTTGTGTACAAGTGATAAGCTTTCTTTTATAGAAAGGAAGGGTCCTTAAGATGCCAGAAATTTTCTACATTCACTGTATATATCTACAAGATTTTTAAGAGGATGCTTTGTATATTTCAGAAAATACTTCCTAGATTTAAATTTATTGTTAATAAATCTGCCATAACTCTGTACACCCACAGGTGCCTAAGGAAACATTGTACAGAGTTGAATGTCATCACAGTGCTTGGATTCATTTATAAAACCCTCACAGAATCAATCCTAAATGGCAAAAAGTTGGAAAGAATTTTAATCAAATATAGATTTTAGAATTTAACACAAGGCTTATTAATATCTTGGAATTGTGTACTAATCAATAAAATAAGCAATGTGATTATAGGGACAGTTACAAAATCAGTCAGTAATGTCAGGAAAAAATAACGATGCATTTCATTTCAAAAAGGCAAAGAGTTTCAAAGAAGGGAAGGGGCCTCTCAGAGAAGTCTTTCCAAAATTCAAGATGCATTAAAGCATTGAAAATAAAATTAGTATTATTACCATACACAGTTGACTATAAAATATCATTAATTGATTCCATTAGTTGAATAGCAGTGTTTTAGAATGAATAAAAATCACTGTCCTCTGAGATATACAGGTTGATAAGGCAAAGCCTGAACTCAGAACCATTAAAATGTGTAAAACCAACCAACAAGCAGAAACCTAGAGAAGCTATGTGCTACTGCCACGGGAAGTCGTGCAAAGGCGTATTTTGTGGAAAGCTCTCACACATCCATGAGATCTACGCCAGCATTCACGGAGCAGGTGGAGGGCACAAGTGAGCGGGAAGAAAGGCGTGTCAGGAAGGCGGCGGAACTGTGTCAGCGCCATGAGACCGACGACGAAGCTGCATCCCAGAGACGCCCGAACTCAGCTTTCCCCAAACCGCACTGGGAAACTGAGGCACAGAGGCCCCCGGGGCCAACAAGCTGTTAAAGGCTGAGTGGGGCTGAAGACTCACCCCTCGTTCCTGTGACTCGACACCCAAGGAGGAGCCTTTGATGAAGAGCCTCGGGCGGGTTGCTGCTTTTTGTTTTAGCCCTTTCTTTGCTGATTAATCCAAAGTGAAAGTGTTAGTCACTCAGTCGTGTCCAACTCTTTGCGACCCCATGTACTGCAGTTCACCAGGCTCCTCTGTCCGTGGGATTCTCCAGCAAGAACACTGGAGTGGGTTGCCGTGCCCTCCTCCAGGGGATCTTCCCCACCCAGGGATCGGACCTGGGCCTCCTGCGCTGCAGGTGGGTTCTGTACTGTGTAAGCCACCAGGGAAGCCCAAATTAATCCAAGGACATGATCAACCTGATAAACACAGAACATGACTATACGCATCATTGTACTTTGTTCACGTTGCAGTTTTGCTTTTTCACTGCTGTTTCCATCCAACAGGCAAGCTTGTTGTTTCTGCACAGGTGACTGGCCATGGTATTCGTGTAGTTGCTGAAACTGGAGCATCTGAGCAGGTCTGGGGTCCGCAGGGACCTTGTGGTTTGGTAGATGTTCACCTCTCTGAGAGCGGGCGAGGTGCCCACAGACAAGCCAGCTTCCCCGTCCTTGGTTCTCCCGCTGCAGCCCCGCAGCCCCAGGCACCCGCTCAAGGTGCAGTGACAGGCGTGGTCAGCGCCACAGACTGCGAGCTGCCCCCGCCGCCGGAGACCAGCCATAAATAAACAGCCTGTAAAAACATTCGAGAGATTTATAAAACGCTCGCTATGTGATTCCATCGATTGGATAATTGAGGGCAGAGCACACGGACATACTTGGAAGTCTGAGTGATCCTCTTGGAATATTTATACTGATTAAACAAACCAGATAGCTTAAAAATCCCTTCTATAGTTCATATTTTTATACACAATCTCATTGCTTGAGACACATAAAAGTCTACTTTATAGTGGCAATGATTTTGTGAGTTGAAAAACACATTCAATGGTAAAAAAAAAAAAAGTGTGTAACAGCGCAGTCAATAGACTGTTGAAAGTCAAAGATGAATGGTATTTTGGGGAAAGAATTGGCTTGAACTTAGAAGCACAACTTTGTCAAATAACCAATTAATACAGCGATTTGACACAGTTAGAGGAAGTCATGTGCCGTTGTGTATGTACAGTGCTCCCACCCAAGAGAAGGAAACTTGTCCGCTAATGAGAAACGAAGACCAACTAGAAAGAAAGGAAAGCTTTCAAGACCCAAAATGTTTAGTCTACATGCTAATGTTTAGGCTCCACCATGCCCAAGCAAATGTGTCTCCTCCAAGGGAACAAATCTTGGGAATGGCCCTCCCACCAGTCAGTGGGGTGCAGACTATGAGAACCTCTTTAATTTGTGGGGAGAAATGATTGTCCTTTCAAGTCTGCATGAGACAGTATAACAAGGAAAAAAATGCATGAGGAGGAGGAAGCCCATGGGGCGGGCATGCGGATTCTATGCCCCTTGGCCACGGATCACAGGGACCAGATCTCTCACGACACCACGACAGGGACCCTGAAGCTCATTTTTCCAAACAACCTCAGGCCAGGCTCACCTCTTCCTCCCTGTTTCCTTGTTCACATGACCCTGGAGGTGCGTCTTCCTGGTTCAGAAGGAAGAGCATCAATTCTTAGAGGGGGGTCAGAGGTCATCAGCTCCTCCCAAGACCACCATTTGCTTGCACTCAGTGAGGCAGGGGCCGGGCAAATGGCCAGCATTTGTCAAAGCAGTGGCCGGCCAGCCTCCCTCTGCTGCGGGCATCTGCTCCTCTCTTCTCGAGAACATCCTGCCTGTCCTCTCACCATTGACCCTGGTTCCCCAGACCCTGGAGATCATCTGAGTCCCCCAGGTCTTTCCAGTCCATGTGTTTCTCAAGTTACCCGGGACCAGTCTCTGTGGTTTCCAGCCAAAAAATCCAGCTGAAAAATAGATGTAGCTGAAGAGTGGTAACAATGCCTATGACTTTACAAGAACATCCTCCCAGGAGTCTTTGTAATAGGTTATTTCTCGGTCTTAAAGCACGGCTTCCTTACTGCCCACCTCCTTCTCAGATGGCCCCTTCTCCACCCCACCCCACCCTGGGAACAGGGAATACTGCCCCCGTTGCTCACTGGTGGTCTCAGCATCACGCGCAAGCCTCCTAAGAGTGCACAGTCACACTCGGGGGCTTTGCTGTCCTGGGCTAGGGGTGGGGGTGTGCAGGAAGCCTTGGAAGCACCCATCATTCTCTTCCTGCCAAAGTGTGCTGCTTGATTATCCTTGTCCAGCAGCCACTTCTGCTCTCAGTTCAGGACTTTCTTCAGACCAGCTGACTTCTCAAGCATCAGTCAGAGCTCTCTGGGTACCAAGTCACACAGACACACCATAAATTAGTTTAAGGGGGAATGACCATGGGACCTTTCCTTCCCCATCCTGAGCCCTGCTCTCCCTGAATCTGCCTACCTGTCAGGCAGCACTTTTGCACCTGGTTGGTGGGTCCATGGATCATCCATTTCTAAAGGACCCACTTCCCTCCATCCTCAGTTATAATAACGTAGACCATGAGCTCAAAGCTGGTGGTGAACACTGGTATGGACGGATTTTCATTAAAAAAAATTATTCAAACATCATTAGATGATTTCACCTTCTAAGAAAAATCAAGTTTATATTTAACTGTTGTTCACAGCACTGATTTATGGGCAAAACTCTTTGCTATTTATTAAGGTTTTTGGTTCAATTTCATGAAAGTATTTCAAACCAGAGAAATGCCAGAAGAAAGGGACTTGTTTTTATTCGTTTATTTTTTAGTTTTTGCTTTTGGTTTAGTTCAGTTCAGTTAAGTCACGCAGTCGTGTCTGACTCTTTGCAACCCCATGAACCGCAGCACACAAGGCTTCCCTCTCTATCACCAACTCCCAGAGTCTACCCAAACCCATGTCCATCGAGTTGATGATGCCACCCAACCATCTCATCCTCTGTTGCCCCCTTCTCCTTTTGCCCCCAGTCCCTCATAGCATGAGGGTCTTCTCCAGTGAGTCAGCTCTTCAAATCAGGTGACCAAAGTATTGGAGTTTCAGCTTCAGCATCAGTCCTTCCAATGAACACCCAGGACTGATCTCATTTAGAATGGACTGGTTGGATCTCCTTGCAGTCCAAAGGACTCTCAAGAGTCTTCTCCAATACCACAGTTCAAAAGCATCAGTTCTTCGGTACTCAGCTCTCTTTATAGTCCAACTCTCACACGCATACGTGACTACTGGAAAACCATAGCCTTGACTAGACGGACCTTTGTTGGCAAAGTAATGTCTCTGCTATCTAGATTAGTCATAACTTTCCCTTCCGAGGACTAAGTGTCTTTTAATTTCATGGCTGCAGTCACCATCTGCAGTGATTTTGGAGCCCAGAAAGATAAAGTCAGCCACTGTTTCCACTGTTTTCCCATCTATCTACCATGAAGTGATGGGACCGGATGCCATGATCTTTGCTTTCTGAATGTTGAGCTTTAAGCCAACTTTTTCACTCTCCTCTGTCACTTTCAGGAAGAGGTTCTTTAGTCCTTCTGCACTTTCTGCCATAAGGGTGGTGTCATCTGCATGTCTGAGGTTATTGATATTTCTCCCAGCAATCTTGATTCCAGCTTGTGCTTCCTCCAGCCCAGTGTTTTTCATGACGTACTCTGCATAGAAATTTCTTTAGTGTAAAAAGAAAGAATCCTCAGTCATACCATAACTACGTTTTTTGTTTGTTTGTTTTTTTTCCCAATGCCTAGGATTTGAAGATACTCAATAAAAAAGCTATCTTTTATTGAATGGCACATTTTCCCCCCGGAAAGAAAAAAACGAATTGATGTTTTCAGACAGTTTTCATCTGTGTGGTTATTCTTCTTGCCCCTAGAGGGGCAAAGAGTTTCTCAACAGGGGATCACATCTGTGTGATACCTCAAGGCCCTCGGGCCCATCCACGACCCTCCAAATGATGCTGCAGGTCTGGATGTGCCGTGTGTGCTGGAGACTGTCTCTGGACCGACGAGGAATCCAGGCTGGGAGAGCAATGATCCCTTGGGAAGGGGCTGCCGTGTGGTCATCACTGAGGCTGTGATTCAGAGCACGGCCCAGGGCCACCCAGAGCAAGCTCACACACAGGCTGAAATGTATGATCTGTCTGCCCTCAGATTTTGAAAAATACTAGGAGTCTGCATATAGCAGAATGCTTCTCCAAACATCTCCAGCTTCAACTGCTTAACAAGTCCCAGGAGCAGCAAGAAAGGCTCAGAGACTGCACTCAGAGCATAACGCCGGCAGAGGGTCCTCTAGGGAGCGTCCGTCTGTCCCTGCCATCTCTCTGTAGAGAGAGGGCAACGTCGATCACCATCTGCCCCTTAGAAAGGAATTGCAGTTTCTGTGGTGAGTGTTGTTAATGACCTAAACAACAACAGCAGCAAGGAACACACCTAGATATTACTTTGTAAGGCGTTTACTTAATTGGAAGTACTATACTTTATGCCAAGGATTTGTGTAGAGTAGCCAAAAATGGCCACCTTCTTGGGTGCTGTGAATGTTTGCAATTCAGGGAGAAACACTCGCTCCTTAGACAGTGCACCCTTGTATGTTTGGTGACATTGCACCATGTCAGAGCCAGTGGGTGCAACGTGATAAACAATGTCCCATCTTGTATGCTCATTTGCTTTAGCCCACTAGGATCCTCTGTTCATGAGATTTTCGAGCCAGAATCCTGGAGTGGGTTGCCATGATGTGGTCCATATATACAATGGAATATTACTCTCCCATGAAAAGATTGAAATAACAGCATCTGGAGCAACATGAATAGACATAGATAATACCATACTAAGTGAAAGAAGTCAGACAGAGAAAGACAAACGTCATTTTATATTACCCATATATGGAATCTAATTTTTCAAAAAAAATAAAGAGAGGTACAAATGAACTAATTTACAAAACAGAAGAGGACATCTAAGCATAGAAAACAAACTTATGGTAGCCAAAATGTTAATATCGGGGGGTATAAAGCAAGAACTTGTGATGAACACATGTAACACTATATATAAACTAGATATCCAATACAGTTCTGGCACAGTTAACTCTACTCAATATTCTGTGGTAGCCTATATGAGAAAAGAATCTAAAAAAAGAATAAATATAGACATATGTTTAACTGAATCACTTTGCTGTACACCTGAAATTAACACAGCACTGTAAATAAACTATACTTCAATGAAATTAAAATATGAAAAAAGAAATATTCAACTTTGAGCAGTGGCCTGAAGTACAGATGAACTGGGAAACATTTGACTGATGTCAGTATCTTTCTAAACGTCACTCAGCTGATAATGCTTGCCAGAGCTCTCCAGTCCTCACGGTTCCTCTGGTTCCAGCATGGGCAGTATGTGTGCGCATGGTGTGTGTGATGTCAAGATACAGATATCCTTGAATCTAAATTGCATAAAATCATAATTATATGTCTTCTGTGTATAACTGATTTTACTCGCTTCCAACCTCATAACTGAGTGATTCCTAATTCCTACACTTTGGATTTGAGACCCGATGAAAGAAATAGTTCATTGTATGCAGTGGTTTTGAAAAATGTCTATTTAAGTCCTCATATCAGACTCAGATTTGCTCAAACGCTACTTTTCTACCTCTTTGTATGTCAAACGAGTCTCCTTTGTAGGTTACGTTTAGTTTTTAAATCACCTTCATATGCCTATTCCCTTTATTTTTAATTCAGATAATACTTTTAAGTACAAAAAATTTCAGAGAATAAGATTACCAAAAGCACTGTTGCCACTCTTCAGAATTAATGGCACTGCCTGGTACATTTTTCCCCCTAAATCTTTTAAGCAAAACCTTGGACTGAAAGATAAGAACCCACAAACCATTCCTCCTTTTCCATGATGGTGGTGAGGGGTGGGGAGGATGCGCACCGGAGAATGACATGAAGGAAGAAGGGAAACTGAACTCTGATCAACTCCAGGGCATATCCACCTTTCCTCTTCTGCTTCACCCTGCCTCAGGCATCATCGTGTTCTCCTAAAGCTTTCAGACCAGGCGAGCGGTGGAGGCAGTGAGGAGTGTGCTGGGGACTTCCCGCTTCCCACCGCTGGTGCCTGAGACCACAGGGATAACAGCTACATGAGTCTGGAGAGAACCATCCAAAACATGAAACTCAGTTTATTTCCCCTTGGTTTCTCTTTTTATTTTCAGCAGTCAGTATTCTCACCTGGGAAATCCCATGGACAGAGGAGCCTGGTAGGTTACAGTCCCTGGGGGCCACAGAGAGTTGGAGATGGCTGAAACAGATTAGCAGCCGCACGGGGATCCCTTGATGGCGTTCCAGCTCCTGAATGTACCAGAGAGATGGGCGCGCACCCCTCATTTCCCCACAAATCTGCAGATCAAAATCTGGGAAAGGGCCATCAAGTCCACTGTGGGAATAATGCCCGGAATCTGGAAGGCGGAGGGACACTTGGCAACAGCTGTGGGTGTCGCCGGGAATGTGGCCTCCGGTGAGAATTCGACGGGCTGTCCTCCAAGACGTGCTGATCATTTTCCCCACTAAGCGCAGCAAAGAAAGGAAAGAAGTGATGAGAGCTAGCCTTTGAGGGAGACCGCTCCTCCTGCCAAAGACGTGTTGCAGACCCAGCCGTCAGGTGGGCGGGAGCGAGCCGGGGAGCAGAGATTTCTGATGCAAGAGATGGAGGAAGGTTTGTGAATTTGAGCCTGTTTCACGTGCTCTCCCCACCTCAGTGGGCTGATGTTTTGAGACCACAGTGACTCCCAGGAAAGGGAGGAAGGGGCCGGCAGGGTGTCTGGGACCTCCCTGGCTTAGCCCTGATCGGTGGGTACAGTGCATGCGCCCAGCCCTGGACTAGACTGCAGACGCCCACTCCCACCGCTCAGAGCAGTCACACGCACTCTAAGGGAGACAACAAAGAAGAAGCTGCCAGCGGGGACGGGAGATGTTTCAGTCCCCTGAAGCACGGCTTAAAGTCGCACAGTCTGCCCCATTCATATGCGCCTGTGGTTTGCTGACCTTTATCTCGGCTGATTACTCACTTCTGCGGTTCCTCTAAGCACCAGCAATGTCAGGACCGACGTCTGTCTCTGTTTCCTCAAAATCCAAGTGAGTAATTGAAACTGGCCCTACTGTTTTTTAACTTTCTGTGGGGAGCCCAGCCCAGCAGCCCATCTGGTGTGGAAATTTTTGAAAGACACGGAAGGTACATTATTCTTAGCCAAAGGATTTCTCTTGAATTTGAAATTGCCCTCAGTCTTTCATCCTTGCTTCCTGCAGCCTCCCCGGTCCCCATGTTGAGACCAGATGCCCCAGAGAAACTCAGTGACTGTTCCCTCTTGGCTTCACGTTGGGGCCACAGAAAGGCTTCAGTAACACATGGAGTTTATTCGTAATAACATTCCAGCCTATCGTATACAGTAAAAATAAAATGGAAATTGGTAGATGGCAGACTCAGTCATTTCACTATCCACACATGGTGGTGTTGTTTGGCCTCTAAGTCCTGTCTGGCTCTTTGTGCGCCCGTGGACTGTAGCCCGCCAGGCTCCTCTGTCCATGGAATTTCCCAGGCAAGAATACTGAAATGTGTTGCCGTTTCCTTCTCCAAGGGATCTTCCCAACCGAGGGATCGAGCCAGTGTCTCCTGCACTGCAGGGAAATTCTTTACTACTGAGCCACCAATGGCTCTAAAGAGAGAGATGACAGAAATATCTCAGGCACAAACATCTCAGTTGTTTTAAGTGGGGACCCAACAAAGCTTGACCACCCCAAGAGCGGTCATATGTGAAAGCTGGTGTTTACATCAACGGTTCTTTATGATGAGCATGATATAGTCTATGAGATGACTCTTCTGCAGTTTGTGTGAGAGAGATTTTGCTTTCTCTCACCAAACTCATTGCCTGCCTTTCTTTACCACTCAGCTTCGATTCTAAATTTTAATAAGGCTGAAGAATTGATGCTTTTGAACTGTGGTGTTGGAGAAGACTCTTGAGAGTCCCTTGGACTGCAAGGAGATCCAACCAATCCATTCTGAAGGAGATCAGCCCTAGGATTTCTTTGGAAGGAATGATGCTAAAGCTGAAACTCCAGTACTTTGTCCACCTCATGCGAAGAGTTGACTCATTGGAAAAGACTCTGATGCTGGGAGGGATTAGGGGCAGGAGGAGAAGGGGACGACAGAGGATGAGATGGCTGGATGGCATCACTGACTCGATGGATGTGAGTCTGAGTGAACTCTGGGAGTTGGTGATGGACAGGGAGGCCTGGCGTGCTGCGATTCATGGGGTCACAAAGAGTCGGACACGACTGAGAGACTGAACTGAACTGAATGATGTGTTATGAGTTAACTGATGACATACCTCATATGTGTGCAGATTCTTTCCATAAATTTCCCACAGTTGAAATATATCAGAACCTATATAGTATCACACATAGCATGATACATTGATCATTTATAATTTAAGTGTTGCAATGGACAAACACATTTTATAGACATTAGTAAACATTATTAACGATGTTTTACCTGTTGTATTTCTGAAAAAAAATGTGATGGTGTTATCTGATTATAATCACTGTAGATACTCCATGTATAAATCCAGCACTGATTCTTTAACTAGTTTGATATTCAAACTGTGTACAAAGCTCTCCGTTAATGAGGAGAATTTTAAATGCTGAGATTCTACGTTATGCACAATGTCTTCCTGACTTGAATAGTAGTAACACTGAGTTCAGGTTGTTCTGATGATCCTTATGACTGTGACTCTTCACCTCTGTGACTCCACCTACAGAAAAATCTTTGAATGAACCACAGTCATCCATGACTTGTCTAAGGCTCTGAAGTGGACCACACACACCATCTCCAGCAACAGGCAGAGGCTGAAGAAATCCCTGGCCTTGGCTCTTTCTTACCTTTCAATCCCATAAGCATGCACTGAATTCCCATCCTCTGTCGAGTACCACAGTGAGGCGCCAGGGACTCCAAGTCCAGGCCCTCACACCTGCTCAGGGCACACCTTCCAGGATTCGCTTTCTCCTTCTTTCCACCCTTCCCTGTCAATCCATCTCCATTTAGTTCCACTGCTGCCTCTTGCTCACATCAACTTTTCCCAAGATTATCTTCACATCCCAGAGCCTCTGTGAGATTATCTGAAGAGCGTCTCACATATCCACAGCTACACTTGACAAGGAGAAACAGAAAGGAGACACAACCACCATCCCTAATTAGATCCAACACAGAGTGAGTCAGTCATATATGTATGAGTTAGGTTTCTTCAGCGTGAATTTGCCATGGATAAAAAGTCTTCACTTGGTCATGTGGGAGCAGTTGTTGTGGCCAAAAACATTTGAAAACAGACGAGAAACTATTTTGTAAGAAAGCAGTTGCTTAGCGATGCAATTGCTTTTGTATCAGAGCTCCTACTCGTTACTTCCCTATTAGTTAGTAAATATTATTAGCTTTTTACTAAATTAACACTTTCCTGTATTTGTTGATTGATTGAATTAATTAATGTATTTTCAGTCAGTCAATTCAGTCCCTCCGTCATGTCCGACTCTTTGTGACCCCATGGACTGCAGCACTCCAGGCTTCCCTGTCCATCACCAAATCCCAGGACTTGTCCATCGAGTCAGTGATGCCATCCAACCATCTCATCCTCTGTCGTCCCCTTCTCCTCCCACCTTCAATCTTTCCAAGCATCAGGTCTTTTCCAATGAGTCAGCTTTTCGCATCAGGTGACCAAAGTATTGGAGTTTCAGCTTCAATATCAGTCCTTCCAATGAACACCCTGGACTGATTTTCTTTAGGATGGACTGGTTGGATCTCCTTGCAGTCCAAGGGACTCTCAAGAGTCTTCTCCAACACCACAGTTCAAAAGCATCAATTCTTCTGCGCTCAGCTTTCTTTATAGTCCACCTCTCACATGCATACATGAGTACTGGAAAAACAATAGCCTTGACTAGACGGACCTTTATTGACAAAATAATGTCTCTGCTTTTTAATATTCTAGGTTGGTCATAACTTTCCTTCCAAGGAGTAAGTGTCTTTTAGGTCTATGTGGAATGGAGCATCTCAGTCTCCATTTATCGCCCCTCTGTGCTTCAGCTGAAGATCCTGGTGCCTCGGCAGTCATGGTTTATGGATGCAGTGCAAAACATCCGGTCTAAGTGACGTGCGTACTTCCTTCAGCCCCTCTGTTGCACACTGAAAAAGACTAAGTTGACAGTTACCACAGAATGTGAGTGGTTTGAATGTGATCAGAAGAAATGGCAAGTATACCCAAAACCCAGTCCACTTTTGCTCATGAGTGACCTGTTTGGACTCCCAAGCCACCACCATGGACCAGGATTTTGTCCCTTCACTGTTAACATTTTTAGCCTAGTCTTTCGTGGATCTGACTGATGATCCTGGTTTCCTCCAGGTGTAATGGCACCTACACGATGGTGGTGGTGACTGTATGAAGCCAGGAGTTCTCAGCTCCTTGCCTGCAGTTCACACCAGTCTTGGCTGAAGGCATTGTCACCGTCTCTGTCTCAGAGGCCAACAATAAAATCTTAGTGTCACCTCATGTTGTTAGGCACATCCAGCCTTCAGCAAATCAACACTGGACATTAATTGGAAGGACTAATGGAGAAGCTGAAGCTTCAATATTTTGGCCACCTAATGCAAAGAGTCGACTCCTTGGAAAAGCCCCGATGCTAAGATATTAAGGCAAAGGAGAAGAGGGGCTGCAGAGGATAAGTCTGTGAGATAGCATCACTGGTTCAGTGAATAGGAATTTGAGCAAACTCCAGGAGAGGGTGGAGGACAGAGGAGCCTGGCATGCATGGGGTTGCAAAGAGTTGGACATGACTTAGTGACTAAACAACAGCAACCGTCTCCAAAGAAGCTCAACAAGAGAAATCATTGTTATTTTCCACCACTTTGTCTAATACATTTTAAGTGGCTGATTCTCCCTGGTTGTGTGACCTTCAGTGGGAACGGCCCATTCATCATGCTTTGAACTTTTCATCCTGTCTCATGCTCATTTCATCTTTGCAAGGAAACCTTTGTTCGCAGCCCTGTTTACGACTCACGAGGGAGCTGCAATCTGTGTACCTCTGAAGCTCATGCGACGCTCAGGTTTGGGAGGAAAGAGCACCAGCTAAGCACCTCCAGAATCAAGAGCACTTGGTTGTGGAGAAAACACATCTACCGTTTTCTCCATCATCATCTTGAGTGATGAAAACTCTGCTTTCAATAGAAATCAAATGCTGTATGTGCAATAGTGACTTTCTAGTAGGGATCTGAAAAATGTCCATAAAACTGTATAGACTTTGCATTTCTTTACATCAATAGAGTAGAGTGAAATTAGACCTGATAATTTTGTTTGGTATAATATAAAACCTGGCTTGTAAATGCTGGTCACCAGCTCATCTAAGTTTCTAAGTGGAAAAGAAGGTCCTCAGGGTTTTGCTGCTGGGGAAACAGTCTTGGGGCAAATTCTTGCAGCTTCGCTGTGTCTTCCAGAGCAGGAATTAAAAGCATTTAGTAACAGACAAATAACCAAACACGCAAAAATCTTGTTCAGATGATAGAGTGAAATAAATGTCCTAATCATGCACCGCTTTTTAAACTAATTACTGACTTGAAAATGCATTTTTCTGAAGGTCTGGCTATAAAGGCAGGTGTTCAAATATTCAGCCCAATGATGGCGTTGGAGATGGTTGTTCCCAGAGGGAGAGGGTTCCTCTGTTGATAACTCCATCTTGCCTGCTGCACTTTAGAAATGGAACAAAATTAATCTAGAAAATATTTATTTTTCTTCAAATTAGTGCAAAAATGTGGATAGAAAATGGGCCTTGAAGAATACATACAATCTTATTTAATATGATTGTCACAGGCTGGTAAGATGATGTGCCATTTCTAATTCTTTGTGAAATATTTCTATTTGTAAATAAAATTATTTGTAACTTATAAAAATTGTAGAAATGGCTAATAGAACACTTACATTTTATGTTCATTAACTCATTTTTAGTGCCAGCCTTTATGGGATTAGATTTAGTCCTTTCCCCAAAGTTCAGTACTGTACCACCATAAAAATATCTATGGGTGAGTGATTTTCAATTGACTCATGAACATCCCAGTTTCATGCATTAAGCAAGAAGCAAGGAGTACATTTTCACACAGAATCTAGGGAGAACAGGAATGACAGAGCCAATAAAATCAAGTAGGATGTGTCTGAGAAAGCTCTTCTCAGGAAAACAGCTTCTCTGAATTTCAGCAAATAGTCGCAGTGAAGAGACTTGTATGTATGGAAAGTGTGACTCACTGGAGCACTTGGGGATACCTGCCCTGGCCTGGCCCAGCCTTGCAGAGCCTTCAGAAGGGGACCAGCCGCCTCTGGAGCCCTGAGATAGGAGGAGCTTGGCGTGGACGTGGCATCGAAAGACCGAAGGAGCACAGGCCAGCGGGGTTGGCAGAGCGGAGGGGAGTGAGGTCAGGGAGGCAAGAAGGGCCACGCCCTCAGGGGAGTCCTTTGACCCAGCAGTGTCTATTTTATCCTGAAAAGGGGATGAAAAGGAGAAAGCACAAGTTTTCCCAAAGTAGGACGATTCCTGGGGCTTCCCAGGTGGCACCAGGGGTAAAGAATCTGCCTGGCAATGCACGAGACATTAGAGATACCTGTTCGATCCCTGGATTGGGAAGATCCTCTGGAGGAGGGCATGGCAACCCACTCCAATGTTCTTGCCTGGAGAATCCCATGGACAGAGAGGAGCCTGGTAGGCTACAGTCCATGGGGTGGCAAAGAGTCGGACATGACTGAGTGGCTGAGCTCACACACACACAAGAGGAGCCCCTCTAATTTGAGTACGTTCCCTGCTCTCACCACAGCATCAGCCAGCCCCCTAAGTGACGAAGCCCTTCGTGACTTAGCTGCAAAGACTGCAGGATGAGAAGGGGAACTTGACAGCAACTCGACCCACATGACCTCAGCCGGGCAGCCAAGGTCAGCGCCAGCCGTGAAAAGTCACAGGGAGAGCACGGACCCTGCTACCGCGTGATGAGATGGCACTTTACCTCCTTGGTTTAAAGCCCATAACCCCAGACTAATCATGAGAAAACCATCAGACAAATCCCCACTGAGAGGCGCTCTATAAAACATGTGACTATTGCTCCTCAAGACTGTCAAGGTCGCGGAGACTCTGAGAAACTGCCACAGCCCAGGAGAGCCTAGGGAGACCGACGCCTGAATGTTATGTGTGTGTGATGTGGGGAAATGCTTTGTGATTTCTACTATTTCATTAAAATGGAGAGTGATTTATAAAAATGGTTATGTGACCTTTCATCACAAACAGCGCTGGGAAGAAGTGATTCAGGATTCCGGGAGGGAGGCCGTGGAGTGGGAACTTCAGCACCACCACCGCTGCTGGACCAGGAGGTTGCCTCCCGCAGCTCTGGCCCGTGTGTTTCGGGGTCCTTATCCCAGCACCGTCCTGGTGGGGTGGCCAGGAGCAGGCGTTCCTCCTGACTCAGTCATCCTGCTGCTGCTTTGAAGCAAACGTTTCTTCCAGAGGCAAAGTGAGTTCCTGGGATTAAACTAAAATCCAGGAGAATTGCAAGGGACTTAGAGGCCCACTTGTGAAAACAAGTCCCGGAGACAAAGGCTCTTGAGTCCCCCAGGTCTGCAGCATAAGTCCATCAGAACCTTCCAACACCTGAACACAAAAACATCTATTATCAAAGTTCAGAAATCTCTTACCAAATCCCTCAACGAGCAGAAATATTGTCATCTTCATGCCCATCCCAGTGAGGAAACTGGAAGGTCATCAAATGTTTTCAAGATCATGCAATGAGTGCATTTCAGGATGGCCTAAGAGCTTAGATGTTCAGGCTCAAAAGACAGTTTTAAAAGCTAGACTGCCCTGCCCCCTCTCGCTGAAAAGGGATCCTGTCTCTGGGACTTGACGGTGTTCTTGGGTTTCTGTCAATTTAAATTTAACTTTGTTCTGGCTTCTAACGTACTCAGACAGACACTTGCCAGATGGGCAATATAAAAATAAAAGCAGAACTAGCTAGAAAACTGTGATAGGTCCCTTTGTGGAATAAAGACTATAATCTTTTATTTATTAAGATGTTATGTTAAATATTTGAAGAGATCAACATTTAATTTTTAAAAATCCGTTGAGTTTGAAATGAGCTCCTGGTTTCTGAATATCTAAGGAAATAACATCAGAACATCTACTGTATCTTTTGGAGAGAATGATTATTTACCTATTACTTATAAAACAGTTTTCTATAGAAATTAAATGTAGTAAGCTGAATGTGATGCAATTCCAGCTGAGCTTTTTCAAATCCTAAAATATGATGCTGTTAAAGTGCTGTACTCAATGTGCCAGCAAATCTGGAAAACTCAGCAGTGGCCCCAGGACTAGAAAAGGTAAGTTTTCAATCCAATTCTAAAGAAAGACAATGCCAAAGAATGTTCGAACTACTGCACAATTGCACTCATCTCACATGCTAGCAAAGTAATGCTCAAAATTCTCCAAGCTAGTCTTCAATCATACGTGAACCAAGAACTTCCAGATGTTCAAGTTGGATTTAGAATAGGCAGAAGAACCAGAAGTCAAACTGCTAACATCCATAGGATCATAGAAAAAGCAAGAGAATTCCAGAAGAACTTCTGTCTGGTTGACTATGCCAGAATCTTTGACTGTGGATCACAACAAACTGTGGAAAATTCTTAAAGAGATGGGAATACCAGACCACCTTACCTGCCTCCTGAAAAATCTGTTTGCAGGTCAAGAAGCAACAGTTAGAACTGGACATGGAACAACAGACTGGTTCCAAATCAGAAAGGAGTACATCAAGGCTTTATATTGTCAACGTGCTTATTTAACTTATATACAGAGTACATCATGTGAAATGCCAAGCAGGATGAAGCACAAGCTAGAATCAAAATTGCCAGGGAAATATTAATGATCTCAGATATGCATATGAAACCACCCTTATGGCAGAAAGTGAAGAGGAACTAAAGAGCCTTTTGATGAAAGTGAAAGAAGAGAGTGAGAAAGCTGGTTTAAAACTCAACATTCAGAAAAAGGAAAATCATGGCAGCTGGTCCCATCACTTCATGGAAAATAGGTGGGGAAACAATGGAAACGGTGACAGACTTTATTTTCTTGGGCTCAGAATCACTGCAGATGGTGACTGCAGCCATGAAATTAAAAGACACTCGTTCCTTGGAAGAAAAGCTATGACAAACCTGACAGCATATTAGAAAGTAGAGACATTATACTTCACTGACAAAGGTCTGCATAGTCAAGGTATAGTTTTCCAATAGCCATGTATGAATATGAGAGTTGTATCATAAAGAAAGTTGAGTGCCAAAGACTTGATGCTTTTGAACTGTGATGTTGGAGGAGACTCTTGAGAGTCTCTTGGACTGCAAGAGATCCAACCAGTCCATCTTAAAGGAGATCAGTCCTGAATATTCATCGGAAGGCCTGATGCTGAAGCTGAAGGTCCAATACTTTGGCCACTTGATGCAAAGAACTGATTCATTGGGAAAGACCCTGATGCAGGGAAAGACTGAAGGCAGGAGGAGAAGGGGACGACAGAGGATGAGATGGTTGGATGGCATCACTGACTCCGTGGACATGAGTTTGAGCAAGCTCCAGGAGTGGGTGATGGACAGGGAGGCTTGGCAGGCTGCAGTCTATGGAGTTGCAAAGAGTCAGAGACAACGCTGAGTGACTGAGCATAATGAGGCAGAGTCTATACTCTCAGCTCTTGGACCAAGTCTAGACTTGGAAGAGATGTTACAAAACCACCAAGCATAGCCATCAGGAGTCCTTGAAGCTTCTAGCTCTTGAAACAAGACTGCCATGAAAGGGAGCTCAGGCTGCTCTTCAGGGGTCACTTGGTCCACCAATCCTGACAGGTGGGTGAGCCATCCCGAGTCGTCTAGTCTCAGGGTAGCCGCCACATGTGTGACCCCAGGTGACCTTAGCTGACAAGCTCACCAGCAAACCTTGCCCCCAATTCCTAACCTAAAAGCCCATACACAAATAAAGTAGCCGTTTGCAACTAAAATTTGGTTTTAGTGTGTTACAGAGCAATAGATGCCTGATGCAAGAAGAGGCCATGGCAGTGTGGAAGGTGTGCCTTTGTAAGCTGTGATTGTTGACTGATATGTACAGAAGCAGACAGAGATCAGAATTTTCAAAGGCTTTAACTTTAACAGCAGGATAAGCTTGTAAACCACCTCCACCCCACCCCACCCCACCATTTTATGCCTTATTTTTTTACCAGTAACTGAGACTCAGATGGATAGAATGATCAACCTAGTTGTTTAATCCTTCTTTAGTGAGAGAAATGCAAAAAAATACCAAAATCTTCACTCTGGAATCTGGTCATGTCAGAGGGGTAGTTGTGGACCTTTTGAAATCAATTGAGGACAGTTCAAATCACGTGGGTTAATATGGTGGTGGCCTTCGGAGAGATGAATGGGGTCCTGCAAGTAATCGACAACAGTGGGTTAGGGTCCCATAAAGTGAAAAGAGGAATTCGAGATATTGCATGTTGTAAAAGAAGTGCTTCCCAAGGCATAGTAAGTATGTATATCAGAGGGAAGGAAATGCAGATTCTAGGTCAGCAAGATGATGAAAATGAGAATTACTCCCGGCTCAACTTGGCATGATGGTTTGCCACTCCTGAAACCTTAGGCACCTGTGATGTAGGACATAAAGGAAGAGGCCCGCTTTCCATGCTGTCTTGATCTCTGCTGCCACTGATCAGACTGTTCTTGACAGCAAGTCCTTCCTCACTTACTCAGGTAGGTACATGTCCAGCCATACTCCCCTGCCTACCCAGAGGACCAGGAGTACCTCTTGTGTGTCCTTGAGCAGTGGCATCAGTTGCCCGTCACTCACGGGATTATCCAACAAGTCACCCACCAGGGCACCTAACCCCCTTGTTACTAGAAAGCCTGCTAGCAAACAAAGCTCTTACTGCTTTGTTCTGTCCCAAGCGGAACCTTCCTGTGGGCTGTGAGCCTGGCGTCCTTCCCTGAACTGTGAGTACATGTCACCAATAAGCCACAGCCATCCTTACCCATCCAGTATTGAGCGTGGTGTGTTCATGCACTCCCCATGTCTCTCGGGTGGGGATCCTTCCCTCATCTGGGTGGTAAAGTAGAGATGATAAAACCAGGACCCCAAACAGAGGACTGATAAAAGGATTATGTTCCCATCAAGGTACCTGGGTGGCCAGCCTGGGTCAACCCAATGCCTCTGGGGAGTCAAGCCGCTTGACATCGAAATGGCACAAACTTAAACTATTCACACAGGCTGGCTGGTCACTTAGGGCCACATGACAGGCACAGACCAGAACCTGGTACCCTCATTGCTTGAGAGAAGATACAAGGAAACACCCCTTTTCTGGACTGAGTAAATTCTCTGGGATCTTGGAGAGTTTGGGATGAAGAATGCAATCTAAGTCGCTGATGGGATGTGAAGTCTATGAATGTATCTGCCTCCTGAATCCATACTGGTTACAGCACTAACTGTTCCACTCGTCTGACAACTTGATAAGAAAATAATGTCTAGACCATGAATGCGCTGCTACTGCTGCTGCTAAGTCGCTTCAGTCGTGTCTGACTCTGTGCTGCCCCATAGATGGCAGCCCACCAGGCTCCCCCGTCCCTGGGATTCTCCAGGCAAGAACACTGGAGTGGGCTGCCATTTCCTTCTCCAGTGCATGAAAGTGAAAAGTGAAAGTGAAGTCGCTCAGTCGTGTCCCATTCTTCGCAACCCCATGGACTGCAGCCCACCAGGCTCCTCCATCCATGGGACTTTCCAGGCAAGAGCACTGGAGTGGGCGCCATTGCCTTCTCTGATGAGTGTACTGAGAAGCTGTTTTGTAAATGTGGAGGTGACCGCTCTGTTCCTCTAGGCGGGCTTTACACCTGATCCCGAGGAGCCCCCAGGGCCCCCTGTATACCTGTGCATCTTCTTGGCTCCCCTGTCTGGCTGGATTTCTCAGATGGGCTCATGATAAATGCCTATGGAAAATGATTGCAAGTGAACGCAAGCATTGCTTATTCCTGGGGGCAGGGGGCAGCTACTGCAGACTAGCATAGCAGGCCGCACTGGGTCTGGGCAAATGCTTTACAACTTGTAGAATTTCATGTGGAACCTCTGGAGGTTCCCAACCATTGTACAGAACCATTGTGTCTAAGTTCTCAACCTTCACTTAAAACTGAGGCCACCCCTTTCTTCTGTGCTCCAGCAAAGGAAAATAGCCAGTTTGTTTGCCTCTCCTTCGAGGGTTGCATTTCTCCATGGATTCCCATGCCTTGGTTGACTTGTCACACAGCTCTCTTATGGCCTAGGTGAAATTTAGGGCTTTGTAGAATAACTGCCTTCTCCTCCTTAGGTTGGAAGCAAAGCTCTGTATTCCTTTCTATGTTATATGTGGAAGTCAAAGCCAACCCTGATTTTAATCGACTGCTATGGTGCTAGTACTTAGAACATAGCCGACGCCCAACAGATGGATGTTTAATGATAAGGGAAGCAATTAAAAAAACATTTTATGTAAACACATTGTCGTTGAGTTCTGTTTGATTATTTAGAAATTGGATACTGAGCATGATCAATATTTGGAAGAGTAAACACCAATATAATATATAGCATGAACCTTTTATCCTATATTTAACAAAGGAACCCAACTTTAATTTTAGTTCTGAACAAAAGACAAGATAGAAAACAAAATAGAAAACTGCTGCTTATTAAGTTGAGAGCTTTGCAAAGGAGCCAAAATAAACTCTCTCATTGCCAAGGTTCTGTACAATGGTTGAGAACCTCCAGAGGTTCCACGTGAAATTCTACAAGATTTAGATGTTGAGATATCCTAACCAGTGGTGCCCACAGGATGGGCTGAAAGAACGGAATGGTGGGAACAAGTGGGAACATTCCAGGTGCATGAGGTAAGAAGAAAAAAATTAATGGCCAGCTGGATAAAAGTATCTAACTGTTTTTTAAGCAGTTGAGGACATGTAAAATTACCTCCAGTGCCACAAAACTGGCATTCACTAAAATCCATTGTTCTGTTCACACCTTGAAATGTCAAGATTTATTAACTTCTGTCCCTATTGTAATAATGTGGATTAAAATGTAAGCTGGTGGTGTAGACTCTAAGTCGTGTCCAGCCTTTGTGACCCCATGGACTGTAGCCTGCCAGGCTCCTCTGTCTATGGGATTTTGCAGGCAATAACACTGGGATGGGTTGCCATTTCCTTCTCCAGGAAATCGTCCAGGCCAGGAACTGAACCCAGGTCTCCTGCATCGCCAGCAGATTCTTTACCAACAGAGCTGTGAGGGAAGCCCTCAAATGTAAGTTACTTGGTATTAGAGTAAATGTCGTGGGTGCTATTGACTTTCTCTTGTGAAGTTTGCTGTTTCAGGCTTAATGATGTCTCTCTCCCGTGTTAGCATTTCTCTTTTTTCCCCTTTATTTTCTCATAGGCCCACTTCCAGAGAGAATATACTTAAGATAGGATCTCCAAAATATTTAAATTGTTGAAAATTCTTAACACATAATGGATGTAACAAAATACGTTTGTCTTTAAAATGTCAGCTTTAAAGAGACAAGAACACAAAAATATCTATTTAGCAATGGATCATACAAAAAAATGTTTCTCAGTTAGCAAACTGCCTTTGATCTTAGAGGCTCAACTATTTTCATAAAGAAGTTTTATATCTTAGATATCGTCTTTATCATTTGGAAGGTATTCACAACCCAGGCTTTACATCAGAAATGCAGTGTACCTAGTGAAATGTGTAAATTTGATATGCCATATAGGGATAGATTGGAAACAAAGGAGAAGAGGGCGGCAGGGCATGAGGTGGCGGGATGGCATCACTGACTCCACGGACGTGAACTTGGACATGCTGCAGTCCATGGGGGTCGCAAAGAGTCGGACATGACTGAGTGACTGAACAACAGAGCTAGTCCTTCCCCGGCCCTCCTATGTGTGGTGCCTGTGAATCCGTGACGGCAGGAAAGGGCACAGGCTTCAGTTCAAGGAGCACTGGTCTTAGCGTTCCTCTGGGCGTGGTGCGTTTGGACACTGCCGCTTACTTGCTGTGGGGCCATTTCGCACTCGGGGTCACCCCCCACCACATTCCTCCTCTTCTGCAGGACTGCCAGGGGGTTAGGAGACCCAGCGCTTGTGAGCCAATGCGTGGATCGCTATGCAATTTGGGACATGCATTATTAAAATAAAAATGAGCAATGCACAGTAGGGAAGAATGCTTGTTTTAAAAGAGCTCTTTGTCATGTGGCAGTTATAAAAATGTCTTTTCTTAACCCAGTCCTTTATTTGAACTCAGGCACATTCCAGTAGAGGTTGGTAGTTTGCTTCAGTACTTGATGGGAGAGAAGAGAAGGAATTTGGTGAACATTGCCCTCGTTGTGAGACCTAGAGAGTATATGTCTGAATGTTTTGCCAGTCTATGCAGCCGATAACACCTGCTCTAACTTTTCTTAATTTCTTCATTATAAGCAGTAAAAGTCTGCTTGTAATTTTCCCTTTCCTCCTTTCTCTAACCCAGAACACTGAATCAATATCTTCTTTGATGATGCTGATCTTTAACCCCACTCACCTTGTAACGTGTCTCTCGCCCAAGGAGTCATGCCCGTTCCCACCGGTGCCAGCTTGCCCAGATGACCCCCTTGACGTTAGTCTTTTGGAATTTCTGACCTAGGATGGGAATCTGATACTTATCCCACTCTTAGCTATAATACAGTGCTCTTTCCTCACTTTCTCACACTACGTTCTTTTGTCTTGAGATTGCTTTGGCGATGCAGAGTCTTCTGTGGCTCCATAGATATTATAGGATTATTTGTAATATCTTTGTGGAAAAAAAAAGTCGTGGGTGTTTTGACAGGGTTTGTGTTGAATCTATAAATTGCTTTGAGTAGTATAGCCATTGTAGTAATATTCTTTCAATCCAAGAACATGGATTATCTTTCCACTTTTGGTATCATTCTTCAATTCCATCACTGATGTTTTTATAGTTTTCAGAGTATCGGTCTTCCACCTCTTTCTGAAAGTGTATTCCTAGGCTCTTTACTCTTTTGATGCAATTTTAATGTTTCTTTCTCTTTTTTAACTTTTCTCTTCCTAGTAGTTCATTAGCAATGTATAGAAAAGTAACATATTTTGGTAAAGTATCTTGTATTCTTCAAATTTACAGAATTCATTTATTCTAATAGGTTTTATGTAGAGACTTCAAGGTTCTCTATACAGAGTCTCATGTTAATGACAGCTGTATATCTTGCCTTCCAGTTTGGTTGACTTTTTTTCTTGTCTGATTGTTGTGCTAGGAATTCTGACACTGGGTTGAACAGAAGTGGTGGTAGTGGACATCCTTATCTTGTGAGTGTACATCCTTATCTTCTCTAAGTGTAAAGGAAGTAAGAATTCGCAGGAAAGGAAAATCCGACTAGAAAATAAATACGTATTAAGGACTAAGGATCAACCACTTACATAAGCAGTATGATGGTTAAAGACAAAAAGATTGTAAAAGCAACTGTAACTACAGTAAATAGTTAAGGGATAAATGTGGAAATATAAAATACAGCGTCAAAAACAAAAAGACTTGAGGAGAGGTGTAAAAACTTAGATCTTTTAGGATATGTCACAACTTAATTGACTACCAACTTAAAACAAGGACATCCAGCCGTAGGTCAACATATGTGAATCTCAAGGTAACCACAGGTCGAAAACCTAAACTAGATACAAAAATCTAAGAAGGAAATAACACAAGCATACTACTAAAGAAAATCATCGAAACAACGGAAGAAACAAAAAGATAAAAGCATTAATTCTTTCGTCTGATTGCTCAGTGCTCATGCTGGAAAACAGAGAGTGGTAAAGAGGGTCATGGAGTCAAGCTCTGAGGGTAGGAGTCATGTGAGGCAGAATTCTCACCTCTTCAGGAGCCCCGGGCTGGCACTGAGTGCATTTCAGCCATGACCATCATTATTGGAGTGGAAACATGTTATGATAGTTCTCATGACATTGTGTAGTACAAACTGTGTGGCCTCTGAAGATGTGTGACGGGTGTGGACCTTAGGCTGCCCCACCACCACGTGAGCGTGTGGCTTGAAGCAGCCAGAGATGGTAATGGGACCCTCTCTCTTTCCTTTTTTCAGTCTTGTGTACTATGGTGATGTTTTTTGAGCTCGAAATAGCTCTTGATGAAGCCTTCATCCTTCAAAGCTTCCTGCTAGTACCAAAGCAACACAAGAAATTCAAACTCAGGACCCATCTTCACATACAATACTGTTACATAAATCTCATCTATGATAAGATGTACTTTGAAATTTATGTTAGGTAAATGAAACAATCTAACACTCAAGTCAAGAGAACCTTTGGCCTCTCAGGGTGGTTAGCAGTGGGAGACGTTGAATAAGTTTAAAGTTAGACATTCTACTTGACACAAATGGGAATGGATATTGGTATCTTCTGGGTCATGCTTTGCAAGAAAAAGACAAGGGACCAGAGATGACAAAATTCATTTCTGTAATCATTTTTCTGTGATTATGCCTATTTTTGCCTGTTGAGTTCATACTGTGATTTCCCCAAGAATGTGATTCAGGATAAGAAGAAGGAGAAGGAGCGAAGGAGGAAGGGGTAGGGGAGAAAGGAGATGTCATCACCCATGGAATTTGTTCAGGCTGGAGGAACTTGAGTCCTTGATTGGAGTCACCAGGAGGTGCGCCGTGTAGACGCCTCCAAAGGTGATGGTCTTGACTTCTTGCCACACTCGCCACGATTGTCCTGTTGCTGCCTGCTTGAATAGCCTGTTCTTCCATATTTACTCTTTGTCACACTTTGGCTGGGTCTGGCATTCCTCACAAGGACAAAGAGAATCTACCACAGTGGAAATTAATCTCCACAGGGCAATGACGTTGAACACAGACTTGTCCTGTTAGCCACAGAAAGCAGGACAGTATGTGGAGGAAAATGGGTGTGGCCACTTTCTTGGATGACTACTGACCTCTAATCTTGTTTAAAACTGGAAGAGAAAGTAAAGAGACAATGAATTAAATGAAAAACATAGCTGTTATGAAGCAAAATCATTCTGCCTAAGAGAACTCTAGGCTGCAAAGTTGGCTTTAAATTTCCGTTCTTTAAAAGATGGGTGAGAGCACCTATCAGTTGCTCTATTTCTGGTTCATATTCTCAATATCTCTGTGTGCTTGCTGAATCAGTTTTAGTCAATTTATTAATCTTCCTTACTGCCCTATTTTATATCTTCTTTGGGGTCTGTTCTTATGAGATTATACAAACAACTGCTATAGACAATCCCCATGAGGAAGAGAAGTTCTGATATCTGAGCATCTGACTACACTCAGAGAGAGCAGAGAAGAAACACAGAGACGTTCACTCATCTACAACAGTGATCCCCCTGGGTGCTGGGGTTCCATTGCTTTTATAACATTAATTGTGGAGAGAAAAAAATCATCCTCATGAAGCATATTTCTAAGAAAAGTCGCAATCCATGTAGACAGCTACTCACTAAGTCCCCATTAATAGCACTTGCCCACTTAGCAGTACAAAATTGTCATATGTGATTATCGTAAAGTGTTTTATAACATATTGTAAGTTTCTAATTAATCACTGTAGACCCCTCTACATCTTAGAAAGCAGTTCGTTGTCTCCCCTATGGCTTACCATATTCCCTGAATTTCTAAGGGCTCTGGGGGTTTAAACAAAGGCCCAAGGAGAGAACGCTGAGTACCATGAGCTCATTTATCAGTCTGACGCTTCATATTTCTGACATCTCCAATAAAGTGGGCTCTAAGTAACTTCGTGTGCGACTACCCCAGGACTCCTGGGATGCAAGGAGTTATCGTGATTATTGTTGAGGGAAGATCAAACTTTCTCCACCTTTTGGCTAAATTGGATGGACACACATTAGGTCCACACTTGAGCATCAGTGGCTTCATTTCCTAGTGATTTATTTCCAGCTCACAGTCAGTCCAAGAGCCTGGGCTAAAGATGGATCTGGACACTGTTCATTCTGGATCTTGGAATAGAATTTCCATCCTGGAGGGCTACCCACCAGAGTTCTCAACCAATTTTAATTTAAACCCTCAAAACACAAAATATAGGCCCATGCCCTCTTTTCCCGGACAATAGGCCCATACCTGTGTGAGAAGCATCCCTGGGAGGCCCACTCATCTTTAAGCTCGCTCTCTGGAAGCAGGTGGACCCAGTGACTTTTAGGTGACTTAAGACTTCAGAACACGGCTTTCTAAGCGCTCCGTGGCGTTCCAGCACCCACAAGAAAAGTTTACTGTACTGTGCTGATGAGTACTCTGTGGGCTTAGACACTCAGCCGCGTCTGACTCTTTTATGGCCCCGTGGACTGCAGCCCACCAGACCCCTCTGTCCATGGGATTTCTCAGGCAAGTGTAATGGAGTCAGTTGCCATTTCATCCAGGAGACCTTCCCCACCCAGGGATGGAGCCCGTATCTCCCGTGTCTCCTGCTTTGCAGGCAGATTCTTTACCTGTTGACCCATGCTTTTGAGTTCAGTTCAGTTCAGTCTCTCAGTCGCATCCGACTCTTTGCTGGACTGCAGCACACCAGGCCTCCCTGTCCATCACCAATGCCTGGAGTTTACTAAAACTCATGCCCATTGAATCAGTGACGCCATCCAACCATCTCATTCTCTGTCGTCTTCTTCTCCCGCCTTCAGTCTTTCCTAGCATCAGGGTCTTTTCCAGTGAGCCAGCTCTTCACATCAGGTGGTCAAAGTATTGGAGCTTCAGCTTCAGCATCAGTCCTTCCAACGAATATTCAGGACTGATTTCCTTTAGGATGGACTTGTTGGATCTCCTTGCAGTCCAAGGGACTCTCAAGAGTCTTCTCCAACACCAGAGTTCAAAAGCATCAATTCTTTGGCACTCAGCTTTCTTTATAGTCCAACTCTCACATTCATACATGACCACAGGAAAAACCATAGCCTTGACTAGATGGATCTTTGTTAGCAAAATAATGTCTCAGCTTTTTAACATGCTGTCTAGGTTAGTCTTAGCTTTCCTTCCAAGAAATAAGTGTCTTTAATTTTTTCTTTTGAATCATTAAATTTTATTTTACTTTTTTACTTTACGAAGATTTCATGGCTGCAGTCACCATCTGCAGTGAATTTTGGAGATGCTTTTGGAATTTTGGAATGCTTTTGAGAGAAGAAAGCAAATGCACAAGTGTCTTAAAACACAGCAGGAGGAGCAGGCCGTGCAGATTCAAGGTGGAGAGCTCAGGTATACTTGCACTCATCTTGCTTGTTGCCGAAGTCATCAGGTAGGAATGGCTGGCTGCAGGATTTGTGGGATGAAACATTCTATGAGACGGAAGGAAAAAGCGTCTGGCACTCTCCTTCCTCAAGAGCATGAGAAAAGTCTTGAGATAAGGAGGTCATTATAGTCTCTTTTGTTCTTTTGTTGTCCTGTGTTTCAAGGAAAAAAGTGAATGTGGCACCAACCGCCTTCTGAGAGGTTATGCACATTTCTGCTCTTCTCCTCAGCTCTGCTGGCTGCTGGCACTTCGTGTCTTGAGCCTGACTCTGGAGAGAGTGTGTGTAACAGAGAAATCAGCAAATGTTAACAGTCAGGGCGTGTTCTCTTCTTTTTAGGAAGCAAGGAACGAAACACTTCGCCACATACCATGGTTGTTTACTAGACCTAAGATGATTTAGAGTCATGCTCATACTGAGTAAATGAATGTGAAAGAGAAGGTAAAGTAGAGACTTAAGAAGCAAGTCTCTTTATCAGATGATAAAAGCTGTAGCAGCGTCGACATGCTTATGATTAAGGACACAAGATTCTGAATGAATGTAATTAGACATAAAATAAATTCAGAGATGCTGAAAGCTTCTACAATCATTTAATATACAAAGATCATGTCATAATACTATTCCCCAAAGAACATTTTTTAAAAAGACAGTTTCATGAATAACAAGCACTTGCTTGTTTATTTTGAAAGCAAATTTCTCAGCTGTCTGTGAACATACAGCTGATACTCTCAATAGAATTTGTAAATAGAAAACTCTTCGACAAGTTTGTTAAATATCTACTTGATAATGATATTGACTTAAATTCCTCATGTATTACTCACAATAAATTGTAAGAAATCAAGAACTGAATTATTAATACTAGAAACAAATATAAATTTCATAAATATATGGAATATAAATGGCTAACTCTTCAGTAAATGAAATAGGTATTATGCTGTAATAATATAGTAGGTGACAGATTCTAGAGTTGCCTGTCTACATTGTCTCACAATTGTGAGATCAGTTTTTAGAAGAATCACGTTGTCTGCAAAAAGAATTATGAGTCATCAGCTTGGCTGGAGTCTTGGTTGCAGGAAGATAACTCAGGAAAAAATGATGGTAATATTTGCATTTCCTGAAAGGCTTGTATGCTGTTCCTGGATTCCGGAAATTTTACCTTTTATCCTGAGTTTTTCACGGCAGGAGACTGGGGTATTGTCCTTGTAGGGAGCAGAGTCTCTGCGGTTGCCTCACTGGAATCCCCAACCCTTTCGGGGTCCTACTCCTTGCAGCTGGTGGGACCCCTCCCCTGCCTTCAAGGATCCAAAATGTTTAGTTTTACCCCACAACTCTCTTGCCTGTTGTTTGTTTGTTTTATACAAATGTTGATGACCCATTAAATTTATGGCTGAATTGATTAGCAAGTAATTTTTTCTAGCTCTGTGGGGCCATAACAAGCCATGTAAAGGTTATTACAGAGATTAATATTAATAATCATATACATGATTAAAGATGACATAAAGAATTCTACACTTAATTAATTCATGACTTATTTATTGAATGCCTAGTCCCAATTATTTCCATACTACCAGTGGTTTTTGTTGTTTAAAACTTTTTATCTTGAAAGAAATTGAAGACAGAAAGCATCTGAGTAAACATTATAAATTTGTTATCTTACCCCCACCTCCTCTGCTAGAAGTTCAGCATATTTAAAAGAACTTGCTTCCTTCTCCTTTGCTTTCTTATTTTAGGCAATTTCTGTTTACTCATAGTCAGGTAATGACTTATCTGGATTTTTTTTAGGTAAAGGAGGAAAAAGCGTGATAAAGATCCAGTCTCATTCTGCTAGTCGTCAAGTCCTCAAGTCCTCGGATCTGACCAGACAAGGGCTTGGGAAGAGAAAAGTTGACAGGTCTAGCCGTTCCTAATGGCCTTGTATGCTTGACCCTATAGCAAGCAAGCCGGGCAGGAGTGTTTGTCAAATTAAACCGGCAAAGCGCGTCAGAATTTTTGAAGGTAATTATGAGCAGAGGGAAAGCGTCTCTCGTTTGTGAAAGCACAGAGTGGAAAGGACGCCATGAGCCTCCGGCCTGGGTCTTTCCTCTGTCAGGTCCCTCACTCTTGCAGAAAGCAGGGGCCTTCGGAGCAGAGAAGGTCAACATCAAGGCAGGGGTGGCCTGCATCACGCCCCCCCCGAAACTCAACTTTCTCATCCTGCACCTTTTGACAGCCGGGAGGAGTCATAGCTCCAACTATGTGGCCTGCAGATGAGCTGGACTGGAAAGCAGGGGTCAGGACAGGGGTTGAGGACTAAGCACCAAGTCTGGGGATTTTATGCACCGTGGTGCTGCCCAGAGCTGGACCTCTTCTCCGGAGTTTCTTGGAATTGTGAAACCGCAGCAGGCACCGTCTCCAGTGACCTCTCTGAAAGCCAAGGACGGTGCAGAATTGTACTTGGGACTGTGGTTCATGCGATTATAAAACATGCAAAAGGAACCAGGATTCAAGCTAAGAGCAAAGAAACCTCTCTTGTTTACTGTGGTTGTTTGTGGGAAGTCAGAGAGAAAGACAACAACTCGTGATAGAATCTGACCGACCGTGACTGGGCAAAGGGGGAGCCACTCATGGTCCTTCTCTGCTGCAGGATCAGGGGTCGGAAGGCCGTGAAGTGGCTCAGCCCTGGGCTGGGAAGGCTTGCGCGACTCAGAATTCTTCTCTGTTTGATTCTGAGCCTGACATCAAATATTCAGCTGATGGAGTGGCTGTAACAGTACACGTCTGGCATGCAGAGGGGCATTTATGATAATTAGAAATAATCAAATCCAGACCATGGAAATAGGTGCAAGAGAATATTAAGTAATTTGTAGCCAAATGACTTTAGGACCTTAAGGTAAAATTTCCAGGTGCTGCTTCTAGGACCCATAAACACTTGATTTAAAGGGGCAATATTAACATGGAGGTTTATGATCAGAGCATTGAAATGAAATTGATTGTGTCTGCTCTGGCTCTAAAAATAAAAATGGAATAATAATTTGGCTCTTAAGTTAAAAGGCTGAAAGCTATGCTTCGCATAGCAAGGCAACATCTGACATCAGCGAGGAGGCTCAGGACCATAGCTCAGAGCAACAGGAAAGCTCTCAGGCCAGGTGTGGAGAACACGGACTTTCGCCCTCTTCAGTTGCGTTTCTCTGCGTGCTCCTGGGACTGAGCAGACGCCCAGGGTGTGAGAAGTTGGCAAAGGCAGTAATGCAGGCAAGCTCCTACATAGGAACCCGGAATGTGGTTGGCTAACTGCTACGGGGCCTGGGTGAAGCATCAGAGTAAGATGTGAACAAGATAGTAAGGAGGTCCAGGGGTGGATCTCGAGGAAAAATTGAGACCCTATGCGAGAAACCTGCTTCATAGGGACCGTAATAACGCTTTCCACTGGAAGGAGAAAGTTGTGTTAGACTGACTCAGATATCATCCAAGAAGTGGAGAAATAGTAAAAATTTTTGCCCTCTTTCCTTGCAGATCCGTTGGAAAAAATCTATAAGAAAGTATCTTGACATCATCCTGTAGATCACAAAGTGCGGTACACTTGCAAGGCAGTATCTCACATGAGTGAAGGAGTTGATAATTATTTATCGAATGAACAGTCAAGAGACACAGGCACCTGTAGGCAGCAAGAAATATATTAGCCAGTAATTTGAAAACATGGTTCTTCTTCCCTCCTGAGAGATTTACTAGCCATTCAAAGTGGGTCCCTGGTGGGTCAGGTGGTAAAGAATCTGCCCGCAGAGTGGGAAACCTGGGTTCGATCCCTGGGTGGGGAAGATCTGGAGAAGGAGATGGCTACACACTCCAGTATTCTTGCCTGGAGAATTCCATGGACAGAGAAGCCTGGTGGGCAAAAATCCATGGGGTCACAAAGAGTCAGACACAACTTAGGAACTGAACAACAACCACCGATAGGACAAAAGCTAGAGAACACCTTCATGGTTTTATGAAGATGTTCACAAAATACTGAGGGATGAATCAAAGCCAAGATAAATGTCCTGATGTGAACTGCATTCCTGCTCAAGTGTAAACTCTGTGAATGAAGGAAATTTACATCTTGTTCCCAAGACCTGGAAATGTAACAAGACCGCAGCTGACACAGAATGAATTCTGTTAAAGGCAAGAGCAGAGGTGTGAAACACTGCAAATAGGACAAAATCAGCAATGGGATGCAAACAGTGCCTACAACAGCAGCGGTTTATAGATTTATTTTGACTTTTGAAAAAAACATTACTCTCAGAATTTGTTCAGTGAGATATAATGTCACCGCTGTAGCTAGATGTGATTGGCGAAATAGCTCATTCAGCAAGTGACATTGTTACAGGGAGCCTTCCTACAAAACTGCGTCTTCCAGCGAACTGGAACGTCTCTTCTGTCAACTCTTTCCTTCAATTAAGCCGTGATGGCATCAATATGTATGATATACAGTTCACGTATCTTCCTTTCTTTGATAAGTCCCAGTTACTTGAGGTCATAGTTTGTTCAAATAAGGAGAAAGCTTGGGGTGGTAGGTCGGGATAGAACGTCTCTTTGTGTAGTATATATTTGACTCTGAAAACACTCTTTGAGGTAGGTTTCCTATTCTAGGTTCATCCGTGAGGACATCCAGGTGATGCAGGCAGAGGGTACTCTCTGAATTCCATATCTATTTCAGCATCACTAATTATCACAAAGTCAGTTACCTAAAACCAAAACTGGGTACATTTATTATCTCAGTTTCAGAAGGTCAGGAGTCTGGACCTTCCGCTCAGGGTCACACAGGCTGCTTGCAAAGTGTTGGCCTGGGGAGAGGGTGTTTCCTTTATCTGAGAAGTGATCCTCTCAGCTCCCAAGGGCAGCTGCTATCCCACCCACTCAGCTCTCTCGTCTTCCTTAAGACCAGAGCAGAGCACATCCCTTCCTGGAGACGGACTCCTTCACACCTTCCTTACAGGGCTCACCCAGAGAGGACAGGTGCCCCAGGACAATCTGCTTTTGAATACTTGCAATTCATCTCATCTTTTTGCCTTTTATACAGTTCAGTTCATTGAATCTGAAGCTCCAGTACTTTGACCATCTGATGCGGACAGCTGACTCATTGGAAAAGTCCCTGATGCTGGGAAAGACTGAGGGTAGGAGGAGAAAGGGGCCACAGAGAATGAGATGGTTGGATGGCATCACTGAGTCAATGGACATGAACTTGGGCAAGCTCCAGGAGACAGTGAAGGACAGGGAAGCCTGATGTTCTGCAGTTGATGGAGCTGCCAACAGCTGGACATGGTGACCAAACAAACAAATAATTCATCTCATCAAGAGCTTGAATTACACCTGGAGAGTCCCTTTGCCATAGAACAGTGCTTGATCACAGGTCCTATTTGCTGAATTTTGAACTCCCCCACACCGCCACCAAATATACTCAAGTGCTAACTTTCAGTACCTGCAAATGTGACCTTATTTGGGAACTGGGTCTTTGCAGAGGTCAAGCAGAGGTCCTCAGCGTGTACTAGGGCCCTTATAAAATATAACATCTGGACGTAGACTCACACTCAGGGCGAGCACCATGTGAAGGTGAAGGCAGAGATGGGGTGATGCTTCCAGAACCTGGGGACCCCAGAGACCACCAGCACACCCCCAGGAGGTGGGAGGCAGGCTTGGCGCAGGTTCCCCACACCTGCTCGGGAGGAAGCAGCCCTGTGGACTTCTGACCTCCAGAACCGTGAGATAGTGAATCCCTAATATTTCAGTCTCCCAGTCTAGGGTGCTCTTTCCGGGAGCCCTGGGAAACTGCAGCTTGGGAGGGCTGTCGCGTTGTACCCACAGCTCTGCCCACCCTCAGAGAGAGGGTGTCCTACAGAGCACTTGCCTCACAGAAGGGGACCCCTGGGACTTCTGTCCAGCTGCACATCTTCCCAGACCCGCAGCACACTCTCCCCCTCCTCAGCACCAGCAGGACAGGCAGAGCTGCCCAGAAGCTTGACGATGCTGCCCAGGCCCTTCCATGGGCCCCAAACCATCACTGTGCATGCTGGCCGGTAATCCACGTCACATTCCTGGGCCCCAGTTTTCTCATCTTTAAAATGAGAGGCTTGAGGTAAGTGATCCCTAAAGTTCTTTATTTTCTGAGATTCCGCACTTGATTCTCTTTGCAGAATTACGTGCCGGGACTTGGTTAAAGTTGGCCCCCTTGCCGTCTTGAGGCCAGCCTTCCCGCTTTGAGGTTTTGTAGCTGTGTGCTGTGTAACTGGCTTGCCAACATTTGGATTATTGGATAAACAAGACATTACCTCACTTGGTTTTATTGGATAGAGTGTATAATTAACCCTTTTAATAGAAATATAGACAGGCAAGCTTATCTTATGAGCATCTTTGAATAAACTCTCCCAGTGGTTTGAATTTTTGGTTCTGACCTGACTTGCAAGAGAAAATGTTTTTTTGAAAATTAATTGAAATTTTTTCAGTGTAAATGTCACTTCAAGCCCATAATTCTCCCACCTCCTTATTATCCCAGTTAATAAAGTAAGGCTTACACATTTCCTTTTTTCATTTTTAAAGCCTCGTTCTGTACTAGAAAAAAAGTTCTTATTCTGTCCAAAATATAGTTTTCAGCCCATTAAGGAAATATTTCTGGTTTTGGTTATAAATGAATTCAAATGGGCGTGCTTTATAGCAATTAAGTCACCTCCTTAAATATTAAAAAGTAAAAATAAAAGTTTTCCTCTCTGAATATTCTACATACTCTGATGTTTCTACACACATTTTAACTTTATTATAAATCTTAGAACACATGGGGAAAACAACTGGAAAATCCAAATCATTAATAACAATAAAGACACATCGATCATTAAGCTTTCATCTATTCAAAGGCCTTGTGAGTAGAATTCATGGATCACTTTTCAAGAAGAAGATAACACATATGGGTAAATGATTTTTAAAAAGTCCAGTCTTTGAAAGGTTGCTTTTAACAGAGGCGTTACCTAAAGACTTTTCTTCATTTTTTTTTTAATTTGAAAGCACAATTTGCAGCATCATCTATGAAACACCTTTTAATAAACTGAGGGTCTCTCCTAACAGTTCCATTTTGTGGTATTTTCCAGCCCAAAAATGCTCAGAAAAAGCTGCTGCAGGGATGAGATGAATATACAGGCTTGATGAAGTTGTGTTGGGCTCAGGGACATGATATTGTTTCTCCTGTGTTGGAGTATTTCTTTTCTGGGTCCCCAGAACTTGGAGTTGCTCTTTAAAATGTCCATTAATTCCTATTAGGGAGCCACTAGTAAAGAAAATTGCATGTTAGCTTTTATCAATCTGTATGAATAAATGTTAAGCATTCTCAGTTAAAAGCCTTCCTTTTCGCTCCACTCATGTGAAAACAGTGAAAGCATGGGGCGCATCAGCAAATCATTCTGAAGATTAATGCGCTCAGGCCTACACAAAGGCTGGGAGATGTGTATTAGCATTATAGATTTTAATTTGAAATAGTGTCAGTCTTCTTGGGGCTGCATTGTAGTGCATGAGCTGCCATCTGCTTATGATAATGAGGCTGACAATCCACGTAAATGTGATTTGCTGCCTCTCTGCCGACATAATGGCCGGGATATTGATCCTAATGATGGAGCCCTTTCAAGCTTTCCATTCAATAGAACGAGGACAGGCCCAGAGCTGAGGTTTGTGGGGGTTCAGGTAGAACCATGGTTAACGACCAAACGGAGCCTCCCTCACTGGTGGCACCGCTGTGCATGCTGGCATTGATCATAATTCCAATCCTCTTTCAATAATGCAATACGAATTCAAGTGTGATCAATCAAATTACAGGGAGACCTGACCTGGCCAAAAGAGGCTAGACTGTTTCCGCCGTCTGAACCCACGTCTCCTGTTTTGCAGGCAGATTCTTTACCACTAGCTCCACCGAGAGCCTAAGAACTGTATCCCCCCCCGCCTCCGCTGCACCCTGCCCAGATTCTTATGTTGAAATGGAATATTTGAGATGGAAGTGATCAAACTCATAACTCAGAGGTGCTCCCTGGTCCAGCTATACCTGTGAGAAGTTTTTGGGTTCCAAAATCACTGCAGATGGTGACTCAGCCATGAAATTAAAAGACACTTGCTCCTTGGAAGAAAAGCTATGACCAACCTAGACAACATATTAAAAAGCAGAGACATTACTTTACCAACAAAAGTCCATCTAGTCAAAGCTATGGTTTTTCCAGTAGTCATGTATGGATGTGAAAGTTAGACCATAAAGAAAGCTGAGCACCAAAGAATTGATGCTTTTGAACTCTGGTGTTGGAGAAGACTCTTGAGAGTCCCTTGGATTGCAAGGAGATCCAACCACTCAATCTTAGAGGAAATCAGTCCTGAATATTCATTGGAAAGACTGATGCTGAAGCTGAAACTCCAGTACTTTGGCCACCTGATGCGCAGAACCCGACTCATTGGAAAAGACCCTGATGCTGAAAAGGATTGAAGGCAGAAGGAGATGGGAAAGACAGAGGATGAGATGGTCTGATGGCATCACTGACTTGATGTAAGTGAGTTTGCTAAACTCCAGAGATGGTGAACAGGGAACCCCAGCAGGCTGCAGTTCATGGGGTCGCAAAGAGTGGGACATGATGGAGTGACTGAACTGAACTGAACTGAATGGTGACCACTGACCTCTCATGGCTATTTACACTTAAACTAAATGAAATACAAAATTTTATTTCCTCAGCTAAAAAGATATGCGTGCACCCGTGTCTACAGTAGCATTATTCACACAGCCCAGAGGGAGCAGCCCTAGTGTCTGTGCACAGATGAACGCACAAACACGCGATGGAATATTACTCGGTCTTAAAAAGGAAGGATGTTGTAATACCCTCCACAACCCAGCTGATGCCCAAGGATGTGCGTTATTCTGAGTGAAAGAAGCCAGTCACGAAAGGGTGTATGTTGTATAACTTCATGTGTATGAGGTACTTAGAGTCATCACTTAATGAGTACAAAGTTTCTGTTTTACAATCTGTAGAGATGGATGCAGTGATTGTGGCTCAGTCCCTCAGTCATGTAGACTCATTGCGACCCCATGGACTGTAGCACTCTGGGCTCCCCTATCCTTTACCATCTCCCAGAATTGGCTCTAATTTGTGTCCATTGAGATGTTGTCCTTGATGTCTCCTTCTCCTCCTGCCTTCAGTCTTTCCCAGCATCAAGGTCTTATCCAATAAGTCTGGATCATCAGGAAGTGATTCAAGTGATAGTTGCACAAAGACAACAAAAGCACTTGATGCCTCTGAATGGTGCACTTAAAAATAGTTAAAATGATATCTTTTAGATCATGAGTATTTTACTCCAACTTAAAAAAAATCTTAATTCCTCATTTGCTCAACAGATACATGGGCTACTGTCCTGGATAACGTGAAAATAGACCATGTCCATCATCATAGAGGGTTCTCCTGGACATCACTGCCCAGAGGAGGGCTGCTGGGGTCCAGACTGGTAGTGGGAGTGTCTGGGCTGTGGGATGAGATGGTGACGAACGCAGGCATCCCTGACTGCCTCAGGGAACAGGGAAACGGGGCGCCGGCTACCACTGGCCACATTCACGCGGCAGAGACATGGCTTGTAAGGCTGAGCTGCGCTGGCTTCACCTTAAACTGCTGTTGTGTTTCCTCCGCAGCAGTTTCCACCTTGAGAACAATGAACTGTTGCAGCCCTGCCGCCGCTGCTGCCAAGTCTCTTCAGTCGTGTCCCACTCTGTGCGACCCCAAGGATGGCCTCCAACCCGCTCCACCGTCCTTGGGATTCTCCAGGCAAGAACACTGGAGTGGGGGTGCCATTTCCTTCTCCAATGCATGAAAGGAAAAGTGAAAGTGAAGTCGCTCAGTCGTGTCCGACCCTCAGCGACCCCATGGACTGCAGCCCCCCAGGCTCCTCCGTGCACGGGGTTTTCCAGGCAGGAGCTCTGCAGTGGGCTGCCATCGCCTTCTCCGAGAGCCCTGCATTCCTCACTAGGCTCTTCCCATCTTCCCAAGCGCATGTGTCCTTTAGATTTTGCTTTTAGCTGGATTGAAAGGCTCTGAAAGGCTGGCATTAAATATTGGTACAAACATAAACCAGAACTGGCCTGTGTCATTTCAAGAATAGGAGCTACCTTTGAATGCACATTCACCAATAAAAAACCAGTTGACATAGGATGTGGATAAAGCAATAGGAGGTCCCGATGGCGGTGTGTCAGGGGCCAGGCCCTGCTCGGTGTGTCAGTCTCCCTCTCTAAGCTGCCCAGCTGTCTTGGTCATTTACCTGATTGCTCTTTCATATTCAAAATGCTTTCTTTCACTCTACTGAATCCCATCAGAAAGTCCACCCTAAAATATCAAATCAAAAGTCTGTTTTTCTAAAATAGCAGCTTGTCAATGTTAATTACAGATTACATTGATCCTTCTCTTCTGTGTGAATTCATTCCTATTAAGGATTTTCTTGACATCCTCCAAGTTCATGTTACAGGCTCTGGGGCTGATATTTAATATCCTATCTCTTTAACTCAGTTTCCTCATCTATAAGTTGGGAGTCACAATGCCTATTTTGTAAGATTGTTGTAAGATTGCTGTAAGATTGTTGTAAGATTGTCAGGGACAGTACAGGTAGAGTGTTCCGCATGTGACTGACAGGTTGTAAACTCCATAAACAAGAGCAGTGGCTGCCACAGAGTGCATTCCTGTATCCCAGTGTTCCTGTGTAGGAGTGTTGGCGGCTCCCATCACACGCCCACCCAGCCCCCGACTCTGGGGACCTCATGAGCAGGACTCTGGCATAAGCAGGTCTAGGCAGATACAGAGACTCCAGAAGCTCAGTCCTGCTGGAGGCAAAGGAGCCAGATGTGGAGCGATGGATGTGGACGCGTTGGCAAAGACCATCCTGGGATCTGAACACCAAGTGCAGAGACATGACCCCAATTTACTGGGACACAAAGGCTAGTCAGTGCTGATTCTGGGCTGGATAGGATGTAGTCATATATATATGAGAGCAAAAGCGTTGGTCACTCAGTCGTGCCCACCTCTTGGCAGCCCCATGGACTGTAGCCCGCCAGGCTCTTCTGTCCGTGGGATTCTCCAGGCAAGAAGACTGGAGTGGGTTGCCATTTCTTCCTCCAGCGGACCTTCCAGGGATCGAACCCAGGTCTCCTGCAGGCAGGCAGATTGTTTACCGTCTGAGCCACCAGAGAGGCCATGTATATTATGAAATTTAGGAAACTTACTTGCCTAGATATGTGATGGATGAAGGAGGATGAGAGATCCGAGCTAGGGAGAGGAGCAGGGAGTGATTTCCTGGGTTGGGAAGAGAGTCTCCAAGGTCAGCGCTGAGCTGAGGCAGTAGCAGTGAAAGGTGTTGTGCCTTGGGATCTTGGGCCAAACAGGGAGCTATGCGTGGCCACAGAGTTTGAGCATCTGTGCGCTGTCTGTGTAGTTGTCTCAGGAATCTAGAAAGTGAAGACTTTGAGGGACAAGTTGTGTGTGTGTGTGTGTGTGTGTGTGTGTGTGTGTGTGTGTGTATGTGTGTGTATGTGTTGGTGAGGTTGGAAACTTGGGCAAAATAAAATAAAAATGTGTTTCAAAGATATTATCTGGCAACTCTCATAACATAGGAAGCTTTTTCTTTTAATTGTGATTAGATGATCATGGTCAAACTGTTGATTTGCTTCTATTTCCAAGAAAATGTTCCCACATTGACTAAACTTTGAAGACCCATGATACTTTAATATAAGGTGTGTTCCCATTAGCAAGAGAGCTCATGTATGCTACTGGGCGAATCTGCTTGGAAACACAAACGTGCTGATGTTCTAGCCTGGGGAGGGGGCCTTCTCCTCAGCCACCCCTGCCCCGTGTCTGCACTGACCTTGCGTGATGAGACGGGGCACAGTGGGCCGCCTGCAGCGGTCTCCATGACAGAAAAATAAGACAATGAGACAAAACAGAAGTCCCGGCCCCAAAGTTAGGAAGAATCTCACTGCTATCAAATATGTTCCCAATGACTTAGAAATACAGTTGATCCTTGAACGACGCAGGAACCACAGAACCAGCCAGGCGGGCAAAATCTCTGCAAAACTTAGTAGTACTTGGTTCCTCCTAATCTACGGGTATTTGATAATTCATTTCATTGTGGGTTAGCACATTAATAAGCACTCATCAAGTTTAACATGTTAGAAACCATGCAGCTTTGTTAATTAACACATTCACACATAGTCTAAATCAATCCTTTCACAATGAGCTGTGCAGTCTTAGCTTAAAATACAGATTATGAGAATTCAGAAGCATTCTTCATCTTCTGATATAATGCTCTGAGAACTGTGATTCCTATGGCTTACAAAATAGAAGATAATTATTTAGTAAACATGGACGTATATTAATAGCGTGACCTTTTAGGAAAGGGTTATCCACACTGTTCTGAATAACTGTGACTATATAGTTCAACCGTGTCAACAAATATACATAACTGTTATTGCTTTTATAAAGACACATCGGAATTTTTTGTAATGACCGTCCTTTTCTAGCCTTACAAAGCAACTGGCAAAACTATTTAAAATTTAGAGCGAGCCACTGTCTTACTTTAATACAAAGGAAGATTTCCTGAACACGTAACTGATGTCAGCCTGTTAATTTTTAGTTCCCCGGATCTTAGGTTTGGCATCCATGGATTCAGCCAAGCTTGTAGTCCTGTAGAATTTACTTTTGAAGAAATCCACATGCAGGTGGATCCATGCAGTCCAAACTTAGGTGGCTCAAGGGGCAACTGCGACGTTAAAGCAACAGCGGTAAGAAAACGTAAGCCCTTCATCTGAACAGCAGAAGAAAGTGCTGGCTTTCCATGTGTCCGTTTGATTTTGGCCGTAGGAACCTGCGGCGGCGACCGCTGCCCTCGGGGTCCACTGAGGCAGTCCTGACCCTGGGCCGCTGCAGGGGCCGCAGGAAAGGGATCTGGCTCAGAGCTGTCGCTCTGCATCTTACTCTTCCCGGTGCAGAACCTTCCCGAACACGCGTTCTGCATGCAGCACCTGCACAAAAGACTTGCGAACCTCTGAGAAGTGAGGCCACAAGGGAAAGATCACCGTGCGCTGTGTTTGCATAATGGAGCTGACCCACTCGTATACTTTCACGCTGAGAAAAACAGTGGACCCGGTCTGCTGGTCTTCGGCTCCATCACTGGAGAGAATGACAGTGTCTGGTGAGAGCGCAGATGCGCGTGTGCTCAGTCGCTCAGTCAACCCAGCTCTTGGCAGCCCCACGGACTCTAGCCCGCCAGGCTCCTCTGTCCATGGGATTCTCCAGGCAAGAGTATGGAGTGGGCTGCCATGCCCTCCTCCAGGGGATCTTCCTGACCCAGGGATCAAAATCCTGCCTTGCAGGCTGATTCCTTACTGCTGAGCCACCTGGGAAGCCCAAGAAGGTAGATACACAGCTTCAAAAGAAAACGCTGCCTGGCAGCCCCAGGGGGCAGCTCTGAGTGTGCTGAGGTGTGTTTCTACCATCACAGCATTATGCTCTAGGTTACCGTCTTTTTCAGGAGAAGGCAATGGCACCCCACTCCAGTACTCATGCCTGGAAAATCCCATGGACGGAGGAGCCTGGAAGGCTGCAGTCCATGGGGTTGCTGAGGGTCGGACATGACTGAGCAACTTCACTTCACTTTCACTGTCTTTTCCACACTTTAGAGACCGTATTTTCTCGTGTGAAATAGCCTTGCTTCCGGCTCAATGCAGGAACCCACCTTTCCTTAAACTAGCCAAGCTCAGGGGTTGTTTGCTGAGAAACAGCTGGGCTGAGGAGACAGCAGAGAAGGCAGGCTGGGCCCTGCTCTCCTTGGGGCTGGGGGAGAGACAGTAGCGGAAGATGAAACATCAGGAAGACACGTGAAGGGTGTGCCCGAAGGCGAGCGGACCACGATGGGACCCAGGGTTGGAAGGACTCTCTGGACACTGAGTGACCACAGGACCCAGAACAAGCACGTCTCTGGACAGAGCGATTTGGCAGAAATGAGTGTGTCTTTTCCGTTTCTAGGACCCACTCTTTCGGCATCCTCTTGATGGATTATATAGAATTGATTCCAAATCTGTCATTGGAAGCTGGACAGTTGGGGGGTGGGCATAGATCTGTGAGGATCCAGGGGCTGAGGATCCAGTCTGCTCTCCACTGACCTGGCTGGGGGACTATGATTAGTGACCACCACCCCGGGTCTCCCTCTCCTCATGCAGACATGGAGCATAGCCCCCAGTCCCCAGGCCCTTCCTACACCCCCCACCCCCTCTGCCTCTGATAGAAATACCAAGTACAGTCAGATTCTTTATCCCAGCGTCCTTTGTCTTATTTTAGGCATGCTTTCCAAGGAGAGATGTATTTCTTGTTTGTTTGCTTTTGCCTAAAGAGGCCATAATCCTCTCCTCTTCTAAATAAAAAGCCTATTCAGTAAATGTTACAGCAGAATACCTTTTATGTTAAATATTTATAATGAGTTTGCATAAAGTTTTATATCCAATGGTCTCAGCCAGTCCTTTTTACAAGAGCATTCTCATTACGGAAATTTTATGGCCAAGAAAGGAAAAAAAAAAAGGAAATTGTAGATATTTAGGAAAAATTACTTTAAATCATGTCAAGTCCTTTTATAATTGAGATGTCAGAATTTATAATTGAGTTGTGCAATCAGAAGGCCAGATAAAATTTCTATGGGCCCAGTTATTGCCGATGCCTGTTTTAAATGTCGTGAATATTCTTGGGAATTATTTTCACCCCCTTGTAAGATTTGTGAGACATTAGCTCACCACAACAGCCGGCCACCTGCCAAGCTGTTTATTAGTCTCCCTCACCACCCGAAATAATAGTCAAGACTTCTTCTGAATAAAACTCTGGGCATTGAGTGACAGAAAAGAGTATTAAGTGGGTCGAAGAGAACACTCGAGGCAGAGATGGAAAAAACACAGACTGGCTGAGCCTGGAGAAGACAGAGAAAGAGAGGCCGTCACCTCAGGTTGGACGCTGCAGTGGGCTTTGCATCAGTTGAGTTAACGCTGTGCACAGTCTGGACAGTGGTGAGCGCTGTTCATTCTGCTCGGGAGACACTCCAGGTGTGAGACCACTAAGTGAATTGTCCAGAACCACAGAGCCATCAGTTAGGAGGACCTGGGGCCGATGTCAGCTGTCCCACCACGTTTACAGTGGTTTCCTCACTATAAAATCCTTTCTTGGGGCCAAGCTCAGAGAGGCCAGCACATCTCATGGTTCTAAAAGTTGCCTCAGCGAACAGCTAAGCAGTTTGGAGCTTCTCTCGTGGTCCAGTGGTTGTGACTCTGCACTTCCATGCAGGGGTTGTGGGGTAGAGCCCCTGGTTGTGGAACGAAGATTGCACGTCAAATGGGGTGACAAAGTGAATAAATGAAATGGAGCATTTTGTCCAGCAAGCCGCGGGCACGTCAGCTCTCACTCCTCCTTCATTCAGACGCACCGGCGATGGAGGCACCTTGGTGTCTCCCACTGTTAGAAGCCGCCCTGGAGGCCGCAAAGATGCGCCTTCTTCTAGCGACTCACCACGCTGACTGATTCAGCCTTCTCGGCTTTTGGTGTTATGCGTGAAGATTGCGAACAATAACTTTTGCTGGTTTTGAATTCCTTATTTCTTCTTTTCATCTAAGTGCTCAGAGTCTAAGCAACCTACAGTCCCTCATAAAAGTGGTCTCAAACTTCGCCGAAAGAGCACTCATTTATTTATTTTTAAATTCGAACTTTTAAAGCGTTGATAAAATAGCCAAAGTGATCACGGTATTTGTGGCACTGAAGACGTCTTTGCTCATGAATAAAGAAATTATTTTCTATGTTTGCCATTCAAGGTCATCAATCCTTACTCCTGTAGTTGACCAGATGCGGTTCACCAACTCCACTCAGAATCTCACAGATGGTTTGACTGTATTTGAAACAGTTTGTCTTTAGTTCAGATATCAGTCCCAAACGTCTTTACAATAAAGCCTTATATATCAAATAGCTGGCTATTCCAATATGGTCAAGATATATGGAAAACTAAGATGGATAGCTGTTTACTTGGGAGTCTTAAGGTGAAATTCTACATATGAGGAAGTTGTATGATTGCCATGTTTCATCAAAGTTGTTTTGTTTCTCAGCACATCGAGTATAAACGAAGACAGACTGTAACTGCTCTTTAAACAGTGCCTTCCACAAGCCACTGCTTGTCTGTGCCTGTCCCAGCTCTGGGCAAGGTGTTAGCATGCACAGTATGGAATCACGTGTGTGCATGTGTGCTAAGTCGCTCCAGTCACGGCTTACTTTTGTGACCCCGTGGACTGTAGCCCACGAGGCTCTTCTGCCCATGGGAGTCTCCAGGCAAGAACACTGGAGTGGGCTGCCATGCCCTCCTCCAGGGCAGGGATCAAACCCGGGTCTCTTACGCCTCCTGCACTGGCACATGGGTTTTTACCACTGGTGCTACCTGGGAAGCCCATTAAATCATACATTACCAAGCAAAGGGCCTAGGGCATTGTACGCCATTCGATGAGAAACATTCCATCAGTGCTGTGAAATAAGTGCATGGATGCACGAACTAGAAGTCTTGAGAGTAGGTGGTACTCATACCTCTTCCCTGTTCCACAGGTGACAGCAAGACACGGAGAAACGAGCCATCTGTCTGAAGCTGTGTATCTCATCAGGATCGCAGTAGGGAGCTAAGCCCTGATTGTCCATCTTTAAAACTCTGTCTACTTCAGGGAGAATGTTCCTATCAACAATATGCATACCTTTTTTATATTAGTAGAGATTGATAAATTTTAATTATAATCCATGGACTTCTCCAGACAAGGATACTGGAGTGGGTAGCCATTCCCTTCTCCAGTGGATCTTCCCCACCCAAGGGTCAAACTCGGGTCTCCTGCATTACAGACAGATATTTTACCTTCTGAGTCACCAGGGAAGCCCCATAATTGTATTAAATCACAGTCAAAGTGGACTTTGAACTCAGTGGTCAGTATTTTCGAAATCTGTTGAAATAAAAATGCAGATAACACACATCTAAGAGCCAGAGTTGAGTCACTTCTGACTTAGCGGGTCTTGGGCACCCCTCCAGTTTGAAGTTGCTAGCAGGCTTCCTCCTTCCTTTATTCCTTCTTTGGGTTTCCCTGGTAGCTCAGCTGAAAAAGAAACAGGCTGCAATGCAGGATACGCTGGTTTGATTCCTGGGTGGGGAAGGTCCCCTGAAGAAGGGACAGGCTACCCACTCCAGTATTCTTGGGCTTCCTGCTGGCTTAGCTGTAAAGAATCCACCTGCAATGCGGGAGACCTGAGTTAGATCCCGGGGTGAGGGAGACCCCTGGAGAATGAAACAGTGACCCACTCTAGTATTCTGGCCTGGAGAATTCCATGGACTGTATAGCCCATGGTGTCACACAGAGTCAGACATGACTGAGCGACTTTCACTTCATAGGATCTGAATATAGACAATACTATGTACCTGTACTTCTGGATTCTCAGGATCGGATGTCAGGGATGGTTCTAGATGTTGGTGGCTGGGATCCCAGAACTGTTTTGCTCCTTCTCAGAGTTCCTCTCCCTCAAAACTTGAATTCCAACAGCAAAGAAGCCTGGGATTCTTTGAGGGCCTCAGAACTCTTCCTTCATGCCATCTTTTATGGCTTGGAGGAAGTTAGCACTCCAGAGGCTGAACCTTAAGTTCTCATGTTGCTCAAACGCTCCTGACAGCTGCTGTAACTGGTTCCCTTTGTACAAAGAAAATGGGATTAACCTCGAGCTTTGAAGTGGTTCTAGTTCTTCCTGAAGTTGCTCAAAGACAGTGGTTTCAGAGGTGTTTGTTTGTATCCGTGTGAAACCTTTCTTAAGGTATTATAGTACAAAGACGCTGAATTACAAACTGGATTATAAAAGGAGGAGGATAGGGAAGAAAACAAAGAGGAAAAGAAGAAGAGGGGGAAGAGTAAGAAGGAGGAGAAGAGGGGGAGATGGGGAGGAGACCCTTTGCCTTTTGCCTCAAAGTTGGATGGATTCCAGAGCTGGTGCCCTGGAACCCTGCCCATTTTAACCCAACGTTGAAGTCATTCCCTTGTTCCCCGAGGTCCTGAAGGGCCTGAGCTTCAGTTCAGTTTAAAACCACCCCTTTAGGGTTCTGACATGCAGAAGGGGCCCCTTCTTTGTCGCTGACACTGGTCCTGATTCTATCAAACAAGTATCACCTAATGAAAACATGGAACAAAGGAGGCATTCTCCTGCTCTGTTATTCCAGGATTCACAGTTGTATCAAATACAAAAAAAAAAAAAATTTTTTTAAACCCTGATAAGTGGCCAGATTAAGTGCCAGATTATAACCATACATTGGATAGAGAGAGGAAAAAAAAAAAAAAAAACTAAAGACTTTACGATATTTATTTTGCTGTAATAACAGATGTAGTGATCCAACACAGCTAGTAGTTCTAATTAAATTGTAACTGCCTCACTTGTTTTTTTTTTTTTTTTTAGTAAATTAAAACTTTTATTTTATTTTTTATTGAAGTGTAGTTGACTTACAACATTATATTAGTTTCAGGTGTACGGTATAGTGCTTCAGTGTTTTTATAGATTATACGCCATTAAAAGTTATTATAAAATAATGGCTCTAATTCCCTGTGCTAGACCATCTAGCCCCATTGCTATCTATTTTAGACAAATTAGCTTATTTCCCTTAATCCCACACCCTGACCTTACCTCTCCCCACTGGTAACCACTAGCTTATCTGTGGTCTGTTAGTCTGTTCTCTATGTCGTTAACTTCTGTTTTGCCATGTGCATTCCTTTGCCTTATTTGTATTTTTCTAGATTTCACAAATAAGTGATATCATACAGTATTTGTCTATGAGTTTTTCACTAAGTGTAATATTCTCTAAACTCACCCATGTTGTTGCAAATGCAAGCGGTGTATATATCTGTATATATACATATATGCATATGTATATACACACTAAGTCATAAAAGAAAATGAACTATACATATAGATGTAAACTAAACCATGAAAGAGAATGAGATATGTATATATATAAAACCACATCTTTATCATTCATCTCACTCATCTTGACAGACTCTTGGGCTGTTTCCATGTTACGAATACGCTATGAACACTGGGGTGCATGACTCTTTTTTTCTGGATACATATCCAGGAGTGGAATTGCTGGATCATGTGGCAGTTCTGTTTTGGAGGCTCCTCCGCACTGTGCTTCGTAGGGACCGCACCTATTTGCTCGCCCGTCTGCAGGGTGCAAGCGCTCTCTTTTCCCCTCCATCCTCACCAACGTTTTCTGTTTGTAGACTTTTTGATGGCAGTCATTCTGATGGGTGTGAGCTGATTTTTCATTGCTGTTTTGATTTCCAGTCCCCTGGTAACCAGTGATGTGGACGTCTCTCCCTGTGCCTGTTAGCCATCTGTACGTCTCCTTTGGAAAAATGTCTGTTCAGGTTTTCTGCCCAGTTTCCATCGTGTTGTTTGTTTGATATTAATTTGTGTGAGCTATTTATGTGTTTTGGATATTAACCCCTTCTTGGTCAGACCGTCTGCAGATATTCTATCCCATTCAGTAGACTGCCTTTTCCTGTTGCTGGTAGATCTCCTTTGCTGTGCACAAGCTTTTGCATTTAATGAGGTCCCCTTTGCTTGTTGTTGCTTTAGTTATTTGGGCTTAAGAGACAGATCCAAAAAATATTGCTGCTGTTTATGTCACAGAATGTTTGGCCTATGTTCTCTTGTAGGAGTTTTATGATTTCCGGTATTACACTTAGGTGTCTAATCCATTTTAAGTTTATTATTGTATATGTATTAGAGAATGTTCTCATTTCATTCTTTTGCATGTAGCTGTCCAGTTTTCCCAGCACCACTTATTGAAGACATTGTCTTTTCTCCATGGTATATTATTTTTTCATATATTAGTCATAGATTAAATTATTGATTAATTTAATTCACATAGTGTAGACACTAGACAGACATAGGTTACATCCATGATCACGGATTAAATGGCCGTAAGCCTGTGGGCTTCTTTCTGGGCTGGCTGGTCTGCTACGTCAGTCTGTGTGTCTGCTCGTGCAACAGAGGCGCGCTGCCTCGCGCTGTAGCTTTCCTGTGTCACTTGGAGGCGAGGCAGGTGACAGCTTCCGCTTTTTCTTTTTGCTCAGGGTTGCTGCGGTGATTCCCGGTGTTCCGGCATTCCATAGTTCTCTGAAAAATGTCAAGAGTGTTTTGAAAGGGGCTGAAGTAAACCTGCAGATTGCTTTGTGTAGAGTTCTCATTGTGACAGCATTATTCCTTCCAATCCAAGGCAAAGGGTATCTTCTGTTTTTAGGGTTTTTGTTTTTAGACTTTAAACATTTTGTCAGTTTTTAGTTTGCCTTATCAGATTTAGCTCATTTTTGTGTAAATACTAGTTGAAAACAACGTTTGTAATAGACACCTGTCACCAATATCCCAGATATGCACCACTGCTTTTGGAAAAACGTCTTGTGTAGGACATTTTAGCTATGTAATGTATTACATAAAGGCAAAACATTAAGAAGAGAATTCCAAGCCTCTTTTTGCTGTTGTTCCCAGTATTTCCTTTAATATCTTGTGCTTAGATTAGTTGTGCCCAGTGTGTCGTTTTCACCTTAAGAAATTTTCATTTGCTCGGCCTGAAGTTCCTTATTTGGTGCTTAGCTTGTCCGTCTCTTTGAAGACCTGGGGACTGATCTTCACTGATGCGTGTAGCGTGAGTCATTTCTCAGAGCATCAGAGCACTAGGCACCACCCTCCACTGGAAAACGTGCAAATATTTTGTCAGTATGGGGAATATACGCCCTTTGACTTGTCCCTCTTAACTCAATGTGTTTGTTGCATTTTGAAAGATAGGCATCGTGGCTGCTGAGCACCTGGCCTAGGTTGCCCTCTGTGTAAAGTATGGTGAGAAGAGGCTGTGACATTCATTCAAACCAGGCATTGTTGTTGTTCAGTCACTGAGTTGTGTTCGACTCTGTGTGACCCAGTCAACTACAGTGCGCCAGGCTTCCCTGTCCTTCCCTGTCTCCCTGAGTCCACTCAGACTCACGTACATTGAGTCAGTGATGGCATCTGATCATCTCATCCTCTGTCACCCACTTCTCCTCTTGCCCTCAATCTTTCCCAGCATCAGGGACTTTTCCAATGAGTCAGTTCGTCTCATCTGGGGGCCAAAGTATTGGGGCTTCAGCATCAGGCTTTCCAATGAATAGTCAGGGTTGATTTCCTTTAGGATTGACTGGTTTTCAACTATTAAATATCATATTCAGATTTTCTTCCCTGTCAGGGAGGGAAATGCTGTGAGTGCAAAACTGTGCATTTAATCAAGAGTTAACAGATATCACAAGAGTGTAAAACGGCCACATGCGCCAATCATTCACTCCCAGGCCAATCTCAGGGTCCATTGGTGACTCTCGAAATCTTCAGAAAATTATTCAAGCTTTAAATTACTTTAAAATGTTTTTCATGGTAGTAATAGCATGATATGGGGCAGAACTCATGTGTTTCTGTTGCCTGCTTTTATTCTTTAGGGGGCAGAATCACTCCCTACCATAGCAGGAAGTGGGTTTCACATGTCTGTAACCATATGTCTGGCAGTCCTTAAAGTGACTCTGAGGGTCGCGCTCATCAGGAGGTGGCCAGCTCTGTAGTGAGGACTGGAACGAAGCTGGTGACGACATCCACCAGGAATCCTTCCAGGGCTGGAAAAGCTGGTCTCAGAGGTGGAGACGGTGTGGGCTGAGACCTCACTCGATTCGGTCCTTGCCCTCACATCGTTAAGGCCCCAGGTGGCCAGCCTGGCACAAGCTTCATTCTCAAGAGCTTCTCAGGGTTTCCCTTTAAGGACCTAGGGTCAAAATGCATACTCTGATAGCATTCTGGCACAGTGTGTGATGACGCTAGTGATGCGAGGTGTGAGCCTATGGCATTGATGTTTAAATGTTGTCTTCTTGCTACTATAGCATCTTTATGAACATAGAAGGGGCTTCCCAGCCTGTGCTAGTGGTAAGGAACCCGCCTGCCAATGCTGGAGACACAGAGCTGTGCGCTTGATCCTGGGTCAGAAGATCCTCTGAGAGAGGGCATGGCGACCCACTCAGTATTCTTGCCTGGAGAATCCCACAGACAGAAAACCCTAGTTGGCTAAAGTCCTTCAGGTTGCAAGAGTCAGACATGACCTGAAGCAGCTTAGCACGCACAGCCCATAAACATATATATTCACACTTGTGGTATTAATTTATACACACACCTGCATCTACAGCTACCGTATACCTATGATTCTAGGTGTACTTTGTTTGCTGCCGAAATGTCTACTTGCTCATAGGAACAAGCAGAAAATAGGACTCACAAAATTTCCCTGTTTCTGCACAGAGGAGGAGCCGGCAGCCGCGGTCGGCCTAGCGGGCTGCTGAGCCACACCTCCATCCCTGCAGCTGAGCAGGAAATGGATGAGCAGCCTCAAGTCTTTCATGTTCTCTCCTGCCGTAAGGACATGGACAATTTGTACAATTAATAATTGGAAAAGGGGCTTCCCTGGTGGCTCAAGGGTAAAAAAAAAAAAAAAAAAAAATCCGCCTGCCAGTGCAGGAGACGCAAGGTCGATCCTTGGTCTGGGAAGACCCCACACGCCGTGGAGCCTCTAGGCCTGTGCGCCACAGCCCTTGAGCCTGCTCTCCAGAGCCGGGGCTGAGAGCACCGCAGCCCGCGTGTCTTAAGAGTCTGCGCTCCGCAACAAGGGAAGCCACCACAACTAGAGAGTCGCCCCCGCTTGCCACAGCTGCAGAAAAGCCCCATGCAGTCATGAAGACCGAGCACAGCCAACAATAAGTGAAGGAATAAAAATAATTTAAATAAATAAAGTTGATATTTAAAAAAGAGTAGAAGAGTAATTGTGAGGACAAGGGTCTTAATTCTCACCTTCGTTGCTTTTGTTTCTTTTTTTTCAGTGTGTGTGTGTGTGTGTGTGGTCCAAAGATGGGTGGGAAGGAACAGGAAAACACAGTGACAAAAATTTGGTGAGGATCAGATTTAGAGGAAATGAATCTGATCTCCAGACTGATTCGTGTTAAGGAAAAGAGGTTTAGTCTCCCCCTCCTGAAGCTACCAGGTGACAACACCCCGGAGCATCGCAGACCCTGAGGGCTGCAGGCAGGGATGCGGGCAGAGCCCTGGATCCCTCCCTCTCCTCTAGGGACCACCTCTCCTCCTCCAAGACACGGCTGTCAGGAGGCTGAGAGCCCACATCACAAAGGGGAAGTCAGCTCAGAGGAGGCTGGAGAGAGGAAAAGAAAGAAGGCACACCAAGGAACGCTTTCTGCTTTATTTGTTTGAACTTTACCTTCCCCTGCCCAGCTCTTGTGTATCACAGAGAGAGCCCACAACCAGGAGCAGGGCCGTCTGTCATAACACGCAATTCTCTTGCCTGGTAAAGAGAGTTTTCATTATATTTTTCCGCAGCTGAGTTCTTGAGGGAAAACACCCAGGCGTCTGGCGGCTGACCCAGAGCAACAAACTTCCTCTCCTGTCAGTTTCGTTCTCATCTTTCTTAAAACTGAAATTTACCTCTAGCCTTTGTTTCTTCCTGGTCTTTCTTTAATCACAGGGAGAAGTTAAACCTGTCAGGCGGGGTGCAGGGGCTGCCTGTCTGAGACGCAGAGCAAGAAGGTCCTGGGGACTTGGCATCTATGCCCCTTCCAGTGGCTGTTAGACGGAGAAGCAGTTTCCCCTGATTCCTGGGGAGGAATCGGGCACTGAGGTCGGGGGCACGAAGCAAAGGGCAGGGCAGTTTGTGCTGCTTCGTGTCTTTGAAGCCATGGCTGGAGGCCTCCTTGTCCACTCAGAGCGGCAGGTGGGCCATCCAGGAAAGCGAGATGACTGTGATGGCTGGCCGGCTGTCGCCTGCACAGAAAAGTTATTCTCACTGCAGCGACATGACCAGAGTCAAGAGCCACTGTGTGGAAGCCATGGGTTTGTTAAGGAAGACTCCTTCTGCAGAAAACCCTGTACGAACTCCCTCGCTTCAGAAGGCTCAGGAGTGTGCTGGAGCCGCCAGAGGGAAGGGGGCCGAGGATGAAGCCAAGGGCGTCCCGGGCCTCGGAGCCGGGTGACACCAGTGGGTGGCTGACACCGCTGTCTGCTGCCAGCACGAGCCTCGTGCCCATGATGACCAGCTTCTCCACTCAGAGACCAGCAGTGCCTGACATCTGTAAATGAACCTGGCTTGAAAACAGCACAAGGGAAGTGGCTGCCCACACATCCTGATTACCTGTGCCTCCTGCAAGAGTTGCCTTGTAATGACAGTTGGCAGGGCTGCCCCTTGGGGCGAGTGGTAGAGAGCCTGCCTGCCAGCGCAGGAGGCAGAGGCACGGGGGTTTGATCCCTGGGGGCAATGAGTGTGTCTGAATGCAGACGGCTTTTTTTTTTACTTTTTCAAGAAGCAACCACACCAGGGAAGTATTCCAACAGGGAGTGATAAATTATCCCACGGGTATGTTTTGGGTGAAACAGAGTCCTCTTCCCAAAGTGCTTTGCCATCCTGCCCCCAGAAGTCCGTCTGAGGTCGCAGAGGGGGCAGCAGCTCTGCCCTCCTAGGGGTCAGAGACCCTCGGGGTCTGGTGCTTGCTCCTCACCGAGCCCCAGCGTGCCCCCAGCCCCGCAGTGCCCACCCGGCGGCTTGCATAGGGTACAAGCACAGAGTCACTCCTTCCTGAAGGTCAGCTCTCCCGAAGGGGGATGAGGAGGCAATAGCCGAGCGGGGAGGAGTTGGGACTTTCAGACATCGGGTCACACGGGTTTGAACAGTGAAGTACGGAGACCTTTGTGCTCTTTTCTAGAAGCCCGCCAACGGGGGGCAGCTCTCACGCAAACATGGTGGGAGAGGTTGGCCTGGGACAGTCGCATGTGGGCTGCTGTCGACACTGGCTCTTGGGGTCTCTCTGGTTGCTCCTTAGACACTCGCTTCGTGCAGACAATGTGCGCACAGGAAACGCTCTGATGAACGTCCCTTAGAGTCTTTGCGGCCGGTGCGAAACGCATGCGCAGTGATCCCAAGGTGGCCCGCGACTGCGCATGCCGTTTCGGGAAGATAAGTCAGAAGAAGAGAAGAGATGCGTGTGACCTCGTCGATGTGCCTTTCTGTGCAGGCAGCAGTCATGGCGGAGACCGTCCTGGAATCAATGGGGCAGCAACACGGGTCCCGTTTTGAAGGACTTTCCTTTCGTCTCTCAGGTGAGAATTTCAATGTCTGCTTTTCCTCCTTTTCTGATACACTTGGTTCAGGGAAAAACAATCTCTAATGAATATTTTAGGATGTTTATTTTGGAGTGATTTCAATGATGATCTTAGAAGGATAGAAGATAAAAAAAGGGAAAAAAATCATATGAGTAAAAATGAGGATGAAAAAGAGGCACTTTTTTTATTTTTCTAAACACACATGGATTCATACAGATGATAACTGAACATCACCATTGCGTTGGTTTAACACATTACACACCAGGTGTATGCCAGTTCCATAGTGAAGCAGTCTGGCTGGAATGAATATTTCTAGTCTTCCTGTTTTGAGCCACTTATAAAACCAAACAAGCATACAAACAAGCCAGAGAACAGGTCTCATTTCTCATTTTAATTAAATTTACATCAGGGAATCTAATGAAAATAAATATGTCATAGGTTCCTAGCTGAAGCATCCCAAGTGTTCTCACCACAGAGACCTACATCATTTTTGAATTCTAACTCACTTGTGCATAATTTGAAATTTTGTCATTGCTCAGTCACTCAATCATGTCTAACTCTTTGCAACCCCATGGACTGCAGCACACCAGTCTTCCCTGTCGTTCACCATCTCCCAGAGCTTGCTCACACTCAGGTCCATTGAGTCTGTGATGCTAGCCAACCGTCTCATCCTCTGTCGTCCCCTTCTCCTCCTGCCTTCAATCTTCCCCAGCATCAGGGTCTTTTCTAATGGGTCAGCTCTTTGCATCAGATGGCCAAAGTATTGGAGCTTCAGGTTCAGCATCAGTCCTTTAGCATCAGTCAAATTAGGATTATCTTAATGCCAACATAGAATTCAAAGAGGAGTTCCAGCTTATCAATATTTCCTCCACCTTATTTTACAAATCATGTACGCTATAAGTCATTTTAAATTGTGTGGGCTTCAAGTCTGGGAAAACACTTGAGCTGAAAGAATGTATGCAAAAGAAAAATAGAGACTTTAAAAAGATGGAGAAGAGACAGAATGACGGATGAAGACGCAGCTTAAAATAGACGCACGCAGTTGTTGATAAGTGTGTATGAATACCAGCGCAAGCAGGCTTGCACTCTGAAGTTAGTCTCAGCTTTTCTTGGTTTCATGGTTGGATATTCATACAAGAAATGCCATCTGAAACGTGCGCTGTTCTTGGTATTTCCCCAGCGAGATTGCCTGGCCCCGGAGAGTGACTCACCTCTTCTCTGCAGCCTGTGGCTTGTGCTGCGGCAGGGGTGGGCTGGGCTGGTGGTTGTGGTGAGAAACTTGCCATCACCCTCCCCCGGCCCTCTTGATGAGGAGGAGACGTCCTCCCGTGTCCTGCCAACATCTCCACTCTCCTGTGTGAGGCCAGGGCGAGAATGACCCTCAGGAAGAGGGCTCCCCACCGTGTGAGCACCAAAGAGTGCTGGTTTGATTCCCCCAAACCAGGAACCAAGCCAGTCTGTGCCCTAAGAGCCCCCTGTGCCCGCCCCTGTGGTCTGGGTGGTCACCGGCAGCTGGGGGATCACGCTGCAGCAAGCTGAGCAGTGGCCGTGCCCAGGCCCTTCGTTGCACGTGACCGTCCAGCATGGCCCTTGGGGGCAGGACACCCCAGACCCCTGGGTGCCGGTCGGGGAGAAGAGCCAGAAGAGTAGCTTTTCTCATGTTCACATGTGGGAGCGGATTCAGGGGCTGTGCTCGTCTACCCGGACAGGCTCACAAGAGCCAAACACTCCACTATTAGGAATTGCCAGGCTTGTTGCTAGATCTCAGGGACCTTGAAATCAACCAGGAAAGAAATATTTACACCTGAAAAATACCTATCCAGGAGAACTAGCTAGTTTCCCAGCCTACTACCACGTCTTTTCCAAGCTCTGAAGGGTGAAATGATACCACCATATGCCTGAGAGAGGCCCACATTTACATATAAAATTATAGGCTTTGGTTTTAGCTTTGGTGTCTAGCCTCATGAGGAGTCCACTGTTTAGTGGGTGCTGATGGAGCCCTGAAGAGGCTGCTTGATGAGTGGAACCAGTGAGGCAGGAGCTGACTTTTTATCAGAGCAGCAGGAGGCAGGGGTGACTTGACAGATCTACTGGACTTGACGGGGGCTTGCTGTTTAGACCGGGAGAGCCTGGGGTCCTGGTTCTGCAGCAAACCAAGACGTTAAGCTCTTTTCCAGACTCAGATGCACTGGGTGCCTCTTCCACAAATGCTGCGTTGCCCAGTTCACCACGCAAGGTGAGAAAACGTGAACCCAGGCCAGCAGGGTTTCCTCATCACCTCCCCTCTCTGTGCCCAGGACACAGGAGGCATTCTGGTGCATCCCAGAGCTTCTAAGCTCCCCTGATCTTACTGCTAGAAATTCTTGTTTATGATCAGAGAAACGCAAATGACTGTGAGGTATCACCTCACACCAGTCAGAATGGCCATCAACAGAAATCTACAAACAATTAATGCTAGATAGGATGTGGAGAAGAGGGGAACCCTCCCACACTGCTTGTGGGATTGTACGTTGGTGCAGACACTATGAAGAGCAGCATGGAGGTTCCTGAAGAAACAAACAGAGAATGACTGTAAGACCCAGCAGCCCCACTGCTGGTCTTCAATTTGAAAAGATGCATATATGTACAGAGAAAACTCTCATTTGAAAAGCTACATGCACCTTGGTGTTCACAGCAGCACTATTTACAATAACCAAAACACGGAAGCAACCTACGTGTCCACTGGACACATGAGTGGATAAAGAAGTGGTACATACATGCAGCGGAATATTATTTAGCCACAGAAAGTGAATCATGCCATTTGCATCAACATTAAGGGACCCAGAGATTAACATGCTAAGTGAAATAAGTCAGAAAAACAAATATCATATGATATTACTTGCTGTGTAATTTAAAATATGATACAGATGAATTTATGTAAGAAACAGAAACAGACTCACAGACATAGAAACCAAATTTATAATTACCAAAGGTCAAAGGTAGAGAGAGATAATTTAGGAGTTGGCGATTAACAGATGCAAACTACTATATAAAATTGATAAATGACGAAGTCCTACTGTACAGAACTGTATTTAATATCCTATAATAAGCCATAATGGAAATGAACACGAAAAAGAATATAAATATGTACAAACCCCTGCTGTACACCTGAAACTAACACAGTGTTGTAAATCAACCATATCCTTCCATTGAAAGTTAAAACAACAAAGAAATTCCTGGGTTTCCCATGAAGACAAGTCCCAGCTCCAGTTCATGAAGCTGATTCAGTGTTTGGTGGGGAAAATGAGGCTAATCATCCTTTGCTACTTTCATGAAAGCACCAGGCTGTGGGTCCAGCGGAGGCTGAGAAGGCTCTAAGTTGGCATGGGTGTCCTGAGCCTGTGCCAGGACCTCTGACAGAAGGGGATGAGGCACACGTTCCCAGCCTGAATGCTGTCCTGGGCCCTGAAGACATGCACCGCTGGGCGGGTGGTGGGGAGTCCTCTGTGGTCCTTGGAGCAGATGGTGCACACAGCAATGCTGGCACAAGACGCAGACCTCCGGGGCCGCAGAAGGCTGGGGAGCGCGCCCGGCACTGCCCAGCCAGCCAGGCTACAGCCCTCACAGCCCTCACATTCCAGCATCTGTCCGATCCTATGCCAAGTGACCACCTGGAGAATCTCCATCCAGCAGAAGGCTTTGAGTCAGATTTGGGAGGCAGCACCATAAAGACAGAGGTGCAGAGGACAGATGGGGGGGAACTTGGACTTAAGGCCACCACGAGGGCCCTGCCTGTCCCCTGCACCATGTTGCCCTGGCGGGACAATCATTCTCAGCTGCTCAGTCATGTCCGACTCTTTGCCACCCCATGGGCTGTAGCCTGCTAGGCTCTTCTGTCCTTGGGCTTTCCCAAGCAAGAATACTGGAATGGGTTGCCATTTCCTTCTCCAGGGCATCTTCCAGACCCCGGGATCAAACCCACGTCTCTTACTTTGCAGGCAGATTCTTTACTGCTAGGGATCACAGGCACATTAAAGGACGGCTCCCAGGGTGCACTGCCAGGGCATCTGCCTGGATGCAAGGGGGGCCTTCAGAAGCAGAGGTTCAGGGATGGCCCCCCATGTTCCACGCATGACACAGACTTCCAAGCATGTGGATTTTCCGCGGCTGCTCTTGCCTGCATCACTGATGCTTTCCTGCCCCTTGTAAATCCTCTAGCACATTGGCCTTGCCTTTGTCTTTCTTTTTTGGCAGCAGCATGGGGCAGCATATGGGGTCTTAGTGCTCCCATCAGGGGTTGAACCAATGTCCCCTGCAGTGGAAGTGTGCAGTCGTAACCTGTGGACCACCAGGGAAGTCCTAAGCCTTACCTTTGCCTTAAAGTAGCATTTAGAGGGAGGGATGATTCTAGAGAAGAGCACTGAAACATACACATTGCTATTGTTGCTCAGTTGCTAAGTCCTATCCACCATGGATGGTGGTCTTTGTCACCCCACGGACTGCAGTAAGCCAGGCTTCCCTGTCTTTCATTATCTCCTGGAGTTTGCTGAAGTTCATGTCCATTGAGTCAGTGATGCTAATCTTCTCCAGCACCACAAAATGTATAATTCAGTTCAGTCGCTCAGTCTGAACTCTTTGTGACCCCATGAATCGCAACACGCCAGGCCTCCTTGTTCATCACCATCTCTTAGAGTTCACTCAGACTCATGTCCATCGAGTCAGTGATGCCATCCAGCCATCTCATACTCGGTCACCCCCCTTCTCCTCCTGCCCCCAATCCGTCCCAGCATCAGAGTCTTTTCCAGTGAGTCAACTCTTCTCATGAGCTGGCCAAAGTACTGGAGTTTCAGCTTCAGCATCATTCCTTCCAAAGAAATCCCAGGGTTGATCTCCTTCAGAATGGACTGGTTGGATCTCCTTGCAGTCCAAGGGACTCTCAAGCGTCTTCTCCAACACCACAGTCCAAAGCATCAATTCTTCGGCTCTCAGCCTTCTTCACAGTCCAACTCTCACATCCATACATGACCATGGAAAAACCATAGCCCTGACTAGACGAACCTTAGTCAGCAAAGTAATGTCTCTGCTTTTGAATATATTATCTAGATTGGTCATAACTTTTCTTCCAAGGAGGAAGCGTCTTCTAATTTCATGGCTGCAATCACCATCTGCAGTGATTTTGGAGCCCCCCAAAAATAAAGTCTGACACTGTTTCCACTGTTTCCCCATCTATTTCCCGTGAAGTGATGGGACCAGATGCCATGATCTTCATTTTCTGAATGTTGAGCTTTAAGCCAACTTTTTCACTCTCCTCTTTTACTTTCATCAAGAGGCTTTTAGCTCCTCTTCACTTTCTGCCATAAGGGTGGTGTCATCTGCATATCTGAGATGATTGATATTTCTCCTGGCTATCTTGATTCCAGCTTGTGTTTCTTCCAGCCCAGCATTTCTCATGATGTACTCTGCATAGAAGTTAAATAAGCAGGGTGACAATATACAGCCTTGATGTACTCCTTTTCCTATTTGGAACCAGTCTGTTGTTCCATGTCCAGTTCTAACTCTTGCTTCCTGACCTGCATACAGATTTCTCAAGAAGCAGGTCAGGTGGTCTGGTATTCCCAGCTCTTTCAGAATTTTCCACAGTTTATTGTGGTCCACACAGTCAAAGGCTTTGGCATAGTCAATAAAGCAGAAATAGATGTTTTTCTGGAACTATGTAAAATAGATAGCCAGTGTGAGTTTGGTGTATGACACAGGGAACCCAAAGCCAGGGCTCTATGACAAGCTGGGGTGGGAGGGGTGTCCAGGACGGAGAGGACATGTGTGGCCTGCGGCCGATTCATGCTGATGTATGGCAAAAGCCATCACAAGACTGTGAAGTAATTATCCTCCAATGAAAAATAAATAAATAGTAATAAGAGAAAAACATTGATTTTTTAAAGTCATTTGTATCCACTAGAAGGAATTGTTAGATTTGACCTGGTTGGGGACGAATATTTGAAGCAGGCAAGAACAGGTGGTCTTCTTCTGCCAGCTAAGTAAACGTACTTTTTCTTTCTTATTCCATCAATAAACACATTTAGTAAATTTCCTTCTAAATATCCCCAGTCAAGTGGGACTTCAAAAAAACATGTATTTTAAGCCTGAATTCTGCCTTACTCGTTGATAAAATTTGACAATCACAGAACCTTTTAAAAGGTATAAAGAGTTGTCATTAGGCCTTATTTGTTTATTTTGCCTCTAGCATTTATCCCCCTCAGAAACGGCATCTCTTAAGGCAGGAGGACTAACCTCATCACAAAGCGATAAGGTCATTAAACTACAAAGTGGATATTTTGGATATGTGAATGGTAACTAACTTCTGAGAGATCTGCTCGTATGCAGATCAACAGCAAACAAGTGTTTAATTTTAGCTTTTCAACCTTAAGGTACTCCTAATTTCAGAGTATCCCATTTCTATTCTGCATCTGTCTTTTAATAATATGTTAGGTTGAATCAACATTTAACCGTCTTGTTTTCCTCTTTCTTTAACAGGGCTATTAACCCACACGCAACTTCCCTTTGGCCATACTGCAGCTGCCCAGCCCCTAGCCTCCCACTGGGTGCACTCGATGGGCTGAGCCCCGTGCCCCCCACAGCACACCCCGCTGCCAGGGCAGAAGTGGGAGAGGCTGAGGGCTCGCAGGGGAGTCGGAGCTCCCAGGAGCCGGGACGCGTCCCTGCTCGGGCCCTCGGTAGACACCTGCCCACCGCTGATGGCTTCCCAGTTTTCTCACGGTTTCCTGAGACAGGAGATCGGTGCCCTGCTCCTCTGCTCATTTGCTTGGCCATGTTGCAGGCCAGAGAGCGCAGGGCCGGCTGGCACACATAGGGAAGGCAGGGCAGCGCCCGCCCAGCCCCGGGTTCGGCTGCCCCTGCGGGCTTCGCGTCTGCGGTGGGAGCCCGTGTGCCCGTCCCGCGCAGGGCTGGTGCAGCCCACCAGCGCAGGGCTGGGAGCCCGTCCCCGCGCAGGGGCTGGTGCGCCGCTGAGCCGGCGCCGCGGTTTCCTAGGGCTTCCTCCTCCAGTCTCCTCTCAGGGCGGGCAGGACAGGAAACTTGTTCAAAATACTACTCCGCGGCTAAAGCTGTGAAGCTAAAGCCGGTCTCTCCCTCACCACCGGAGGCCCGGTTGTGATTTTATTATTTTATATTGAGAACAACTAAATTCACTCCTACCTCAAAAAAAGAAGCAGCAGCAGCAGCAGCCATGCCCTAAGCAGCATGGGCTGGGCTGTTGCCTCGCGGACTGTTCCCAAGTCCGCGTTCCTTCTCTAGGAAGTGGGCCATTTACAGATGGAAAAGCCACTGTGGAGTCTTGAGAAGCATCCCTTCGGCTGCAGCTCTAAATAGAAACCCGTGAGTTCGAAGCCCACCGCGCCTCATGTTTTCACGGGCGAGCATGAAATCACATCATTTTCTGGCAGTTTTGCAAAAGAGTTGTGCAGGAAATGATAAACATTCACAGTTCCTTGGGAGGATTCGTGGCACCTGCTTTCTGCTCCTTTTCCTCTGCGATTAGGTTTTTCTGAGCTGCATCCTGTGAGCCTCTGCTTCGGATGTAGGAGGACGGAAAACGAGAACAGCACGCTCCAGAAGGATTTCAGAAACACTGACTTCCTGTCAAGCAGGACGATGCCTGAAATTTGGTTTTCTCCACCAAATTTGGCTCCCAGCTGTGATGTGTCAGGTCAGACAGGAACAAGTAATTGTATTCAACCCCCAAATCAAGCTCCCAGCTGACACTCTGTGTTAGCAGTATCAGAAAGCAGGTCTGTCTGTCTTTTAAAAACAATCACTATTCGGGAGCTTTGAGTCGACCTTGCACACTGACATCCTGGTGTTGGCTCCCAGAGAAGGACACAGCCCAGCTCGGCCCTTCAGACTCTGGGGACCACGATGGGGGAAAAGGGTGGGACACAGGCTTGAACACGGCCTCCTGAAAGGGGGTGGGGAAGAAAGCCAAACCGGCTTTACACATGTCACACGAAGTGGATGGTGTTTATTCCCTTACTGAAGGATATTGAAAGAAACTCCAGGAAAACCTTTGGTGAACAATCAGTATGGAATATAGAGTCCAGATTTACAAGTAGCTTGTCCCCACATGGCTCTCCTGCGTTTATTCTTCCTGACTGTCTTCGGCCCAAGTGGCCTTTCCTAAGGTTGTCTCCCTTCAGTCTCCTTCCTGGAGTGCCCGTCACAGGGTGTGAGCGATGGGAAGGCCGCGGATGAAGTCTGTCCACCTTGGAGGCCTTGGTGAGCTGGACCAGAGGGGAGAAGGTGTCATTCTCTAACCCTTAGCGGTGTTTGTCTGCAGGAGGGCGGGATGTCCAAATACGAGAAAGGACACAGTGAGGCCCCTGCGTGTGTGGGGGGCCGCAGAAACGTGCAGGACGGGTCTGGGACCTGCTGCCAGGACCACGCAGGCAGGACTGCACGGGCGCAGATGCTCTCTGGCCCTCCTGGGCCTGCAGGCGAGTGGGAGCTGGGGCCGCAGCCCGCCGTGTGAGGACACGGCCGCCGGCGGGAGCCTGCTTGCAGGTCTGGTTACTGGAGTAACAGCGTGTGGTGCCCAAGGGCTGTGGCTCCCCCGCCCCCAACTAGAGGACCCCCTCCACGGCTGTGGCCCCCCCACCGCCCCCAACTAGACAACCCCCTCCACGGCTGTGGCTCCCCCCGCCCCCAACTATGAGACCCCCTGCATGGCTGGTCCTTCAGGAGCATGAGGTGGACTCTGATTCCATTTTGGTAAAACTAAACCCATGTAAAACTCTATTCTAGCATTTTAAATGCAAATATGTCCAAACTTGACCAAGGTGTTACTTTAAGGGCCTAGTTGGCTCCTCACCATTTCAAACTATCTGTAGGCATTTGGTTTCCAAATAGAAATCACAAAGTCACATTACGTCTAGTTTGATGGCCTTTTGCTTTAAAAAAATATATATAGATGATCACTTATAAAACTTTAAAATGCTAACTTAAAAACAACATTGGGAGAATGTGATTATGAAAATTACACTGTTAACAAAATTTACACATAAATGAGAACATTTTTTTCCCATCATAGTTTTTATCATAACAAAACCCTGGGAAGTAAATTATTTGCAGGAGAATACAGTATAAAAATGTATTAGAAGCTCTAAGAACCAAATTGAAATGTCAAATATAGTTATTTACATTAAAATCCAACAAAATAGGTGACGGGCCTCCTTGAGCCACCTGTTGAAATTCAGAGACCCATTTTGCTCATCTGGGCGACTGGAGCGCCATCATTCTCACTGAGGTTCCTCACGGGGCAGATCCAGGTCCCCAGTAGCCAGTAGTGCTTGCAGTCCAGGGGCTTCTTTCTCGTAGCAAGTCTGGGGGTCTGACTACCAGGGCCAGTGTTGTTCATGGTTTCAGCAGAATGTCCAGACTCTTCTCATCCTGAAAACGTAGATGTGATACCCAAGAGCATAGAAAGCATCCAAACACCATTAAAAAGGTGGTCCACAGCATGGAGCCCGCTCCTCATTCGCAACGGCTCGCTGTTCATGCAGCATTCTCCTGCCCTCCCTCCCCGCTTCCTGCCCCTTCTTCTTGTCCACTTTGGGGCACTCGCCCCTGCCCTGGGGCCAGGACATCTGCCCCCAGACAAAGGAGCCGTGGAGCAGAAAGCCTGCCAGCAGAATGCAGGGCTCCGCCCACCGGAGCTTCTCAGGTTGAAGGGAAGCGAGGCCACTTGAGCAGGACATGGCTGGCTTCCTGGGCCCTGACAACGCCCTCTGTGTCCCAAGGGGTGGCCGGCAGTGAGGGGGCTGTTCCGGGACCCCCCACCTCCCTCCCCGCCCGCCTGGGGCGGCTCCCTGCCGAGCGGCTGCATTGGGAAAGCCAGCTGACCAGAAAGGACTCCCCAGCCCCACCTCTGATTTCTCACATTTAATTACCTGCTTTTCCCTCTCCTGCAGTCATGGAGAAAATGGAATTACACCCCTGCACCGTGTCGCCCCGGAGAAGCATTGAATGTTTCTAATAGAGCCACTGGTGACAGGCACAAAAGGCCTGCCCCTTGTCTCATGTCGGATATTAGCCCCTGCAGACAAGGGTGGGCATTGCCGCTCCGTGGGTCTTCAATAGCAGACAAAGGAGAGCAGGCTTCCTTCCTGTCACTCCTAACACGGCACAGAAAGAAAAACTTTATTTAGCCTCCCTGGTCTGGCCAAGCCTCCTCCAGGTTCTGGCAGGGTGGCGGGGAGAAATTTTGGAGGCCTGGCCGGTTTAGCTATAAAAACTGATTTCCTTTAACTTGGGAATTTGCTCCCCCAGCAAGGGCTGCCATATGTTACCTTAATCCCCTTAGATGCATTTTCATCTTAAAGCTGACTCAGCTGCCCCCTTGCTTTTAAGCCAATGCACGCGACCCTACAGAACTCAAGGATAAAACCGTCCTCCCAAACGCTAATGGAAATAACCAAAGGGACACAGTGATCTCTCCACATTGAGACAAGAAATGACGCTGAAGCTGCACCATCAGATGTGTTCCGTCTGGCACTGTATGATTTAGCTTGATCGATGAGGACTTATCTCTCAGTGTGAATTATGTGGCAAGTCCTACAGGCTCATCTCAGCCCTTGCCTGGTGTTAAGGTGATTTCAACAGCCAGCATCTTCACCTCACACAATACTGTTTCAAAACCCTCTTGCTTGAAAGATGAAGATTTGTCTTGAATTTCTAAAAATCAACAACTTAGGAAGACAGCTAAGATCTCCTATCGCCTTGTTCAGCTGCTAAGTCATGTCCACTCATGGAGCCCACATCTGGGTCCACTCTTCTGCCACACTCCACTCTCTCTGGGCGCTGGGCCATGGGCCCTTTGGCTCATTTAAGCAGAGACGCGGCTGTACTTGCTCCATGAAGCTTCTCCTGTCTCTAGGCTGGTGTGATCCTTCAGCCCCTAGGACCTCAGGTCTCTAGAGGCCCTTTCTCCACCTTTGTGGACTCTTTGTGACCTCATTGACTGCAGCATACCAGGCCTCCTTGTCCAGCACTAACTCCCAGAGTTTACTCAAACTCATGTCCGTTGAGTCGGTGATGCCATCCAACCATCTTATCCTCTGTCACCCCCTTCTCCTCCCACTTTCAATCTTTCCCAGTATCAGGGTCTACTGATCTGCTATAATGATTTTTTTCCCCATAGAATCAGACCATCATTGATGTAATGACATACAACACTCACTGAAATAAACTAAAAAAAACAAAAATCAGAATCTGTAGATCTATGTCACCATCAGATACGGGGTATTAGCAGGAGTCCCCGTGGGCTAATTTGACCCATTTTAGCATAGTTAACCCCTTGGGTTCAAGACCACTGCAGCCTAGCAGAACAGATAACACACAAGCCAGCAAAAGCCACACAAAAGGTGGGGAAAGGCCCTCTAGAGGTGCACAGAGTGCAGTCCTGGGGTCCTAGGGGCTGAAGGGTCACACTGGCCTAGAGACAGGAGAAGCTCCATGGAGCAGGGACAGCCACGTCTCTGCTTAAATGAGCCAGAGCTCCTATGGCCCAGTGCCCAGGAGGGTCGTGGTGTGGCAGCAGAGTGGACACTGCCCCCGACAGAGAGGCGGGTGGCTGGGGCCTGGAGCCGAACAGGAGCCACGCACATCGCTTAGCTTTCTGGCTGGTGAGGCGTGGAGGCAACCAGGAGAGGGACGTGAAGGAATGCAGTTTACGGAACAGAGCAGAGATATTCCTAGGGCTTGGGGTCTGGGACATCATTTGAATACAGTGTTCCAGATTGAGTGGAGTGGGTTAAGTCTGAGGAGCAGTGCAATCGTCCAGATAAGGAAGCCTGAGAGACGGCAGGGGCCGTGGGGACTGCTGGGAAGAAGACGCAGGTCAGACACAAGGGCAGGTGGTGTCCTTGGGCTTGGACCCAAACCACAAGTAGGTGAGGAGGAGGGTGGTCAGAGACGTTGAGGGCATCAGATTCTCAGGGCGAGGACTGGAATCAGGAGAAGCTGGCCCGGGGAAAGTAACCCCTGAACTGTGTTTGGGATGTTTTGAGTCTACGATAGAGGTTTGTTACAAGAGTAAAGATTCCCAAGCAGGAGGTTAACATTTTTAAATTAAAATTTGAAACCAAGTTTCAGTCATCAAGATAGAGGTTTGTGGAAAGGTTGGTTATACACTGCTAAGGACAGAGACTTTGGCAGAGGTTTCATTTAGATAGCAAAGCTCATAAAGTACTAGGCAAAGAAGTGAAAATTGAGCCAAGAGAAGGAAAACTATCAGCGGGGCCAAACCTGGCACCTCGGGCGTGAGAGGACTGAAGGTGTTGAAATCAGAGAATTCCCCACTAAGCTTTCAGGAGAAACTCCAGCACTGCCCTTGGCATCATCCACAAGTAAAGAGTGAACAGGAAAGTTGTCAATGAAGATGACGTAGGCTGAAGTTTCTTCTAAGATGCCACATAATGATAGAACACTTGGAGACTGTTCATACACCTTCAGGAATATCGGGGTAGAGAAAAAGATAGGTGCTCATATTCTTTCCCTTCAGTTCCGTTCAGTCACTCAGTCGTGTCTGACTCTTTGCGACTCCATGGACTGTAGCACTCCAGGCCTCCATGTCCATCACCAACTCCTGGGGCTTACTCAAACTCATGTCCATTCGGTCGGTGATGCCATTCAACCATCTCATCCTCTGTCATCCCCTTCTCTTCCTGCCTTCAATCTTTCCCACCACCATGGTCTTCCAATGAGTCAGTTCTTCGCATCAGGTGGCCAAAGTATTAGAGCTTCAGCTTCATCATCAGTCCTTCCAAAGAATTCAGGACTAATTTCCTTTAGGATGGACTGGTTGGATCTCCTTGCAGTCCAAGGGACTCTCAAGAGTCTTCTCCAACACCACAGCTCAAAAGCATCAATGCTTTTGCACTCAGCTTTCTTTATAGTCCAACTGTCACATCCATACATGACCACTGGAAAACCATAGCTTTGACTATGGATTCTTTCCCCTGAAGGACTAGCTATAAGATGCTTTATATCCTCCAAGTGTTCTGCCTAGCACTAGAAATGCTGGACACAAGACAAACCAGATCTCATTTTTTCTTGGAACTTGCATTGTTCAGAAAGCAGATAAACGGAGACTAGGGGATGGAGCCGAATACATGGAGAGTCCCGTTAGACAGGTGCGGTCAGCAGTCTCACTGGAGAGGAGTAGTATTTGAGCTGAAAACCACGTTAGCATGAGGCTGCCCTGTGGGGAAAGGCAGGTGGACAGCATTTACAACTGAAGAAAGCTCACAGGGTCACGAGCTGAATAGCGACACGAGAGTCGTGAGCGGGGCTCTCTGCTGGGACCTGGGTGGGTCTTGAGACAGGTCAGAAAGGGCTTGCGAGACAAGGACTCAAGACCTTAGCCCAAGAGCAGTGGAAACAACCAGAATGCCTTTGGAGGGGAAAGATGGCCTGGCATTCAGGCTGGCTCTCACAAGTGTAACCCTCCTCCCAGCTTATAGCCAGCATCCTCCTGCTGGGAGCCCGGCATCTCCATGGAGCCAGCACAGAGTGAGCCATGGATCACCTCCCACTTTGCTGGGAGACCTTGGTGGGCATGGGTCTGTGCTGTAGAGGAGCCTACAGGAGCCACTCAAAGTGCCGCTTCCCCTCCACAGCCCGTCTTCGTCCCTGAGACGCTCCGGGGGTCCTTGATCTAACGCCTGTTTTTGCCCACCTACTTCCAGCTTCCAACCCTCACTTTCAGTCACTCTCTTGGGTTCACCTTACACTAAAGAGCTTCTTCCTCACCCCACCCCCACATTCACTCCCAGAAACTTCACAGGTGATGACAAGGATTTTATTTTATTTTAAAAAAATTTTGGCCATACCACATGACATGCAGAATCTTCCCTGACCAGGGATCAAACTTGTGTCCTCTGCACTGGAAGTGTGGCAACTTAACCACTGAAGTCCCCTTGGCGAGGATTTTTAAAAGCCTGAAGGCGTGGTAGACTTTCTCCCCTTGGATTCCCCCCACACCAGTTTGATGTGAATTCCCTTCTTCTGTCGAAGCACAAAGAGGAGAGATGGGAAAACCTGGAGTTACACTTAGGACAGTTTTTATATTTAGAATCTTGTACTTCCCAGCAAAGGAATTATCTGTCTGGAACTGCTCAGCCCTTATCCCACATGATCTCAGTTTTTATTTTTTATTTATTTATTTTTTGATCTCAGTTTTTATAACACTTTAAAAGACTCTCTGCGATCCTATGGATTGTGGCCTTCCACGGGACAGGCTCCTTTGTCCATGGGATTCTCCAGGCAAGAATTCTGGAGTGGGTTGCCATTTCCTTCTCCAGGAGATCTTCCCGACCCAGTGATGAAACCCGTGTCTCTTAAGTCTCCTGCATTTGGTAGGCAGGTTCTTTACTGCTGAGCCACTGAGGAAGCCCTGAGGGAGATAAGGAAGGTGATTCAAAATCTTCAGAAAATAAAAGCGAACTATCAAAGAAATAAAAACAAAGGTGGCAGAAGGGAAACTGGAGAAGCACAAGGCTGAGAAGACAGTTTGTGGATATGGACGTGCCCATGTCACCCTATGGGTTCAAAGAGAGGATTTAAAATAAAAGTCACTTCACATTTCCTGCTGAATGGGTTTATTTTGGTTTTTCTTTCCCAGCATTTTATCTCTGGAATCTTACATTCCAAGAGATTCTTTTCTTGCTGGAAACATCACTGAGTCACTAGAAGGTAAGAGGGCTGGAGGCTGGCCCAGCAGCAGGTACCCAGCAGCTAATTAGGTGATTAAGTCATTAAAGGGAGATGGGCATGTGAGAGCTTTGGGCCAGCCACTCCCATTTCTAGAGGGATGGAGCCCAACTTCCAGCTTTTTTCTCACTTTAAACTGAAAAGGTGACTAATCCGTTTAACTCAGCCCAGGCTTTTTTTTTTTCTCTTTGAGTAGTAAAAGAAAAACTAAATCCAGGAAACTTCTCCTGGAAAAGTCTTTGAACAAGATAGAGTAACAAACGCCTCTGCTTGAGGGCCCCTTGCTAAGAGCAAGCTTTTAGTAAACAAAGGCCAAAGGGCATGAGTGAGTGGTCCAGGGGACTTTGATGCGGGGCTAAGCTTCTCAGCCAATAGCCTGATTAGTAATCCGACGCCTTTTGATGAAGGTCTTCTGGGGCATGCCTTTTGTCTTTGCTCAATGGGGAGATGGCGGTTTACGGTGCTTCCTCCCAGGTGACTCCTCCCTGATTCCACAGAGATGGTGCAAAGCCCTTGCACAAGGAGAAACTTCCTGCTTCATCTCCCTCCTGACACAGCAAACCCAGTTTTCTGACTCTCAGTCTTCAGAAGGGAGCCTCTTTGCAGAAAGACGCGGAGGGGAAGGAGGACATGGTGGGTGTTTTTTGTTTTTTGCTTTTTTTTTTGAAAAGAAGTTATATTATGAGAATGAAAACACTAAATATGTCAACAAATCCTGCTGCATTTGATTGTTACCACATCTTAACAAGGTGGCAAGGGAGAGCATTCATTTAAATATTTATGGATGTACTGATAGCCTTGAAAGTAAGAGATTGCTCACGAGACATCTCGCCCTGCCCAGAGAGCTTGGACCCTTCAGCCAGCGCCCCCTTGCCCCTCCTCCTGGCAGATGCCCGCAGGCTGGCTTGGTGCGCCTGCTCTGTAAGCAGGCGCCACGCTGGAAGGCGTGCAGGCAGCTCTAAACCCCCTCCCGTGCTCAGGCTGACACAGTGCTCCTCAGGCGCACCTTGTTAGCGCCTTTGCGATCGCTGCTGGCTGAGATCACAGGCCAACCAGGATGCTGCCTGCGTGCATGCTCAGTCGCTTCATTCATGTCCCGCTGTTTGCAACCCTACAGACTAGCCCACCAGGCGCCTCTGTCCGTGGGATTCTCCAGGCAAGAGTACTAGAGTGGGTTGCCATGCCCTCCTCTGGGGATCTCCCGACCCAGGGATCGAACCCATGTCTCTTAACGTCTCCTGTGTCTGCAGGTGAGTTCTTTACCACTAGCACCACCTGGGAAGCCCCCTGAGCATGATGTTAGGAGCAAACAAAGGGGCAGAGGAGCCAGTTGGGGCGTCTATGTAAAAATGGGGAGGGGAGCCCTGCAGTGTCTATGCAAACCACTCCCCTAGATCATGAACATAAATTCATAAACAAAAGTATTTGTTTGGGAGGGGGGAGCAGAAATTGTTAACATCGTGAACAAGCTTGCACAGGTAACAAGGTTACATAAGTGTCTGTCTTTAGATGACAACAGACACGGCAACATCCAAACTCCAGTTGGCACATCCGCGTCAACAGCATATCTGCGTCGTTCACTGTTAGCTCTTCAAGATCATTCTGACTCACTTCTGGCCACTGGGGTTATTTATTATAGCACAACTTATAGCTGGTTTTCGTAACTGCACTTGCTGTCTTGACTACTGTATCATAAGATCTGGGGGGCTTGTTGAAGAATTCCACATTTCTGTCTGTTTCATAGCTGCCTGTTTTCCTCTTAATTGAATTACTTATGGACACAGTTTCTCTTGAGAGTCAGCTGAGAGCTTTGGACAGAGAGAGATTGGGTTTCTGACCAGTCACCTTCCACAACCCGTTAATTATAGCTGTGGACATGCTGTTATTTTGCCGAAGAGCCTGGCAGATTTCCGTGTCTGCTGCTCCCTGACCTATGGTACGACAGGTAATTTTCTTTGCAATAGTAACTACTCCATATATTGCTTAATTATACTGTGACTTTTTGAAGTCACTTGATGGTGATGGAATCAAAAGTAAGCTAACCTTTATCTATGTATTCTACCTGGTACAGAGGCCAAACCAGAGGAGACAGTTGAGGACGATTAAATTCATATTTGGTCAGCCGGGGACCCAAGCTACATCTAGTCGCTAGCTCACTGCCTGAGACCTGGCATGACTTTATTTCAGCGCAGTTGCTCAGTCATGTCTGATTCTTTGCGACCCCTTGGACTGCAGCACACCAGGCATCCCTGTCCATTACCAACTCCTGGATCTTGCGCAAACTCATGACCATCGAGTTGGTGATGCCATCCAATAATCTCAACCTCTGTCATCCCTTCTCTTGCCTTCAATCTTTCCCAGCATCAGGGTCTTTTCAATGAGTCAGTTCTTTGCATCAGGTGGTCAGAGTATTGGAGCTTCAGTACCTGTCCTTCCAATGAATATTCAGGACTGATTTTCTTCAGGATGGACTGGTTTGATCTCCTTGCAGTCCAAGGAACTCTCAAAAGTCTTCTGCAACACCACAGTTCAAAATCATCAAGTCTTTGGTGCTCAGCTTTCATGATGGTCCAATTCTCATATCCGTACGTGACTACAGGAAAAAACATAGCCTTGACTAGATAGACCTTTGTCAGCAAAGTAGTGTCCCTTCTTTTTAATAAGCTGTCTAGGTTGGTCATAACATTTCTTTCAAGGAGCAAGCGTTTTTAATTTCATGGCTGCAGTCACCATCTGCAGTGATTCTGGAGCCCAAGAAAATAAAGTCTGTCATTGTTTCCCCACAAAGTGATGGGACTGGATGCCATGATCTTCATTTTTTATTTGAATGTTGCGTTTTAAGCCAGCTTTTTCACTTTCCTCTTTCACTTTCGTCAAGAGGCTCTTTAGTTCCTCTTCATTTTCTGCAATAAGGGTGGTGTCATCTACTTGTCTGAGGTTATTGATATTTTTCCCTGCAATCATGATTCCAGCTTATGCTTCATCCAGCCCAGCATTTTGCATGATGTGCTCTGCATATAAGTTAAATAAGCAAGGTGACAATATACAGACTTGATGTACTCCTTTCCCGATTTTGAACCCGTCTGTTGTGCCATGTCCAATTCTAACTGTTGCTTCTTGACCTGCATACAGATTTCTCAGGTGGTCTGGTATTTCCATCTCTAAGAAATTATTTTATTCACTTAATTTTAATTTTGGCCATATGCTTTGGGCATGGATTCCAAAATATCCTGCATTTTAAAATACTAAGTTGTGAAGAAGCATAAACGTATCACCAGTTCAGTTTAGCTGCTCAGTCGTGTCCGACTCTTTGCAACCCCATGAATCGCAGCACGCCAGGCCTCCCTGTTTATCACCAACTCCTGGAGTTCACTCAGACTCACCTCCATCGAGTCAGTGATGCCAGCCAGCCATCTCATCCTCAGTCGTCCCCTTCTCCTCCTGCCCCCAATCCCTCCCAGCATCAGAGTCTTTTCCAGTGAGTCAACTCTTTGCATCAGGTGGCCAAAGTACTGGAGTCTCAGTTCAGCATCATTCCTTCCAAAGAAACTCCGAGGGCTGATCTCCTTCAGAATGGACTGGTTGGATCTCCTTGCAGTCCAAGGGACTCTCAAGAGTCTTCTCCAACACCACAGTTCAAAAGCATCCATTTTTCAGTGCTCAGCTTTCTTCACAGTCCAACTCTCACATCCATACATGACCACAGGAAAAACCATAGCCTCGACCAGACGGACCTTAGTTGGCAAAGTAATGTCTCTTCTTTTGAATATGCTGTCTAGGCTGGTCATAAGTTTTCAAGTTATTAAGTGTGGTCACTTAGGCTGCTGAATCGCGAGTCGGTTGTCTGTTTTGGGACATGTCGAAAGCCCTGCATGGCCTCCTCTACCGCCACGGCGTGTGACAGTGACAGAGGTCTTTGGAAACCTTCTGCCAAGCGCAGGACATCCTTTGGAGCCGTTCTTTTGTCCTCAGATAAGCCAGACTTCCACTGTATTGGTGACAAGTAACACATTGTTCCTCCGTGTGCTGCTGGGCAACATTTATGGGGTTGGTTTTAATTGGATACTTTGTGCTGTAGACTTTGCCTGGGAGATGTCCCCAGTGTGGGAGCTAGGACCTGGGGTGAGAGATAGTACCCGGAGGTGGGAGATGGTGCCCGGGGTGAAAGATGATACCTGGGTGGAAGCTTGTGTCCAGTGTATGACAACCTGGGGGTTGTCAATACACAGAGAGTTTTATGGCTCCAAAGTGTATGCATATTTTCACCAAATTAAATACATGTTCAGCACATGTGGCCCGGAGTGAGTCGGGTGCTGTTGTCATTGATGGAGGATGAATTCCATGACTTCAGCTCTGCCACCTCCAGCAAAGGCCCTGCCAGTCCAGGGGGCTCTGGGCCGGGTGAGTTCAGCCATCCGTGGCATGCCTCCCGCCAGCAGGCGAGTGAAGGCTTGCTTAGCGCTTACAAGCAGCGCGTGACCTGGATGTGCTGCGTGCTTCGTCGGTCAGTCCTGTGCGACTGTTTGCAGCCCCGTGGACTGTAGCTCACCAGGCTCCTCTGTCCATGGGATTCTCCAGGCCAGAATCCTGGAGTGGGTAGCCTTTCCCTTCTCCAGGGGATCTCCCCAACACCGGGATCAAACCCAGCTCTCCTGCATTACAGGTGGATTCTTTACCATCTGAACCACCAGGGAAGCCCAATTTCTTTGTTTTGTTTCATTAATAATTAAAGACAGTATGTTTCTATCTGTAAATTTGCTTTATGCATTTATTTCCCCTCGGAATTTTAAAGTCATAGCTATCTGTGTGTCTGATCTATTAGAGTTCTTCCAAACTATGAGTATTTGAATGTACTATTGACTCTATTTTAGAAGTTGTAGATTTCATTAAAATCATAAGGACGACAATCACAGTTTTGTGTGTCTCCATCGGGGACTTTCCAGCTGGCATCGGTGGTAAAGAATCTGTCTATCTGTAGGAGATGCATGAGATGGCAGTTCAATCCCTGGTCAGGAAGATTCCTTGGAGTAGGAAATGGCAACCCACTCCAAAATTCTTGCCCAGGAAATCCCACAGACAGAGAAGCCTGGCAGGCTACAGTCTATGGGGTCGCGAAGAGTGAGACACAGCTGAGCACAGCATAGCACCAGTCTCCGCTGTATACGGCTCTTGGTGCAAGGAAGCGACTTTGCCTCTGGTGATTCAGCCCCTCAGGAGTACATCACTCTGCAGCCCAGGTCGCCTTCCAGCTGAGCTGACATTCCTGGGCAGTGTTCCTGGGAGGGGGTCCTGGGGCCCGGGGCTAGAAGTCAAGGCTAGCCTGTTGCTCCAACAGAATCCTGAGTTAGAAGGTCTTCATAAGCCTTTAGAAAACTGAATCTTTCATTCTTTTATTTCATTCTCTTAAACGTGAACAGTGATGCTGAAATATTGTTTTTTTTTAAGTACATATAAGATTCCTCAGATAATAAAATTGAACTTTAAAAAATTTCCCTTTAAAATGTTCACAATGTTCAGAATTATTCGAATTAGAGCAAGGGTTAGCAAATGCAAGCCTGAGTTTGATCTGCAACCTGTTTTGTGAATAAAGCTTTATTGATAGGGTCAGGTCCACTCACTCCTGTATTTTCTGAGGCTACTTCATTCTGTACTGATGGCAGAATAGAGCAGTTATGACTGCTCACAGGCTCCAACAAAGCAAAGCAAAAATTGTATTCTAGTCCTTCACACACACACACACACACACACACACACACACACACACACACACACTTACTGACTCCTGTTTTAGGTTGAATTAAAGCTAACCTACTTATTCACAAATTGCACAGCTTAGCTCTAGAGTTGTTAGCTTCTTTTCCATCTTCAATAACAAAGTGATATTTTTTCCACTGTGGATATTCACATGCGTAAAATGCAGAGTGTAGACTCTTTGTTATCTGATTCCTCTTAATCTCATATTCTGAGGTTCACTCACGATGTCACAATTATTCTGATTCATTTTTTCAAGACTTTTTTTTTTTTGATGTGGACCATTTTTAAGGTTTTTACTGAATTTATTTACAATATTTCTTCTGTTTTATGTTTTGAGTTTTTGGCCAAAAGGCATGTGGGATCTTAGTTCCCTGGCCAGGGTTTAAACCTGCACCCTCTACAAGGGAAGGCAAAGTCTTAACCACTGGACCACCAGAGAGGCTCATTTCTGTTAACATATGGAATTACATGAGTGAATGCGTTGCTGTCTATTCACTTATTCTACTGTTCGTGAACATGGGTCCCTTGCAGTTTGGGGCATTAGAGATGCTGCTGCTGTGAACACTTCTGATGATGCCTTGAAGTGCATGGCTATGCGCGCACATATTTCTGTCCAGTAATACACTAGTTCGCTATTGCCAGATAACAACGTACCCCAAACTCTGCAGCGCAAAACACCAGGCTCCTCTATGTAGATTTTCTCACAGTTTCAGTGGTCAGGCATCCGGGATAGGTTTAGCTGGATGACTCCTGCTCAAAGTCCCTTGCAAAATTTCCATAAAGCTCTTGAGCTGTCAGGGGAGGCTGTAGCCCCCCACCAAGGCCTCTCTTGGGGGAGGAGCCCCTTGAAGGTGAATTACGTGGCTGTTCACAAGCTCAGGGCCTCTCTGTCTCTTGGTTGGCTCCTGACCACATAAGCCACTGTAAAAGCTGCTGAGTTACCGTGATGACAGAAGCTGACTTCCTCATCTTCCCAGAATGAGACAGACAGATGGAGGACAAAAAAGAGAGACAGACAGAGGTGAAAAGTGAGAAAGATCAAGATAGATACAGAAAGAGATAAGATGGAAGCCAGTCTTTTCAACCTTGGAAACCATTAAAAGAAAACCTTTAACAACATTTTTAACCCATCACTTCTGTGTTGTCTACTTATTAGAAATGAGTAACTAAGTCCAGTTTGCACTCAAAAGGGTAGAAATCAACATACACCTCTTAGAAAGAGGTGTGTCAGAAAAATCTGTGACTGTGCTTCCAAACAGCCACAGAGGCAGCACTTGGAGTGGAACGCCTGGTTCCCAGTGTCTTCTTAGGTTTCTTTCCTCAGGCAGGGGCTCCACAAGGGTTTTCCAAGAAGGCTGCTGTAACCCACCCCCTCCAGTGGCTCCATGGGAGCTCAGAACCCCCATCCAGGGTCCTTATCTTCCGAAGCCAGTCTTTCAACTTCAGGCTTTCTGCAAACCAGAAAGTGGGAAAGGAAAGACAGCTAATACATATGGTATCATGTATTCTTGCCTGGAAAACTCCATGGGCAGAGGAGCCCGGCAGGCTGCAGTCCATGGGGCCACAAGAGTCAGACACAACTGAACAGCAAGCCTCACCACGCACAGTGCGGGCACCAGCTACAGCCCCGCTCTCAGGAAGCACACGCCACAAGCATCTCCATGCCCAGAGGGTCAGCCACCACGCTTCATGAGCGCCTCTTTATACCCATTTCCCAGCGGCGAACCATTTCTTCAAGGCTATCCAGGGCTTCAAAGAGAAAGTCCCTTCCTTCAGTTAAATTAAGACAAACTTAACTGTCAGAAACTTTGGTGCAACAATCTCTATAGTTAGTATCACTACTTCCTCAGGCCCAACACTGAAATATTGCTACAATCAGTAGCCTACATATGAACAAGTTCTATCCCGAGAGGGTATCCATAAGTCCTGTTCATTAACTCTAACAACATTAGCCTAGGTATTCAGCTAACACAGTCATCTCTATAACACGGGACTGTCAAAGGGTTATAATACTTTTCACACAAACAATACATTAAAAAAGCAAATAGAAAATATAAAAAGTAAGAGAACAGTTTTAATCTTATAGCACAACACTTTGAAAATTATAGTAGAGTACAACAGCTGGCACACAGGGGCTGGCATCCATGAGCAGGCAAGGAGAGTTATGGACTGGAGGAGAAGAGGGGAGATGGTAAGAGCTGGAGGACCGTCAGCGACAGGTGGCGAGGACCAGCCGCAGCGCCACTCGCCTGCTGCTGACGGGATGCAGGCTCACATCCGCGGAAGTTCACTGCCTGAAGTCACGCGTGTAGGGGCTTCCTGTGTTCACACTTGTTTTGTTTTGCTATTGAACGTGCTTTTCTGTGTTTCTACTGTTATTGGTCATGTTACAGTGCCAAATAGATGCTATGCTTTAAATTCTGACGGAGAGACTTGGGTCTGTGGGCGTAAGGCGTCTTGTTTGTGCGTACGGTGACTGTACATTATCCACGCGTGTATAATGGTTTGTGCACTTAATTCAGTACTCACACAAGGAGGTTTTTTTTTTTTTTCCCATTTCTTCTGCATGAGGAACTTTAACAATATTTGATGTCTCTTGGGCTTTTGCAGCGTTAAAGGAAATGGGCAGTTTCTGTGATGACGGCAGGTGGGTGCAGATAGGTCAATTTTGTTCGGCTTGCAACAACAGTTTCCAGTTCTCACGAAGCTTCAGCCTTGTCAGGGAAGCAGCCCCTGGCTGGGGTGCCGAGCTCACCCCGGCTTGAGTCTGCCTGCCTGCTGCCCCCATGACCTTCCCGGGCTCCCACCTGGACACAAATTCCCCTGTCTGTCCTGTTCTGACACCGGGGACTCCCCCACAATTTATGGAACCTCTTTCTTTCATCTTTTGCAGAGAATCCCAGCAGCTTTAATGGTGTATCATTTTTCACGTAAGCAGAGAGTTTTTTTTTTTTTTTTTTTGAATGAGCTTCTATTTTACGAGTCTGCCTGGAAAGGTTTGTGAGGGTACGCGTTTACGCTGCTGCAAAACGTGCTATAAATTTTCATGAGCAGAGACTCTCCATTTCCAAGCTGAAGTCTCCTATCGTGAGCCCATTGCCATCAGCCTCCTTTCCCCAGTCCCGCTGCAGCTCCAGTGAAATCCAACCCCCACCCTCCAGGAGCCTCAAGAAGGTGTGTTTTTCTGTTTTGTTTTGGAAGGAACCTGGTATGTGTGACCCTCCGATGGATACTGCCTGCAGAGAGAGCAGGAGCTGGGACAGGACCCACAGGAAGCAACCCTACCACAGCAAATGCACCTGGGGAGACTTCCGCGAGCTCAGTAGCCGCGGCGCCTGGGAGGGGAGATGAGTGTGAGAAAGAGGGACAGACTCGACACCAGGCTCTTCCAGGGTCTCCCCACATCCCTGTCTGCCCCTGGATCCTGGCACCCAGACTGGGACAGTCCTGGACCCCTCAGGGCTCTAAGAGCTGCGTCTTCTGTTCTGTTGCTCAAAGTGTGGCCCAGCTTGGAGATGTGTTCACCTGGCCCCCACATCATCAGAACCACCCTTGACAAGGTTTGATCCACACAACAGTTTCTCCCAAGGAGTTTGTATGCGTGCTAAGTGACTTCAGCTCAGTTCAGTCGCTCAGTCGTGTCCGACTCTTTGTGACCCCATGAATCGCAGCACGCCAGGCCTCCCTGTCCATCACCAACTCCCCAGAGTTGACTTCAGTCACGTCCTATTCTTTGAGATCCCATGGACTGTAGCCCACCAGGCTCCTCTGAGGACCAAAGAATTGAGGCTTTGAACTGTGGTGCTGAAGACTCTTGAGAGTTCCTTGAACTGAAAGGAGATCAAACTAATCAATCCTAAAAGAATCAGTCCTGAATATTGGAGGGGCTGATGCTGAAGCTCAAATACTTTGGCCACCTGATGTAAAGAACTGACTTATTAGAAAAGACTCTGATGCTGGGAAAGACTGAATGCAGGGGAAAAGGGGGGTGACAGAGGGTGAGACAGTTGGATGACATCACCGACTTGATGGACATGAGTTTGAGAACACTCAGGAGTTGGTGATGGACAGGGAGGCCTGGTGTGCTGCAGTCTACGAGCCTCAGTCAGACATGACTGAGCAACTGAACTGAACTGAGACGTCTCTGTCCATGGGATTTCTCAGGCAAGAATACTGGAATGAGTTGCCATTTCATTCTCCCGGGGATCTTCCTAGCCCAGGGATCGAACCTGTGTCTCTTATGTCTCCTGAATTGTCAGGTGGGCTCTTTGCCACCAGTGACCCTGGGAGCCCCCCAAGGGGTTTAGTGGATTTGAAAACTAGGAAGAGATTAAGAATGAGAAGATGTCCGTGAATAAATCAAGAGAAAAGTTTGTGAGAAACGAGAGACTAGCTAGAAGCCCAGAGGAGAGATAAAGCACGTCCATCTGAAGGCTCTGTGCTGGCAGGTTTTGTCCAGGCCCCCGGCGCACCAGGAAGCTGCCCCAGCCCTCCCCATCTCGCGTCCAGCGTGGATGTGAGGAAGCTTTCTGTGAGTGGGAGTTAGTGACTCCATTCTACAGGAGGCCTGGGGAGCAGATATTTCTGCAAATCTCAAATACCTCAGCCTGTTGTGAAAAAGCTGTAACCTCACCTGGCGGTACAGTCCCAGTTGACCTCCACACCCATGACTGTGGGGCTGACTTTGGGGGGCCAGGGGCCGGAAGCTGGTCTAGGAGACCAGGCGCAAGTCTGCACCCCCGGGGCATTCCTGGGAAGACCGCAGCAGTACCCCTCAAGTACACAGTCCCATATCCTCTGGAGGCATCCCTCAGTGATGAGTCCCCCAGATCGTCAACTCATCCTCCCCTGGGTGGTGTGGAAGACCAAGGCTTGTGGCTGAGACCCCGGCGCAGACGGCTCCTCTTGCCCACTTTGGGCATCTGCACGGGTCTTAGGGTTCTTGCCCACCTGGCAACACACACTCTCCTTCCCTCAAACCAGAGGCGGGGGGCACACGAGGCTTTCTCAGCAAGCTAACCCAGAACGCTTTCAGTCCTGCACATGACGCGCAGCATGTGTGCACGCACACACACACATATGCACAGACGACACACTTGTGTCTGCCATGCTTGTTTATTCACTTTGGGCTGGACTGGGTCTGGACTGCGGCTCGGGGGCTTCTTCCAGTGGAGAGGAGGTGCCGTTCCCTGGCTGGGTGCTCAGGCTTCTCCCGTCGTGGAGTCCGGGACCTGGGCCTGGGGGGCTTCGGCAGCAGCAGCGCATGAAGGCTCTGTTGTTGCAGCCTGCGGACTAGAGATTCGGTTGTTGTGGCGCACACGCTCAGTGGCTGCACAGCACGTGGGATCTTCCGGGACCAGGGCCAAACTCAGCCCCTGCATCGGCAGGGAGATCTTTCCCACTGCACCACGAGGCAAGTTCCCCCACTTTTTTTTTTCCTAGTGTAAAAGGAATTCATTGTTAAAACTATTTTGACAAAGGAAAACATACACCTCCTTATAAGTAAAAATAAATTTACATATTAAAATCTTGCTTGGGTCCTTCAAAATCCTTTCGCTCTGCTAGTCAATACATGCGATGCCCGACTTTGTAAGACATTTTGAGAGGTGATCCCAGAGTCACCAAGGAGGCAGAACTTGTGTTCTAACTGAGCAGTGACATCTCTACAGGTGTGAAATGCCCCCATCAAATGTGGGAGCAAACACAGCTTACAGAAACACAGCCCGGCTAAGAAAGGACCATGAAAGACACGCATCACCCTCTCCAGATCCCTCCTTGAACACGCCTGTGACTGTAAAAGGCCTTTAAGCAGGTGCTGACCGAGGAGAGAACCGCCACAAGCAATCCCACTGTACCTGTTTGAGATGGAAAAATCTGTAATTTTCCATTTACCGCAGGTAACATATTAGAGGCTAATCCCTCCACGGAGAATTTTAATTCACCTCTTGGAAGGATGCTGAAAAGCGGAGACGTTTCATATTGGGTTTATTTATGTATCTATTTATTTCTGAGACATTCTCCTTGTTCCAAGGCCCTTCAGCCGAAGATGCACTTGTGAAGTTCGTGCGCGGTGTGAAGAGGGTTTTATCCCGGTAACGATGGTCACCAGGGGCGAAGGGAGCCGTGAAGCGGCTTTGCAAAGTCACTTTTCCTGGACTCAGTGACCACACAGCCCTAAGCTGTTTTGTTTTTCAAAGGCTCAGAGCCCTTGAATTCCAACTAAAATTTATATGGTTTGCTAATTGCCTGCACGTCAGGAAGGGTGAGCATGCAATTTCCCTTCACTGTAATTTGAAATCCCACAATTAACGGTTTCTCGCCATCCACTGGGGAACAGAGGGCTTGGCCAGCTCCAGGCACGGGGGTTAGCCCTGCGGAGGCATTTAATGTTGGCACAATGCTCCATTTTGTACTCAAAACAATTCTTTGCTGGCTCTGGCATTTTGATTTAATAAAAGACTAATAATTCCTGAAATTCAAATTTAAGCACTGTTCTTTCACTTTTAACCACCAGGAGTAACAATAATCACTAGTTCTCCTTTAAAAAATGTAGATTTAAACTAAATTAAGTTCACAGACTTTTTCTTGGACTTATTTTAATTTGGCTTTAATATTCTAAGTCTAAATCTTGAACCATTTATATCTCTGCTTTTGGTTAAACTAATAAAGTATTACTATATTAATAATTGCTACCCACTTTATTAAGAACTATAGACATCAAATCCTTTATATTCAGAACAAGAAAGCCCTTGGGCTCTGAATTCTTTTGGCATATAAGTCCTTAAGATATAATCGAGTATAACATAAAGTCTGATTTAAAACATGAATTAAAATGAAAGGCACTATTTCTATTTGCAAATTGTTAAAGGGCTCACTTAGAAGATAATTCTTGCGATGACATTAGAACAGGGGCTTGTAGGAATAAAAGGGCTTACACTTGAGGCGAGTTTCAGAATTCTTTGTGCAGATGGCGGGACCTTCAATATCACTGAGCTGTTTAATATAAACCTGCCACATCCAAGGTAACAAATATAGAAGCAGAAGGAAATGGCACACTCAATTAAAGCGATTCATGGGCCGCCTTGAGAAAGAATAATTCAGGGGAAAATTCCCTAATTTTGGATGCTTTGGGGTCCTAGATGAGCAGCCGCCTTCTCATCCAATAATAGCCAAACTGAGACCCCTTCTGTGATTGGTACTGACTGAGAGTGGTGGAAACGCACCGCTTTGTGGATGGGAGCCTGCCTCATCTCCGAGGTCTGCCAGGGCACCGTGATCCAAGAGGACTTTCTGGACAGGACTGGTCACTCTCTCCCACGTTTTCTGGATATAGAGGCGATTGAAATGTGATCACTGTCTTTGAAGACTCTGCAAGAAGGGAAGTCAGCCTCCGGTCGTGTCTGACTCTGGCGACCCCATGGACGGCAGCCCACCAGGCTCCCTGTCCCTGGGATTTTCCAGGCAAGAACAGTACACTGGCCCACCATTTCCTTCGCCACTCTTACCAGGTCAGGTTCTTAATGTAATCATGCCTGATCGCGGGATCACTGATCCGTGGCTCCACTTCGGGCTCGTCCCCTGCCTCTGAGATGGAGTTTCAAGAACCTCCACCCCCAAATCCTCGCCACTGCCTCACCACCATACCCCAGGCAGATGCAAGAAAAGGGACCACCCCCTCCCCACAAATTACAGGCTTTAAGGACCCAGACGCTTATAAAATTTGAGCAGAAAATGCATTTTGACGTTTTTCCTGGCACAAGGCTATGCAGATCCGTAGAGGTAGACAGGGCCCATGAGTTTAGGACCCTAAGGGCGCACCTGGAAAACTTTAAGAATATGCTCTATGTATTTCTTATAGGCATCTCTATTTACCTTTCTTGGTTCTATTTCATTTATCCCTAAATTATCCTCGTTTGTGTTCTAAACAAGGAAGGAAGCTTTTAGAAAACTGAGTATCTTAGTTGCTCAAACTACCACACAATTGCACTCATCTCACATGCTAGTAAAGAAATGCTCAAAATTCTCCAAGCCAGGCTTCAGGAATATGTGAACCGTGAACTCCTGATGTTCAAGCTGGTTTTAGAAAAGGCAGAGGAACCAGAGATCAAATTGCCAACGTCCGCTGGATCATGGAAAAAGCAAGAGAGTTCCAGAAAAACATCTATTTCTGCTTTATTGACTATGCCAAAGCCTTTGACTGTGTGGATCACAATAAACTGTGGAAAATTCTGAAAGAGATGGGACTACCAGACCACCTAACTTGCCTCTTGAGAAATCTGTATGCAGGTCAGGAAGCAACAGTTAAAACTGGACATGGAACAACAGACTGGTTCCAAATAGGAAAAGGAGTACATCAAGGCTGTATATTGTCACCCTGCTTATTTAACTTCTATGCAGAGTACATCATGAGAAACGCTGGGCTGGAAGAAACACAAACTGGAATCAAGATAGCCAAGAGAAATATCAATAATCTCAGATATGTAGATGACACCACCCTTATGGCAGAAAGTGAAGAGGAGCTAAAAAGCCTCTTGATGAAAGTGAAAGAGGAGAGTGAAAAAGTTGGCTTAAAGCTCAACATTCAGAAAACAAAGATCATGGCATCCGGTCCATCACTTCATGGGAAAGATATGGGGAAACAGTGGAAACAGTGTCAGACTTTATTTTGGGGGCTCCAAAATCACTGCAGATGGTAAGTGACTGCAGCCATGAAATTAAAAGACGCTTCCTCCTTGGAAGAAAAGTTAGGACCAACCTAGATAATATATTCAAAAGCAGAGACATTACTTTGCTAACAAAGGTCCGTCTAGTCAGGGCTATGGTTTTTCCATGGTCATATATGGATGTGAGAGTTGGACTGTGAAGAAGGCTGAGTGCCGAAGAATTGATGCTTTTGGACTGTGGTGTTAGAGAAGACTCTTGAGAGTCCCTTGGACTGCAAGGAGGTCCAACCAGTCCATTCTGAAGGAGATCAGCCCTGGGATTTCTTTGGAAGGACTGATGCTGAAGCTGAAACTCCAGTACTTTGGCCACCTCATGTGAAGAGTTGACTCATTGGAAAAGACTCTGATGCTGGGAGGGATTGGGGACAGGAGGAGAAGGGGCCGACAGAGTATGAGATGGCTGGATGGCCTCACTGACTCGATGGATGTGAGTCTGAGTGAACTCTGGGAGATGGTGATGGACAGGGAGGCCTGGCGTGCTGCGATTCATGGAGTCGCAAAGAGTTGGACGAGACTGAGCGACTGAACTGAACTGAACTGAACTGAGTATCTTAGAAAATGAATTTTCCCATCTCTCCAGTCCCTGCCCTTCCTTTCATTCCTTATCTTTCTTCCTTCCCTCTTTCTCTCTCTCACACACACACTTGTGGTGGAAAAAGGCAGAATGTATCTAATAGGTGTGTATAAGTCAGTGCCTGGCTAGCTGGTTGTCTGTGAGGCAACCACAGAGACTCAGACAAACACAATTAAACCTCATTCAATGATACTCCATCATCATATCTGTTTAACACACAGTTTCACGTTCTGTTTCTAGAAATTGTAAAACAACAATGTTATCGCTAAGACTTGAAAGAGCGTCACTTGAAACTTGTGCTCGCTTGGAGCACACAGTTTTTGATACCAGGCATGTTTCCCTGGGTTGCTGAGGCTGCCTGCAGGGCAGGGCACAAAGGATGGAAAGAGGGAGAGCCAGGGGGTGGCAGGAGGGCAGGAGAAGCCGGCAGGGCTTCACTGCTCAGAGCAAGAGGGCCCACGGGCAATCATCAGAGCTTCCCAAGGGGCTCAAGTGGTAAAGGGTCTGCCAGCCAGTGCAGGAGATGTAAGAGATGCAGTTTCAATCCCTGGGTTGAAAGACGCCTTGGAGGACGAAACGGCCACCCAAGCCGGTATTCTTGCCTGGGAAATACCGTGGACAGAGGAGCCTGGTGGGCTGCAGTCCATGGGGTCACAAAGAGCCAGACACAACTGAGCAACTGAGCATGCATGCGTGTACATTAGAAATCTAAATACCCTCCAAAGACACACACACACACCAGTTGATGGATGAATCAAGCCTGAATAGCATGCCTTGGAAATGAGCCCTGGTGGCGCTGGCTGTGGTCAAACAGAGGGCAGAGCAAATGGTTGGCACCGAGTATGTGTTCACAGAGACAGATTCTCATTCTGTTATCATATCAACCATGAGCTGACAGTCCTGGAGAAATGCCACCCTGGAAGAGTGGCTACACATGGAAGTGAGGGGCTAAAATAGCTGCCCTAGGAGGGCAGACAAGCCGCAGGCCAGACAGCTGGAAACTTCGCCCCCAGAAGACGCCGCAGGGCCCTCGGAAAGGAGGCTGCAGGTGGGCGCAGTCATCAGAGAGGCCCTCGGCCATTGCCGGTCCTCCACAGCTGGGCATCCGGGGACCCGACTGGCCCAGACAATCCTGGAGGAGAGGTGGCCTCACACGGGCCCTGAGGGCCAGACAGCAGCTTCCTGCCCTTTCTTAGGGTCTCCAGACGCAGTGTTCAGGAGCAAGCACCAGGAGGCCAGCGTGGCTGAGGAGGGCACCGGGAACAAAGGAAGGCAAAGGACACCACAGACACTCCTCCTCCTGGCTGGCACAGGCCATGTGCCAGGTGATGGGGGACAGACGGAGCGGGGCAGGGACTGACCGGGCTCTGAGCTTCCCCCTGGCCTGGCCCCAGCCTGCCGTGGACCCTTCTGGGCAGGAATGGGAGCCTGGCTTTAAGGCAGATGCCCTCGCAACCCGGGAAGCCACTCGTCCCTCGGAAGGCCTAGGCCACTGCGTTGCCTCCTGCTCTCAGCGCCCGCCCTGTCTTCCCCTCCTCCTCTCTCCTCTCTCCCTTTCCTCTGAAGCCAACAGCCCAGGAGAGGCAGGAGGGTGCTCGCCTCCAGGGGACAACCCACTCCCCACGCGGCGCAGCTATGGGGCCTGGGAACCGGTGAGGACACCCTTGCTGTACCCGCAATGACGTCCAGAGATCACAGACGCCTAGGACAGTGGGTCTCCAGTGAGTGAGCACGGGAAAGACGGACTCCTCTGTGACAGTTCAGCAGCAGCAGCCCTGCGAATAGGAGCCCATATCCTAAAGAAATGTCACAGCAGCAAGGCAGTTAGAAAGACACACGCCTGTGAGCGGTGGCTTCTAGAACCTTCGCAAGCAGGCGGGTCCCAGGCCTCGGTGGGCAGGGCTGAGAGCTTGCAGGGTGACTGGGCCAGCATCAGGATGTCAGCGGTCAAGGGTGGAGGGTAGGACCAAGCCAGCCTTGGCGAGGCTTGTGATCAGGGCAAAGCAAACTCAAAAATGGTTTGCCGCTGTTCACAGCAGCCAGCTTAGGCCCCTTCTGTAAACCTACACCCCTCTTTTATTTTTCCTGCATTTTGCCATGTGCCTCAAAACATTTTCACTTCTGCTGGAATGATTATTATAAAGTGTGAGTCACTCAGTCGTGTCCGACTCTTTGCAACCCCTATAGACTATAGCCCGCCAGGTTCCTCTGTTCATGGGATTCTCCAGGCAAGAACACTGGAGTGGGTTGCCATTCCCTTCTCCAGGGGATCTTCCCAACCCAGGGATCGAACCCAGGTCTCCTCTCTGCAGGCAGATTCTTTACCAGCTGAGCCACCAGGGAGTGATTTTAAGGCTTACTGTTATTTATTTTTTAAATCCTCTCTCATGTCCCTTTGAAGTGCCCTTTCAAAAGTGAAAACCACTGTTTCTTCAATCTGCAATCAATTCAAAGTGTCAGAATTTGTATAAGTGTTGTTTAGGGGCCCGTCAGGAATACGGCATCAGCCTCAGGGCAGTTCAGTTCAGTTCAGTTCAGTCGCTCAGTCGTGTCCGACTTTTTGTGACCCCATGGACTGCAGCACGCCAGGCCTCCCTGTCCATCACCAACTCTCGGAGTTTACTCAAACTCACGTGCATTGAGTCGGTCCCAGGGCAGTGTCTCACGGCAAACTGGCACCCTGAGGAGCAGAAGAGCCTCTGCAGGCGGCCGCCCCAGCTCAGAGATGCTGTTTACAAATCATTAGTGAGGTGAGCACGGCTCTTTTCACAAAGCTGACCTCTTTGAACTGCATCCCTAAATGGAAACACAAGAGCAGAGGAAAGCCCACAACAGCCGCATGATGGGGGCCCCACAAACACTGGCCATGTCGGGCTTATATGAACCTCATCCTTTAGGAGAGGGGGAGCAAGCAGGCTCAGGGGGCCGAGGAAGCAGCGGCTGGAGTGGCCCCCCGAAATGTCCCCACGCTGGACCGGCTGGCCCAGCCCTGTCTTCCCTGCACAATGAAAGGCCCTTTCAGAGCCCAGCCTTGGGAGCAGCGCGAGAGCTGAAGTCAGTGCATTCTCTGAGTGGAATCAGTGTCTCTTTTAAGTCCCTATAAGGTTTGTGTAAATTCCCGGGGCGCAGCATCATTAGGGATTCCACCGCCAAGGCGCATACATTAGGCAACACTGGGGCCCTTTTGTGTTCCTCCACATCCACTCTCTCCTGCCGCTGGTGGAGTCTGAAAGCTTAAACAAAGTGGGGCTCCTGCTGGGGCGGGCGCTGTCCTGGCCTCTGAAGCCACCTTTGTGTTGAGGAGCCTCATCTGAATGAGCAGCACGTCGTCCCGGCGAGGACAGACCCTCCAGCCCTCCGCTCCCGTGGGAGGGGGACAGACAGAGCGCTGTATTCATTTTGTTCTTTCATTACACACGAAAACATCCCGCGGACGAATGAATTTCCCAACGACACACAAATGCGACCCGGGGAGACGCTCTGCTGTGTGTGCGGCTCAGTCGCCTGGGACGAAAGATTTTATCCCAGGACTTGGCTCTTCCCACACCGGGTTCTTCCCGCCTGCTTCCCTGGAAGGCACGGGGAGGGCTGGTCCTCAGCCACTACCTTAGAAACCCCAGGGGACTGGGGGAGCCTTACACAGGGATTTGGGGATGTTTTCCCCTTGTGTTTTCAGCTGTGAGGAGACGTCACTGCCGCCTTGCGGGTTGAACAAGTGGTCAGGGAAGATTTAGGGCCGCACATAAATTGTGAGACTTGAAAGCTGCATTTCAAGTCGTATTATGTTCTTCCTTTCAGGTTTGCAGAGACTTTTCCTCCTCATGTTAGAATGGCTTGCATCTTTGCCCTCCAGCCGCCGAGAGACTCCAAGTGTAACTGGAACGCCCTTGATTTGGAGAGAAAAGAGGGTTGGGGAGCCCTCGTGGTGGGCATTGGTATCATTCTCAGTTTGCAGGAAGTTGTCCAGATCTTGGAGTGGGGGGGGCTGGAGTGAGTCTCTTTGCTTGCACGCTACCGCTGGCCTGCCCACATGTCTGATAGAACTGCCACAGCAGTGTCTCTGGAACTGACAGAGAGAAAGTCCTGAATGGTTGGACCTTCCATGTCTTGGGTGGATTCAAGTAGAAACAGACCCTGTTGCTGGGAAAGACTGAAGGCAAAAGGAGAAGGGGGCAGCAGAGGGTGAGATGGTTGGATGGCATCACCAACTCGATGGACATGAGTTTGAGCGAGCTCTGAGATATTCTGACGATAGAGGAGCCTGGTGCTGGAGTGCATGGGCTCTCAAGGAGTCAGACCAAGAACTTAGCAACTAAACAGCGAAACAACAAGTATGTTAGCATATGAGGGCTTCTGGGAGCCAAAGTTTTAAGTAAACCACTGTGAAATGGCAGTCCATGCAGAAATGTTTCCCTGGCAAATTCTGAAAGCCAAATTCACATTTTTTTGTTAATGCAGAAAAACATTTGAGTTCCAGTTTTTAAAGACTTTACTTTTGATGTTTGGACAAGGGGAAGAGGTTCAGTTTAGAAGATGTACTGATCATTCACTAGTATTCTGAGAACTCCTCTCTAAAAAGAAAGAAAATCGATGGAAAAAAACAATTAAAAAGACATCTATCTGCTTCATTGTTTTGCAGGTAAAGCATTATTTTTATATATTTGAGGATGACATTCTACTCTGACCAGTGTAAATTTAGTTTGCAAGTCTGAAATGCAAAAGGAACTTTCACATACATAAAGTCTAAGTCATAAGGAAAATACACCATGAAGCTGGTATTCTGCACTCATTAAAATATTTACATATACAGCTTGAGCATGCAGATCAAGCCATGTTTAATTAAAACACTGTATAAAAATTTCTTTGTAAACATGCCTCTGGTTTGTACACGTATGATTTATCTCTATTTAGTACTTAGTATTGTCATATTTTTTCTTATTTCATTAAATGCAGTCTGGGATGAAACTTTATGATACAGAGGGAAGATGCTACTGCGGTATGAGCTTAGGAGAGGGTGTAAATCCCCAGTAATGTATTACCTGAGTCACACGTTTGACATAATTTAACATGGACCACGTTCTCCTGGCATGTAAGTTAATACCTGGGTGTAAGGTCACACGTGTGCACATTCTGCAAAACAGATCACGGAACAGCAAACATGCTCCGCGCCATTCCCTGCTGTCAGTCCTCACGATTAATACAGATGGCCCGGCCCTGTCAGTCAGGGGCCGCCCTCATCCATCACGGCGCTGAGTGCGGCCCATGCCAGGCCTCTGGGGCTGCTGTCTTCCCACCGGAGCAGGAGAACCTCGGGGAGATGGGTAAAGGAAGGATTCCCTGATATTTATCCTCCTCTTGAGTCAGGGGATAAAGTTCAGAGGTGTGGATACACTTGCAGTTTCCCAAAAGGCTTTACTAATTGGGGTAAGAGGGCTTCAAACTCAATAAAGTACTCATTGGTTTAAAAGATGCAGTTTGCATTATTTCACAGAGGATGTCACCCTTACGGCAGAAAATGAAGAGGAACTAAAGAGCCTCTTGATGAAGGTGAAAGAGGAGAGTGAAAAGATGGCTTAAAACTCAGCCCTCAAAAACTAAGATCTTAGCATTCTGTCTCATCACTTCATAGCTTATGCATGGGGAAAAATGGAAACAGCAGCAGATTTTATTTCCTTGGGCTCCAAAATCAATGCGGATGATGACGCAGCCATGAAGTTTAAAGACTCTTGCTCCTTGCAAGAAATGTTATGACCAACCTAGACAGTGCATTAAAAAGCAGAGATGTCACTTTGCCAACAAAGGTCTCTGTATACAAAGCTATGATTTTTTCCAGTGGTCATGTATGAATGTGAGAGTTGAACCATAAAGAAGGCTGAGCACCAAAGAATTGATGCTTTTGAACTGTGGTGTTGGAGAAGACTCTTGAGAGTCCCTTGGTCTGCAAGGAGATCCAACCAGTCCATCCTAAAGGAAACCAGTCCTGAATATTCATTGGAAGGACTGATGCTGAAGCTGAAGCTCCAATCCTTTGGTCATCTGATGTAAAAAGCTGACTCCTTGGAAAAGAGCCTGATGCTGAGGATGATTGAAGGCAGGAGCAGAAGGGGATGACAGAGGATGAGATGGTTGGATGGCATCATGGACTCGATGTACATGAGTTTGAGCAAGCTCTGGGAGATGGTGAAGGATAGGGAAGCCTGGCGTGCTGCTGTCCAAGGGATTAAAAAGAGTTGAACGTGACTGAGTGACTGAATGACAGCGACGTGGTTTTTCCAGTAGTCACGTGGTTTTTCCAGTAGTCATGTACAGATGTGAGAATCGGAGCATAAAGAAGGCTGAATGCCAAAGGATTGATGCTTTTGAGTTGTGGTGCTGAAGAGGAACTGAACAACAAAGGACAGGTTATGGATTGAGAGTTCTTTATTTTTAGCAACTTAGCAATTTTTTTTTTTAATTTTCCTTCCACAAATAATTTTACACACATCAAATATAGACTAACTTGAATTAATACACAAGATGCTCTGACAATATAGAAGTGAATGAATGGGTGGGCTTGACAGATTGAATGCCAGCATTTACCTTCACTCTCTCCTCTGCACCTGATGATGCTGAGCAGGACCCTGTGGGACTCCAGGGATGAAGGCCTCCTCATGCCCCATTCCTTGTGGGCAAGACTGCAGCTTCCATGACCTTCTCTGAGTTCCAAAGGGCAGAACGGTTGCTCACCAAACAGGAGCCCCAAGGAAACCACCTGTACATGTGTGCTAAGTCACTTCAGTCATGTCCAACTCTGCAGCCCCATGGACGCAGCCCGCCAGGCTCCTCTGTCCATGGGATTCTCCAGGCAGGAAGACTGAAGCCGGCTGCCATGCCCTCCTCCAGGGGGTCTTCACAACCCAGGAGCTAACCCATATATCTTATATCTCCTGCACTGGCAGGTGGGTTCTTTATCACTAGCAAGAGTCTCATCAAGACAAGGAGACTGGACCACCTGAGACCCTGCACACACCCGAAGCTTGTCAGCAACCCCACCCTTTAGAAACTCTGCAGAAGAAAGAAGAATGCATGACTGTTCCTGCCTTGATCCACATCACATACTGCTTCCTGACTGTGTAATCTCTCCCTACTCACCAGGCAGGGGGCACAGTCCTTGAGGCACTGGCCTACTGTTTCCCCTTTGCCTGGCAAAGTAACAATGCCACTCTTTCCTTCTCCTCTGTGACTCAGTCTCCGTATTTCTGATTGGCATTGGTGCACAGACAGCCAAGATTCTGGCAACACTGATACAAAAGGCATAAACTCCAGAAGGCAGGAGACAAAGTGAACAAAACATTGAGAGGAAACAGATAAATGCTGGTCCATCGCTGCTGCTGAATGACTAGCCACCCCAAGCAGTGAGCAACAGCCACAGCCGTTTCATTGTGCTCCCAGATTCTCTGGGCAGGAATCAGGAAGGGGCAGCTTGTCTCTGCTCCATGACGTCAGGAGCCTGAGCCAGCAGGTTCTGAAAGCTCGGAGTGATGGAATGCTGGAGGCTGACTCCAAGAATCCCCTCATCCCATGGGTGCTGGTGGGTGCTGCAGCCTCAGCTGGGCTGGGCAGTTGGACCTCTTGAATGTGGCCTCTCCATGTTGTCTGAGCTTCCTCCCACTCGGTAGTTTCAGGGTACTCAGACCTCTTACCCGGCAGTTCCGGAATCTGTCGGTGATTTCCTCTGCCAACAAGGCTAAAATCTCACCTGCCTTTTTAAAATCTAGATTGGTGCCTTTTAAAAATCTAGACTGGGAACTTCCGTAGCATCGCTTCTGCTATGTTATCTTAGTGTGATATCCTGCATGAGTTCACATTCAGGGGGTAGAGCCCACCTAGTAACGGGGGGAATGATCAAGCTCTAGGAGGGCCTCTGGAATGAGAGCTCTTATTGCAGTCACCTTTGAAGAAAGTTGTTCGGTCACCAAGTCCTGTCTCACGCTTAGCAACCCCATAAACTAAAAACTCGCCAGGTTTCCCTGTCCGTCTCCATCTCCTGGAGTTTGTCCAAGTTCATTTCCACTGAGTTGGTGATGCCATCCAACCATCTCATCCTCTGTCACCCTCTTCTCCTCTGCCTTCGATCTTTCCCAGCATCAGGGGCTTTTCTAATGAATCAGCTGTTCGCATCAGATGGCCAAAGTATCGGAGCGTCAGCTTCAGCATCAGTCCTTCCTATGAATACTCAGTTTACTTACTTTAAGATTCACGAGTTTGGTCTCCTTTCTGTCCAAGGGACTCTTGAGAACCTTCTCCAGCACCACAGTTCGAAAACATCAATTCTTCGGTGCTCTGTCTTATTGTCCAGCTCTCACATCCCTACATAACAACTGGGAAAACCATAGCTTTGACTAGATGGATCTCTGTGGGAAAAATGATGTCTTTCCTAGTGGGAGAATGATGGGATTTCAAAGTAAGCTGGGAAACAACTCAAACTAGAGAATTCCCAAGCTTGAGAATTTCAGTTGGTTAGACATGGAAGATGTAGAAATTCATTTGGTTCTTGCACTTGTATCTCCCTTGAAGAATACAATCTGGCAAAATGGCAAGGGATAAAGCTCACCAAAGAGAGTTGGAGCATGACTGTTCAAAGTGGGGAGAGAAACCTGATAGGGTGCTGATTGATTCTTGCTTCAAAGCCTGGTAGATGCAGGAGCCAGGTACTGCTGAAGGCAGATGGCAGAGAGCCCTAACAACAAAGCCATCTTTATAAGGAGCATCCAGGCCCCCAAGGTTCCTGTCCATCACTCACAGTCAGGGGCTGCCTTCACTCATCAGACAGCACAGAGGAGGGGCTGACACTGCTTATGGTTCTCTAGGCAACTGGAGGCCAGTACCTGTACCAATGGTACCCACACTGCAGACTAACAGAAGCTTGCCACAGCAACTATGAGGATCTAAAGCCAGTCAGTCCATCCTAAAGGAAATCAACCCTGAACATTCTTTGAAGGACTGATGCTGAAGCTGAAGCTCCAATCCTTTGGCCACCTGATGTGAAGAGCTAACTCACTGGAAAAGACCCCGATGCTGAGAAAGATTGATGGCAGGAAGAGAAGGGGGACAACAGAGAATGAGATGGCTAGATATGATCACCAACTCAATCGACATAAATTTGAGCAAACTAGGAATATAGTGAAGGGCAGAGAAGCCTGTCATGCTGCAGTCTGTAGGGTCACAAAGAGTCACACTTGACAGTGACTGAACAACAAGAAAAATACTATGTATATATGTGGTGCTGGAGAAGACTCTTGAGAGTCCCTTGGACTGCAAGGAGATCCAACCAGTCCATTCTGAAGGAGATCAGCCCTGGGATTTCTTTGGAGGGAATGATGCTAAAGCTGAAAGAAACTTCAGTACTTTGGCCACTTCATGTGAAGAGTTGACTCATTGGAAAAGACTCTGATGCTGGGAGGGATTGGGGGCAGGAGGAGAAGGGGATGACAGAGGATGAGATGGCTGGATGGCATCACAGACTCCATGGATGTGAGTCTGAGTGAACTCTGAGAGATGGTGATGAACAGGGAGGCCTGGCGTGCTGCGATTCATGGGGTCGCAAAGAGTCAGACATGACTGAGCGACTGAACTGAACTGATATATATATATATATATATATATATATATATATATATATATAGAGAGAGAGAGAGAGAGAGAGAGAGAGATTATATTCTGTACCATCAAATGATTATTTCTGTACTAAGCCAGATACAAAAATATTGCCCCTTCTGAAGAAGGGATTTCTTTATATGGGCAGTAAATAATTTATTTCAAAGGAGAAACAGCTGATTCCTGGATAGGAAGTGAAAGTGAAAGTATTAGTTACTCTATCATGTCTGACTTTTTGCGACCCCATGGACTATAACCAGCAAGGTTCCTCTGCCCATGGAATTCTCCAGGCAATGATACTGGAGTGGGTTGCCATTCTCTTCTCCAGGGAGTCTTCTCAAGCCAGGGATTGAACCCTGGTCTCTTGCATTGCATGTAGATTCTTTACCATTTAAGACACCAGGGAACCACATATGCACCTGGATATGCGTATATACATAGTTCAGTTCAGTTCAGTCGCTCAGTCGTGTCTGACTCTTTGTGACCCTATGAATCGCAGCACTCCAGGGCTCCCTGTCCATCACCAACTCCTGGAGTTCAGTCAAACTCATGTGCATCAAGTCGGTGATGCCATCCAACCATCTCATCCTCTGTCATCCCCTTCTCCTCCTGCCCCAATCCCTCCCAGCATCAGAGTCTTTTCAATGAGTCAACTCTTCACATGAGATGGCCAAAGCACTGGAGTTTCAGCTTTAGCATCAGTCTTTTCAATGAACACCCAGGACTGATCTCCTTTAGGATGGACTGGCTGGACCTCCTTGTAGTCCAAGGGACTCTCAAGAGTCTTCTCCAACACCACAGTTCAAAAGCATCAGTTCTTCGGTGCTCAGCTTTCTTCACAGTCCAACTCTCACATCCATACATGACCATGGAAAAACCATAATCTTGACTAAACGGACCTTAGTTGGCAAAGTAATGTCTGTGCTTTTGAATATGCTCTCTAGGTTGGTCATAACTTTCCTTCCAAGGAGTAAGTGTCTTTAATTTCATGGCTGCAGTCACCATGTTCAGTGATTTTGGAGCCCAGAAAAACAGTCTGAGACTGTTTCCACTGTTTCCCATCTATTTCCCATGAAGTGATGGGACCAGATGCCATGATCTTCGTTTTCTGAATGTTGAGCTTTAAGCCAACTTTTTCACTCTCCTCTTTCACGTTCATCAAGAGGCTCTTTAGTTCCTCTTCACTTTCTGCCATAAGGGTGGTGTCATCTGCATATCTGAGGTTATTGATATTTCTCCCAGCAATCTTGATTCCAGCCTGTGTTTCTTCCAGCCCAGCGTTTCTCATGATGTACTCTGTGTATAAGTTAAATAAGCAGGGTGACAATATACAGCCCTGATGTACTCCTTTTCCTATTTGGAACCAGTCTGTTGTTCCGTGTCCAGTTGTAACTGTTGCTTCCTGACCTGCAGATAGGTTTCTCAAGAGGCAGGTCAGGTGGTCTGGTATTCCCATCTCTTTCAGAATTTTCCACAGTTTATTGTGATCCACACAGTCAAAGGCTTTGGTATAGTCAATAAAGCAGAAGTAGACGTTTGTCTGGAACTCTCTTCCTTTTTCAACGATCCAGTGGATGTTGGAAATTTGATCTCTGGTTCCTCTGCCTTTTCTAGAACCAGCTTGAACATCTGGAAGTTCGCAGTTTACGTATTGCTGAAGCCTGGCTTGGAGAATTCTGAGCATCACTTTGCTGGCGTGTGAGCTGAGTGCGCTTGTGCGGTAGTCCGAGCATCCTCTGGCGCGGCCTTTCTTTGGGGCTGGAACATGGGATATATATGTATGCATACGCTTTTTCCTTCACTTAAGATTCTCTTTCATTTTCTTAATGAATCCAGATTTAAAGAGAAATAGTCCAGTGGGATGATACACTTATAGTGGCCCGAAAGTCTGCTCTAAAAGTCCCAGGGGTATTCAGGCCAGACTGACAAATACAGAAAAGGAACCTAAGAAATTTAAGGCTGGTCTGTTCAAGTTCACATAATTCATAAGTGTAAAATTGAGTTTAACTAGCAACTTCTTAAGAAAATCTGGATTCACCATCTTCTGCAGACTGCCTGGATATCTGTGGTATAAACACATGTGGATAAATCCTTCTAAGATTTATCTTTCAGTCAATTTGTCTTTCAGTCAATTCAACTGATAGAGGCTTCCTCATTTTTTAAGACAAGTTATGGTACTGACCTGGAGAAGGGCATGGCGACCTACCCCAGAATTCTTGCCTGGAAATTCCAAGGACAGAGGAACCTGGTGGGCTATAGTTCATGGAGTCAAAAAGTGTCAGACATGCCTGAGCAACTAACACACACGCGCACACACACACACACACACACACACACACGCATGCACGCACAGTACTGACCAATAGAGTTATCTTACTTTTAAATTGTTTTTGATGGAGACAGATAGAGACCGAGGCATCCTGATTTAAGAGCTAATTTTTGTTTTTTGGGGTGTTTTTTTTGGTCATCCATTCAAGATTGCTTATTTGTGTATCACTTAAACTTTGATCAAATTTAGAGAAAGACAACAGCCCAATTATCCATTAAAACCATTAAATGAAGAGCTATAATTGCTAGTTTTTCCAGTAGTCATGTACTACTGAGAGTAGGATGTGAAAGTTAGACCATAAAGAATACTGAGAGCCAAATAACGGATGCTTTTGAACTGTGGTTCTGAAGAAGATTTTGAGACTCCCTTGGACTGCAAGGAGATCAAACCAGCCAATCCTAAAGGAAATAAGCCCTGAATATTCACTGGAAGGACTGATGCTAAAGTTGAAGCTCCAATAATTTAGCCACCTGATGTGAAGAGTCGACTCACTGGAAAAGACCCTGATGTTGGGAAAGATTGAGGGCAGGAGGAGAAGAGGGTGACAGAGGATGAGAAGGTTGGATAGCATCACTGACTCAATGGACATGAATTTGAGCAAACTCTGGGAGACAGTGAAGGATAGGGAAGCCTGGCATGCTACGGTCTATGACATCACAAGGAATTGGACAGGACTGAGCAACTGAACAAAATAACTGTTAGAAGCAGCCCCCACAGACTATAATCTTACTGACTGCATAAGCTCTTCATAAAGTGTCCCTTCCTGCCTTTAGGGGTCCTGAGGAATTTTTGAGTTACTGTCAGTACAGGTTATTCAAAAGACCCTGAGTCTTCGTAGTGTTTATGGTGGGGTTGTTTGTCTTTAGGAATTGTGAAGCTTCCCACTAAATAGGGATTCGATTTCGAAAGGCTTCCATTTAATTTCAAAATGATGTCAGGTGTTTCCCCACCAGAGAAAACAAGGGAAAAGAAGGAACTCAGAGCAAGGGGTAAGGGATTTCAGGGAGAAGGGTGAGAGTGGGGTGACTTTCCCATACGCCCTGCTCCATCTATGCTGCCTCTTCCAGAGGATGCTGCCTTCCCCTGCATCCCTGGGGACCATCCCCTCCACCTGGGGTGTGTGATCTGGGAGAGAAGGGGCTGAGGGTGGGGACCACCTTCTACTCTGGGCTTCACTCCCCATCAGTGTTTCCCAGTTAATAACCAGTGTGTCCAGAGGGAGACCCCAGGAGATGCAACCTGCAAGGCTTGGACTCCAAGAGAGGGGCAGGGCCAAGAGGAGAAGGGGCAGGGCTGCAGGTGGCGCCCTGTGGACTCCTGGAGATCGCCCATGAAGCCAGTGGCCAGGAGGCAGAGCTGAAACTCAGCGAGAGGGGTGATGAGAGCCTGTGAGTCTCGGCTAAATCCCACCCTCGGTTTAGCGCTCATCACCGCTACCAACACTCTCCTGTCTTCAGTCAGACGGAGTCGGAGTTTTAATTGCAAATACGAGACCAGTAGAATTCCCAGACAAACACTCCTTTACTCCCTGAGCCTATGGGTCCTTGCAGACACTGTGCTAGAAGATGGGCTGTCCTGCTCAGTAGACACACACAGACCCACAGGGTAAACTCAGAAGCTGTGAAAGTAGAATTTTAGTTTTTGGTCCAATTGCACCTTTATGGAGTAGCAGAAGCATAATTTCTTTTGTTTTATTTTGCTTTCTTTTTATGATATTCAAGAAAACAGAGGGGAAAAAAATGAATGTATCTGTTGACTTTTAAAAAATGTGCAATGTGAGACTTGCAAGTTAAGTTTAATTAGGGGTAAATGAGGACTGGGAGACAGCACCTGAGATAGGTCTGAGAGACTGTCCCGAAGAGCAGCAGGGAAAAGTTGGTATAGATGTGATTTTGGTGAAGAGGGGGTACATGCAATCAAGCACATCGTTTTTCTGGAACATTTCTTCTAGTCTTGTGAAGCTTTCTGCTAGTCATGGGGAGCAGTGATCATCGTGAAGTTTTTTAGAGCTTTTCTCGAGCTGATCTGAGATATAAGAATTGGGCTCATAAAATCAGCTCCTGAAAATAAGTAACTGAAGACCTGTCCTGCCAGTTTTTCACAGAGCTCAGGGTGCCTCATTCCTGATCTCTGGCCTGAACTCCTCTCAGGAGGGGTTGAAGGTCACAGCTGCAGCAGCGTAGGGTTTAATCCTTGCAGAGGTAGAGGCAAAGTGCCAGTCTGGAACTGACCTGTTCTTTCCCTGCGGTCCTCAGTTGTCCTATCTCTGACCCCAAAGTGCCCCTTCCTGCCTCTCCTGCCTTGTTCTGATACAGCTCCAAGAGTCCGGAAGGCCTCCCTGCTTGGACGCAGACCACGGCCCAGCCTTATCCTTTCAGTCTGTTACCCCACACCTGGAATCAGCCGTTGCTCTGAGAATCCTTATTGCTGACACTAAGGGCAGCTTTGTCACAACACAGAAGCTCTGCTGCTGCTGCCTGGCTGGCATGAGGTCTAGCTCTTCTCCATAAAAAGAACTGGAAGATATGAAATTTAAAAATAATACATTCATGAGAATATTTTCAATTCAAGTGCTATATTGTGGGACTTAACATTTGATCTTATAGTTCTATTCCTTTTCTCTTTACTAAGGACTAAAATGTTTCTGTGGCCTTCACAGAGCTTCCCCGGTGGCTCAGGTGATAAAGAATCCACCTGCAACGCAAGAGACGGGGTTCACTCCCTGGTCAGGAAGATCCCCTGGAGAAGGGAATGGAAACCCTCTCCAGTATTCTGGCCTGGGAAATCCCATGGACAGAGGAGCCTGGTGGGCTAGTCCCTGGAGTCACAAAGAACTGGACATGACTGAGTGACTAATACACACACAGAGTATTAATATCATGATGTGTTTCTTCCAAAGCACACATGCCCACATGGCTTCAAATTTTTCAAGAAATATCAATATTGCTACAAAGAATAAGACTATGGAGTGTAGTCTGTATTTTCTACACACTTCCATTTGTCCTTAGGAAATACACTAGCTAGAGTACTCTCAAAGTGTTGTCTCTTAAAATCAGTCCATCGATTTGTCAGCCTTAGAGCGCTTGAAATGATTCCTTGCTCTGTGTGGTTATGTAACCAAAACCAACTTGTCATACAGTGAGGGTCATTAATTTCTTTTGTATCTAATTATAAAATACTTCGAATATTACATTTTATGAGGTGATTATTGTCTAATTCTTGGTAGGATGCATTTGGTTTCCTTTAATTTAATAATATGCATTAATGTTTCCTTTCAAGGTTGTAAATTTGAAAACTTCATAAATTGATTTTATTAAACCTTCTAGATTTATGTATTTATTAAAACCTGTTGTTCACAATGACAACCATTTAAAGGATCTTTTCAGAATAAATACTTGACCTTAGTATTTTCAATTAAAGAAAATGGCAAGTATTAGAAAAACTAATGCCAGGCTTCTTGGTGGCTCAGTGGTCAAGAATCTACCTGCTACTGCAAGAGACAGAGGTTCAATCTCTGGTCTGGGACGATCCCATAGGCTGTGGAGCAACTGAGCCTGCGTGTCACAGCTGCTGAGCCTGTGCTCCAGAGCTCAGGGAATTACGGCTGCCGAGCCCACGCACCACAGTCACTGAGCCTGCGAGCTCTAAGCCCAGACTCCACAAGAGGAGCCGCCGCAGAGAGAAGCCCGCGCACCGCGCTCCAGAGTGCCTCTCACTTTCCGAAACTAGAGAAAAGTCTGCAGCAACGAAGGCCTAGCACAGTCAAATCATAATAATATTAACACTAGTGATAAATGGATATTTTTAAAAATTAAAAAAATAATGCCACGCAAAATTTACAGTCCCAAGAAAAGGCAGTTAAGTCTCAGCAGTACATTTTTCATAAATAAATCATCCTCCTCAGATTTAGAGGGAAGGTCCAGGACTGAACTGGAGGCCTCTAGTGACTCACTGGGATGTCCATTTCTTATCTTAAGTTTCTCCAGCTGCCCGCATATCATTTCCAGGGCAGCGTGTATGTGTGTGTGTGTGTGTGTGTGTGTGTGTGTGTGTGTGTGTGTGTGTGTGTGTATCTGTGTCTGTATTCTGAGTTCTTTCCATTAATTTTACCAAATTGTAATCAGTCTTTAAATCCGGAACCTCTTTAGGCTGAGTTGCCCAGTCTGGGTTCCCAACCATTCGTGAGATCTCAAACCATTTCCTGAAATCTGGGTCCACAAGCCACCCACACACAGAGCTGTAGAACGGCTCCTCCTTTAGGGACAACAGTCTGTGTTCTGATGGCTTCTCCTGTGAATGTCAAATGTCCCTTGAGTATTTGGAGCTTTGAGGACCAACAGTTCTTTTCAAATAACCAGAAACTGGGAAGTGTCGGCTTTTTGCAATGTACAACGTCTGATTCTTGTTCGAATTCCACCAGTATTTTTAGCCATCTTTATTCTGTGTGGATGACTGTAGCGTCACACCAGCTTGCTCTAATGCCTGGAGTTCTGCATCGCATAACCTGCTTGGCCTGGAGCCTCCTGAATTGGAAATAAGGCGCATGGCTTCAGGACCAGGGCCTCCTTCCGATATGTCTGGCCTGTTGTAAAATTCAGCAGCTAGCATTTTCTCCCTTCCTTCCCCATTGCTCCAAACTGTATCAGTGGTTACTGAGGGCCCGTAACTGTATTTCCAACAAAGATTACACAGATATTCCTGTCCAGCTTCATGTCCTGCAGGGCTGTTCTGTGGTCTTCCGATCAGTAAAAATGTAATAACATTTTCACATAGTCAATATTTAATTCTGTAAATGCAACTGGTGTAATCTAGGCCATTAACCACACAGTGATTTATGACACAGGGCAGACAGTGGTGGGGGTGAGAGCTGTGGGACGGTCCTCTGGTGACAATAAAAGGTTATAAATTTCATAGCCCTGCCTGAGAAATGTATTTATATCCTGTATTAAGAATAGCTTTTATAAATTTTAATGACCCATGTTAATGGAGCTCTCATCATGACTGCCTATATGAGACTACAGTCCTTGTTTTTTTCTTCTTCTTCTTTTTCCATCAGCTGAAGGTCTTGTGAAAAAGAAAGGAATAAAAAAAATTCTTATTAGCAATTTGCCAAAAGGATCTTTAAGAGTTATAAGCCTATCATTGTTTGCCTGGACAGCACAGTCTGTGAGCGGTAGTTTGCATAAAGTTTTATGACGAAGCCCCAGGTCGGGCTAATTGGATACAGCACAATCGGTGCTCTATCATGTTTACAAAAGCCAGGTCAACAGGCAGAAACAAACCCAGGGGTATGGGGCTTGCTCTTCTCAGTCCCCTGTCCTCTCACCGACGGCGGTTCCCACCAGCACGCGCACGCGCCCGCAGCCAGGCCAGCCAGCTCCGCAGCAAGGCCGCCCGCAAGGCCCTGTGCGCCCTCGGGCCGTGAGGCGTGCAGAGGCTGGAAAGCAGAGTTTAGACACAGTTTCCGCGGGCCGAGGTGTTCTCAGCTGGCGGCTTTGGCAGTGCTTCTCATGTTCAGACACCACTGTTTTATTTTAAAACCAGATGTTTACAACGCGATCCTTACGCATCCAAAACAGGTTTTGGCAATGGGCCCCCAAAGCGTTTCCCTCCAGGCCAGGCAAGGCAGTTGAGAATGGGCTGCTCCTAATGACCCAGTTTTGGTGTCAATCTGCTCCATCATTTTTCCTTCAAAGATTACATAGCCAGACGAACGGAGGAAGGCAATGGCACCCCACTCCAGTGCTCTTGCCTGGAAAATCCCATGGACGGAGGAGCCTGGTGGGCTGTGGTCTACCACTGAGCGCCTTCACTTTCACTTTTCACTTTCATGCATTGGAGAAGGAAATGGCAAACCACTCCAGGGTTCTTGCCTGGAGAATCCCAGGGACGGGGGGAGCCTGGTGGGCTGCCGTCTATGGGGTCGCAAAGAGTGGGCACGACTGAAGTGACTTAGCAGCAGCAGCAGCAGCAGCAGCAGCCAGAGGAAATACGGTCATAAAGCCTGAGAGTTACCACTGAGCCTGTTCCCGCAACAAGAGCCTCCACCAGAGAAAGCCGATGCCCAGCGAAGAAGAACCAGCACAGCCAAACATTAAAAGGAAGTGTGATGGAGAAGTGGAGAAGGAAATGGCCACCCACTCCAGTATTCTTGCCTGGCGGGCTACAGTCTATGGGGTCGCAAAGAGTCAGGCATGACTGAAGCAACTTGGAAGGGGCAAGGGGGTATACAACAAAACCAACACACAAGAAAAGAAAGCGAAAAGCTGTGTCATGGGCAATGCTTTGGGTCACTGTTCTTTACACAATATGCTGATTTATTGTGGTATAACTTACTGCAGTCAAATTTTCTGGGGGCAAACTCTTTAAATGATTAACCTTTTTAAACTGGTAAACAGTGTCTTTATATAGATAATGCACAGAAATCTTCCTGAAATCTTTATTTTGTGCTTACTCTCAATTTTGAACTGGAAAATAGTGACTACATGCCTTTTATCAGAAGGTAACAGATTAGGGATATTAAGAAAGACTTCTTTTTAGGACTTTATTCCCTTTAAGAAATCTTACTTTTAGATCCATTTTCTTTCTGCTTAATATCTTTGGCACCTAAAAGAATATTGTTTTATGATGAGTCATGAAAGTGATGTATTGGAATTTGTCCTCTGTTTCAGTTCAGTTCAGTCGCTCAGTCGTGTCCGACTCTTCGCAACCCCATAAATTGCAGCACGCCAGGCCTCCCTGTCCATCACCAACTCCTGGAGTTCACTCAAGACTCACGTTCATCGAGTCCATGATTCCATCTAGCCATCTCATCCTCTGCCGTCCCCTTCTCCTCCTGCCCCCAATCCTTCCCAGCATCAGAGTCTTTTCCAATGAGTCAACTCTTCGCATGAGGTGGCCAAATTACTGGAGTTTCAGCTTTAGCATCATTCCTTCCAAAGAAATCCCAGGGCTGATCTCCTTTAGAATGGACTGGTTGGATCTCCTTGCAGTCCAAGGGACTGTCAAGAGTTTTCTCCAACACCACAGTTCAAAAACATCCATTCTTCGGCGCTCAGCCTTCTTCACAGTCCAACTCTCACATCCATACATGACCACAGGAAAAACCATAGCCTTGACTAGACGGACCTTAGTCGGCAAAGTAATGTCTCTGCTTTTGAATATACTATCTAGGTTGGTCATAACTTTCTTCCAAGGAGTAAGCGTCTTTTAATTTCATGGCTGCAGTCACCATCTGCAGTGATTTTGGAGCCCCCAAAATAAAGTCTGACACTGTTTCCCCATCTATTTCCCATGAAGTCCTCTGTTTGGGGGCCCTTTTTCTCTTCTCCGCGTGGCTAAAGTTGAATTCGAGATAAGGCAGGCGAAAATGTGGGCTCATTGAAATCACAGAGGGTTCTTTGCACTATCTTCTTCCTGTGTCTCGCCTTTTGTGGCCCCTCTCCCTGTTCTTTTCTTCCTCTCTTTACACACATAGGAAACTCAGAAGCATATGTTTGGCTTGCTGGGGATTTGTGACTGAAGGACACTCTGAACCCCCAAGTTCCCTCTCCTCACCTCGGCTCCACTCGCAGGCTTCAAGGAGACTCGCTCCTATTTTCCCTCCCTGGCTCTTCACCCCAACACCATAGCACTTCCCCACAACAGCCCCTTTGGCAAGACTCTTATTCTTTCTCTCCCATCTGGACTCCACAGGCAGCCAGGTCTTGGATGCAGACTGTCTACCCCAAAACAGTTTTTTATTTATGCATGCATGCTAAGTCACTCTGTCGTGTCCAGCTCTTGCAACCCAAGGACCATAGCCCGCCAGTCTCCTCTGTCCATGAGATTCTTCAGCAAGAATACTGGAGTGGACTGCCAACCCTCCTCCAGGGGATCTTCCCAGCCCGGGGACTGAACCCATGCCTCTTAGATCTCCTGCACTGGCAGGCAGATTCTTTACCATTAGCACCACCTGGGAAGCCCTTAAATTGAAAGTTCTGTTCTCTCTTATTATCTTGTTTGCTCATCTTTGTCCAAAACACATGAAAGAGATCGAAAAATAGCAGACCATTGTCAATATGTTCAATAAAACCTGTTTTAAAATATGTGATTTCTTTGTTGTTTTTAGAATATCCAACTGAAGATAAAAGCTTGGTGATTATTTGGTTTATATGTTTTTGTTTGTTTTATTCTTAAGGACTTTCCCCCTTCTTTTTGCTTTAATTTGTCAAATGTTTTATATTTGTGTGATTTACATAGCAAAGCTGAATAAGGGGTATACTCATAGGAGCCTCATATGTACACCAACCCTTCCAATCAGGCTTCTAGCTTCTATCTTATCCTCCAAGTTCTTCTTGATGCAAACATTCACATAGACTCTCTTTCCCTATTTTCTTCAACTGTTTGCAATCTCTAGACTGCACTTGGTTCTTTTATTCGGATTTTCCATCCTGTAAATGTCAGAGTGGAGAAGTCAGGTAATGAACAAGAATTAGGACCAGACAGCTTGGCTTGAGCCCTGCTTCACCATTTACGAGCTGTGAGTCCCTATCCCTTTGAGCCTCAGTTTCCTTTTTGGAAAATGGGGATGATTGCAGTACCTATCTCTCTGGGTTGTTTTGATTATTAAATGTTGAGAGCAATATTCTGCATATAGTGAATACTGAATATTACAATGAATATTATAGTGAATACTCAATTTTATCACCATGTCTGGTGGCTCAGACAGTAAAGAATCCTCTTGCAATGCAGGAGACCTGGGTTCAATCCTTGGGTTGGGGACATCCCCTGGAGAAAGGAGTGGCCACCCACTCCAGTATTCTTGCCTGGAGAATTTTATGGACAGAGGAGTCAGGCGGGCTACAGCCCCTGGGATCACAAAGAGTGAGACACAGCTGAGTGACTAACACTCTCACTCTCACTCGTAAGCCAGTATAAGCCACAGTAGTTAGCAATCAGGGAAGGAGGGGGACAGTTTTGCCCTTGAGGGACACTTGGAGACATCTAGAGACAATTTTGGTACCACAACTAGAGTAAGGGTGCTACCAGCACCCTACTGGGTAGACAGGGATGCTGTAAGCATGCTACACGCAGGACAGGCTCCCCCAGCACGGCCCCAGCAAGGAATCGTGCAGCCAAGAACATCAGTCCTGTGACATTTTAGTGATAAAGTGAATTACTTTTATAAAATACGAAAATGAATGAGAAACAAGAATACTAATACCTAACTGTAGATTTGTTTCTGTTTTTATAAAAATATAACTCACTAAAAATAAATGCCCAATAAAAGCATAGTGATTCCTTCTTTTTGACTCGTGGGCTTATCTATATTAAAGAAAATATGTGAACCCCCCTCCACTGGTGGCGCCCTCTGAGTCCCTCCAGCGGGAGTGACATGAGAATGCTCTCCTGAGCATCCCCTCCACTAAGCGTGTTTCTCATTTAGAGATTGTTTCCTCTGAGTAAAAGAGTAACGGTGAACAGAGGCTGGCTGCTCGGCATTCTCTTCAGTGTGGGAGGGAAGAGAAGTATCTGTAAAGTTCACGGAAAGTAGTGTTTTATTTTATTCATAAAATTATGGTCATGCTTTCATGACTCCAGGCTTCCCTGGTGGCTCAGAGATTAAAACATCTGCCTGGAATGCAGGAGACCCGGGTTTGATCCCTGGGTTGGGAAGATCCCCTGGAGAAGGAAACGGCAACCCACTCCAGTACTCTTGCCTGGAGAATCCCATGGACGGAGGAGCCTGGTAGGCTACAGTTCATGGGGTCGTAAAGAGTTGGACACGACTGAGCGACTTCACTTTCACTTTCACGACTCCAGTGAAAGTGAAAGTCACTCAGTCGTGTCTGACTCTTTGCGACCCCATGGACTATACAGTCCGTGGAATTCTCCAGGTCAGAATACTGGATTGGGTAGCCTTTCCCTTCTCCAAGGGATCTTTCCAACCCAGGGGTCGAACCCAGGTCTCTGCATTGCAGGTGAATTCTTTACCAACTGAACTATGAGGGAAGCCCCCATGACTCCAACTATTTAACAACAAAAAGCCACCACTCACAGAATGAGGTTACGATTCTATTCCATGGAAACAGGCAGGAAAACAGCCACTTCACATCATATATATATATATATATATATATATATATATAGAGAGAGAGAGAGAGAGAGAGAGAGTTTATTATTTTAAAGCACTTATTTCAACTCAAGTTTTTCTTATTCATTTTTTCCTGATTATCCTGAGGTATATATATGTGTGTATACACACACACACAGACACATATATATGGGAAAATGATGAGCCTGTAGAAGACTTATTTCCTTAAAGTGTTTAGGTTGAATATAATGGGCAGGGACAATCTGCTAATTGGCCTAGAAACAGGAGAATGCAGATTTCAGGGTGAATGAAGACTCTTTTGAAGACCTAAAATCACTATGAAATGCAGTCTTTTTAAACACTGTTATTTTTTTGGCCGTGTCAGGTCTTAGTTACAGCATGCAGGAGCTCTTAGTTGTAGCATTTGAATTCTTCTTAGTTGTGGCATGTGGGATCTACTTTTCCAACCAGGGAGTGAACCCAGGACCCCTGCATTGGGAACACAGAGTCTCAACCACTGTCCACCAGGGAAATCCCTGAAATGCAGTCTTGACATGAGTTGGGAAGGAACCATCATTTCAGTGTTAGAGACCAGGAGGCTGTGTGTTGCAGTTGAAAAGCTATGATTTTGGAAAGAGGTCTGGGCTCAAGTCAGTCTTTCTAGATTTTAGCTGTGTGCTCTTGAGCCAGTTATATAAACTGCTTTGAGTTTAGATCATTTCATAAGCAACGTGGAAAATTCTTATCAAATCCTTCTCCATAGGATTCAATAACTTGAACTAAACATCTAGCTGGGAAGCATGCCTACAGTAGGTACTCCAAGAATATGTTAGTCTCTTTCCTCCAGCAAAACATGAACATGCTCCAATTATCGCTTATGATGCAGAGATCAGTTACCTGACACCCCAGCTGGAGCATGCCCAGGTCAACAGAAGGATGCCCATACAGGAAATGGGACACGCCCCCACCCTTGATAAGAGAGCAATTGTGCAGAGTTTCATGAGAGTCTCACCTTTCTCCATGGTTAACTGAAGTCTGAGGTTAAGAGCCACGACTGAGTGACATAAATATAATAGAACAGGGACTAGAAATGCTCTTTCTTACATTCCTGTTGTAGCAAATCATACAGAATGATCCTGTTACGTCTCTAAAAGCGCGAATGCTCTGTAGGAGCACAACAGGTGCCCCCCTGTAAGAAGCAGAGACAGTGCCTTCCTTCAGTCTCTGTCTGGTGCTCTGTAGACTGTCCTTCTTCACAAGGCGGCCCTCCACCCACTGAGGGGCAGGGACGCGACAGACCTATGAGCGGAAAATGTTGAATGCTCGACTTGGGTATGGAAATGTGAGGACTCCACTGATGTCAGTAGGAACAAAGGTGGACCCCATTGCCTACCGTGAAGGGATCACACAGCAAGGAGAGGTGACAGGTATTGTGCACAGACATGAGGACAACTCTGGAATCAGAGCTGGGTCTCATTCACACTGCCCAGTGCTGGAAGGAGCAACAGGTATAAAGACATAGAAAATGAGATCATTTTCATCATCTAAATGGCTTTCTTGTGCCAAATTGGACACAGAGTGTATTTTGGTTAGGGAAATTATGAAGACAGCAGGAAGTGATCTTTTCTGTCTTTGGACCAAGAAGTTATCAAATAGCTTAATAGATTGCAGAGTAATTACAGTCTCAGAACAGAAAATAAACTCAATGGGGCTTTACATAACTGTCACATATTTTTTAAAATTAAGTGACTTGTTAGTTTGTAAATCCCAATCTTTGTTTACTACAAAAGTGAAAGTCGCTCAGTCGTGTCCAACTGTTGGTGACCCCATGGATAATATAGTCCATGGAATTCTCCAGGCCAGAATACTGGAGTGGGTAGCCTTTCCCTTCTCCAGGGGATTTTCCCAACCCAGGGATCAAACCCAGGTCCCCTTCATTGTCGGTAGATTCTTTACCAGCTGAGCCACCAGGGAAGCCTAAGAGTACTGGAGTGGGCAGCCTACCCCTTCTCCAGCAGATCTTCCCAACCCAGGAATTGAAGTGGGGTCTCCTGCATTGTAGGCAGATTCTTCACCAACTGAGCTGTCAGGGAAGCCTCTTATTTACAAACATGGATTTAAATATTTAAATATGCAAGAAGTTATAGCCTCCAACATCCACAGATTTTTCAATATGACTTCCATCCACAGTTGAAAAAAAACCACTGCTAGTCAGGAAGCTCTTTATCTGCTGCAGCAGTGTTCTGGCATATTCCATTAGGAGTCCCTGAGCTGACCTTATCTCATAGACAGGGAGGACTTCACAGCAGAGCCCTGTGGGGAAGACTGGATCATGACCTTCAGATGAAAGGATGACAAAATTTCTTCATAGAGGAGAAACATAGTGTCTCAAACACTTTTGTATTTTGGTACCTATGGTCCTATTCGTCAAGGCTGTATATTGTCACCCTGCTTGTTTAACTATATGCAGATACATCATGAGAAATGCTGGGCTGGAGGAAGCACAAGCTGGAATCAAGATTGCTGGGAGAAGTATGAATAACACAGAGATGCAGATGGCACCACCCTTATGGCAGAAAGTGCAGAAGATCTAAAGAGCCTCTTGATGAAAGTGAAAGAAGAGAGTGAAAAAGTTGGCTTAAAACTCAACATTCAGAAAACGAAGATCATGGCATCCGGTCCCATCACTTCATGGAAAATAGATGGGGAAACAGTGGAAACTGTGGCTGACTTTATTTTTCTAGGCTCCTAAATCATTGGAGATGGTGACTGCAGCCATGAAATTAAAAGATGCTTACTCCTTGGAAGGAAAGTTATGATCAATTTAGACAGAATATTAAAAAGCAGAGACATTACTTTGTCAACAAAGGTCCGTCTAGTCAAGGCTATGGTTTTTCCTGTGGTCATGTATGGATGTAAGAGTTGGACTATAAAGAAAGCTGAGTGCTGAAGAATTGATGCTTTTGAACTGTGGTGTTGGAGGAGACTCCTGAAAGTCCTTTGAACTACAAGGAGATCCAACCAGTCCCTCCTACAGGAGATCAGTCCTGGGTGTTCATTGGAAGGACTGATTTTAAAGCTGAAACTCCAATACATTGGCCACCTGATGCGAAGAGCTGACTCATTTGAAAAGACCATGATGCTGGGAAAGATTGAGGGCAGGAGGAGAAGGGGATGACAGAGAATGAGATGGTTGGATGGCATCGCCGACTCAATGGACGTGGGTTTGGGTAGACTCTGGGAGTTGGTGATGGACAGGGAGGCCTGGTGCGCTGCGGCTCATGGGGTTGCAAAGAGTCGGACACGACTGAGCGACTGAACTGAACCTATGGCCCAGTATCCACTCCCAAAGAAAGAAAATGGCACAGCCCCAGCTGAGCAGAGATGCATCTATGTGCTCGCATGTTTTCTGCCTGCCCTGTGTGTCAACTAGGTTCTAGGTTCTTGGTGGAAAGTAAAAAGTTATCTTCCTCCTCTATCATCCCTGGGGAATGTCTGTTTAATGGTTTTCAAATCCTGCCTGTTTAGTAAAGTATTTCTTCTTAGTAATTCGAAGTAAATTCTTACTCAAGGTCATTAATTCCACTTTGTAATTAAGGAAAACATTGTTGTTTCAGCAAGGTCAGGAGATAAAAGTGTTTTTGGAGCACAGTTGTCTGACAACCTGCAGGACCAGGTTACAAGGTGGTAACCTATATTTCTGTACCACATGCAGCTTGGTTCCCTGTACCTACTAGGTGCTCTGTAAACATTTGCTGACTTGATTTGCCCTTCTCATAAATATATATTCATGGCTAGAATAATTTATATGAACTAATATGAACATAGAATTCAGTTTGGAAAGGAAATGCAGAGAAAAAATGAAAATAAACATGAAGTCAACAAATCTTAGGCAGAGATGTCAAAGTCACTGTGAGCAGTAATCTGTCATCCTTATCTTTGCTGTGATATTTCTCTGCAGGTCAGGAGGGACACACATAAAGGAATATTTTTAGCCTTCCATCCAGTTCAAGGTTCTGAACAAAAGAGTCAAGACTTAGAATCTAGGCACTGTGCCAGCACTGCTGGGTGAGTTTCAAGTTTCATATGAAAACCGCATGCAGAGGAAGGTAGCAAGTAACTCAATGCCTGTCTTAAAATCTGCACTCAGCTACTCAGTCCGGAGTTCTAATAAGTGTCTCTAATACACTCCGGTGAGAGGAGAATTACCTATCACCCCAGTAACTCTCTCTGCAAGGCTGGGCATTGCATGTGAGCTGAACGTGAGTTAGCTATCTTGAGCTGTACTCTAGAGAAGGTTAGTCCTCGGTCTTGAATCTACACACAAGAGGCCTTGGCTAACACAGAAAGAACGCGCATCACAGGTGGCTATGGCAGGGAGGATGTGGTTTCACTTATCAGGGTAATGCTTTAAGTATTAAATGTCTGAAATGGCCCTGGTGCCTCAATTGGTAAAAATCCACCTGCAGTGTGGGAGACCTGGGTTCAACCCCTGGGTTGAGAAGATCCCTTGGAGGAGAGCATGGCAACCCACTCCAGTATCCTGGCCTAGGGAACCCCCAAGGACAGAGGAGCCTGGGGATGCAGTCCATGGGGACTCAAGAGTTGGAAACAACTAAGCAACTTTCACTTCGGAAGTTAGGGTCACATTAATCAGCTTAATTAGGGCTTCTGTAGTGGCTCAGTGGTTGAGAGTCCACTTGCCAGAGTAGGAGATGAAGGTTCAACCCCTGTGTCAGGAAGAGTCCCTGGAGAGGTGAGCGGCAACCTAATTTAGTATTCTTGCCTGAAAAATGCCATGGACAGAAGAGCTTGCTAGGCTACAGTCTATGGGATCACAAAGAGCTGGACATGACTTAGTGACTGAACAACAATTCAGCGTAATTAATGTTTGTAGTGGGGTCTCATCACCATCACCTCTGTTGAAAAACTACCACCAACGACATCTCCTGCTCTTACCCTCTCCAAACTACTCCTATTCCTCAGTCTTCCCCCGCCAGCCTCTGATAGGTTGTCAGTAGTGACTCACTCCTCTCTCTGTACCATGGTATCCCCCAGCTCTGGTCATCCGCTGCTTCCTCTTGCCATATCCAATAGCCTGGTCCATATTCTGAACCACTCCACTGAACTCCTAAGCACCAACACTATCGTAGAAATGCAGAGCCCACAGAAGACTGCCTATGTCAAGGATAAGCCACTACAATTCCAGAAAAATGAACAACCCGATCAAAACATGGGCCAAAGAACTGAACAGACATTTCTCCAAAGAAGACATACGGATGGCTAACAAACACATGAAAAGATGCTCAATACCACTCATTATCAGAGAAATGCAAATCAAAACCATAATGAGGTACCACTTCACACCAGTCAGAATGGCTGCGATCAGAAAGTCTACAAGCAATAGATGCTGGAGACGGTGTGGAGAAAAGGGAACCCTCTTACACTGTTGGTGGGAATGCAAACTAGTACAGCCACTATGGAGGACAGTGTGGAGATTCCTTAAAAAATTGCAAATAGAACTGCCTTATGACCCAGCAATCCCACTGCTAGGCATACACACTGAGGAAACCAGAATTGAAAGAGACACGTGTACCCCAATGTTCATCACAGCACTGTTTATAATAGCCAGGACATGGAGGCAACCTAGATGTCTATCAGCAGATGAATGGATAAGAAAGCTGTGGTACATATACAAAAAGAATACATTTGAATCAGTTCTAATGAGGTGGATGAAACTGGAGCCGATTATACAGAGTGAAGTAAGCCAGAAAGAAAAACACCAATACAGTAAACTAACGCATATATATGGAATTTAGAAAGATGGTAATGATAACCCTGTATGCGAGACAGCAAAAGAGGCACAGATGTAGAGAACAGTCTTTTGGACTCTGTGGGAGAGGGAGAGGGTAGGATGATTTGGGAGAATGGCATTGAAACATGTATAATATCATATAAGAAATGAATCACCAGTCCAGGTTTGATGCAGGATACAGGATGCTCAGGGCTGGTGCACTGGGATGACCCAGAGGGATGGTATGGGGAGAGTGCTGGGAGGGGGGCTCAGGATTGGGAACACGTGTACACCTGTGGCAGATTCATGCTGGTGTATGGCAAAATCAATACAATATTGTAAAGTAATTAGCTTCCAATTAAATAAATTTAAATTTTTTTTTAAAAAAGGATGAGCTGATAAAGTTAACCTTATTCAAGGCTGTGGGAACTGGAAATATCCGGGGGACCTGCTCCACTCTTGTATGAACATGGAATGAAAATCCTGTAGCTTGGATCTTTAGAGAGGGTTGAGTCCTACAGCTTGAGTATTATGCCCAACTTGAGGCGTATGCCCATCCGTTGGGGCAAATGTTTATTGCTTTGTGCCAGTTCATAAAGCAACAGAAAGTTGCTTCCAGGACAGACTTTCACCAACTAGGAAATTTACTGTGAGTAAACCTTTTCTGGTGCTTTCAGCCGGTTGGCTGATTTCATCATCATCATAGTTCTATGTGTCAGGGGGCCGCTTTCCTCCCAACTAGCAGCAAGGAAACCTAGGAGAACAGCGAGTGAGGAGCAGAGGGCAGTTTGGACTCAGGCTCTCTGACTCTAGGTAAGGTTAAATCGGATTTCATTCATCAACATAAGAGAACTATCACCAAAAAGGACGCATGACCTCTTGACATGGGAGTTGTTAGATGCTAGTTATTCTGAATATACTGTACAGGATTGAACATCATAACTCCTGGTCTGCTTCTATTCACATTTGGGTCTTTAACCTGCCCAAGGAGCTTTGGCTTCCCAGGTGGCCTGCATGGTGAAGAACCCACCCACCAATGCAGGAGACGTAAGAGATGTGGGTTCAGTGCACGGTCAGGAAAATCCTCTGGAGGAGTACATGGCAACCCACTCCAGTATTCCTGCAAGGAGAATTCCATGGACAGAGAGGCCTGGTGTCCTAAAGGCCATGTGAATGCACAGAGTTGGACACGACCAAAGCAGCTTAGCTCACTCACGAGGAACATGAAATTAACAAGCGGCAGTAAACTGGGGAAATGGCTCGAAGCAGATATGATCTCACTCCATTTTGATAGTTTACGTAGTTCATTTTAAAACAGATTGAATGGAGAAAAGAAAAATAGATAGAAATATTGTTCTGAAAATGGATGTGCTCTTTGTTATTGGAGTGTCCCATGTAGGCTAAATGCAGGTCAGTGACAAAGGCCTTTCTAAGGAGAGAGAAGAAATAAAATAAGACAGAGGAGGAGGAAGCATGCAAAGTCTGCTCAGCTTCAAAGCCTGGATGAAGAAAGGCAATCTTATACAAAGATTCTCTGTTGTTGTTTTTTTCCTTCCAGGTGTTTTCAAGGGTAACTCACACCTTAAATCTGCCCTCAGTCACCCTAAGAAGACCTGGTCTGAGATGGGTGCAAAGTGTCAACTTAAAAAATAGTCACAACCTAAAAGTTGAGATTTATGTTTTATTCAGTGGCAATTTTTAAGACTTTAGCCTGAGAGACAGTATCTCAAAGAGCCCTGAGGGAATTGCCCTGAGGAGGGTTGGGCGTGGGCAGTCAGGTTTCAGAAGTTTGCCGCAAAAGGCAGGTAATCTGAACATGAAAAGTATTTTTGTGAGCTAAATAAAACCAGATATCCCAAGTTAAGGAATTTAGCACTTTTCTGTGGGAAGAGGCAAGAGTCTGGGCCCACCAACAGCATCCCTTTCATATGCACCTCAGCTCTCTGGGGCCAGGGCCCTGCATTTTTCACATTACCCTGAGTTCCTCTGGGGCCAGGGCCCTGCATTTTTCCCATTACCCTGAGTTCCTCAGAGCTCACCATAGCGTGGCTGCCACTGATGGCTGGTAAGTCACAGGTATTCGTCTCCTTCTCGATTGCCCTTAGGGCTCAGGAGTCCACATTTGGAGCTGGAATTGCTGATGACTGTGGCATCCTTGCTTACTGCCATGGCAGGGAGCACTCTGTTTCTCAGAAGCATGTGCTTTCCAAAGTGGCCGATTTAAAATGAGGTCGCCCATTCTGCATTTCATTTATCAGTTTTCAGAGAAGCTTCAATCAGGCTGTAAAAGTCACACTTTTTATTTAATTAAGCAATTATTTTCTGATTATCAAGACCCTTATGATGTCAGAGCTCTCCTTGGTGTAAACAGCTGAATTATTTTAACCAGTTTTCAATCTTGATATTATTCTTAATTCCTCAATCAAACTCAGACTGCTAAACAGGTGAGTTACAATGATGCTAATGAGGAGCAGAGCAAATCCTGTTTATGAGACTGATCCAGGGTGGCTGGGTTCTGGTTTGAATCCTGCTCTTATCAAATGGCTCCTTTGAGTTTCAGTGAATGGAAGCCAGGGCTCAGGTTTTCTCCTAAAGCAGTCCTGAGGCGTACTCTCAGAAATCCACAATACAGAGAGTCAGCAGTGGGGATTTCATCTTCAAAACCACTCATCTGCTATTTCAGTCTCACATTCTCCATCCTCCCTGACCTACAGGACATTTTTCCACCCAATAATGACTGCAAGATTCTGAGGAAAATGCCTTCTGCCTTAGCTGAGCCGCTACAAGTCAGCTGTTCTTCGAAAGTGGAGTCTGACCCGAGAACGGAAGCTTCTTACCCAAATGGCATGTCTCCCACACCTCTTTCTCTCTAGGACCTGCCCCTCTACAAGCAGGGGTGGGATGGCAGGCTGGGAGGGGCAATGGGCAGAGACCCTCACCCCAAGATCTGGGAATTCCCCACGAGCAGATCTCCAAGTGTCCGCCCAAATCACCTTATTTCTGTTCTGTTGTTGTTTTTAATGTTGCTTTTTGTGAATGTAGATTTGTTTCCACAAATTGACAGTAAATTTAGCCACTTGAGATATAAATCATTGTCTGTGGCCACTAATCTAGAACAAATCAATGGGTTCAATAATGTTCTAAAAGAAAGCTGCTTAGTAATTATTGTGTTGCCCTTGTTTTCAATTATTAAAGGGTAATGATGAATGATGCCGGACACTGGGGTTCCCCATGACTTTTACTTCCTGGCTGAGCCAAGGACTTCATGCACACCCGTTAAGAAAGCCATATTATTCGTCTGTCTATTACAGCAAGTCCTTGTTGGTTTGTTTTTGCTTTTGTTTAGTCCCTAAGTTGTGTCTGACTCTTTCCAGGCTCCTCTGTCCATGAGATTTCCCAGGCAAGAATAATGGAGTCGGTTGCCATTTCCTTCTCCCCTTGCTGGTTATCTGTTTTAAACATAGATGTGCATACATGTCAATTTCAAGCTCCCAGTCTATTTCTTCATCACATCTTTCTCCTCTGGTAACTATAAATTCATTCTCAAAGTCTGTGAGTCTGTTTCTGTTTGGCAAATAAATTCATTTGTATCTTTTTTCCCTTAGATGCCACATAGAAGCTATGTGGTGCATATATAGATTAATACAATGGAATATTTCTCAGCCATTAAAAACAGTGAAATAATGCCATTTGCAGCAAATTGGAGGGAACTGGAGATGATCATACTAAATGAAGTAAGACAGAGAAAGAAGTCCATATTATTGAGAAGAGCTGCATTAGACGAAATTTCCTTTAATTGCTCAACCTCTACAGATGATTTTTACAGCCAGCACTTGGACACTATCCACTGTCAGAAACTGTGTAAAGAAATTCTAAAGTTGGAGTTGCCAGAACAAGCTAGAGAATTTATTTGAGAAAAATGACATTCTAATGAAAATTTCCAAAGTTGCCTACTCTAAGAACAATTTCTTGTACATGTATTTTGCATGTTCCAAAAATATTCAATTTATGTTGACATTACTGATTCCCTAGGTATTCCAGGTATCTACTCCTATAATTCATTCTTCCATTTTCTTGCAAACCACTAGTAACGCTCTTCTTGCATTCACTGATTTTATTGTTATATACACTTTGTGAATCATGATTTTAGGAGGGAGGCAGACAGATTCTTAAATAAAGCTATTTCAGACTTTCTTGAATAAAACTATTTAAGACCCTGTGAATCCTGAAGAATCAGTTTATCCCCTCTGTCACTCAGCAGGTGGGCACCCATGGTCTGTAGAAAGGACATGGCTGACTGGAGACCTCTCTGCTAGGAAGGGCTGGGCCAGTGGGCCTGAAACCTGGTCGTCTCAAGGCACAGGTTTGCTACCCAAGGAGCACAAGGATGTGACAAGACACAGGCCTGACAGCATGTGTGTGTCTGTGTGAGTGTGTGGGTGTGTATATGTGGGTACATGAGTATGTGCAGGTGTGTCTATGCATGTCTGTATGAGTCTGTGTGAGGGTGTCCAGTGTGTCTGTGAGAATGTGTGGGTGGGTATGTGTGTGTGAGTGTATATAGGTGTGTGTGTGTATGTGAATGTGTCTGGGTGTGAGTGTATAGGAGTGTGTTCAGTGCGTCTATGTGAGAATGCATGTGTGTGTGTGTGTGTATGAGTATGTGTGTGTGAATGTGTGCAGGTGTGTGTGTGTGTGTATATATATGTTAGCACATCTGGGTGTGACTGTATGAGAGTGTGTCCCAGTGTGTCTATATGAAAATGTGTGTGTATATGAGCATGCGTGTATGTGAGTATGTGCAGGTGTGATGTGTGTATATCTGAGTGCGTCTGGGTATGAACGTAAGAGTGTGTCCCAGTGTGTCTACATGAGAATGTGTGTGCATTTGCGAGTGTGTTTCCCCACACACACAGAGAGGGGTGGATGAAGGACAGGGCAGGCGAGATGCCCCCAAAGAACCCTGGGGTAGTGGCAGAGTTCTGGGAGTAACTGTGCCCCCTAAATTCTTACACTGAAGTCCTGGCCCCCAGGACCTCGAATGTGACCTTATTTGGATACAGAACCTTTTAGGAGAGGATTAAGTTAGAACAGGCTCCTTGGCGTGAGCGCTTCCAACAGGCCTGCCAACCGACGCCCTGACAGAAGCAGGAGTGTGGACAGAGACACACGCGAGAGGGCACACGCGAAGACGCAGGCCCGTGGCCCCCGCACGCTCTGGAGAGCGGCCTGGGGCTGAGCCTTCCCGCAGGACCCTCAGGGCGAACCAAGCTGCTCACACCTCCCTCTCAGCCCTGTGGCCTCCAGGCCTGTGAGAGGCTCCATTTCTGCTGATAAGCCATCGAGTCTGTGGAGTTCTCATGCAGCAGCCGGGAGATGGGGATGGACAGGGAGGCCTGGCGTGCCGCAGTTCATGGGGTCGCGAAGAGTCGGACACGACTGAGCGACTGAGCTGCCTGAACTGAACTGAACAAATGCGCACAGCGGGTTAAGGGGGCGCTGGCTGTGAGACAGCAATTAGGATGAGGGAAGGAGAGATGTAGGGCGAGGGTCTTGCCTTTCAGTGCAACACGCAGCAGGCTTCACGTTACGAGGGTCAAGGGGCCACTGAAGGACTGGTCCTCAGGGGCCCGGAAGCTCCAATTGCAGGAGAAACTCTCCTGCAGCAATGCAGACGTGCTCTGGAAGGCGTGCCTGTCCAGAGGGTGGGCTCCCAGGTGCCAGCCCTGCCCTGGCCAATGGGAGGAGGCGCAGGTGAACTCATGGAGGCAGAGGGCGGCGGGAGGTGTCCTGGCGTCTGGACTCAGAGTCTAGCAGGCAGTGAAGCACTTAGAGGAGAAACAGGGAAGAGAAACAAGAGCAGAGGAGGTGGGAGGCCTGCCAGCCTGGATTCTGGGTAAGGATGTAGATCTTGGAGCCGCCAGCACGTGGGAGGTGGAAGGATGTCACACAGGACAGCGCTGACCAGGTTCAAGGCTGGGGACTGCCTAAGGGGGACCACACATCCCCACGGAAAAGTGAACTGAAGGCAGAGACAGAGAACAGTGAGGCCAGGGGCCTGAAGCCACGCTGAGAACACGCCGAGAAGCGTGGTCTGCTCTAGAAGCGTCCCAGGGGGTCAGCCTCCTGTGTCCACCTGTTTGTCCAACATCAGGAGCCAATGCGCAATCTGTGCCAGTGTGCAGAAGACCCCATCTGCCAGCGCTCCTCAAGCACCAGCTTCTTCCACATCAGTGCCAGTGGATGCGGCGGGCTTTCCCGGCTATCATGGCCTCAAATCTCCTTGTTCTCACTTCCAAAGTATTTGGAATCTGTCTCATTGCTGTGGCTTTACATATTTCAGCAAATATATCAACTGTTTTACAGGCTCAGGGGAGATTCCAAACCAAAGGTTTGGAAATTCATACCAGAGAGACATAAATATTGCTATGTACTAACTGGAATGGTTAAGTGGATGAAAGTGAAAGTGTTACTCAGTTGTGTCCAGCTCTTTGTGATCCCATGGACTGCAGCCTGCCAGGCTCCTCTGTCCTTGGAAGTTTCCAGGTAAGAATACTGGAGTGTGTAACCATTCCCTTCTCCAGGTGATCTTCCCAACCCAGGGATCAACCCAGCTCTCCTGCACTGCAGGCAGATTCTTTACTGTCTGAGCCATCAGATGAGTGTCTTTTAATTACTGAAATACATATTTTTCAAGTCATTGTTTTTCTATAAGAAGTAAATACACTAATAACTTTTGCAAAACACTGATATTTCAATACGGATCTAAGAAAACAATTTATTGAAATTATATTTTATATGTCATTCTAAGCATACAAATCCTATGGAAGCTGTGATATTACTGTTTCAGAAAATTTCATAATTTTGCTTTTATCCATTATAAAGCTGGCATCCCACACCTTGGAGGTCAAGGTGGTGCTACTTAAAATATAGCTGCTGATCCTACCCTACCTTACTGAGTAAGAACATTCCGGGAGAAGCATTGGGCAGCTCTATGTTTAACAGCTTTCACTGAAAGTGAAGGTTGTTCAGCTGTGTCCGACTCTTTGTGACCCCATTGAACTACACAGTCTGTGGAATTCCTCAGGCCAGAATACTGGAGTAGGTAGTCTTTCTCTTCTCCAGGGAATCCTCCCACTATTGGGATCGAACCCAGGTCTCCTGCAGCAAAGGCAGATTCTTTACCAGCTGAGCCACAAGGAAAGCCAAATTAGCTCTCTTAGATAATGTCTCTTTACCCCAGGACTTGAGAATATGGATTTTTAGAGATTAAAAAGATGGCTTGTACAAACAATGATATAGTCACTTGTTCACTGCCTGCTACCATCACTAAAGGATGCACATACACTGCTTTACCCCAAATCTAAGCAGCTCACAGTGTGCCCTCCCAGGAAACTCACAGCCCTCAGGATGCTGCAGGCTGGGGACTATGCCTCCTTAGGGACCCCTTGGCCATGGGTCACCCGTTCCCCTCTGGGTGCTTTCCTGTCCCTCTGTGTCTCTATGGAACCTCCCTTCAGATGCCGAACCCACAAAGCTTAGTCTAGCCAGCTGGTAGCTGCTTCCTAGAAAACAGCCATTTGCAAGTATTCCCACTGCCGAGGATGTCTATTAGGTGCTTCGATATTTCCAGCCACTCGTCTCCTGCTCTTTGATGCACTCAGAATTCCATGAGCCGTTTCTTACGGCATGTCTAGCAAAGGGTAGGAAGAAACAGGAGAGTCAGAACTAACGACACTGCTCTCAGCCCCAGACGGCTCTGTAAGCAGCTGCTGCTCCTGCGGGAACTTCAGAGACACAAGCTCATCCTGAATCCTGTCCTTGGCATCTACGCATGTTCAGTTCAGTTCAGTCACTCAGTCGTCTCCGACTCTTTGTGACCCCACGAATCACAGCACACTAGGCCTCCCTGTCCGTCACCAACTCCCGGAGTTCACTCAGACTCACGTCCATCAAGTCAGTGATGCCACCCAGCCATCTCATCCTCGGTCGTCCCCTTCTCCTCCTGCCCTCAGTCCCTCCCAGCATCAGAGTCTTTTCCAATGAGTCAACTCTTCGCATGAGGTGGCCAAAGTACTGGAGTTTCAGCTTCAGCATCAGTCCTTCCAATGAACACCTAGGGCTGATCTCCTTTAGGATGGACTGGTTGGATCTCCTTGCAGTCCAAGGGACTCTCAAGAGTCTTCTCCAACACCACAGTTCAAAAGCATTAATTCTCCGGTGCTCAGCTTTCTTCACAGTCCAACTCTCACATCCATACATGACCCCTGGGAAAACCATAGCTTTGACTAGATGGACCTTTGTTGGCAAAGTAATGTCTCTGCTTTTGAATATGCTATCTAGGTTGGTCATAACTCTCCTTCCAAGGAGTAAGCGTCTTCTAATTTCATGGCTCCATGACGCAGGTGCAAACTTCCGTTTTTCAGATCAATGCAAAGTATATTTAGAAAGAGCCCTCTCTGCAGCTTCCCAAGGCACCAGGGCAATTGATGGCCCTCTGTCCCAGGTGCTGAACAAGCACTTGGAACTGGCCACAGAGTCCTGGGCAGCTGGGACAGGGAGAAGGACCAAGGCTCCTCCCTCCACCTCCATCCAGCTACACGTGCAGCGTTCCGCCCATGGACCTGAAAGTGTGGCCATGTCTGCTGCTGAGCGGTGCGGTGAGACCCTCTGCAATAATGCACCCTGTCTTGCTATGAGATTAAAAGTATTTCTGGGCATAAGGATAATGTAAACAAAGATTTTTCCTTTAAAGTGTTCGAAATGTTAGAGAGTGTCCCTACCAATAACAGAAGGCAAGCACGTGGGATACTCTTGGAAAGAGTTTGGGAGGTGACCGTGGGTGCTACATAGGGCTACCCAAGGCACTTGGCATGGTCAGAATGGGGAGAGCATGCTCCTGGGTCTCAGGAATTCAGCCAGGCCGACAGTGGGGTCACAACAAGCAGCAGCCCAGCACACAGGCATCTCAGGGACATGCCCTTACTCTGAGTGTCCATGTCTCTGCTCTAGACTTTTCTAGATTTTCCTGGAAGAGCAAAGCTGCCCATTACACCCCCATCTCTGTATTTTTGTCACTTGCATGATGACACCCTGCAGCACCCAAGGGACACATCACAGTCACCCCTTCTTTAGCGCTTGCAGTGTTTCACACTTGCCCCTTAGGGAAAGCACCACAGTCAGACCATTTGAGCTTAAAGCATTAGTGGATGTACTCTATTTACTGAACTTGAAAAGTAGCTTCGCTTCTGAAAAATCACATTAGCGTTCTGTTTTGTTTTTAATTAAGGCTGTCCTGGAGATTGCCGCAAGCAGTTAATCTCACGCTGCTTCGTGGCCCCTGGCAAGTCACCGTGGGTGTCAGTTGCCTCGGCGCTGACATTCCTTCCTGGGGACCGCGCAGTGACTATCACACGCACTGAGGATCATAAGGAGAAATGAAGTCTTTATCTTCATGGAAAATCATACAAGGTGTAATTGGATAAAACCAAGAGTAAACAACCCATCACTGCTGGTCCGGATTGAGGTTTACACCCAGATGGGTAGACGGAGGGGATGGCCTGGCCTCTGCACCTGGGGTGGGAGTGTCCTTCCGCAGTGGGTACCGCGGCGATCGTAAGGCTCGTCCAAACAGGAAGACTTACCTTGAAAGTATACAGCTGAGACAGCAACGCTGAAAATAGCATCCGGGGGCCTCGGTGGAAAGCAAATATCCTGGACGTGTGTGTTCTGCTCTAAGTTAGACAAATGCTGTTCACCATCCCATCCTTGTCAATATGCACAGAACTGGTAATGCCTGGTGTCAGTGACACATGGAAAACACCCCATTTTGTTGGCAAAGCCATGAGATGGTGAACCGATTCCTGGGGTCCCCCAGACTCCACCTTCTCCCTTCTGAGGCCCTAGATGGCTGGGAGGCATGACTCCCTCACCTGCACCTGGATCAGGAGTAACACAGAAAATGAGCATACCAGCACTTGTGACAACCACGCTTCTCTGCACGCTGAGCAGGCTGAGACTCTTCTTCACAGTATCCCTGGGAGGACTCTCTGCCACCCAGAGCCTTGACATGAGGGAAATTCACCTCCAATGACTCTGGGTTTTTTTTTTTTTAATAAAATGGACAGATTGATTAATCTAGAATGCATGAGCTATTAATAGAAGGACACAAATAGATGGTTTTAACAAAACCCCTCATTTCTGCTGACAAAACAGGCTCAGAGCAATCCATCATGTGGCACATGGCCGTGGAGTAGATGATTGCAGGAACACATCTTCAAATAATCCAGCACCATCACCTGCAGGACAGGTTTGCGAGTCATGCACATCAGAGTGGCAACACATAAACTGTGTTTTCTATAAGTCTATGTCAGCTCCATTCACACTCAGATTAATCTAGTGACTATCAGGCAATTAGGAATTAATGAGTCCACTGCAGACGGTGAGTGCAGCCATGAAATTAAGACTCCTACCCCTTGGAAGGAAAGTTTTGACCAATCTAGACAGCATATTAAAAAGCAGAGACATTACTTTGCCAACAAAGGTCTGTCTAGTCAAAGCTATGGTTTTTCCAGTAGTCATGTATGGATGTGAGAGTTGGACTATAAAGAAATTTGAGCACTGAAGAATTGATGCTTTTGAACTGTGGTGTTGGAGAAGACTCTTGAGAGTCCCTTGGACTGCAAGGAGATCCAACCAGTCCATTCTAAAGGAAATCAGTCCTGAATATTCATTGGAAGGACTGAGGTTGAAGCTGAAACTTCAGTACTTTGGCCACCTGATGCAAAGAGCTGACTCATTTGAAAAGACCCTGATGCTGGGAAATATTGAGGGCAGGAGGAGAAGGGGACGACAGAGGATGAGATGGTTGGATGGTATCACCGAGTATATGGACATGAGTTTGAGTGAACTCCTGGAATTGGTGATGGACAGGGAGGCCTGGTGAGCTGCAGTCCATGGGGTCACAAAGAGTTGGACATAACTGAGCGACTGAAATGAACTGAACTGAACTGAGTCCACTCAGATTTCAAGCAAATCAGTTTAGGAAATGAGAGTTCCATGTCATTCACCATCCCCATCCCAAGGGGACTTAATGGGCATCCTCCAGTGAGGAGGTGGGGCAGGTGGTGTTGCCCCTTGTCTCCTGCTGGCCACCGTCTCACCAGGCCCCCACACTTGCTGTGGGTTTTCCACATCAGAGTGCCGTCTTCACGGTCACCGAGTATTTAATTGTTGCCTTCCTGCAATGCTCTGAGTCCTGGATGGAAGGTGTCACTCATGGTCAACATCCCAAACCTGGAAGGCACATTCTGCTACCACCTTCTCTGGGCCAGTGAGGAGAGATTGACTGACTTGCCTAAAGGCACACGGAGCAAGGAGAGGATGGAGCCGAGGCTCAGAATCATCCCCACCCATGAAGTTACAAGGTCTCCCAGCCCAGGAGACCGAATCGGGCCAGGTGTGCTGTTCCCTGCTCTCAGGCACACACACACACACACTCTCTCTCTCTCTCTCGGGCAGGGAATCCTCAGGGTCTCCTCTGAGCTGCTGGAGAGAGGAGGCAGGTGCCACTGTGGACCTGCTGGTCCTGAATGAACCAGCTGTCTGCTTCTCCCATGACCCCTCTTCCGTGGGGGCCCCAGGATGTATGTGGAAGGTGGGCGTCCCAGCCTGAGATACAGGAAGTGAGCATGTACCACCCCCTGCTCCTGGCCCCGCCCTCCATGCCCACCCAGACTCCAGCCTCCCTCTTCTCCACATGCCTCACACTTAAATCTCCATCTCAAAGACCTTCACCAGGAATTCACTTTACTACTCTCTGCCCTCGAAAAGTATGGATCTCTCTACCATGTTCATGGGTCGGAAGAATCAATATAGTGAAAATGAGTATACTACCCAAAGTAATCTACAGATTCAATGCAATCCCTATCAAGCTACTAACGGTATTTTTCACAAAGCTAGAACAAGTAATTTCACAATTTGTATGGAAATACAAAAAAAAAAAAAAAAAAAAAAACCACTCAAATAGCCAAAGCAATCTTGAGAAAGAATAATGGAACTGGAGGAATCAACCTGCTTGACTTCAGGCTCTACTACAAAGCCCAAATCATCAAGACAGTATGGTACTGGCACAAAGACAGAAATATAGATCAATGGAACAAAATGGAAAGGCCAGAGATAAATCCACACACCTATGGACACCTTATCTTTGACAAAGGAGGCAAGAATATACAATGGAGTAAAGACAATCTCTTTAACAAGTGGTGCTGGGAAAACTGGTCAACCACTTATAAAAGAATGAAACTAGAACACTTTCTAACACCATACACAAAACTAAACTCAAAATGGATTAAAGATCTAAATGTAAGACCAGAAACTATAAAACTCCTAGAGGAGAACATAGGCAAAACACTCTCTGACATAAATCACAGCAGGATACTCTATGACTCACCTCCCAGAATACTTGAAATAAAAGCAAAAATAAACAAAAGGGATCTAATTAAAATTAAAAGCTTTTGCACAACAAAGGAAACTATAAGTAAGGTGAAAAGACAGCCTTCGGAATGGGAGAAAATAATTGCAAATGAAGCAACTGACAAACAACTAATTCAAAAATATACAAACATCTCCTGCAACTCAATTCCAGAAAAATAAATGACCCAATCAGAAAATGGGCTAAAGAACTAAATAGACATTTCTCCAAAGAAGACAGATGGATGGCTAACAAACACATGAAAAGATGCTCAACATCACTCATTATCAGAGAAATGCAAATGAAAACCACACTGAGGTACCATTTCACACCAGTCAGAATGGCTGCAATCAGAAAGTCTGCAAGCAATAAATGCTGGAGAAGGTGTGGAGAAAAGGGAATTCTCTTACACTGTTGGTGGGAATGCAAACTAGTACAGCCACTATGGAGGATAGTGTGGAGATTCTTTGAAAAATTGCAAATAGAACTGCCTTATGACCCAGCAATCCCGCTGCTGGGCATACACATTGAGGAAACCAGAATTGAAAGAGACATGTGTACCCCAATGTTCATCACAGCACTGTTTATAATAACCAGGATATGGAAACAACCTAGATGTCCATCAGCAGATGAATGGATAAGAAAGCTGTGGTACATATACACAATGGAGTATTACTCAGCCCTTAAAAAGAATACATTGAATCAGTTCTAACGAGGTGGATGAAACTGGACCCGATTATAAGAGTGAAGTAAGCCAGAAAGAAAAACACCAATACAGTATAATGGCAATCCACTCCAGTACTATTGCCTGGAAAATCCTATGGACAGAGGAACCTGGTAGGCTACAGTCCATGGGGTCGCAAAGAGTTGGACACGACTGAGTGACTTCACATTCATTCACATTCTCATTCACATTCACAACACATATATATGGAATTTAGAAAGATGGTAATGATAACCCTGTATACGAGACAGCAAAAGAGACACAGATGTAGAGAACAGTCTTTTGGACTCTGTGGGAGAGGGAGAGGGTGGGATAATTTGGGAGAATGGCATTTAAACATGTATAATATCATGTAAGAAATGAATGACCAGTCTAGGTTCGATGTAGGATACAAGATGCTTGGGGCTGGTGAACTGAGATGACCCAGAGAGATGGTATGGGGAGGGAGGTGGGAGTTCAGGATTGGGAACACGTGTACACCTGTGGAAGATTCATGTTGATGTATGGCAAAACCAATACAGTATTGCAAAGTAAAATAAAAAGAGAAGGCTTGAATCTTCCATTCTTACTAGAGGATGAACTGAAGCTAAAATCTTCATAAAGTTTTAAAAAGCATTCAAACTCTATTCCTTAAGATGTCTGACTTGTAGAATTTTTAGATTTTAATTTTGTTTCTTTTTAGAATTAAAAAATAAACTCATCTATCCCAAATACCTGTTCTTGCAATAAGAAAGAATGGACTTGAGAAGTGTCTCTAATCAAAGACAGAACACTCACATAAATCCTAGCATTATACTTGGTTTTCCCTGGTGGCTCCTTGGTAAAGAATCTGCCTACAATGCAGGAGACATTGGCTTGATTACTGGGTGGGAAAGATTCCCTTGGAAAAGGAAATGGCAACCTACTCCACTATTCTTGTCT